>CM062272.1:32316602-33516602 GCA_031216635.1 Dissostichus eleginoides
GTTTCATCTAGTCCGTCCCCTCTCTTTACAGTGTGTGTGTGCAAGTATGAACTAAGAGCACCTCCTGTTCTGACTGAAACAGTCTCTCAAGACAACATTTGATTAGGTCAGCTGAGACCCCCTTGCACCATATATTCAAAAACTCACACACTAAACAGAACAGCAGATAAAAGATAACACCTTATTCTAACTTTATGTTGTTTCAAGTAACATGTAATGTTTCCTCAAACCCTCTTGCAAAAACCTCTGGATTCACATGACTAACAGAGTGAGAGACAATGGTCCTTCTAATTAGGTCAGCTGTCTTCGAGTTTAGAGGAAGTTCAGAGAAGGCTTTAGGCTATAAGAACAGTCAACCTTTGTTAGTTAACTACTCCTAAAGATGTCATGGGATGATGATGTTTAAACATATACAAGTATAGCTTTCAGAGAGAAAAACATGTGACATTTGTGTGGTAGGCTACATGATAAAATGTGTGTGCGTTATATCAAGAATCCTAAATGTTAATACATTTGATCTCATAATTCCCATAACAGATGTTTCACTATATGATGCACCTATCAGGTATAGTTGATCAATTATTATTTCGTTGTACAACAATCAAACAATAATGAGAAGTTACATCCCCTACTACCCCAGCAGCCTAACAGTAGCAACAATCATACAGCCTACAGGCACTGCAATGAGCACACACATATTTCAAGTCATAACAGGTTTAAGGCATACATATTCATTTATGGAATCTTTAAATGAATATAGAAAATACGCTGGATTAAACTTTTCTGCTATAACACTATAGCTAAAACTGTGAACACAGGTACATTAATTGCAATGAATATTTTAAGTGCTTTGACAAAAAATCCATAAAAAAAATTAATCTGTGGAAGCCGTAGTACTGTAAAAAGCACGACCAATCATTTTAGCCGGCCCGGCTAAAATAACTGAATGGCCTACCTGCTAGGGCTGCACGATTTTGGGAAAAAATGTAATTGCGATTTTTCGGACAAATATTGCGATTGCGATTCGATTTGCGATATTTGTTTTTAAGCGACCCGACGGAAGTTTATTGTAAAATGCGGCCATATCTCCGGCTAGGAAGGTCGCATCAACATGCTCCCGTCTCCAGCACCCCCGCAGCCCGAGCTACGAGTGAAAGAACTAAACTTACATGAAACTTCCGTTGGGTTGCTTTAAAGTCAAGCTTCAGTTTAAGATTCACCCTGTAATATAAACATGTGATGGAGCATTACTAACCTGACTCAGATGGTTTGTTTCACCAAACCATCTAGGAAAGCTCCATTGGAAGCCATTTGGAAAGGGCAGGCACTTTCAAAAATACTTGGTAGGTGATTGGATCAATCTGTCTATCACCTTCTATCATGGGCCACTTCGGATTGGTTAACAATGGCTGGTACATGTGGAGCACAGCACTTCTGATTGGTGTGGATGACTGACACACAAGAAGAAAAAAAAAAAAAAAGTAAAAAAAAATCGCAGGCTTTGCGATTTGATAATCGCATCATTTCAAATTGCGATTTCGATTTAAAATCGATTAATCGTTCAGCCGTACTACCTGCCTGTCAGCCTTCCATCTGTGCACAAACTTATCTTGTGCCCTCATTGGTCATGTGCGTTCGTGTGTGTTGGAGGAGGGGCTCTGTAATAGTGATGTGTCGGTCGCGAACGAGCCGATTCTTTTGAACAGCTCTTTGGTACGAACGAGGGGAACCGAGTCGTACTTGGGGAGAGCCGTTCTTGTTATCGTTCAATCGTTGGTCCGCACTCACTGCCTGCCAAAATACACTCGCCTTTTAAAAAGCTTGATTTTGTTCCCCAAACGTATTCTGTGAAGACCCGCCCCTACTCTGATTGGTAGGTTTCAGCATGAGGAGTGAGATGGGGTGGGTCTTAACGGAATACGCGAGAGAGAGAAGTCATAACAAGTGGTACAGGACAGGTAGACGACGTGTTTTTCGGATGGAAAATGAGCCAAACGCGAAAACGCAGCAGCATTTGGATGCACTTCAACCAAAACCCAGGCAGTGATAAAGCGCACCATTTGTAAAGGCAAAATGTCCTTTAAAGCAGGGTCAACAAATAATCGCCACTTAAAGACACAGTATCTAATATTAAGAGTTGCGTGAATTTCATTCAAGGCAAGGCAACTTTATTTACTTAACACATACAGAGGGTAAATTCAAAGTAGTACATTCACTGACATGAATGACATGGATATGGCGCCACCTTGTGTCATGTTTACAATGCAGATTATTGACATTAGGTCTGGCAATACAGTCAATCATTATCCTGGTGATTATTTCGCAGATAAACCTAGTAACCCCGCCCTCTTTTAAGAAAACGGCTCTTTTGAAAGGCTCTTTTGAACGGCTCTTTGAAAGGAACGGAGCCATAAGATCCGGCTCCCTTCAAAGAGCCATAATTCCCATCACTACTCTGTAAGGAAGTGGCAGATTTTTTCCAGCTGTGTATTTTCAAATTCTAGCACACTCGAGCTGGTTTCTCCAAAATTACCTACCCCACCTTTAACTACAGTATTATTTCAGTCATCTAACCGATACATGTTAACATCAAGACTAGGACACCATGAGGTAAAATGCTGACTCAGTTCCATTCCTCTAAACCCCAACCGAAACCTTTCTTTACATTTTAGCAAAAGTTTATTTTCTTATTATTACTTTTTTATCCATGTAGTATAAGGGAATGTAAGCACTGTGTGTGATCCATGTGTCTTGTGGCTTGCAGAATTCCCAAACTTTTAACATATCCATACAAAATCTCTCTCTCTCTCTCTCTGGCACTATTTTCTCATGTTCTCAGTACATGTTGCATTTTATTCTGGTCAGACAGTGATTCAAAATCTTGGAGTTTACATTTGATCTTTGTAAAGAACTTTGTTCTAATGTCTTGGTATGTTTGATAGTGCAGCAGGAACTGTTGCTCTGTCTCCACCTGTCTCTGTGGACAGAGTTGACACAGCCTCTCTTCTCTAGGCAGCCAGGTCTGCTTGTGTCGGCCAGTCTCTACGGCCAGGCTGTGGTCACTGAGTCTGTACATTGTTAATGTCTTTATCAGTTTGGGATCAGTCACGGCGGTCAGATAGTTTGCCACCGTGTACTGTCTGTTTAGAGCCAAATAGCATTGAAGTTTGTTTTGAGTTTTCGTGGTACATGTCCAATAGTTGATGTACTTTTCTTTTTCTTTAGCTAGGATTTGGTTGTGCACTGCAAAAACAGCCCCTCCAAAAAGAAGCAAAATATTCTTGAATCAAGTCAGATTTCCCTGTATCAAGCAAAAAAATCTGCCAATGGGGTAAGCCAAATTTGCTTGGCTAGAATTCTTAAAACTAGAATTAAAATCTAGCTACTGAAAGACCGTAATGGGCCTTGAAACTAGACAAAAATGCTTATTACAAGCAATGATTCCTGCATTATTTAAGAAAGAATAACTTAAAATGAGTATTTTGGTCTTTTGGTTGAGGTGACTGTAAGAATGTATTTCTTAAATTAAGATTTATAATTAGCAAAGAAAGCTTACAATAAGAATCATTGGCTTTAATTGACACACTATATTAGTGACTTTGTCTTAAACTAAGAATGTTTATCTTAAATTAACATTTATAATTAGCAAAAAAAGCTTACAATAAGAATTACATTCTTGTATTGGCATAAGTGAATTTGTCTTAAATTAAGACAGCAGAAGTATTATTATACAAAACTTTTTTTATTTAAACAATTACATATTTAACAACATTGAGTCCAGGACCACTTAACATCGAACAGATAAAAAGGATTCTATCAAAGAAAGAGAAAAACAGAGAGGTGGAGAGAGAGAGAGGTGGAGAGAGAGAGAGAGAGAGAATGATAGAGGTGGAGAGATATAAAAAAGAGAGAGAGAAAACAGAGAGAGAGAGAGAGAAAAGCAGGCAGGGCATTTTATGCGATTAAAAGACAAATTCTAATTTAAGTTACTCCAATCAATAATAGAACCCATTCTACTCTATGGAAGTGAAGTGTGGGGCCCACAAACAAACCTAAACCTCAATGAATGGGAAAACCATCCAATTGAAATGCTCACAATGAATTTAGCAGCATCCTACAGTTACATAGGAAAACAACTAACAACGCCTGCCGAGCAGAATTAGGCACATTTCACTCACTCAATAAAGGCCTTCCACTCGCCTATTGCTTTTTTGTAGCTTTGGGTTGTGTCGCGTTCATGGATGACATCTTTGAGGATTTCTGTTTGGAGAACAGACAGCAGTGTGGATATGCACTTTGGGTAGGTAAGGTGCATGGCATAATAATAAGCCATTAGGTAGAGAAGTCCTTCATCAAACTGCTCTTTTTGGAAGGTGGTCAGAGGCGTGCTTCCTACGGCGATCATGCAGTTCTCCTCAGAGACCAGCACAACTGGACACGACAGGGACCGCTGGCGCAGGAACGTTTCTGGGTCTTCTGAAGTCTGGGTGAAAAAAAGTCAAGGTAGAAGATTAGAAGCGTCACAAGAAACAAACACCTTTACCTGAACAAGGATACAAGCATGAATAACTGCAACATATTATACAACAAAAAAAAAATACTTCAGTACAGTTAGTCTCACCGTCAGGATATGGAAGAGAGCCTCCCTGCTGGTGCCCAGCTTCCTTGGTGGCACAGTGTTCGATGGGAAGAGAAGTGGCAGGGCTGTGAACACAGCTGTGGCATGCTCCACTGGTTTGACAGAAAAGGCACAATAAGGCAGTATGAATATCAGTTAATCATGATACGTCAAAATGAAACTTGGAAAAATCTAAGTATTGACACCTTACCTCCATTCAAGGTTTTTGGAGGCTTCATGGCTTTCTTCATCACACCATAAAACTGGACCTTTGAGTAGAAAGTTTCCCATCTGTCCTTCACCTCCAAGATGTAACGGGAGTTTTTGGGTTGAATGATTCTTTGCAGCTCATCCATGACCTGGAAGAAGCATTCAAATACAAATGGAAATGAAAATCATTTCATATAAATCATCTTCAAATGTGCACTTGTAAATGCTGAAAATCTTTACTTACATGATCCAATTCCCTGAAACATGGGTAAGCCTCCAGAATCTTTGTCGGTTTGTCTTGCTCCTTTAGAACCTCAGAGGTAATGAATCGTCTTCTAGACTCAAACTCCAGGTTCATCAAATGAGCCACCGCAGCTTTATTTGGCCTCTTGGACTTGTACATTTCCTGGAGAGTCCTGTAGTGTCTTGCCTGGGTTTTCTGGCTGTCGAAAAAGTCAACGGAACCAGCTGAAGGCATAAAGAGTGGGGGGTGGGGAATTATTAGCTTTCCAAATTACAGTGGAGGAACATCTGAATTCACAGAATGTGTTAATTGATGCCTGTACTTCTGCTAAACACCTGCCCAAACTTACTTCACCAAGGGGAATAACAGACACAATTCTGATTTAAACAGACCAGAAAAATGCAGGTTTGTACTAAATGCATACTGATTGTATTTAATGAAATACATACATGCTTTGTCACTGCTATCCTGGTCTGGCACTGGGGGGGCAGGGATGCTTGCTCTAGCAGGGGGGCTGGCTGAAGAAGAGGTGCTCGCTCTAGCAGGGGGGCTTGCTGCAGGGGACCGCTCCAGAATAATTTTTGATGCGCTGGAATCTCCATCGTAGTCACTTGTTGTAATATCTGCATCCATTTCTTGATCTCTACGTGGTTTCTTTGAAGGAGGAACTTTGGACTTCCTTGGGCTTCTGACATTTGAGAGTCTCTTCTGGAGCTTTTTAGCAACATGCTCCTGGTGGAAACAAATTGTACACTTTCAAATGACAAAACAGACCCACACTTTTGCCATAAACTTTAAAATCAAGCCATTGTGATTAAAAACCCACTTACCCAGTCATTTGTTGATGATCTGTTTTTTATCATTGGATAATACTCCACCAATCTCTTTGCCATGGTATTGACCTCATGTTTGCTTGGGTATCTACAGTCCTCGGAGGCTCTTGCGATTGAAATCATGTTTGTCATTGTGTTTCTTATGAGTCTGCAGAAGAGCTCCTTGGATAAGGGTACATGCTCATTACCGAGCCGTTTCTGCTCGAAGTATGAGCGCCGTGCCAGTTCGAGCTCACTGTCTGTGAAGACTATGTATGTTGGGTTGGACATAGTCACAAACATCGAAGTGTTGGGCTCCTCATTTGAAAGGTCACTGTCTCTAGGGGGTGATGGATGTAGAATTTCGGCAGTAGTCTCCACCTAAAATACATAAACAATTTCACATTTAATAGGATAACTATTTTTATTATAGTGTGTGCCTTTACTTGTCAGTTATATGAACATGCACTTTAAGAGGATGCAACATTTGACAACACTGTTTTTTTTTTAACAATCATATTTAAATTGTTCTCAAAGCACATACAACTGCTGTTGTATATGGCTCAGCTGTTGCACCTGGTTTGTAAATATTGCCCCTTCATTGTTGCTAAATGGGTAGTTTTTTTCAAATTAAATAGCTTTAATCCCCTGGGGCTTTGGCTAAAAATAAATTAAATATTATTTAAGTGTGCAGGATTTGTTTCCTTAACATGTTACTGATATACACAGCGTTGTACTCAGTTTAAATACACTTTCATAGACATAGAACTGACCTTTACGGCATTCACAACAAGCCAGATAGCCCGGCGCCTCAAGAAATTAGCAGGACCAGGAAACAGGTCTTTGATGTCATCCCTGGAGAGTGAATGTAGCAAGTCCTCTCCAATATTAGCAGCTGAAATTGATAATTTAGGGTTATTGCCAAGACACTCAGCTTATCACTGAATTTATTTGACCATGTGAACATTAGAAAGTTAACATTTAAATATAGCTCTTTTCAAAAACAGGTTGCAAAGTACTTATAGTTTGATGATAAAGATGTACAGCATTAAACAAGTAAAGATTACATTTTTATATATATATATATATATATATATATATATATATATATATATATAAACTATTAGTTTTTATCAACAATTAGTTTATTTTACTCAACATATTGTTCCATAATTTAGGCCCCGCCCACTCGATAGCGAAATGATGCACGAAGTGCGTCATTCCGCGCGCATTTTTCAGGGCAAACTCTATTGGGCTCAGGGCCATCTGTAAATTAGCTTAGATGGCCCACAGGGCCATCTCCCAAAATCCCTAATGTCATGCACTGCAAATAGATTACCACTAGTGATTTGCTTTAAATTATTTAATTAAAAAATAAACTAATTTATTTTTATTTGAAATAAGGTAATTTGTTTGCTGCAACAAAAGGTTATAAATACAGTAAATTGTAACACAAATGTGTAAAGGTTTGCTTGTCTGAGGTTTCGTTAGCTAGAAAGACCCTGAGTCATCTATATTAAAATGGCACTTTTTTTCCCCATAAAACATGTCCACGCACCTGAAGACAAAGCAAGGCCTTATCCTAATGCTAGAACGTTAATATCTTCTTGCACCAACATAAGAGAAGTATAAAAAAGTATATATTTTATTTTAAAATGACAGCACAGTAAGCTAACGTTAGCCCTTAAGAAAACACAATTTGCTAAGCTAGGTTAGTTACGTAAAACACAACAGCATTGAAAAATGACCTAATACACGAATATTTAGCTTACCTTTGAGTGTTGTAACTGTTTCCTCGTCCAGTTTATCCATCACTGTAAGTTAAATTCACTAATATCCACAAGTTTAGTTCTCCACATCAGCAGGTGCAGCAAATGAGACGTAACCGTTGTCTTCTGCTTCTTTGCGCCTTTTTTCAAACACATTGGATTATACCATCTTCTACACTGGGGGAGGGGGGCAGGAGGATGTTGGCGGCTACAACAACTTTGCATTTGCCCAAAATACATTTCTCTAAATAAGCGAATTGAACTATAAAAAATAAATAAAATACAGGCAAGTATAATTATATGTGAAGACGTGGCTGATTGTTGTTATCAAGGCACATAACTATGAGAACTGCCCCATGATATTACCTTGTGTGTTAAAAATAGTTGGATCCGGGTCATTACCGTGGGTCAGTCAGCAAGGCAGTTTGGCTAGAAAAAAAACATCGACTTTCGCGATGATTTGGCGCTGTGTTATCTGCTTTGTGTTTGTGGGTCTGACCCTCAAGTCTTTATTGAGTCACATAAACTCTGCCCATAGTCGTAGTCCAGATTTTCGAGTTGTATGTGGAATCGATGGTTGTGTCAAGGAATATCGAGTCTACAACTCACTTTGGTATCATATTCGAAGAACCCATTCTGAACACCTTGACAGCAGCAGCACTCGATCACGGAGAGAGAGGACAACAGCAGGATTCTCAAGAGGAGAGCTCATATCAGCAGCGGACAGAAACGCCAACAACTTGTGGGCATACAGGTAGGCTCACCTGCTCTTTGGCCTCTCAGAAAGAAAATGCCGTTTCGAGGGTATTTCTTTTTTTTTAAATGAATAAATTCTTGTTAGTCAGCAGGGATGGTATCATTGTATTTATGTTGTTAATGTCAAACATTAAAGTATCATGTGTAAAATTAGGCAACAGCAGTTAACAAAAGTCCTTTCTTTATATGTATTTTTTGAGTCAACTCAAGATGTGAATATGCGTATTAGACATTGAATGCAGCGGCATTTACATGAATATTTACTGTTAACGCAATTTCATTATATATCTATCTGGCGTACAAATTTGAAAGTAACACAGGACTCCCGTGCTACACATTTAATTTTTTAACTTTTCTGGTCAATGTAAAAGTAACATTCATGTTCACATTTGCCTAACGGCGCGAACTCGTGGATGTATAATAAAAAAGCGCGAACATCTACCATTTCCGTACACACAGATTCTCATTTGCTTACGTGCTCTCGCGAGATTTCATGTCACGTCAATTTTAGCACCAAACTTGTTTATTTTTTTAAACAAACCCACAACATATTTGTTTTAAAAATAATAATAATAGCCCTTTCACAATTTAGTCATTCTGACATGTTTTTATTTATTTATTTGCAAAGATATATTATGAATTTGGGCCCTGCACCTCTAACATCCTCTGTATGCCCTTTTATACAGACCAGCTGATGAAACGGTTGAGAACATGGTGCAACAAGAGGATTCAACGCTGGAGAACAGAGTGCCACCAGAGAATGACACCATTTTGGAGAACATCACATTGCCCTCCAGTCCAGATTTTGTCGCTCCAGATCATTTTGGTGATTTTGACATCAATGAGTCATTGTACTCTGGCTTTGACAATAGCACCCTTACCTCTTCACGGCAACCTGCTCTGTCTCGGACTGCTGATGATTCTTCAAATACCACTTTGAATATCCCAAGTATGCCTGCAGGTGGTTCTTCACCAACCCATCAATCTGAGGTAAAAATATTGATAGTATTCTTTAGCACACAATCAAATGCAATTAGTTAATTCTTAATTGTGCTAATCTGAACAGCGATGCATAACAAATGCTTTCTCTATTAATTTTTCTTTTCATAAAGGAGGACTCCGGCTATGACGTTCTGACCAGACAAGCTACTGCTATTGTGTTGACTGCAAGAGAAAAACACCATCTTTCACAGGTTTGTCTTCATTCACGATTATAAACGTAATTTGACCAGTGGCTCTGTTGATAATTTTTTACTGTAAATTGCAAAAATGCTAATTAGCCCTTTACTTACATTTTGTCAACTATCGCAGCTATGCATGCTCTTGGAGCGTGTTAACATATAGGAGTTTGCTACCTCTCACTCTGAATCGTAGCCTATCTCTAATTATAATGTAATTTGTTGTCCTTTCTGGTCTGGGTTTCAGAGTGGTGTGAATGACGTCTTGGCGGCAATGCAGCAGTACCAAGCCCTGTTGGTGACTAATCTGAGGAGTCAGCTACAAACAGCATTCCAGCGACATAAAGGATGTGAACTTGAAAAGGAGGCTATGGCAGTATTTGATCGGATTGAGGATCCATTTGCCTCTGTTTCAACAACGTACAGGCAGGACAGTGTGATTAAGAAGAATTTCAATTTTGTGGAGTCAGAGGAGGTTACTGTTGGGTATACTGCTTGCTTGCTGAAAAAAGGGACAAAAAGAGTCCTCTCTACCAAACCCAGATGTTTTCATTATATACCTCTGATCAAAAGTTTGGAACAGTTATTGTCCCATCCAAAAGTCTTGGCAATGATAGACAAGCAGCAGAAATCCAGAAGTGGGTATTTGTATGACATCATAGATGGAGAATTAATGAAATCACACCCTTTTTTTACTTCCCGGCCTTCTGCTTTACAGATAATCCTTTACTCTGATGAAATTGAAATTTGTAACCCTCTAGGGTCTGTTGCTTCAAAAAACAAGTTGCTAATGTTCTATTATACATTGGGAAACATTAATCCTAAATATAGATCAAAACTAGCTGCTATTCGCCTACTCGCCATTGCACAGAAGAGTGAGCTCTCTGATTGTGGAGTTGATAGTATATTGGAAAGGTTGCAAGAGGATTTATTAATGCTTTACGACGGTGTTAAAATTCAAACTGGGAATGGTGAACGTGAAATATTTGGAGCATTAGTTTCAATATGTGGAGACACCCCAGCTCAGCATGAGCTGTGTGGATTTAAAGAGGGTGTTGGTTTTGCTTATAGTAAATGCCGGCAGTGTGAATGTTCATTTGAGCACATGCAATCCCATTTTGATGAGGTTAACTTTGAGGAAAGGACAATAGAGAGACATGTCCGGCAGTGCAGTGACATTGAGAAGGCCAACACTGAGTTTCTCAGGAGCAGCTTAAAAACTACATACGGCATCAACAGAAGGAGCAAACTGGTAGATTTCCCAGCCTTTAACTTGATCCAACAAACACCCCAAGATATAATGCATATCATTCTTGAAGGCATTGCTCCACAAGAAATTAAGTGTGTGATAAAACATTTAGTTCTTTTAGGACAGCTAGACTTGGATGTTCTCAATACTGCATTAATTGGATTTCCCTACTCTCCACTTGATGTCAGGGATAAACCAAGCCCTATATCCTACAACACATTAGCTTCAAATGATAATAAGTTGAAGCAGTCTTCTGGTCAAATGATTGTTCTACTAAAAATACTGCCATTTCTAATTGATACAGTTAAAGGTAATGAATATTACACAATCATTCTTCAACTCATAGAGATTGTTCAAATTTTGTTTGCTCCTGTTATTGGTCTACAGACTATTAACAACTTGAAAACACTAATTGAACAGCATTTAAAGCATATGAAGAACATGTTCCCAGATAACAACATAACACCAAAACAACATTACTTGATTCATATTCCATCCCAGATTAAACTACTTGGACCAATGGTCCGTCATATGTGCATGAGATTTGAATCAAAGCATTGCTTTTTCAAACAATGGGCCTCAAAACTAAATTTTAAAAATGCTAAAAAGTCTTTAATAAGGCATAACCAAATGTATGAATGTTGTCAAAATGTAAGTCTGTCTGAGCACCCAATTTTTTCAAGTGAGTGTTCACTGGGGCCCACATCTGAAATAGACGACATGTCATACTTAAAAGAAAAAATGAGGGCCTTTCTTGGACATGACCAAGTAAACCATGCTGTTTCTGTTAAATGGATCAATCTAAATGGCAACAAATATATACGGGATAAGTCATTACTTGTGAATACTGTTAATTCTAATAATTTACCAGTATTTGGACTTCTGAGAAAGATCTATGTTATAAATTCATCATTATATTGTTTTGAGTTCCAACAACACAACACCATTTGTTATGATAAAGATTACATGGCATATAATATAGAGATACCAATCATGGCCGAAGCCACTGAACTGTTATCTGCTGAAAACTTAGTAGATTACACTGCATATTACAGTTTCAATCACAAAGATAAAGTCTATGTCCCTATAAAATATTATCTGGGAGATGTGGTTGGACTGCATAAAGAGTCATCTGATGTTTCATAAAAGGTATTCCTAGACACTTTAGTATTGCAATGACTTCTACTTGTCAGACAAGAGTGGAAACATGTGTTGATTTGGCTGGAAAATGTATGAAGCCGTGAAAAGAACCTAATTCTAAATGAAAATACAATCTGCTGTGTTTTCAAATGGGTAATTGGTCATTTGAAACAGTTTTCAATTTTGGTTATGTTAATTCTTCTACTTGTATTTTAGTGTGTGTGTGTGTTGTGTATTCCACACCACAGTTGTCTCAATGGCAATGTGAAAAGTGCAGATGCAGCTCTCGACAATGAATAAAAATATATACTGTATGTAAAATTGGTGTCATTTCATGAGATTCTTAAATTGAGAAGTTGTGTGATGATTTATTTCTTAAAAAAAAAAAAAAATCTTCCATGCCCGGAATTTATGAAAACCAATGCTGCAGCTTGTTACTGGTTAAATATATCTCAATATAAGATATAATTTTTTAATAAGAAAAAGTAAGATACATTGTCTTAAAGTAAGAATACTTTTCTTAACCAAAACATTCTTAACAAGATTATTTATCTTTTTAGACGAAAAATAAGACTTTTTTTCCCAGAAACAAGTTTTTTTTACTTTCTTAAAATTCCTTTTTTGCAGTGTGCCAGATTGTGTGAGGGCTGTCCTGAAGCCTTGTCCTGTTAGAGGAGGTGAGCCTCAGGACCAGCTGGTTGAGGGGACTCCTCTCTATGTTCTCCTCAATGATCAATGAGAGCGAACGGATGGTCAAAGTAAGGTACAAATAAACAGAATCACACTAAGCCTGGTTAGTGTTGCCTGACTCTATAAAGTGTGTTTTTTTTAATAAGTGTGTGGTTGCGTTCTAGTCACTTTGGTCTAATTTGTCGTACTCACCATAAACTGTTATTTCTCAGGTTGATCCCGCCCCTGCCCCTTGTAAGAAATAAAATCAATGTTGATATGGCGTAATTTAAATTAAATACACTATTTTAATTTAAAACTGTTTTATTCTGAAAAACTGGAAGTTCACACAACGACTTCCTCTTGCGAGTAAATGTCGTCAGCTTCAATTTAAGATTAGCATTAGCCTGTGGCTAATACTACGTTTACAAACCGTGAATTGAAAGTGAAATGACATGTGGTGTTGCACACTAAACACACTGTCTTTAACACATTATTGACACTGCAATACGTTTTTTAGGGAATGTTTAAATAACCACAGACATTAGAATGCTGTAATTTAACAGCAGAAAAGACAGGATATGCATTGGACACTCCCCCGTCGACGCCGGCCAATAGGGGAAGACCACAGAGGACAACAGAAAAAACAAGCCAAGAATCGATCTCTTCTTCAACCTCCGCTGACCCAACGCGCACGGGACCAACAGCTGGGAGGGGGGGAGCCACCAACTCGCACATTTCATTGTATATCATCGCATCATTTGTTTAATTAAATGCTGTTAACTTTTATAAGCTTCCTTGTACTCTGCGGTTCTTGCTTCTAGACCGACAATTCTTTGGTGCTTGAAAAGCACCGGGTTTCGGAGCTTAGAGGCGGCTCCGCTGCGGTGTGAACAGGAAAAAACTGTGCTTTTCAGGCTCTAGCTCCAAACTGGCCCTGGAACCGCGTTGGTGTGAAAGCCGCAAAAGTCACCTGTGACCCCACGTGACACCGCCGGTGTCATCAGAGGATCTGCTCCTTTCATCTTCTCGCTGCGCGAGAGTACCGTGGCAGGGTACTTATTATATCTTATAGTTTGGATTCCTAAAGCTTTTAGTCTACTATCCCATCATTCAAGGGTGGTTTTCACTAAAAGCAATTTTTTTTTTTGTACGGACACACTTAATTTACATTTTTTTACTATGTTCAATCTGAATTTACTTTAAAATAAAATCATCTATATTGATTCTGAGACTTCTACATCCAACTCACAGATGTAACCTTGCTTTGAGAAAAAATATTATTAATTTACCCCTTTTAAAAGTGAAGAAGATATGGTCATTTGTTCTAGGAATGTCATTTTCGAGTCTGAGACCTGAAAAACAGGCTCAGGGCTTAACAGGTTAAGTGAGTAAGTGCTTGGATTCTTCATGACATTGTTGGTATAAGTCATCCAGTGCTTAAAGCACCGCATCTGGCGGTCAGTAGGGATGAAATAGAACGATAGTTACGTCTGTAACTACGGTTCTATGAATCCCGGATGACCGCCAGAGTATCCTGTCAATCAGAATTCTTGTGTGCTCGCGAGAAGATTCTGGGAACAGATCCTCTGACGACAACGGCAGATATAGCCGGTGTCACGTGGGGTCACAGGTGACTTTGTTGGTATTGGTACTCGACCTGCGAATGCGCACGATGGACATATCCAGTGCTTAAAGCACCGCCTCTGGCGGTCATCCGGGATTCATAGAACCGTAGTTACAGACGGAACTATATGTGTACCCAAATGACACAGATTTCTTGAGATGGCAATATTGGTTGAGAGGGCTTGGAAAAAAAACGTTGAATATTATTGAGCATAATGCATTCAAAGAGATGGAAAGGAGGCTGGGTTATAATTGAAATGAGCTGAAACTGCCTGACAAAAGCTCTGCTGAAGTGATTATCTTTTATTCATTAGAATTTCCATCTTCCTAGTCCTGTGTATATATAGCCAAAGGGTAGTGATATAAACCAAGACGGAGACACCTAAAAGAGTTGTAATTGCTAAATTCCCCTTTAAACGTTTTGGACACAAATCTTCACAATATAGTCTTAAATTACACTTTTTGGGGGGTTTCCCTTTCCTGTAGTGTGTCGTTTGGGTATTTGTGCATGTAAATGGCCTACAAACGTTAAAATCCCTCTGTTCCCTCCAGAGGGAGTTTCCTTCCCACGGTCCCCCCCCCTACCTGAAACGCCTCCATTTGACTACTTTGTATACTTTCATAAGCTTATGACATCACAATGTAATACTAGAGCTTAGCTAGCGCTCCAACACTTTGTACGTGATAAGGGGCGGGACACCACTAAGCAGCTGACCAATCACAGCCGACCAGCTAACCAATCAGAGCAGACTGGGCTCTGGTTTCAGACAGAGGGTGAAAAGAGGTGCTGCAGCACAGGCAGTATGAGAGAGAAATAAGAGCTTTTTGAACATTAAAGCATGGAGAGTAGAGATGTCACAGTAGAGGCACTAAATACAAAAATGAACCTGAACATTTGCACAATATGTCCTCTTTAATTATATAGGATTGTATCATTATTGTTTAGGCACATCTAGGTATCCTATCAAAGTTTGATAGAGGCCAACAAATATTGTAACCTGGGTAAACAAAAATGTCCTAAGAAATATTACAAAGTAGATTTTTGCTCAACATTTTTGCTCAACCCAAGTGTAGCTGTATCCTCCGTTTAGTCTCAGGTCTAGGTACGAGCTCACAGCTCAACAAATGCAATTACTCCAGATTAGCGGTCCAATGATCTCAAGGAAGATAGTCGTGTGGGAGCAGGGATAATGTCTTACTGCTGCCATTTAGTTGTGTTCATCAGGACTTGGGCGAGGGAACAGGTTAACTATGGGGCTCAAACTAAATATCTGCCCCCAGTCATCTCCATTTTATATTGGCATGAGCAGAAAAATCCAGACAAATGAAAATACAAATAATTCATACATAACTGTCTAACGATCCCAAAAACACACACTTTCATTTAGTTGATAATTTTATCCAAAACGACAACAAAAAGTGCATTCAAACAGGAGGATACAAATTAAAAGAGCAATAATTCTGTACATTAGTTCAACATTTGCCGAACCAGATTGGATTTGCATTCCACTTATCGTCCCATGAAGAATACTAGTCTAGACAGAAGCAGCGATGAGACTAACAAGACACACACTCTGCTGAAAATAAAACCAGCTTTATTTTTCAGATATAACTGTTTCTACAAATCCTTTTTACTTTTTTCCTGTTTACAGACGTGGGGAGTAAAGGATTACACAATCAGGTTACAAAAAAAAGGTAACTGTATTCCCTTATAGAACAAAAACAAACTTTTCATTCAATTTTTACTCTTACAACAACGCTTTTCTGAAATATTTTAACTCAAAGCGCTCGGAGCGGCCGCTCGAAAGATGGGCTGGGCTCTGAAAAGACGGTGGGTACTACGTTCTTTTCAGCAGGAGGATGCTTCAGTGTGCATGCGCTCTATTCTCACTGGAACCAAAAAGAAAAATGTATCTGGCGTTATGTGGTCACAGGCCCTTAGGCAGGCTGCAAAGTTGAGGCTTAGTGATGATGGATGAATAGTGAGGCTAATGGCGAGCATGGATAGCTTGGCTGGAATTATCTTAAGACTGCAACGTAGCGGTCAGGGTGTTACCCACGTCTACTCTAAATGAGTACTCTGGAGCAGCAACTGAGAACAAGTCAGAAAATAAACGATACTTCTCTTGGCTTGTAAAAGGTTATGTTAATGTTTTCCATTTATATTGATTTAGTGTAAATCAGTGTTTTGATTAGTTCACGGAGATCGCAGCAAAATAAAGTTGAGTTAACTAAAGGAGTAACCGCCTGTACTAAGCTGATAATGGGGAGAGATAGAGGGACAGAGAGAGAATTAATGAGTAGCATAAAGAACATCACACATGATCTGATTGTCCTGACCATCACAACACAATACTTCATACTACACACTTGTTGAACCCTCATTAGGTGTGTGGGTATGAGGGCTGAGGTGCTGTAGAGAACGGGGCTTGATCAATTGCACTCTCTGCAGGGACCCTGTGGGATAACTGGAGGTCAAACATGCTCATCCGGCTGGGAGAGCAGCTTTTCACAGTCCCTTTAGAGAATCACCATTACATTTGTATGGGCAAGGTTTGAAGCTGCTGCTTTTCCAAGGATTGTCCAAAGCTCAGCCACAAGGGCATCAGGCTCTCAGGTAAATAATAATGGTCCTATCCATCTTCCCAATTCACAATGCTGAATTATTCTACCTTGGGGTCGCCAACTTCTCTTTCTTCTACTGAATCAGGGATAGTGTAACATCTGGGTCAGATCCTTGAACACAATTAAATTGAAAAAATAAAATAGAGGGACTGCATATTTGTAATATGTAATATATATCCTGTCAATATATATATTGACAGGATAGCTCTGAACTCAGTTTCTGCACAGTGTTTCTCGTAGTTTTTCACGTGTTGACGTGTTTAAGATACATGAAGTGAACAGTTTTATAACTCACAGTCTCTACATTCAAACTCAGTCAGATGCGTGATGCTCTCAGAATTGTCCACACACACGCTCTTATAACGTTTTTTTTATATCAAGCTGATTGCAACAGGCTGCGTGTTATTATGGAATGCGGGCTGTTTTTACCTTCATTTATTTTAAGTGATTTGGATTTCAACCTCAAACAAACGAGGTTAGATAACTTAAATTATCAAAAATAACTGTGCCAATTATTTCTGAAAACTCCCAGGCTGATGTGTTTGAGAGTCAGTGAACTCACAGGCATTTGTTGACAGTGACATATTCTTTTGAGGGGCAGCTTTTATCAATCATATAAAGGACTCAACATAAACCAAAAGAGATACAAACACTACATTGCTTAGTTAGAAGGGTTCTTATTGTCCCTAATTCATGATAATTAAAATGTTAACCATCTGTTTGTAAATCTGTCTTTAGTATCAAAGGGTTTGCGATGTTTTTTCTTTTCTTTCCTTTTTTGCCTGTATGTCCACACATTTTCAACACAGTACATGTCTGTAATGTAATTATAAAGGAGACTTTCCAATGTTCAAGGGGTATTAAAAAGGGAGGCTGTGGCGCAGTGGGTTAGTGCGTTGGTTGTATTGAGTATTGAGTATGTAAGTCGCTTTGGATAAAAGCGTCTAACAAGTAACATGTATTATTAAAATAATGGAGATGGAACATTCTAAACAATATTAATGGATTGCATTACTCTTCCATCTTTCATTCAGTTAACTAGAGTTCTTCAAATGTGTGGGGTATGTGAGAAAGTATAATGTTGCCATGGAGTTAGCTGTGAGCTGCAAGATCAGGAGATGACTTCCTTAATATTTGTTTTACATGTCCAACACTTTTATCTATTTTTGAAACAACAAGTCCTCCAACTCATACGACCAAATAGGTTGATTGTTGAAGCAGGTTATTACGACCTATAGTCATGTTTTAAAGTTTAGCACCTCTAGTGGTCGTGTAAGAAACAACAATTTGCGGCATATGGGCTGATGCTCCCGTTGATTGCAAACGCTCCGGAGGGTCGTATATTCACAAATAACCCTCTCTGGAAAATCCTAAATTGTAGGATAGTTTGGCCATTAAAATGCTTTTTGATTAGATTTCTAGAGAGAAGTGTATATTGTACTTTTAGAATCTACGTCCAGTGGATGTGTAGGATCTATAGTTTGATAGATATTACAAAGATTATTTGAGGTCTCGCCAGGAGAACGTGTATATACTACGTCTTTCCCCCTATTCATTTCTATTGACCAGCGCCCATGTAAAGTTAGCGTCAACCCTCACAGGGTGAAACAGTATTTCCGGTCTCGAAGTTTTCATAGTAAACCGGAAGTATTCCCCTCACTGTAAATGATTTTACAGTGATATCTGCAGTACTCATCAACTAAAAAACATCAGTTTATCCTTGTTAATTACACAACATTGATTGGTTTAAATTGTGTACAATGCTTTTATGTTTTTCCCATAGGTTTTTCCCTTTCGATTCTGAGACACATTTCTTTTTTCAGAGGTACGTTGAAGCTCGGTGATTGGATGTTTTAGCCGCAATGCACGTTGGGATATGGTGTTTATGCGATATGAAATCCGAAAACATAAAAAAAATAATACTTTATTCCGCGTGTGCTTGCTTTTCTCTTTGAAAGTCATCACATAAATGCATTGTATACACGGTTCGGCTGCATTAAATTACACATCTGCCGTAGTTCTTTATTTATAGAGCCCTGATTAGAAGACTTCTGGACAAACTGGAAGAACTGCCACCGAAACTGAATACGTGACGTGGATCATAAATATATCAGCAATTAAACAACATCTTCAATTTCTCTTCACACAATACGTCTCCTTGCAGTATCAATATTAATTCGGATGACTTTTATATTTGATCCAATTGGTAGATAGGCTATATTTACACCATAACGGTGCACAGCTGATAGAAAAGGACTTGTAGTTTTTAAAGATATTACTGGTTTTCTTTGAATTAAAGAGTGTAAATACTGAGTTGAGAGAATATTCAGGGGTTTTGGGTGGTTGGACACACATCTATGGAATCAGAATTTCACTAGCTTACCGTTAAATGACGGATATACCTTTCTGTCTGTGATGTTTTACAAATCAGATATTAATGTGTAGAACTAAAACATGTGAAATAATATAGCAATATCCTGTACAATTATGTGAAAACATGAATAAAACTACACATCTTCAGATGGTATACATACATAAGTGTCCTACACTAATAATGAAAAAGTTATTATGGCACTGTATGCTGTGTGTACCTTTATTGTGAAATTAAAAATAACAGTAAAGAAAAATACAGTTTCCGATGTGAGGCCCAATCTCTCTCAATTTGAAGCTTATGCATTGTACCATGAACCTGTATACACCTGTAACAGTCAAAGACAGGCAACTGTTGGAGGAGTTTAAGGTAGGAGAAAGGTCGTTTCTGAAGATGTTACAAATAAGTTAATAGTAATATTATGTTTGATATTATTATGTTTTATTAACTAGACCACTGGGTCATGTTAAGACCCTCTTTTCTGTCGGTTTGGTGTTACAAAAGTAGTGAAATATATGAATTACACTGTATATACATCTGTAATTCATGTCTAAAAGGAAAAACATTTTTTAGTCAAATAGGTGTTTATCACTCTACTTTCACTACAGCAGGGACTGAGATACGTTAGGACTGAATAATGACTTATTACATTCCAAGGTTCATGTGATGTGTACAAATTAGGGCTGTCAGTCGATTAAAATATTTAATCGCATTTAATCGCATGATTGTCCATATAATTAATTAATCGCACATTTTTTATCTGTTCTAAATGTACCTTAGAGGGATATTTTTCAAGTTTTTAATACTCTTATCAACATATGAGTGGACAAATATGCTTTATGCAAATGTTTGTTTATTATCATTTGAACAATGACAAATATTCTCATGAATATTAAACACAACAACCTCTGAACATTACAAATATTCGCCTCAATTCAACCTGGAACCTCTCTCATACAATACAATAATACAATACAAAGTGTGTGTGTGTGTGTGTGTGTGTGTGTGTGTGTGTGTGTGTGTGTTGTTGGGTTGAAGCACCCTTCAGTGGTTGAAGGTTCGAGCCCGCTCCGCGCCGTTCGTTTGATGAGTGGTCTGCTATAAAAAGGAAGGGCTCAGACACAGAGATATGAGGTTTAACAATAAGCTGATTTAATGGTAAAAACAACAGTACAATATAACGAAGTACTTCGGGCCTTGGTTCTTACTACCGTGCGATGTACGTATCAGACAGTCAGACAGAACAGAGGCCCCGAGTGTACAGAATTCATAATATTTATGCCCACAAACGGAGAGGTGTGGGAGGAGTTGTGTCGGTTGCTCCTCCCTAGGTGTTCATCCATTGGTGGACTCACTCCTGGGCGAATCAGAGTGAGTCAGCCATTGACAAGGTCTAAACAGCGAATCAGAGTGAGTCAGCCATAGGTGTGGGAAGTTTGGATCTCCTGCGCCGCTGATCAGTCCCAGGTCATCTTTTATGGCAGCCATAAAATAAACAATTCTGGGTTGAACGGGGGTGAGGTACCAATCCTTATCTTCGTTTATCCTCAGCACCTGGCCGTACCACTCCGCATCCCAATCTTTCTCTCAGTACAATCTCTGCATAGACTCAATGGTGTCAGTTTTATTACCTTTCTCCTGCAACCCCCCATGCTCCTATCCGGCCCATTAAAAACCCGGGGGGGGGCGACTGGATCCTCTACATTCCTAAGTCAACGCACACACAATTGACCACATCAAACAAAACAAAATAAGAACACTTGGTCTAGTTTCATAAGTATACATTTTACACAGACAAAGTTATAATTATTAAAACAGGTTATAATTATTGAAACAGGTTATATAGGATATACAGGTTACTTTAGTGTGTAGGTGTGTGTGTGTGGAGAGACACTGTGATGGATCGTTGGAGCTATGTGCAACTCAAGGCATATGCTCGAACGGGAGCTGCCTGGACGCTGCAATCATGTTGCGCGCACTATCCGTGCTGAGTGTGCTGACTTTTCATACAATGTCCCACTGTCTGGCTACCTGCATAAAGTCAAGTGCTCGGCGCAGTTGTCGGCGAAATGTCGCTCCTCTGTTTTCAGTGAAACAGCTCCTTATATCCGTTAGCGCAGCTAGCTAGCACCAGATGCTAACAACAACAATACATGTAAGGTGTGCGCATTCTCTCTCTCTCGCTCGCGCCACACATACACACAACCTCCCGGTCCTCCCGATTGCCAGTCCGGGCCTGCCGCCGAGCGTGGAAGTGTGGTCTTCCGCAAGCGGGCAGCAGGAGCGGGGCTATCAGCATCAGCTTGTAGATGGTATTTTAAACTCGATGCGCTCTGAAACTACGGGGCGGCCGAGGACAAAAAATACACATGCGTTAATCGCATTAAAATAATTAATGGCGTTAACTTTTTTTTGCATTAACGCGTTAACTTAACTTGACAGCCCTAGTACAAATACAAATTGAGCATTAGAACATCAGAACTTTCAACCAACTATTCATTATTCACCTGTAAACTTGACAGTTTTTTAACCCGCACCACCTAGTGGTTAAAGCACGTTATTACACGTTTAGAGTAATTGCAATGCAGGTAAGGGTTGTGTTGCTAATCTTTGCTGCATGTTTTGTTGAATGTCATATTTTATGACCTTTTTTAAATATTAAGAGTACATACAAAATAGGGGGAAAGTAGAAGGTCAATGATAGAAATATAGAATAGAAAATATCAAGAAGATACTGTAAGTGATCTCTACAATAAAACAGTTTAGTGCAGGACGTCCAAAGATATTAATAAAATTAATAGATAGAAAATCTTGAAATCTTGAAAGAGATTTGCAAAATAGCCATTATATCAAGTCTTTAATTAACTATTAGTAGAGAATAACGAGTAATTAAAACTGCGGTCACAGATGTGCGCAGTGATGAGCGGGCCCTCGCGTCCGTGTGCCTGTCGGGGAGGGCGGCCGGTCGTCCCGGCGTCAAGCAGACGCGCGCGAGTCCTCCGAAATGAGCCGTTTGTCATTTCTGTCATTTTCGCGTCCCAGGCTCCCAGGTCCTCCGGCAGCGACCCGGAAACGGATGTCGGCGCGCCGTCTGGAAGGAAAACAAATTTCTCTAAAGGCTCGTCGAGGATCGATTATCGAGGAGGCTGTCTGGAGGAGCCGTAACCGAGGATACACTGATTTAGAGGAGAGAGGAGAGAGGAGAGAGGAGAGGAGAGGAGAGGAGAGAGGAGTCTCTGGAGGAGCTATAACCGAGGGTACACTGATGTATCCTCCGGAGTCGATTTCAGCCAACAGTGATGTTTAAAAGAGGCGTGACGCATGGCTGGACTTATGTCAAGGAAGCAAAGCTCTGCAAACTGTTCCCGTTGTGATTATAAGTTATTTAAGAGGATCAAATGTGCATCAGACTTTCTGCCCTTTACCGTTTGTTTACTCACTAATCACATCTCGCCTGGATGTTAGGCTATTTTTTTTTAATCCAACTGCTTTCATTCAGACGCGATGTTTACAGTGAGAACAGCAATAACATATGTAACAGGCCTACATTGCACACTTTATTTGTATGCTTTAGTAGATATCTACAAGTAAAGAGTAGATATTATTCATGAAACCATATAGTGTTCACATAATAAAATATACAAGGGCTGTAGCCTGATATACATGATATGCTTTAGGAGCTGTATGTGTGTGTTGTACAGTGAGTAGGTGTCTGTTGTAATTTAATTTGCCGCCAGCAGAGGCGGTGTGTGTGGGTTAGGGGTTAGGGCTAACCCTAACCCTAAACCCTAACCAGTTATGAGCATTTCTTTGTAAGCCCCGACTTTTTGCAAACAGGTTTAGATTAATGATGGCCATATTTATCGACTGAACATGCTCATTTTCTACGGTAATGTGTCTGACCCTCCACCGATGCTGTATACTAAGTGTGGCGTTGAAAAACAAAAAATGGAAATTTAAGGTAATATTTTACTGTTTTTAACATTATGCTAATTAAAAAAAAATGAAGTAGGCGGAGCTTAGGGGTTCATGGAGATAATATGTAGAGTAGGTACACCCGAATAAGTGTGCAAAATTTCAGGTCATTCGGAGTTAACGGTGCGACTTTGTAAATGTTTCCATAATGGAAATGTAGTAGTTTGGATTAATGTATTTGTCAAAAATTGTACATTCTCCGTTAGCTTACGAGCTCCCCGTTCGAGCAATGACTATTCCTTTGCAATGTAGCATCACATTGGATATGCGCTTAAGTTGTCCTAGATTGGAATTTTTCCGATCATTTCCCTATGAGGAATTATGAAAATTGTGCTTAAAATGCATGAAAAACGCACATTTTTCAAAATGGCCGACTTTCTGGGGGGCGGGGCTAATGAAAAGTAATTCGAAATATGTGTGCAATCATAATAGCAATGTGTATACAGCGTTTCGTGAATATCGGAAAAACGATATGCGAGTAGTTTGGAGTAATTTGTGACATGTAAATGGTCAAAAATGGGAAATTGTCCGTTCGCTTACGAGCTCCTCGTTTGAGCGATCGACTATTCCTTCGCAATTTAGCATCACATTGGATATGCGCTTAACTTGTCCTGGATTGGAATTTTTCCGATCATTTCCCTAGGAGGAGTTGGCAAGAATGTGCTTAAAATGCATGAAAAACGCACATTTTTCAAAATGGCCGACTTTCTGGGGGGCGGGGCTAATGAAAGCCAATTTGTAATATGTCCGCAATCATAAGAGCAAAGTGTCTACAGCGTTTCGTGAATATTCGAATAACTGTATGCGAGTAGTTTGGAGTAGTTTGGAGTCATTTGTGACATGTAAATGGTCAAAAATGGAAAATTCTCCGTTGGCTTACGAGCTCCTCGTTTGAGCGATCGACTATTCCTTCGCAATTTAGCATCACATTGGATATGGGCTGAACTTGTCCTGGACTGGAATTTTTCCGATCATTTCCCTAGGAGGAGTTCGCAAGAATGTGCTTAAAATGCATGAAAAACGCACATTTTTCAAAATGGCCGACTTTCTCGGGGGCGGGGCTTATGGAAGCTAATTAGAAATATGTCCGTAATTCCATGAGGAATCTTTGTGCCAAAATTCGTGAAGTTCTGAGAAACTATATGTGACTACCACACAATAGGGGGCGCTAGTGAGCAGTTTTTTTGAAAAATTACGTTTTTTTTTACATTCTCGAAAAAGTCGTGGGCTGTGACGTGTGTACCAAGTTTTGCGTCCGAAGCTGATTTTATGCTATCGCGATTTAAAAGAAAATGTATAGGCCACGCCCACATTCTGCATTTGTTGCGACACTTTAAATCTCAGTTCGTAGTCACCCCGAGAGTATGTGTAAAGAAAAAAAAAAGAAATTCGTCCATCCGTTCTTGAGTTATAAATTGGTGGTGTTTTTGGCGCCCCCTATAGTCCAAAATGAAAATGCTTTAGTGTGCCTATTCTCCAAGACGGACTGAACCTATCCACCAAAATCTGTGATATATGGATACATTGTTGATGAGTTATGAGCATTTATTTCTAAGCCCCGCATTTTTGCTAGTACTTTTTGATTCATGGCGGCAATATTTATCGTGTTAACATGCTCATTTTCTACGTTAATGTGTATGACCCTCCGCCGATGCTGTATACGAAGTTTGGTGTTCAAAAACTGAAAATTGAAATTTAAGTGAATATTTCACTGTTTTGAACATTATGCTAATTAGAAAAAAATAAAAGTAGGCGGAGCTTAGGGGTCCAAGAGGATTATTTGTAGAACAGGTCCACCCGGATATGTGTGCAAAATTTCAGGTCATTCGGAGTTACGGTGCGACTTTGTAAATTTATTCCGAAATGGGTTTTTCATAGGTGGCGCTAGCGAGCACCTTGGACAATTTGAACCCATTGACTCCAGAATGTTGAATTTTTCACCGGTCCTGGCGTCCGTGCAAAATTATACAACTTTGTGAGCGTCCTAAAGCCCTCAAAAACAGGAAACGCCAGCACTATAATAATAAGAAGAAGAATTCCACCAATAACAATAGGTTTCCTCGCACTTCGTGCTAGGACACCGTTGGGTCCTAGCACTCCGTGCTCGGGCCCTAATGAAATGCTTTATAGGGATCTGCAGATACATTTTTTGTCTTTTCAAGCACCAACTATCAAATATCTCGCCTGATTGTTGGCACTTGACAATCACCTTTGCTGAATTTTACTCAGGTGTAACTAAAGTCTGATTTAACCTATTAGGCCCCAAGCCTGTTTTCCAGGTCTCAGGCTCGAAAATGACATTTCCAGAACAAATGACCATAACTACACTTCTAAAAGGGTTAATAATCTTTTTCTCAAAGTAATGATAACCTATGAGTTGGATGTAGAAAAGTCAGAATCAATATAGATGTTTTTTATTTTAAAGAAAATTCAGATTGAACATAGTAAAAAACTGTAAATTATTGTGTCCGTCCAAAGATAATTTTGTGTGTGTGTGTGTGTGTGTCTGTGTGTGTGTGTCTGTGTGTGTGTGTCTGTGTGTGTGTGTACGTATAAATTGATCTAATTAAGTTAGAAATTGGGAAAATTGTTTAAAAAATTAAAAATGCAAATTCTAAGAAAATAAATAGTGCAAAAACCGAAGATAAAATCACACACACACACACACAAAGACACACACACACCAGCAGAGACAGTGAGGCAGAGGTCGTCACAGAATGCATTGAAAACTACTTTTTGCACATTTCATCCATTTTCTTTGGCTATATTAGTGCTCTCTCTCAGCTAGTAATATTAATGACATCTATTCTATAGTTAAAAAAAGTATAAACTTCTCCTTTAGTAAACAATTATACCACGTGTGCTGTAATAAAAATGAGTGGTGTCCACTGATTAAATGCAGTCTTTCTGTACAGTGAAGAGGGAAAACCAGATAATTACAAAAGTGTTGATGAATGTTTCTTACATGAACTATGGCTTCAGGTAGGCCAGTTGCTACAGTCAGACTGTCTTTCATCTCCAGGGTCTTTGACATTAATGTTTCTAGAGTGGGCAGGAGGGTGCCAAAGTAACAGTTCTCCTCTCCTTGCAGGATGTCCAGAGCTACTGTGAGTGGCTTCATTATGGCACAATATTCCTTCAGAAAATGAAGTTCCCTGTCGCTAATAGATTTTAGCTGTAAACGATCAGAGATGGCACTCAAGTCAGTCGTAGGTATTTCAACAATTCTTGCCACAGCATCATAAAATTAATTCCATCTTGTAGTGCATGGCACAAGCAGCTTTTTGGTGACCACGTCGCTCACTATCTCTGAGGCCACTGTGGACCTGCTTGCCTTATTCCACAGTGCTGTGCACTTAGCTGTAGAGCTTAAAGTAACCTGTATATCATATATAACCTGTTTCAATAATTATAACTTTGTCTGTGTAAAATGTATACTTATGAAACTAGACCAAGTGTTCTTATTTTGTTTTGTTTGATGCGGTCAATTGTGTGTGCGTTGACTTAGGAATGTAGAGGATCCAGTCGCCCCCCCCGGGTTTTTAATGGGCCGGATAGGAGCATGGGGGGTTGCAGGAGAAAGGTAATAAAACTGACACCATTGAGTCTATGCAGAGATTGTACTGAGAGAAAGATTGGGATGCGGAGTGGTACGGCAAGGTGCTGAGGATAAACTAAGATAAGGATTGGTACCTCACCCCCGTTCAACCCAGAATTGTTTATTTTATGGCTGCCATAAAAGATGACCTGGGACTGATCGGCGGCGCAGGAGATCCAAACTTCCCACACCTATGGCTGACTCACTCTGATTCGCTGTTTAGACCTCGTCAATGGCTGACTCACTCTGATTCACTGCCTAGGGCTCGCCCAGGAGTGAGTCCACCAATGGATGAACACCTAGGGAGGAGCAACCGACACAACTCCTCCCACACAACTCCTCTCCGTTTGTGGGAATAAATATTGTGAATTCTGTACACTCGCGGCCTCTGTTCGGTCTGACTGTCTGATACGTACATCGCACGTTGGAAGAGCTGAGGCCCGAAGTACTTCGTTATATAAGTACTTCGTTATATTGTACTGTTGTTTCTACCATTAAATCAGCTTATTGTTTAATCTCATATCTCTGTCTGAGCCGTTCCTTTTTACAGCAGACCACTCATCAAACGAACAGCGCGGAGCGGGCTCGAACCTTCAACAACTGAAGGATGCTTAAATCCAACACTACTCATGTTTCTGGTAAAGAAACACACTAATGTTATGGATTCATCAACTACTAAAGTCATGATACTGTCAAAGTGGATGGATTTCCTGGGTGTGTCTGTCCTGTATGGTGAAATCCAATCAATTGCAATACTGCTTCTACCTGTCAGTGCTTAGATATTAACAAGCTGAAAAAATGAATACAGAATTCCAACATACTGTCATCAAATGTCTTTCTATTATGAATTTAAATTGCCCTTGTGAAACTAGTCTTGTGTTCATTGCTATCCCCATAATGACCTAAAAATAAAGTCTATGGCTTTGACTTCTAATTATTTACCAGGCTAGAGACAGGATGTTGTCTAAATTAAATTCTGTCTCATCACATTACTATGTTTTAGCTTAACTTAACTGTGATATGTTCTTTCTACATTTCAAACCCCAGGTACTCTAATATCTGTTAGAAAATCCACATTACAAAATGGTTTCATTATCACAGGTCAACTTCTTTGGTATTCCCATTCTGGAATTACATCTCTCACAGTAGCCCCTTGGCCACTGATTCTGCGTGTGCTTTACCTGTTTAAAATTCAATCAATATTTAGAAACATGTCAACATTCATCAAACAGTATCTTATCCCTGGACATGGAGCAGGTTCATTCTAAAACTATCATTCAACGGTCAGATTGAACATCCGAGTTGGGGCGGCAGGGTTCTTTCCATCCCTAAATGAAAAATGTACTAACGTATCACGTTCATAATACGTGTTACGTTATTATGAGAGTGCTCTCATACTTGTTTGATTCTGAAATTGTATATATATATTTATATAAATATATATATGTGTGTGTGTTTGTATATGTCCGCATCTGTAGCCTGTTATTGTCTCATTATACCGCACTGTCAATGAATTAAAAGTAAATATATAAGTTGTCATGAACACAGTTCTGCCCATCAGACAGAGTGCTGCTGTGCCTCCTGTCATCATTAATGGACGTCTCTTTAAAATTACCGCTCAGAGAGGATCATTTCTCTAAACGCCTGCTGCTACTCCTCTCTCCTCAGTTAGGAGTCGAGGAGAAATTAGATAAATGGGAAAAATCCCTTGTTTTCCTTTGTCCTGTGCCAGTTTGTGCTGTTCCATGCCATGTCAAGAGAGCCAGAGTTTACCAAGTCAAGAACTTAAAGGGGACCTATCATGCAAAATAGACTTTGTGATGTCTTTTATACACAAATATGTGTCCCCGGTGCGTCGGGGAAGTCACGCAGCGTCAGAAAATAAAATCCTCTCTTTTCCTCCGTACCCAAATCTTTTAAAAACGGGTGTACAACGAGCGGATACAGATTTCCATCTGAACTGACGTGTCCATCCGTGGTGACGTCGGCGGACCCACAGAAAGTTGCTATCAGAAACAATGCCTGACGTGTTTTGGACGTAATCTCGTCTTTGTTTACATTAGCAAGCCTCGCTAACACTCATAGCTAACCTGTACTGAAGAGCACATGTGTTTAAAAAGCAGGAAATAAAAAAGAACTCACCTTGTGATAAACCTGCAAGAGAAAAAGCATTTGAGCTCCATACTATTTCAGAAATAATCCTTGACGTGGTTTAAACAGGATGGCGTTTTATCACAACCGAATTTAACTTTATCTCCGGTAGAATTCTGATCAGGCATTAGCTCCGCCTCCTCTTCTTTTTTTTTTTCAAGCTAAGGACCCAAGATCCGCGTTTCTCTAACAGGGCTGCAAAAGAGGGGTTTGAGCAGTATGAGGCATGGCTACAATGAGTGATCTGTTTGGTATTTTCAAATACTTGAAAAATACTTCACAGACATGTTTTGTATAGGTATGGCCAGAGCCCTAGAGAGATAAGAGTTACGACACTCTCTGATGTCGCCGCCAGCCTGTCACGTGGTTTATGTATGCCGGGATAGTTCCAAACGCACTTCCGTGGCAATGCTTCTCTATGGCAAAAACAGCACGAACATGGTCAAAATAGTCATAGATTAAACCAACGCTGTTATTTTTTAAAGATTGCTTTCATATTTACATGATGTGGTTACACTTTGTATGGATTGGCACTATTTCCAAGTTTCGTTATTTAACGATATTTTGAGGGGAAAGTGTGGTAGCACAAGCAGGCTATGTTGATGTCACTGCCAGGGCAGTCACGTCCGTAGTATAGTTGCGCTGCGCTGTCATGTTCTTCTATGGGACAGACAGACAGCAGCGATTGCGTTATTGTATGGTAAATATATATAAAAAAAACACACACACCCAAGTACTTTTTCAGCTGTAATTGCATTATTGCATACTTTTTATTGACAGTTTTGCATTTGGAGAGGCAGGGTGACAACGGAAAGCTTGGTAGCCTATTACTTAGATTAGATTTTTGGAGGGAAACGCTTGTATTCATGTTAGCATGAGTAGCATGATCATGTTAAGACTATGAATATCATTTTACCACAACAGTGGATGAACAATTGATATATGTGTTTGAACAAGAACAACAGGAAGAACAAAGTAAAAGGGACGAACAAATGTGTGAACAAGTATTAAGAACAGTGTATGGAAAAAGTGATGTGTGTTAGAACAAAACAAAGTAAAATGAATGAGAAGGAGAACAAAGAGGGTTAGGGTTAAACAGAAAAAGATTAATTCAGCCAAAAAACACTATTTGATTAATCTAAAGTGTAAAACAATCTTCAACACAGACCAAATTAGTGCCCTTGGACAACAACACATATGGTGGGGCAAAGAAACCATAAATTAAATTGGGGAGTGGGAGACTGAAAATGATTACTATGATAAATATTAAAACTATTTACAAAACTATTTACAGAAGCTCCTGTTGAACCATGGTTCAACAGAGCAACAAAAACAGGTTTGTCAACAATAAAAATAAAAATGACGAGGCCACTTTGCCGGGGGGAGGTGATCCAGCGACGAGACAATAAAAAAAAAAAAGAAACTGAAAAAAGCAATTCATATTAGGTTCTGTTGTGGCACTACAGGATATAAAACCTTCCAAGCCATGACCTCTGCCTGAAATCAGGACCACTCAGAGGAGAATGCAGCACATCAAACTGGAGTCAGGAGTGTGAATAACACATTTTGGCCAAAACTAATTGTTGCTTACCAATACAGTGGCTGAACAATGGACACCAAAAAGTGAAAAACAGAAGCATAATTGTGCGAACAACAATTATTACAAATATTTACAAACAACTATTTACAAAAAAGCAACTATTTATAAAAAAGTAATACTATTTACAAAAAAGGGTTAGGGTAAGCTACTATTTACAAAAAAGCAATACAGAACTCTAGGGCATCCAGGAGCCTAACCATTTTGAAAAAAACAAAAAGGTTCCTTTGTGAAAGGGACATCCTCTTCATCTGTTTCTGGCCCAACAGACCTCTGCACCGAAGGTCATAACATCTAGGCCACTGCCAAACACCTTACTCGTTGCCATCGATGTACTTGGCATCTCCATTCCCGGTCCACCGTCAGCAGCCTCCTCTTCTTCAGCAGTCATCACCTGCAGCCGTTGCCAGCACCAGCCTCCTTCAGCAGCAGCACCCTCCTCCAGCAGCACCCTCCAGCAGCAGCACCCTCCTCCAGCAGCAGCACCCTCCTTCAGCAGCAGCACCCTCCTCCAGCAGCACCCTCCTCCAGCAGCAGCACCCTCCTTCAGCAGCAGCACCCTCCTCCAGCAGCAGCACCCTCCTTCAGCAGCAGCAACAGCCATGGCTGACATATGAGGCTGAATAAAAAAAAGTGCTTATTATTTTTTTTAAGTGTTTATTTTGCTAAAAATAAACATTTTGGATGCATGACCATGTTTTAGGCTCATCCTTCATTCACTGCTGTAGAGTAGCCTGTTCAGTAGGCTATTATTTTTTTTAAGACTGAATAATACCTTTGAAGAACAATCATTAAACTAGTGTGTATATTATAATACAAAGGAATCTATCCTAGCATGCCATCAAGCATTAAAAAGTAGCGCTAGGCTAGTTGTAGAGTACAGATGAGTTAACACGGAACAGTACAAAAAAAAACTAAGTACAGTCAACATGTCACATAATGAAATGTTAGTATATCCCAAAATTCAATGAAATATTTATCACAAACGCCACCTCATTTCTACTAGTGCTAGCAGTTAAGTCATATCATACAGAAAAAGCCGACTAAGGATGGCTGACACGGTCAGGTTCAGCAGATAAAAACCAAAATAACAAAAAAAACACATAATCAATCTAAATCCTGCTTGTTAGTTACCCAGCATCATTGATATATAAGCTGCTAGCGATTCATTACTGAAATCTGTTGGGTTTAAGCACCCTTCAGTTGTTGAAGGTTCGAGCCCGCTCCGCGCTGTTCGTTTGATGAGTGGTCTGCTGTAAAAAGGAACGGCTCAGACAGAGATATGAGATTAAACAATAAGCTGATTTAATGGTAGAAACAACAGTACAATATAACGAAGCACTTATATAACGAAGTACTTCGGGCCTCAGCTCTTCCACCGTGCGATGTACGTATCAGACAGTCAGACAGAACAGAGGCCGCGAGTGTACAGAATTCACAATATTTATTCCCACAAACGGAGAGGAGTTGTGTGGGAGGAGTTGTGTCGGTTGCTCCTCCCTAGGTGTTCATCCATTGGTGGACTCACTCCTGGGCGAGCCCTAGGCAGTGAATCAGAGTGAGTCAGCCATGACGAGGTCTAAACAGCGAATCAGAGTGAGTCAGCCATAAGTGTGGGAACTTTGGATCTCCTGCGCCGCCGATCAGTCCCAGGTCATCTTTTATGGCAGCCATAAAATAAACAATTCTGGGTCGCATGGGGGTGAGGTACCAATCCTTATCTTCGTTTATCCTCAGCACCTGGCCGTACCACTCCGCATCCCAATCTTTCTCTCAGTACAATCTCTGCATAGACTCAATGGTGTCAGTTTTATTACCTTTCTCCTACAACCCCCCCATGCTCCTATCCGGCCATTAAAACCCGGGGGGCCGACTGGATCCTCTACATTCCTAAGTCAACGCACACACAATTGACCACATCAAACAAAGGAAAATAAGAACACTTGGTCTAGTTTCATAAGTATACATTTTACATAGACAAAGTTATAATTATTGAAACAGGTTATAATTATTGGAACAGGTTATATATTTGTAACAGGTTACTTTAATCCCCCTTTTGATCTCACCTCCAGAGATCAATTCACACAAGCATTCAAAACATAACCACTGTCATTCTTTTCTACTGCGTCTGTCCCACAATGAGCGGATACAAGGCACACAACAACAACCACATGTTACTAAAATGGCAATACAAGTAGCTATTGAAATCAAAAGAGACATTATTAAACCTTTCCATTGACCAAACATGTTTGTAAACCATTCCTCCAAGGGGTTGTGTATCCCTGATTGTTCATGCATAGTTATGGATAGTGTGCGAAAGCCTTCTAAAGCCTTTGTGACGGAACCGTCCGGAGCCGTATTGTTTGGAATGAAAGTACAACACATATCACCAAACATTGAACACACACCTCCTTTCTCAGCTAACAGCATGTCAAGGGCCATTCTATTCTGTTTCAGCCATAAGGGAAGTCGGCCCCAGCTGTTCAGCGAGTCCTTCTACAGGTCCCTAGTGAGATTAGCTAAACGGAGCACATTGTAATGTACATAGTTGATCCTGTCTACATTATTCCATCACTACCTGCTTGGAAAGTGAAGGTTTGTTTAGGAGACATTTTGGTAACAACTACCTCATGTTTGGCCCGTTTGACCCTAGTTACGAACTCCTCTGGCGGGGGAATGGAGTCTGGGTGGTCAATGGAATCATTAAAACAAAATAAAGGCAAGGGTGAACACACATTATTTCTGTTATTAATAATAGGAGATTTACTAGGACACAAGGAATTAACACCCAATCAAATAATAAGGAAGTGTAATCCACAGTCTGTCATTATTGAGTACCTTTAATCAGTGGTCCGTGTTTTGTAATTAGGTTCTTCTGAACACAATGCTAAAATCTCCTAAGGAGATTTTTAAAACTAGGGTGTAAAATAGTACCCTGTAATGGTAAATACTGTGCTCCCAGAACCTGTTAAATATAAGGTTCAGTAAAACCTGTTAAATAGAAGGTCTGGTGAGTGGGGAGACTTCCACTGCCCTTTAACTATAGGGATAACCTCTCGTTATATATAACCTACTACTCTTATTAGAAAGAGGCCCTATAGGTGGGCATAAAATGCTGCTACTTATTGGAAAGTGCCCCTAAAGGTGGGAGAAAAAGTCGGGTCCTATATGGAGTCGTGTGTTTCAGGGGTCGGGTCCCGTAGACTCGTGTCCGCCTCCTCGCCGGCCGTAATCTCCTTTCCAAGATCGCCTGTTGTTACCTCTGTGTCTTTGTCCTTGTCATCTGTTGTATGGGTCGTTGCTTCTGCTGGGCTGTCGTCGTCAGATGTGTCGTTCTCTCGTCCTGCTGCAGCGATGTCAGTTCTGATGTCGTCTAACGTCCTTGCTGGAGGTTTTCCAACGGCGCACTGGCTCCAATGATACCACGTTTCCCCCTTTCCTTCGAGGCGAACTGCATGTGATGTCCTCTGAGTCACTCTGTGCGGGCCGGTGAACCTTGGGTTGAGCCACTTCGGACGGATGACCTTCAGCCAGATGAATTCTGCGGTGTTAGCCTCGTGCTTCTCCGGTCCCCCTTTGGCGTCAGCACCTGGGTGGAGAAATCTCATACCAAGCCCTTAAGTTGCTGGTAGTATGGTTTGCTATCCATCTCTTCTACTTCTTTCCCTACTGCTAATGCTCCAGGACCCGGAAACTGATGGCCGTGGGTCAGCTCAAATGGGGAGAAACCTGTCCCTCAGTTAATGTGTTCATAAACAAAGTCCGACACCGGCTATATCAACCTGTTTCAGAGGAAGGTGGAGTCCCCTGTGCCGTCTTGACTTGCCGTGTCTTCTCTGTCAGAGGCAGAGGTTTCATCCTTTTTTTTTTTAGTCCTAAAAGATTGACGCGTTTTGCAACAAAGTCAAGTATTTCTTCATCTGTAGGTGTATGTGTTGATACAGGTGTTCCTTTAATGTCATGAGGGGAACTGGGTGAGGGGGGGTTAGAGGTGGAGGGAAGCGTATAGGGAGGGGGTCGGGTCTTAAAGGGGTTGTATAAATCTGGATAGAGGAGGGGACCGCCCTCTGGGATGTCTGGGAGGGGCCCACCATATGGCTTCTCCTTCCTGACTGGCTCTATCACTTCTGTGGGAGGGGCTGGTGCAGGACTGGGTGGGGCTGCTATGGCGGGCAGATTTTTGGCGGGAGTTTTGCTCAGAGAGCAGGTTACTGCCACTCCATTCATAACTAAGCTGCGTTATGGCCTATTCTCCTTAGCTTGTCAACTAGCTCCCTTTCTTTGTTAAGTTTAGAAGCCCTGATAAAACCTGCCTTCTGCTTGTTGAGAGTTTCTAATTTCGAACCAACTGTCGCTCGTATGTATTGAGTGCTGTGGCTAGGAGACTTATTGCCTCGTCACCCTCTATTCTCTGCGATCATCTGATCGTGTAAGAAACGGAGATCGCTGCTCGCCTTTTTATGATCTCCGGGCTTAAGTCCGCTAAGTATCAATCTCTCTGCTTGTCCCCACTGTTCCCTTAAACTCCCCGGAACAGGGACTCCTAATTCTCTCTCTTCACGTTCAAATTCTCCTTCCATTTTTGACTTCGTTCGTATCTGCTTCTCCTAAAGGTTTTAGTTTTTTATAAAAAACACCAGATATCTCTGCGTACTATAATTTACTAATTATTGTAGTTTTATTCCCACAGGTATACAGTCTGATAGTTTTCGTTGCGAGGTGTATTTCAACCAGTTACGGAGACTGCAAAAGAGCGCCTCTCCTAACGGTTTTAGTTTCTTATAAAAAACACCAGATATCCCTGCGTACTATAATTTACTAATTATTGTAGTTTTATTCCCACAGGTATACAGTCTGATAGTTTTCGTTGCGAGGTGTATTTCAACCAGTTACGGAGACTGCAAAAGAGCGCCTCTCCTAACGGTTTTAGTTTCTTATAAAAAACACCAGATATCCCTGCGTACTATAATTTACTAATTATTGTAGTATATTCCCACAGGTATACAGTCTGATAGTTTTCGTTGCGAGGTGTATTTCAACCAGTTACGGAGACTGCAAAAGAGCGCCTCTCCTTAAGGAGGATGCGGCCCAAGGCATGGAGTCGAAACCCAGTCTACAATAACCTTTGATCGTCACGTATATGCTATCAGATACAAATAAGATTCTACAATACTTTCAGGGACGGTCCTTTCAAATTGATGTTGAAAATATTATAATATACAACCACAGTTAATCACACTCAAAATAAATAAACCTAATGTAACCCCAGATCCGTCTAAGGATTGCCTGTGTACTTAGTCGATGAGCCCCAACCCCAGAATTCGTCTAAGAATTACTGTGTGTGTCACCTTATTTCTCAGAGTATTTCAGCTGGACTTCCTTTAAATTTTAAAACCACTGAAATCTCGGACGACCATTGCAGCTGGACTTCCTTTAAATTTTATAACCACTGCAATCTCGTTACACAGTTAATCACACTCAAAATAAATAAACCTAATGTAACCCCAGATCCGTCTAAGGATTGCCTGTGTACTTAGTCGATGAGCCCTAAAGTAACCTGTTTCAAATATATAACCTGTTCCAATAATTATAACCTGTTTTAATAATTATAACTTTGTCTGTGTAAAATGTATACTTATGAAACTAGACCAAGTGTTCTTATTTTCCTTTGTTTGCTGTGGTCAATTGTGTGTGCGTTGACTTAGGAATGTAGAGGATCCAGTCGGCCCCCCCGGGGTTTTAATGGCCCGGATAGGAGCATGGGGGGGGTTGTAGGAGAAAGGTAATAAAACTGACACCATTGAGTCTATGCAGAGATTGTTCTGAGAGAAAGATTGGGATGCGGAGTGGTACGGCCAGGTGCTGAGGATAAACGAAGATAAGGATTGGTACCTCACCCCCGTGCGACCCAGAATTGTTTATTTTATGGCTGCCATAAAAGATGACCTGGGACTGATCGGCGGCGCAGGAGATCCAAAGTTCCCACACTTATGGCTGACTCACTCTGATTCGCTGTTTAGACCTCGTCAATGGCTGACTCACTCTGATTCACTGCCTAGGGCTCGCCCAGGAGTGAGTCCACCAATGGATGAACACCTAGGGAGGAGCAACCGACACAACTCCTCCCACACAACTCCTCTCCGTTTGTGGGAATAAATATTGTGAATTCTGTACACTCGCGGCCTCTGTTCTGTCTGACTGTCTGATACGTACATCGCACGGTGGAAGAGCTGAGGCCCGAAGTACTTCGTTATATAAGTGCTTCGTTATATTGTACTGTTGTTTCTACCATTAAATCAGCTTATTGTTTAATCTCATATCTCTGTCTGAGCCGTTAGTTTTTACAGCAGACCACTCATCAAACGAACAGCGCGGAGCGGGCTCGAACCTTCAACAACTGAAGGGTGCTTAAATCCAACAGCCCCAACCCCAGAATTCGTCTAAGAATTACTGTGTGTGTCACCTTATTTCTCAGAGTATTTCAGCTGGACTTCCTTTATATTTTAAAACCACTGAAATCTCGGACGACGATTGCAGCTGGACTTCCTTTAAAAAATGTATAACCACTGCAATCTCGTTACACAGTTAATATATTCCCCGTACAGTCTAGTTGACTTTTATAGTGCGATGTATATTTCAACAGATGGAGAGACTTCCAGAAGCGCTTCTACACCCCCTTTCGGCGATGTGGCTTTTGGCAAGGAGTCGAAACCCAGTCTACAGAATCTCTTTATCGTCACGTTTAGTCTTCTAGATTAACCCCACAGCAAGAGTTTGCGAGATCCGGTCATTTCAAATTGATTTTGAAAGTTGCGTTTCTCCTCTTGAAATACCCCACATATAACACAACTACAGCTCCTCTTTGAGACTGGAAAGTGTTATTCTGTAGTACTGTTCTTTCTACCGTAAGACTAAAACACTGAAAATGCCGCTGACAACTCTAAAATTTTGTAGTATAGCCAATCACAGATTTTGATAATAACAGGTATCTGCTCACCTTTCAGTCGTAGGGCCCTTGTTTAGTTGTCAGAGGTATTCGAGGTGTCTTCCCTGGACAGTTCGTCCGCTGGCTGCCGGTGTTCCTTCTATGAGACCCTACTCATCACGTCGGTCGGTCACCAAATTGTTGGGTTTAAGCACCCTTCAGTTGTTGAAGGTTCGAGCCCGCTCCGCGCTGTTCGTTTGATGAGTGGTCTGCTGTAAAAAGGAACGGCTCAGACAGAGATATGAGATTAAACAATAAGCTGATTTAATGGTAGAAACAACAGTACAATATAACGAAGCACTTATATAACGAAGTACTTCGGGCCTCAGCTCTTCCACCGTGCGATGTACGTATCAGACAGTCAGACAGAACAGAGGCCGCGAGTGTACAGAATTCACAATATTTATTCCCACAAACGGAGAGGAGTTGTGTGGGAGGAGTTGTGTCGGTTGCTCCTCCCTAGGTGTTCATCCATTGGTGGACTCACTCCTGGGCGAGCCCTAGGCAGTGAAAATAAACAATTCTGGGTCGCATGGGGGTGAGGTACCAATCCTTATCTTCGTTTATCCTCAGCACCTGGCCGTACCACTCCGCATCCCAATCTTTCTCTCAGTACAATCTCTACATAGACTCAATGGTGTCAGTTTTATTACCTTTCTCCTGCAACCCCCCATGCTCCTATCCGGCCCATTAAAAACCCGGGGGGGGGGGCGACTGGATCCTCTACATTCCTAAGTCAACGCACACACAATTGACCACATCAAACAAAGGAAAATAAGAACACTTGGTCTAGTTTCATAAGTATACATTTTACATAGACAAAGTTATAATTATTGAAACAGGTTATAATTATTGGAACAGGTTATATATTTGTAACAGGTTACTTTAAATCTTACCTTCAAAGCTGACGAAGTCGCGCTAGCTAACTAGCAGGCAATGCTAGCAAATTGGTTGTAACAACCAAGATAAAATAAAGATAATTACTATAAATTAATATAATTAATATAAACGTCATCGAAGAAACCTGCCAATGAGAACTGTCCGCGCTTTTCGTTCACATTTTAAACATCCACGTCAGTTTGAGCGGGTCTCCTCCTGCGGAGCTACAGCTGTCTGTATGTCTGCTCCAGGAGTTTATGGATTAATATCGGGATCGTTTTACATCTACACGTTAAATATGAGCATCGGGACGTCAACAAAGAACAGAAGACTTGAGATCTGGTGAGTCCTTCGACTGTAATGGAGTTAAACATGTATTTAGATAATCCTTAGTTTGTGAATGTTTTATTTTTTATTTAAGGTTACGTTTCTTCTTCTAGTTAGCTGAGTTTCTTCCCGTTAAGTGGGTATGCATCATTAATAGGTTGTTAAATGTTAAGAAGCCCTGAGATGCTGTTTCTTGCAAGATGTTGCGTCCGGGAAACCGGGCTAATCAGGTGGCAGCTAACGTTAGCTTACAGCTTATTGCAGTGCTGCCCCAACCCTCTCGTCTCCAACACGGGAGAATTGCACATAAACATGCAGCGGGGTGTCACAGTGTTGTCGCCAAGTTTAATGTAAAGTTTCACAGCTTTCTTACAGCGGAATCCAGTTTGTTAATGTTCAGTAGCCAACAGCTAGCATAGCATAAACGGCTAACCGCTAACGTTTGGCTAACTTGCTAGTTAGCTCTGCTCTACAAGCTAACATGACTAGCTAATGTCAAAGTGTGTGAACTAAAATAGTTGTTGTATTACTAAATCATACATGCTCGGTCCAAATCACTGCTAAAATAATTATTTTGAACAAAATTATTATTATAGTATTTATTTTTGTTGCATTTTTATCACACTTGCTATAAACTATTTTAGTTCATCATTTAAGAACGGGAGAATGAAAATAATGATTTGTGGTAATCAAAAACAAGGTATTTAATTAATACTTTGAATATTAATGACTAAAGAAATAGATTTGAAAATGTATAGTAAAGAAATACTCAGCCATGCATGAAATAACCTAGCAAAAGAATACAGGTAATGTTTGACCCATGTTGTGCCTTAGAAGTGTAGTGATAGAAACATGATTTTTATTCAAAAAGTAAGAAAGGAAAAATTAGAATTGGTGTTGATCCAAAACAGGTTAATTGAGGAATACCTGGAATCCTGGATGATTAAAGTAATTTATTGCAAAGATATTTACAATTAAAACTAATTCGGGTCACTTTTGAAGCATGTTGGTTGTATGTTGTGTAACAAAGGGTTACCATGACAGCTGTGATGTTCACTCTTTTGACAGAGCACCAGTGGATAGTGAAGACTATGGAAGAGAAGATGTGATGGCTTTGTGTGGAAAGCTGCTGACGCCAGCCGGTGTCCCTCTCATCAGTCTCTCCAGGCAGCACCCAGCTATTCTTCCATCTTGCAGAAGAGAAGACTTTGATATGTGAGTACTAACTAACTTGTGTATAACATAATATTGAATGTGGTTTATTATTAGTATTTATTATTAGTTATTATCAGTTAATTATTACAATTCAAAACATCCAAACTATCCCCTTAAGATGGTGCAGACTTTGAACAAGACAGCTACCCAGGAATTTGCTGCACAGAAAAAACATGACATTGTGGTTACAATCAAATGACATTGTTTTGTTATTGTGTTTTTCAGATATCTGAAGAATTTCATCGGATCACCAGCAAAGACCTCCTGGGGATGTTCGGTGCAGCCCGAGATTATAGAATTAAACGAATAAATAAAAACAAGGATAATTGTGTGTTATTGTTGAGTAAATAACGGTGTGTTATTTAGAAAAGAATAACAAATTAGAAGGAAAAAAAGATTTAAAAAGATACAGATTTCATTATTCTGAAGCTCTGAGCCCTATTTCTTTTCCTCACAGACGGCAAAAAAAGTGCGAAATTATACGATTTAAAATAAAAACAATAATCGTGGCTTGGTATTGAGTAAGAACATGTTTTTATGAACCACACAGCTTCCGGTCTACCAAGACCCGACCGGACAAAAACAAGTGGCGCAGGCAAGAAACGTGGCGTATAATATGCACGCAAAACTCGGCCTCAGATCTCAATGGGAATGGTTAGCGTATCATATGCACGCAAAATCGGACTTCTGCGTATCTATTGCACACATTTCCAATGTGTAAAGTCGTGTCATTTGTACGCAGACTGAAGAGAGTGGGTTGGTAGAGAGAGAGAGAGAGAGAGAGAGACGCTGAGCTGCACCATTCAGCGATCAGCTGATACGGAGCACAGAGAGAGAGAGCTGCGGTCCGCGGGGCTCGGCCTCCGCCTCCTGTCCTCACAACTCTTATTATTCCCGGGACCGGACAATTGTTATTTGCTCTTACTCGGAACCGAGTTTCGCTTCCCAACCCTGCCACTGTGCTACACGCCCCGCCCGCCCCGTAACAGTACAGAAAGCGGCGAGATGCATTTCTTTAGGAATCGACAAGCAGAACCGAAACTAACATTTATGGGCGAAAAACGTCACTTGTCCGTCGGACACGTCAATGGAAAGATGTATTTGTCCGATATTATAAATAACACGTCCCGGACGATCGGACGTGTGCTTTTTCGCACACTGCTGATGTTGCCGCTCGCATAAAGTTAGCTGAAATTAACCAGCTAGATTTCACTGTTTCTCGTTTTATTTTTTTCTCATGCTGCACCTCCCCTGAAGCTCTCTGGCGCCCCCCAAGGGAGGCGCGCCTCACACTTTGAAAACCGCTGGTTTAGACAATCTCCGTTTAATCACTGACAATCTGACAACAGATATAACAAATCAGTATTACATGTATTATCCCTCAGTGACTCCTCTCACGTGGAACATTTACAAAAAGGGCAAGGAAACGTAGCCTACCTGACAACAGTGATAACAAATCAGTATTAGCCTACATCAGGGTTCGGCAACCTTTTTGATATGAAGTGCCATTAAAAAGAATATATTTTATCAGCGTGCCGACGATCGTGAATTATCAACGGGGGGGGGGGGAGGGGGTGAAGGGCTCGACGCTCGTGAACTGTCAACAGGAGGGAGCCTCGCTGCGGGGAAGCAGTGTGTGGACCTGTCAGCGCAACTTACATTAGGGATGCTCCGATCGCCAATTTTGGGGCCGATCCGATCGAGTGGGCGGGGCCTATGGGGATCTTCCATTTAAAGTGATGTTTAAAACTCAGTTAATGGGGCTCATTCACTGGCGCTTCCACAAACAACAACCAACATAATTATTACATTCAAATGAAGTACATTATTTAAGTTTACATTAACTTTGGATAATAACACGGGAGAAATGAGCTGAAGCGCTCTCTTTTCCTCTCTCCCCCTCTCTCTCTCTCTCTCCTGACAGCCTGTCAGTATCTCATGAAGCTCACTGATCCAGTAATGAGTGACCCGACAGTGAAGAATACATATATTTATAACTAGTTTAACTTGTTCCAGAGGTAGATAAAATAGCTAAGTGTGTTAGGTCTAACTCTTGTGTGTTTTGCTCCGCTCACCGGTCCGTCACAGCGGGTGGAGCTGCAGGATTTCTGCTTCACACACGTTGCATACCGCTATTTTATTGTCATTTTCGGACACCTTAAAATACTGCCAGACTGGTGAAGCCATTTTGGCGAGCTTGTTTTGCCGCGCACAGAGAAAAGTGTCATGTATTTTACGTCATGCGATCGGCTCTCGCGATCGGCATTTTTAGAGAGCACCGATCGATCGGCAGAGGGTGAGTATCGGCCGATATCGATCGGCGGCCAATCGATCGGAGCATCCCTAACTTACATGATGCCGAATTTAACAAACACATTTAAATAATTGGTTTAAACGGCATAATAATAAGGACGATCCTCCGTTCTATGATTCTCCAGAACAGTCGGCCCCTGTGTAGCATGTTATTTCGATGAGAGATGAGCAGATCGCCACTGGGCTTTCAACTAAGACACAGCCACGCAAAAACTGCAGCATTTGTACAGCTCCTTATGGGTACTGCAATTTGTGAAGTGCTTTCCTCTGTGGTGAAACGATCAGCACTGCACCACGGAGGAAAGCGGCAGAAAGTCGCCTTGAGTTAAAGAGAGCGGGGTTGCGTTGCGTGCATGGCAGGTAACGGGGAGACGCGCTCTGACGGCGGTCTCGTTCAGGATCCGAAAATAACATTTTAATATTTTGCACACTTATTCCTAGTGTGCCAATGGTAACGGTGCTGCGTGCCAATGGTGGCAAGCGTGCCAGGGGTTGCCGACCCCTGGCCTACATTTATTATCCCTCACAGTGACTCCTCTCACGTGGAACATTTACAAAAAGGGAAGAGGAAATGTGAGGGACACAATATAAAGGGGGGTGTACCCACAAAAATAATCTTCTGAGTACAGTGACTACATTTCAGAGGTTCCGCCCACTGATCTCCGACCTTGTCGGGTATTGAACATTCAATAAATGAAGAACACAGAATTAGTGTGATTATACTAAATGATTTACAAACAAACACTACTGCATATTTACAGGGGTAAGGTTCACAAGCCTAACACACCTCTGGCTCTGAATATAAAATTAAACACAAGTATGCCCCATGTCATGGACAGGGTTTCTCACATTTCAGACTCAGATTCTAAGATCACAAACTCATGCTGGCAGTTACAAACACGCCGACTAATGAATCAACAGTATTCCGTTCCATAGACCTAATGTTATATGAATGAGCATCACATAGACATAACTATAAACAGTCGGAATGTTTGCCTCAACCATCAATGCATTACATTTATAATAGGCAACAGAGGGGGTGGATCATCATGCACTTACCATTAGACGTCTTCATAACAAAACAATTGCGTCTGTTGTTGTGGTTGAGGGCAAATGCATCAATGATTTTGCCGCTGTCCAGGGTCCTTGTTCTCACGGTGTTTATAGCCAACAGTGCCAGGTTACTGGTTCGAGAGTCCCCACTGGTGTTCCTCGGGTAGTTTTTCAAACGACGCAGACAAGAAAAACCGCTCACAGCTCACTGAGGTCACAGGAAGTGTCAGAGATATGCATATCAGTTTATACAAGTCTATAAATGCATCTCTGTATGGCCTCATGAGGGATAGAAAATCCTTAGTGCTGGTGATAGTATTTCCCTGTTCTTCTTTTCTTTGTAACAGCCGGCGAACTTGGTAAAGCTCTGCAGACAGGTTTTCCTCACTGATTCCATAGTGGCAGGCCATATGGGCAGTATGATTTGTTTTTTCCAGAAATGATGTGTGTTTGGGGCTCAGGGCGGACACACCTCTCAGTACTTAATTTGTTTCTGTTGAAAAGCGACGTTTCTCCATTAACAACCTGTTTATAACAGGACGAGTGTGTTCTCAGGTCATCTGTGTCTAAGCGTGCTTTTTCTAACGGGGCTTCCACTACAAACCCCTCCAGATGTCGAGATGTTTGGGCCCGCCTTCTCTCACGTTGCTCGGTCTGTGGTGCAATTCCTGCGTTCACGCACAGACTTTCTGCTTCATTTCAGATTTCCCTCCACTTGTCCTCTGTCCGCTTTTCAGATATGGCAGTGGTAACAGACTGGGCCAGATCATCTGCCGCTTCAAGATCAAAAGTGGCGGACTGAAGCTGATCCGACATGAATTTAGTTGTTCTGAATACATCCTCGAAAAGAATGAGATGTACAACAAACGTCTCGTCCATGATTGCACTGAGAGCTCTCGCCTCTGTCCTCCGGTGTGGATTTGACAGGCCGATGATGTCACGCAGGGTAGCCAGGATTGCTGGGAGAGTTTTCTTGCCTGCCCAGATTGCATTATATTGGCATGCCCAGCGAGTATCACTCAGCTTCTTGAGTTCTACGCAGGTCCCCGCCTTCCTCCTCATCTCCATCACTCCACGGCTTTTCTTGGTCCTCCTCCTGGTCGGTGACCGTGACACCTTCAGCCTCACGAGGCCTATTATGTTCAGAATCCTTCTCGCTTTAAAGTGGTTCTGATTGAGTCTCCACACGTGGACGTTTAAGGACTAAAAAACGATAAATTGTTCACTTTGCTAAACATCCACGTTAGCAAATAATTTGCGCTCTAGCTAACAGGAAGTCAGTCAAGTGTCACAAAGTAATTTAGCCTATGGGTAGGTCAAAAATGTAATGGGTGCTGGCCATTGGCCTAATCATATCACCTGTGTTGGCTTTATGTTTTTGGTCAAAAATGTGTTTGTTTCACTAGCATTGATGTAATGAATAATTTTTCTAATTTAATTAAATAAAAAAAATAAAAAACACATACATTTCTTGGGGGAGCTATGGCTATCCTGGGGGTGCTTCAGCACCCCTGGTGCCGCCACTGCCCTCCACCCACGCCCCCTCCCTCACTGCTGATTATGAGCGCTTCCAGGGCTCGTTTCATAATGTCAAGGATCACTGAAATCAACATTCATTATCCAAAGTCATTTGACTTAGGTCTCTTCTTTATAGAGGAGAAGATATACCTTCAAAGCACGTAGCTCATTTAATCGAACCTGAGACAATCAAATGTACTTTCTCTACCTTCTCCTCTCCCTCTCTCTTTATCACTCTGGCTATATCTGTGAAAGTAAGTGAGAGAGAATCCCCATATGTTTAGGTGAGCAAAGTCATAATTTGCTCTAATGTTTATTTGCTGAGGTGGAAGGGAGGAGATGTGACAAATGTGCTGACTGGAGTAAGGAGCATTAGCAGGTGAGGCAATGCATTAAATCCCTCAGACTCAATCATTGAGGTAATGTCCCGTTTGTTTTGGATTCATAGCAAGTACTGCCTTTTAACAGATTGAGTGTGGCCATCCATGAATCTCTGGCTACCATTATCCTGCAGTGGGAAACAGTGTTTATACAACGCACCACATCATCTGATGCAAACCATGTGGACAAAAAGGGTTGTGAAGAGATCAAGTGAAAATCTGTGATCCGGGTACTATTTTCTTAAGGCAGAGCTGTTTTGTGGTCTTTCATTTAAATCGCTTGATGCGTTTTATTATCACATTTTGGGTAAGGAATGTCTTTTTAAAAACATTGTTAGATTTTTGAAATAACCTTTAGATACTGATCAACATATAAAATGGTCTGGCAAGAAATGCTATTTGACGCATTGCATACACGACCTGCATCTCAGGTCGGATAAATGGAATCCTTGAGTCCCTCACTTGCGTCGTTTCCCTGTGTTTAGTCCCTCCCACCAGGGAAGCATGGAGAGACGCAAGGAAACCACGAGAGGCAGGGAAATTAGTTTTAATTAATTAATCAATCAATCAATCAATGTTTATTTATATAGCCCAATATCACAAATGTTACATTTGTCTCAGTGGACTTCACAGTTTGTACAGAATATCAGTACGAAAATACTAACCCTCACATCGTACAAGGAAAAACTTCCAGAGAAAAACCCACAGTTTAAAGGGGAAAATGGGAGAAACCTCAGGGAGAGCAACAGAGGAGGGATCCCTCTCCCAGGGCATTTTACAGCGTAGGCAGACCAAATGTTTGGAAATGCATGTGTCTATAATAAGAAGATGAATCCACGAGGATGTCAACAATCCTGTGGGAGCCATCAGGGAAGTAGTATGATGAGAGTCAGGCAGGACCGCAGAGACAGGTTCAGCCACGACTCGAAGTCCAGGACTCAAATCCAGAACTCAGGATAGAGGAGCCAGGACACAGGACCACAGCAACAGGATCAGCCTCGACTCAGGATCCCGGCGTAGATATAGACACAAAAAAGAAATTTGGGGGAAGCTGGGTTAATCGGAACATGAGAGTACACAGGTACAGACAGACAGAAGGAAGAAGTAAGGTGTCCCCCGACAGTCCAAGCCTATAGCAGCTAAACTAACGTGTCTACGTACATGCACTCCCTTAGGATAGGTTGAGAAGAAGTAAGGAACTGAGGTGGAGAGGCACAACGTATCTACGTACATGCACTCCCTCAGGATAGGTTGAGGGAAAAGAGTAGTAGGTAAGAAGTAGGGAACAGAGGTGGAGAGGCACAACGTATCTACATACATGCACTCCCTTAGGATAGGTTGAGGGAAAAGGGTAGGAAGTAAGAAGTAAGAAACAGAGGTGGAGAGGCACACGCAGGGAGAAAGGTCCCCACTGGAACCTTAATTGGAATTAAGAGCAATGGGACGTCCTTTCCTCCGGAGCGTCACGTGAAGCGACGTCCGTTTGTGATGACGCCACACAGCTGTTCGTCTGACAGCAGCCAGCTCTGTCCCCGTTGTTTTCACAAACACCCCCGCCTCTGTTAGTACACATTTACTGACATAAACATTTGTATCATCTGTTGTAGACCCAAATACATTAAATAAAATAAGAAGTCATTCTCAAAAAAGATAAACGCCATTCTTAAAATGTATAAATGAACAATAGTTAGATTAATATTGATTGAGTGCACAAAATAAAATAATTCAGAGAAGAAAAGAGATATGTTATCTATCAAAACCGAGTTAGATTAACATTCATTGGACTGCACACTTTGTTTGTTTGTGTGGATATGTAGCAAATTAACATTTTAAATAGTACTTAGTGACTGACTGAATGGAAATGACAATAAATTAAAATGTAAAACGAAAAAAGCGATCATGAAAATGTTTCCAATAAATGAATACAATTATTTTTGACCACTTTATTGTTCAGTTAGATCACACTCCGCTGGGAAACTGCTCTCATGTCAAGAAGCATCAGATCAGTGCATGCGCTGCATCGTCCAATCAGTGAGCGATACACAGTAAGGGGGCGGGGCGAGTATCTGAGGATTTCATCGGAGGATGGTCTGGTAGTTCCTCGATTATTGCTCCTCCATTATCGCTCCTCGATCCTCGATCCTCGGTCCTCCGGCAGAAATAAGCGCCATGGGACGCTACTCAAGATGGCGCAGACAAGTCAACTTCCGGTGATACCGAGGAGCGAGGAAATGAAAATAACCAACTTGAGATGCAGCCCTGGACTTAAAAAGTATGATATGCGCCAGTGAAGATGGCCGCACTGTCTTTTGGCTCCTCTCCAACTTTGCCCTTTTTCGTATTTATTTTGTGTTTATTTACTTTTTGCCGTTTGCTTTTAACATGGTTCGCAACATGCAAGCCGACCGCACCAACTCTGCTATACAATATAGCCGAGACCACCTCCTGTTCCTCTGCCTTGCCTCTGGGCTGTCGACCCAGACCCGTCCTCCGGACCCCCTCCACCCACCCTTTTGGAAGTGTTGGACTTTGTTTTTGGACATCTAGAATCCGTCCCTTGAGGGGGGGGTTCTGTCACGATCCTAATGTTATGTCACGATTTTAGTTTTGTCTGTCTTGTGGTGGGTTTTGTTTTGCGTTTCTGTTCTCCCTGTCTCTTGTCTTCCTTCCTGTGTTTTTCCTCCTGTGTCTGATTGTCTGATTGTGTTCACCTGTTGCCCTTGTGTTTCTGCCTCCCTTGCCCATTTGTCTCTTGTCCTGTGATTACCCCTCTTTGTATTTAGTCTTGTCTTCCCCTGTGTGCTAGTAAGTAACCTGTATAACCTGTTTCAATAACTATAACCTTGGCCCGACATATCTTAGGCGCCAATAGTCTGTGTAAAATGTATGCTTGTGAAACTGCTTATGAAACTAGGGCAATATTCTTATTGTTGCATTATTTGCTTGCTGTGCTCATTGTGTGTGCCGTGACTTGGGAATGGATGGACCCAGTCGCCCCCCCCCGGGTTTTGATGGGGTGGACAGGAGCGTGGGGAGGGGTTGCATGGGAAAGTGTTTAACTTGCAACATTGAAAGTAGCAAGGTCATGTGCAGAGACTTAGAGAATACAACGAGGTAGTCAGAACAGCACATCGCACCGGCTTTTGCAAAGATAAAGATTGTTATGTTCACCCAATGTTGACCCCTAGGAAGAGGGAGTACCGCCAGGTGCAAAGATAAAGATTGTTATGTTCACCCCATGTTGACCCCATGAATTGTTCACCCCATGGCTGCCATGAAGACGGCCTTGGACTTATCAGAGGGCGCAGTAGATCCAAATCTCCCACGCTCTGTCCAGGAGTGGAAGACGGTCTCCAGGGCAGCAATGGCTGACTCACTCTGATTCGCTGCCTAGGGCTCGCCCAGGAGTGAATCCACCAGTAGATAACACCTAGGGAGGAGCAACCGAACACAACTCCTCCCACACAACTCCTCCCCGTTTGTGTGTATAAATATTGTAACTTCTTTATACTCGGGCCCCCTGTTTTGTCTGACTGTCTGATACGTATATCGCACGGTAGTAGAACCAGGGCCCGAAGTACTTCGTTATATTGTACTGTTGCTTTTACCATTAAATCAGCTTATTGTTAACCTCATATCTCGGTGTCTGAGTCCTTCCTCTTATAGCAGACCACTCATCAACGAACGGCACGGAGCAGGCTCGAACCTTCAACCACTCCAAAGGGTGGTGCTCCAACAGTGCCTTGTCGGTTCATTGTCTTTCCTGTCTCCCTCCATGTTGGTCACGGTCAGTTTTGTTTGTTGTTGCTACCTTGTGCTACCTATGTTTTTTCATGCCATGTTTATGTTCATCAGCTTTTAAATAAAGCTCGCTTTTGTTTCTAGACCTTTTACCTTTTTTGTAGTCTGCATTTGGGTCCTACTTTTTCCACGATTCCTAACAGGAACGTTAGATGCATTCTTTATCACCATCATCATCATGTTATAGTGATACAGTTAGTTTGTGTTAGTTTATTGGTTCAACTTTCTTCATTGTTTTTTGTGTATTCAGTCAAGCGGGTCAAAGTTACAAAGCACTTCACATCTTATTAATCGGCATAGTTTTACCTTACCAGTGCAGTAGTAAGGTAATCTGTAGAAAAGCACCGTATTTAGGTCAGCCTTCATAGTAAGGCTACATTAAATGTTATAATATTAATCGTGTCCTTTCTACTGTATATGCATATATTCCTGTCTATTGCTTTCATTTGTATTTAATGTTGTTATGTTTATACTTGTTTCCACACATTTCACAATTTGGGATGAATGAATTACATACATGGGCGGCCAGAGATTTTCTGTTGGGGGTGCTGTGGGGTAGCTTGCCGCTTCATAGAGGTTCAGGCCCGGTTCCAGAACAAAATGACTCTGGTGCACTTTGAGAGCAAAATGAAGAGATCTATGGATACATCGCAACACCCATATGAAACAGAACTGTAAAAGGAGAGGTGTCATGATTTTCTGGTTATTACCCGTCACCTTGTGGGTTATGTAGGTTTTTATGCATGTAAACGGTCTGCAGAGTCACAAACCCTCAAAGTACACCCTGTAGCGAGTAAAACTCTAACATAGAAAATTCCTCCCCAAAACGCCTCGTTGGAGATTTCTCAGTTTCTTCCGGGTACGAGCTGACGTCAGCTCGTACCCGGAACCAAATGGACCAATCCGTGGAGCCGTTACGTTACGTCCGCGGAGCCGTTACGTTAAGCCCCCGCTGATTGGTCCAAATTGACCAATCCACGGACTTCCTCACGCACACACGCACACACACACACACACACACACACACACACACACACACACACTCAGTGCAGGCAGCTCTGCTGATTTCTCCTCCCTGGCTGCAGGCTGATAACAGACAGTTGGGATCACGGCAAAATTCTCTCTGCAGACCCATTCTCACAGCGTTTTTCAACCTTTTTCTTACTCAATATCAAGCCACACTTATTGTTTTTACTTCTGCTGTGAGTTTGTGTGTGCTCAGGATGAGTTTGGCTGTGTTAGCTAAACAAGGAAACCACACCTCTACGGAGCTCAGCGCGATTCACAACGTCGCGACCAATCAGAGCACACTGTGCTCACAGGGAGGGGGGGGCAAGAGCTGCAACGAGCCATTTAGTGGAGAGAGTGAATACTGCTGAATACACATACTTTACAGAGATGCTGTATGCGAAACCAATGTGAGTTTGGAAAAATGCACAGTATAAATCTATTTTAGTATACCTCAACAATGGAATTATGATCAGTGGAAATGGCCATGACACCTCTCCTTTAACAGATTTACTTTTGGTGCTAAAAATCTTAGCAAGTTCTTTGTCCTTTTGAAGGGTGTAGTTAGGGATGTCCCGATCACCTTTTTTTGCTTCTGATCATTTGATTTTGACAACAGGGTTCCTGCAGGTTTCGCCAACTCAAATTTAAGACTTTTTAAAACCTTTTTAAGACAACTTTGAATAGAATTTAAGACCTATTTCACAGCAAGAAAGTATGAAGGAAAATTGCTATGAAAGAAGAAATACGTCCCATAATTACTTACAAAGTAAATGTATTCATGTTCAACATAAGAACAATGACTGAACATAACAGCATAACAGTACAGAACTGTGTTAGCGTGTTAGACAAAAAGTGTGTGTGTGTGTTAGGGCTGTGCTGTGCAATTAATCGTATTTTAATCGCAATTACGATTTTGGCCTGCCACAATTACGAAAACAACATAATCGAAAAAAACGATTATTTTGCTTTGCTAGGTTGTGACAGTGCACTACAACATATTTGATCCAATTAATCTTAGTCTAATTTATTTTTATTTATCATATTTATATATGTTTAGTAGCTTGTGGAAGTGCGCTCCAAAATATTTGTTGATCTTTATTGGTATTTATTATTTTGATATTATTTATTTAAATGTAACATTTATTTAATTTATTTTTGTATTGGTTTTTCAGTTGAATTATACGTTCAGGGTAATCAACAGTTAAAAAGATACTGTTCAAATTATTATTTGTTTTAAAGTTCAATAAATGGATGTTTTCAAAGTCAATGAATAATCGTATTTAATAATCGTGATATCAATTATTGACCAAAATAATCGTGATTATGATTTTTGCCACAATCGAGCAGCCCTAGTGTGTGTGAGTGTGTGTGTGTGTGTGTGTGTGTGTGTGTGTGGTGTGTGTGTGTGTGTGTGTGTGTGTGTGTGTGTGTGTGTGTGTGTGTGTGAGTGTGAGAGAGAGAGTGACAAGAGCTATATTCAGAGCTCTGCTGCCTTGGCTACAATCTTTCATCGTTGCTGTTGTATGATTGGTGTTTAACTACGGTATTTAGCGTCTAAAGCACCTCCGCTTTTAGGGTTGACGTAGACCCAAACGTCGTCCGGAGGTCCCCCGGTGTTGTCCCGGGAGCTGCTCCACTAGCACGCTGAACTAGCTAACGCTACATTAGCAAAACAAACGTTAATTTCTTTTGCAAAAGGTGCAGCGGGCTTCAAACACGTTCCCTCCACTGGTTTCAACCAAGCACTAAATTCGATGTTTTCCAACCAAATACGGTTGAACTTACACTTCCCCATATTTATTTGCAAGTAGATATGAAGATACATGAGTTTCTGACTGCCGATACTGAAGCTTGGTTGCTAGGTTACTAGCTGGGTGTTCTCCAATAAGGGGCCGGGAGAAACAAAGTTAGTGATTACTGGTTCCATGTTGATTTATTTCAATACAAATTGTTGGGGGGAACTGAAAGGCTCTTACCGTACTGGTTACTTTGCAGCCCGGACATTTCCCCCAAAACACATATAGACGCGATCGCTACACAGAAGTACCTTTCAAATCTGATCATTTGTAAGACCTTCTAAATCATATTTAAGACCTTTCCTAATTTTTTCGTCATATTTAAGACCTTTTTAAGGCCTTAAATTCAGATTATCAAATTTAAGACTTTTTAAGACCCCGCGGGAACCCTGGACAATCTGCCGATACCGATTTTTTCCGATCCGATCTTTATGCAATGCATTAAGAGAAAAAAAAGGAAAAAAGCATTCAAGTTGTCCCTTAAGGTTATTTTTTTATTTAAATGACAGTACCCAACTACCCATTCTATCCAACATGGATATAGCTTCTTTTTATCACAGCAGCATTGGATCAGTTCAGTTGTGCAGCATTGGATCCAAACAAAATAAAGCTTATCAGTGGTCCACCACAAAATAACCATGTAAACAAATTGAGTGCAGATAGTGCAGTAACAAAACAAAAATAACTCTACTGGAAAGAGGTAGCTTGACTAGCTTCACAAGTTCTCATTCAGTCACAAATAAAAGAGCCCAAAAGAAGCAACACATACATGATGTTGTGTAATTTTAAACCAAAACTAAGGCCTCAGGATTACTTTAAGACGTGAACATGGTCATTTTTGTTTTGTAACATTAAATAAAATAATAAAAATATTTTATAAAAAGAAAAATCCCCGATCTTTTTCTCCCGATTGCGATCTTTTGAAAATCGTATCGGGACATCTCTAGTTGTAGACCATCATTGCTAGAAAAATACCACAACTCCCCTCGCCTCTTGCATCCAACGCATCAACAGAGCCACTGAAAGGCAACTGGTTTACAGCTATAAATTGAATTATGTCCACAATAGCTGCTACATAGGTGCAGTTTCTCTCCAGTTGTGCTGCATTTACAAGAGTGGAAACCTCTGTACCAGTCTCACTTCTTGCATGCCTCTCCTTCCACAAAGCCACTGACTTCATGTGCTCTTTGCTTGATTCATGCCTTTCCAGTCCCTTATCACGTACAAGAGCATGGCGCCAGTTGTTGTAGCCAGTTGTGGTGAAGGCATCTGACGTACTTGAACCGAAATGTCTACATGCATAGCAGAATATGGCATCTTTTTGACATGAATATTCCAGCCAATCTCTGTTTTGAAACCATGAGCTGCAAAATTAGCGCCTTACCCCACTGTACAGGCGAGTTGGGTACTTTTTTAAATATACCTAGGCAGGCTCTGTTTTGCCGATGTCCTCTAGCACTTGCGTGCCGCCGAGGGGTGGTGGTGTTTGGGGCAACGAAGACGGCTGCGGCTGCTCCGCCTCCGTGGGCGAGGCGGGCAAAGCCGGCGAGTCGGGCGGGAGGACGTTAGTGTCCATGACAGTGGCCGCGGGTAACGTCATGTCCCCATGATCTGAACTGTTATTAACTGCAGTAGATGCAGTGTTACTGCTGGCGATAAGGGCTGGTTGTTTTAACCATTTTCTGATGTCCATCATTGACTGCTGTGTAAGCACCTTGCAGATGACAAACGTGCACCGGCACAGGTCATGCGCACCTGACATAATAAAGTTACTTACCGTTTAAATTGACCAAATAAATGCAGCAGACAAAGTTATTTAACCACAATTACAATTTATTTTATTTCAACTATATTCTTCTTATTACTACTATTATTATTATTGTTATTATATGTAATATTTTTCACTTTTAATCTTTTTTAAATTTTTCACTTTTAATTTTTCAAATGAGGGTGCATAACGACTCAACTGAGGGTGCAATGCACCCTTATGCACCCCCGTAGAACTGGGCCTGTAGAGATTGCTCAAACATGTAGGGTTTCCCATTAATGTAGCTATGGGCTACAGTGGAATTTGGAAGTGGAAACAGAACTGTAAACAGATGTACTTTTTCTTTATGGATATTTTACTAATCACTCCCCTTTTAAACTGTATTCTTATTTTTACTGTCATAGGCTATACAGTAGTATTTCATACCTGTTTTTCATTTATTCTCTTATTGTTTTATAGACTAACTATAATGATCATATGAAGGTGTGCCTCGGAAATACTTGTTTACATGGTAAGGTAAAACTAGGCCGATTAATAAGATGTGAAGTGCTTTGTAACTTTGACCCGCTTGAGTGAATACACAAAACAATGAAGAAAGTTGAACCAATAAACTAACACAAACTAACTGTATCACTATAACATGATGATGATGGTGATAAAGAATGCATCTAACGTTCTCCGCTGTTCATTAAAAAAACAGCGCATTAAACAAACCATCACGCTCTTACTTTGAAAACCATGTGGAAATGTCGTCATCAGCAGGCCATCACGTGGTTTTCGTAGATTTTAGCCGAGACCGGCGGAATGTTTGTCTCAAAACTCTGTGTGTGTAAAAAGACGATCCACAAGCAGAGATTTGAGATCCACAAGCAGAAATGTGAGATCCACAAGCCGAAATGTGAGATCCACAAGCGCATTTTTGGTCGACAAATACAAAATGGATTCACAAATGCCTGATCGAAAGTTGTAAATGTTAAAGAGATATTCAAAGATCTTTTTTTTATTTGTAAAAATATTTTGCGTATTTGCAGATCCGTTTTACATTTGCAAATGTATTTGTGAGTTTGCAAATCTTTTAAATGGATTTGTGGATGGTGTTTTACATTTACAAATCACATATTTACACACAAATAATTTTTATGTTCACACAAATAATTATGAGACATATCTAAGCCCATACTCAGGGCTTCTTAACATTTACCAACCTATTAATGTATCATACTCACTTAACGGGAAGAAACTATAGGTTACTAACGTAACCCCAGTTCTCAGAGTAACATGAAGTGAGATGTCTCACCAGACGGCCCTTCTTGCTGAGGCGAAGCGAGAAGAGGTGCTTATTTTGAATGACGCTGCGACGTAGCGCAAGCTACTTAAAGGGTGGGTGGATTCCCTGACGTAGTCGTCAAGATCACCAGCCAATCAGGATTGGTGTAATGAGATTGATGCTTCTGATGCATACGCGTTGAGGCGCATCCCATAGTGAGACATCTCACTTCATGTTACTCTGAGAACTGGGGTTACGTTAGTAACCTATAGTTCTCATTCATAACACTCCGTTCGATGTCTCACTATGGGATATTGAGACTCCCGTATTGCTAGACATGCTTATCTCGAAAATCACCAAAACAAAACAGTACTTAACAGGTAGAACCTGGAGCAGAGACATCTAGTCTGTAAAAGCGGACAAAAGTGAGCGGTGAAGACCAGCTCGCTGCTGCACTAATGTCCTGGATGGAAACACCCTTGAACAAAGCCCAGGATGTAGCCAGTCCACGAGTAGAATGAGCACGCAGGCCCGTTGGTGCCTGCAAACCCTGACTCGTATAAGCCAGAGCTATCGCTTCCACAATCCAGTGGGAGAGCCGTTGCCTGGTAACGGGCTTGCCCTTATGAGGGTTAGCCCAGGATACAAAGAGTTGGTCATTGCATCGAAACTCTTTTGACCTGTCCATATAGGTGCGCAAAGCACGAACTGGGCACAGCAAATTCGGCCGCTGTTCTTCAGAGGAACATAGCGGTGAAGGAAATGCCTCAAGGTCAATGGGGGTGCATGAGCCAACCACCTTGGGCACAAAGGCAGGGTTGGGCTTCAGCAACACTCTCGTTTGCCCCGGGGCAAACTGAGTGCATGAAGGATGCAGAGAGCGCGTGAATGTCACTGACTCGCTTGGCAGATGCCAGAGCCAGTAACAACACTGTCTTTAGTGACAGGTGTTTTTTTCAGCTTCTTCCAGGGGTTCAAATGGAGGTCGAGTGAGCCCATCTAAAACCACTGCCAAGTCCCATAAGGGCACCAGTGACCTGGAAACAGGGAGGAGCCTGCGAGCCCCTTTCATAAAACGGCAGACCAAGGGATGTTGGCTAGCCGTCTTTCCCTCAAAGCCCACATGGCATGCGGCAATAGCAGCCAGGTACACTTTAATCGTAGAGAAAGCTCTGTGTTTATCAATCAGGTCCTGTAGAAATGATAGAATCACACCGACAGGACATTGAAAAGAGATGTGTCCCTTTTGAAGGCACCACTCCTCAAACACCCTCCACTTACAGTCATAGAGAGACCTGGTGGAGGAAGCCCTTGCACTCTGAATAGTGTTTATCACCTTCTGAGGAAGCCCCACTGTACTCAAATTATACCACTCACGGGCCAGGCCCATAGTGCCAAGCGCTCTGGGTGTGGGTGAAAAATCGTCCCCCCCGCCTGAGATAGTATGTCCCTGCGTAACGGGAGCTGCCACGGCTGCCCGCACAGCAGCTGATATATCTCCGCCAGCCAGTACATTGCAGGCCAGTGCGGAGCTATTAGGATCAGTGTGTGGCGATGTTTTCTCACTCTGGCCAGAGTTGGGGGTATTAGAGCCAGGGGTGGGAACGCGTACAGAAGGACCGGAGGCCAAACGTGTGCGAGCGCGTCCACGCCTAACGGTGCGTTTAGATCGCGCATTGAAAAGAACAGCTGACATTGAGCATTTTCTTTTGACGCGAACAGATCTACCGCGGCCCGGCCGTAACGCACCCACAGCTGACTCACAATTGTTGGATGTAGAGTCCAGTCTGCATATAGTGGTGCACCTCTGGACAGCAGATCTGCCCCGAGGTTCATCACTCCCGGTACGTGCGTTGCTCTCAGAGAGAGGAGACGTCCGCAGCTCCATAAAATCAGTTTGCGTGCCAGCATGTGTAACTGGAGAGAACGCAAACCCCCTTGACGGTTTATATACGATATTGTGGTCGTGTTGTCTATCCTCACGAGGACATGATGTCCTTTGAGAAAAGGCAGAAAGCGTTTCAGGGTGAGAAACACCGCTAAAAGCTCCAGATAATTTATGTGTGACCGTTGCACCTGGCAGTACCGTCTCTGTATACTCTAAGTCTCTGCACAGTCTCTGCATAGTCTCAATGTTGTCAGTTTAAGTACTTTCCCATGCAACCCCTCCTTACGCTCCTGTCCAGCACATTAAAACCCGGGGGGGCGACTGGGTCCTATACATTCCTAAGTCACGCACACACAATGAGCACAGCAAGCAAATAATGCAACAATAAGAATGTTGCCCTAGTTTTCTAAGCAGTTTCATAAGCATACATTTTACACAGACTATTGGCGCCTAAGATATGTCGGGCCAAGGTTTATAATTATTGAAACAGGTTATACAGGTTACTTCCCCCTTTTGATCTCACCTCAAGAGATCAACTTACACAAAGCATTCGAAACATAACCACTGTCATTCTTTTCTACTGCGTCTGTCCCCCAACATTATATAAATCCATCAGAAGCTGGGATTTAGAGTACTTTAAACCTTCGGGAACAGCCCACCATAACAACCTCTTATGACAGTGGAGGGAGACCAAAGTATGTTAAAACTGCGTCCTTGTCTGCTGAGTCATCATACTGTCCTCTCCCTCCGACGCATAAGCCAACAAGGGCATTTGGTACGGAGGGGGAGGGGCAGCTTTTCCTTCAATGGTGGAACTGATGAATCTAACACACAATGAGCGGATATAAGGCACACAACAACAACCACATGTTACTAAAATGGCAATAAAAGTAGCTATAGAAATCAAAAGAGACATTATTAAACCTTTCCATTGACCAAACATGTTTGTAAACCATTCCTCCAAGGGGTTGTGTATCCCTGATTGTTCATGCATAGTTATGGATGATAGTGTGCGAAGGACTTCTAAAGCCTTTGTGACAGAACCGTCCGGAGCCGTATTGTTTGGAATGAAAGTACAACACATATCACGGAGAAGCTGACAGACGGCGCGATGGTCACGGGGGGAAAAACCCCTCAATTGGCTGCACGGAAGCTGGTGCTCGGCCCCGTAGGATCGCTGTTTCTCTGCTGCTGAGAGCATCGCTTTGGAAATATAAATAGAACGCCGGCAGGCGCTGACACTTCCGGGTTGGGGTATAGTCAGGGAAAAAGGCGTAAAAACCCGGCCTGGATTTTCTACTCAGACTGGACTACACAAAGCAGTATGTTGAACATGAATACATTTACTTTGTAAGTAATTATGGGACGTATTTCTTCTTTCATAGCAATTTTTTCATACTTTCTTGCCGTGAAATAGGTCTTAAATTCTATTCAAAGTGGTCTTAAAAAGGTCTTAAAAGTCTTAAATTTGAGTTGGAGAAACCTGCAGGAACCCTGGGGCAGTGTAGTGTCTTCGGCCATCCTAAACTCCGAAATGTTTTTCGGATTTCATATCGCATTAACACCATATCCCAACGTGCATTGCGGCTAAAACATCCAATCACCGAGCTTCAAGCTGAGGATCTGGGTAATCAGTTCAGTGGGTGTGTATCGCAATGATGCTAGAAATGTCCCATATAGGCCTACGTCTGTTTCCGGTGACTTTATTTTGAAATTCAGTTCCTGAGGAACGGCTAAAAAGCCCTAGATTATAGAATTAAACGAATAAATAAAAACAAGGATAATTGTGTGTTATTGTTGAGTAAATAACAGTGTGTTATTTAGAAAAGAATAACAAATTAGAAGGAAAAAAAGATTTAAAAAATACAGATTTCAGTATTCTGAGGCTCTGAGCCCCATTTCTTTGCCTCACGGACAGCAAAAAAAAGTCAGACATTATACGATTTAAAATAAAAATATAATCGTGGCTTGATATTGAGTAAGAACATGTTTTTATGAACCCCACAGCTTCCGGTCTTCCAAGACCCGACCGGACAAAAAGACTTGGTGCAGGCACGAAACACACTACCAATAGAAATACATTGCTTTTAAAATCGTTCTGTGTGACACGAAAAAAAGGGGAAAATCGTGTTGATGAACACGAATCAATAGATTAAATGTCGTGACTATAACACGAAATGCCGTGAGACTGGGTTGCATGTACAGGCAGAAACGGAGCCCATGGCTCGACGCCTGCGTGGCGTTCTCCCTATCCTTGCATCCCGTCCGTGGCCCAAGGTGGAACTTTTCGAGGTCCTCGAGAACTTTTTCTGAATAAACAAAAACAGTACGTATTAGTTGAACAATGGTTAAAAGAGCAAGTTCAAAAGGGAAGGGATCATCTGACTGTAACTGTAGTGACATTTTGTAATAAAAAAATGTGTCTTAAAGGAGACATGTCATGCTTTTCCGGTTATTACCCGTCCCCTTGTGTGTTATGAAGGTTTTTATGCATGTAAACGGTGTGCAGAGTCAAAACCCTCAAAGTACACCCTGTAGCGAGTAAAACTCTAACACAGAAAATACCTCCCCAAAACGCCTCGTTGGAGATACGTCATTGTCCATTGTTTACTTCCTGGGTATCGTGACGTAGGAATGGCCAGTAGCCACGCCCAGAGCTATGGCCGCAACCTCTGCCAGCCGAACATATATACTGTTGGAATCTCAGGTTCAGTTCAAAACTGTATCCAGTCATGCCAAAGAGGGTTTGTTTCCTGTCTTGTGAGGGGAAATATTCAATGCATGCCTTACCGAGGGCAGAACCACGACGAAGTCAGTGGTTGACATTCCTTTTTAACACTGTTCCTTCAGATGTTCGAGCCGGTATTGTACTGTGTGCGCGGCATTTCACGGACCATAGCTTCACAACCCTTGGAGCGATTCATTCCGGATATGCACAGCGTAGGACACTGAAGGACGATGCTGTTCCTACTTTGTTTGGACCAGCGGGGGGTTGGGGTACACAATCTGTAAGTATTCATTGTTGTTTGTGTATTTATGATGTTTAAAACAAACAAGGTATATCTACCACGACTGTGTAAATGGGTAAACGTTTTTCTGGCTGCTAAGCCATTGACACAGTGCTAATAGGGCTAACTAAGTTGCAAGCGTTTCCATATATCAACTCCAATGTCAGCAGATGCCTTACATGTATCTCATAGCAGGAGAATGTCTGCATTCACACACGAAATACTCATAGACAGTATACTCCGGGTGATTTACCGTACGGTCAGTCGCGAAACGTAATTACATTATAGCTGGCGTTCCTAGCGTGTATGCTACCGAGGTAAACAAGAAGGCTACTAACAGCTAGACATGAGTTTGATAGGGAAAACACTGTTTTTATGCCAGCTACAATGAATGACCGAACGTAGCAGACTACCCGTATAAGATTGCAATTGTAAACATGTTCTTGCTAGCCTAGACTAGCTGTTGTTCATAGTAGATTGGCATATTACACTGAACAACTACCAAACGTAGGTTAGCATATTAGCTGGCAAGCTAACTGTGTTGATTAGATAGATAGATTAGATAGATACACACTCCTACCACAACTACTACTAACGAATCTAAAACAACTAAGTTTCTCTAATATTTTGTGATTTGCATTTGATTTCGTCCAGCCAGATCAGGAAAGTCCTGGCGTATCTGGCGGACAACACACACAGGGGATGACCACTCTGATGCCTCGTCCTAAAAAGCCCCGGCAGCAGCTTACAAAGCTGCGATAGGCAAGATGCCGAAAATGCCTATAAGGGGAGGAATGGATGATATACACATTTTGTACATTTCTAAAAATAAAGTTTGATGGAAATACTTAGTAGCCTTTCTTCCCTGAATTATTTGCTCTCCCATAACATATCATTCATATATAGCAAACCATGATTTGATTTTTTCATCAAACAGTAGTAGTTTATTACAGGTAAAAATAGCTTACTCTTCTATAACAACAGTTGTAGGTACAGTTCGGTTAGTTAGCGTATAACATATACGGCTGTACCGACGCCATTGTATGAAGTTCCGCTCAGAGCGAGCCGAAAAAAGCACTGTTAGACATGGGCGGAGCCTCTCTGGTGGTTGACTAATCAGAACAGAGTGGCCGAGCTGACCAATCGGAGCACACTGGGCTCACAGGGAGGGGGGTGCAAGAGCTGCAACGAGCCGTTTAGTGGAGAGAGTGAATACTGCTGAATACACACACTTTACAGAGATGCTGTATGCGAAACCAATGTGAGTTTGGAAAAATGCACAGTATAAATCTATTTTAGTATACCTCAACACTGGAATTATGATCAGTGGAAATGGCCATGACACCTCTCCTTTAAGTAGGATAAGGATTTCATTCTTGATTGTGTGTGTGTCTGAAATGTTCACTACAAAGAAAGGACAACTTACCGTAGAAAGAAGAGCCCTTCTTCAATTTCACCACCTGCTCTCCATTTTGAGAGGATAGAGGGGCTTCGGCCCTCTTTCCTCCGTGGGAGAACAGGGTTAACAGCCTGTCCATCTTCTCTTTCAGCTTTTGAAGTCGTTTTTCAACATCTGGGCACTTGCAGCTGCAAGAATGTGTGTGTGTGTGTGTTCCAAGTGAATCTGCGGCCCCCTGGTGGCCAGTACATAAATGATGTGGCCCCCACCACCATTCAAGTTGCCCATCCCTGCTCTATAATAAAGGGTAGAAGATTTAAATTGGAAATGAAAACCCTTTGGTTCCAAATTCCAGTCTATATCATAACATTTTAGATTCTTTACAAAAACTATTAAACTACATTGTAGAAAGATGAAGTGTAGATTGTGGATAGTTAGATGGAAAATTCAAAAGGACAAGATGATACAAGCCTTCTTTTCAGTGCTCTTGTTAGTGAATCACAGGTAAAATTAAATGTGTGACTCTAGCCATCTTATTAATTCCTTAGTTATTGCATCAACCTTTTTTTTTAAAGAAACTATACATAGCTACTGGGCTATGTGACGCATAGGGAATAGTTAATAACATGAAAAGACCAAATCACATGAAATCGAAAAAAGGCAAGACGGACTGAAACATTGTTGATTTTGGTCTTCTCATTTGATTTGTTGACAAAAAGGAAAACTAACAATATATTTTCCATCTAGTCTCTGCATGTCCGGGTATCCATGTTTCTAAGTTAAAACATTCTATTGGTCGATTTTCCTTCAACATAGGCAGTTTAAAAAAATGTTTAAATGTTATCATATATTTACCATGCCTGAATATATAAATATCAAGTATTCTGACATCCAGAATGCTGTCAGTCAGCGCTCACTGCACACTGCGCTGGTCACTGTGTTTTTGGTATTAGGTGGAACAGACAGTTCTACATGCTGGGTTTGCTGTCAGAATGTGAACAGTGTTTGTGAAAAGGCCTAACCCCCCATAGCAGTTTGGAAAAGGTAAAACTCCTTTATTTGAGGGTAAGAAGAATTTATTTTCTAATAGGCTCCACGTCGTGTAATATTGATTGATCTGCTGACCCAGTTTGAGAGTCCTGCATCCCAGTGGCAAACAGCGGGGTTAAGGCAGCATGAATGCCTCGGAGCGAGCCTCAGGCAGGTGGAGGGGGGGAGGGGAGTACGGCCACCCGCCTGTCTGATCCAGGGCAAGATCTGGATGAGAAACATGGTTAATACTGGTACCAATACCTGCATCACAGAGACAGATTATGATTAAAAACGTCTCAGTATTCCTACCTGCAAACAGAATTAACAACTTCAGAGTGCTTTGGTGACACTTCTAGTCTTCAAACACAGTATGAGCCTGGAGCCTCTAAGACCAAACAAAGTTTCAGCGATTCAATGTGACAATGAAGAAAGTAATGCAAACTGTAAAGAATACTGACTGGCGAGGACATTTACAGCATCTCCATATTCAAAATTCAAAGGGTTTAATGTCATTTAGATCTATCATATCTCATTCTGAAGACTTCATGTTGGTTTAGGACTGGCCTGCAGCATTCAATAAGAGAGAACACTTTTAAAGATATAAGGCAGAAAAATAAAGAGTCTAAAATTAGCATTTGGTCGAGGTAAATTATAATGGTATCATGATCTATTCCAATGTATTCTTGGACAAATGTAGTTTTTGGCAAGAAACTTGAAAAAATACAATTGTTTGCAGGAGATCATGTCAACGTAATATAAAATAGATATGAGAGTATATGATAGAAGTGAGTTATGATCTATTTAACTTCCTAACAGTAGCTTTAGGCAGCTTATAATGCACAATATAAACTACTTATACCAAATATTACTTTACTAACATAGCATAATACATCGAGTTCAAGGTTTACACTGAATTTGGCACGGTTAAAATTTCTTTTTTGGATTGTCTGGAGCCTTGGATGATGGGCATAATGAAGTCACCCAGTTTATGATTCCTAACAGCTGGCATGGGAATAGTTTAGGCGACTAAAACGTACGGTTATGTTTTAGGGATGATCCCTGTCACAAAAACAAAAGGCTTTCAAAAATTTGACAAGCTACCTGCCCATTCAGCACCCTGACCTTCACACCCATTTTCCCAGCTTGCTACATTGAGACACAATTATGGCAAGCCGATTTAGCTTTTATTCATTTCTGGAGGATATCAAAAAATCTATTCTTACTAGTAAGAATGCAAATTCTTGATATCAAATATTAAATTCTTACTAGTAATAATGTTTATTTCTGATATCAAAAATTGAATTTTAACTAGTTAGAATGCGAATTCTTGATATCAGAAATTCAATTGTAACTAGTTGTAATGTGTATTCTTGATATCAGAAATGTGATTTTAACTAGTGAGATTTGCATCGTTTTTCTCATTCATTTCAATTGGAGTTGGAATTTGAACTAGTTCAAATGCCAATTTCTGATATCAGTAATTCAATTGTTAATATCAGAAATACAATTTGAACTAGTTGAAAATCCTTTTTTGATATCAGGAATTCAATTGTTACTAGTTCAAAATCCTTTTTTGATATCAGGAATTCAATTGTTACTAGTTATAATTCAATTTTTATTTATAACTAGTTACAATTGAATTCCTGATATCAAAAAAAGGATTTTGAATTAGTTCAAATTGTATTTCTGATATCAACATTTGGCATTTAGACTAGTTGAAATTGAATTCTTGATATCAGAAATTGGTATTTTTACTAGTTCAAATGTAATTGTAACTAGTAACAAATGAATTACTGATATCAGAAATTGGCATTTGAACTAGTTCAAATTCCAACTCCCATTGAAATGAATGAGAAAAACGTTGCAAATCTCACTAGTTAAAATCGCATTTCTGATATCAGAAATACACATTACAACTAGTTACAATTGAATTTGTGATATCAAAAATTTGCATTCTAACTAGTTATAATTCTATTTTTGATATCAGAAATAAACATTATTACTAGTAAGAATTACATTTTTGATATCAAGAAATCGCATTCTTACTAAGTAAGAGATATTTTTTGATATCCTCCAGAAATGAATAAAAGCTAAATCGGCTTGTCATACACAATACCTCATGTGTTGGCTGTAAATGTTGGCATTGAATAGTTAGGTAACGAATGGTCCAACAACATTTATCATGTATAAAACACAGTACGCTGCTCCGTTTGACTGTTTTATAGACAAAAGCTTTGCACAACCGATGCCTCACGAAGGCGCAAAACATTGAATTAATTGGTACCCCAGAGCTTTAGTATTTATTGGCCCCTAAAAGAGTGAGAATAATCATCAATTCCTACCACAATATGTGAGACCACAGTCAGAATAACGAACAAACCTTTGAGAAATGTGCTAATGAGGCCAGTAGAACTGCCACTGACTGAAGTTCCGGAAGTTGTCTTGGGTTGATCTCTTAAGGTGTTGTCACATCTTTAAAGTTTCCTGTCCAGGTCCAAATGAGTAGATGAGACATTTATGCACTGGCATAGTTGGGGTCAGACTCTTTTTGTGATCTCAAATAAATCTTTAAACTAAATCTGAAAAATAAAAGCACCAGCAGTTCATTCACCTGTGTCGATGAGATTCATTCTTAACAACACCGGAGAAATCTTCAAGCACCCGTCAGATTACCCCTGATCTCAGAGCTGTGGCGCAGGAAGGCTAGGTGAGTAAAAAAAGTCGTTATATGTAACAAATTTACGTAATCATGATACATAAAAAGGTAACTGTATTCTAATACATTTGCACTTAAAAAAGTAATCAGATTCAGTGTGTCCCACATAATTTGATTCTATTTGTGGGGGGCACCCCCCCCCCCCGGCAAAAAAGCCATAGGCCCCTTATTCGGGTGGCCCACGCATCCACCCCCCCCATCAAATAACAAAATACATGCTAGTTCATGGCTACTTCATGGCTACACTGATTCTTCATGGCTACTGATTCATTTGTGGCGGCCCGCCACAAATGAATCAATGTATGGGAAACACTGAGATTACATTTTAAAAATGTAATTTATAAAAAAAATATAGAGATTACTTGAATTGTCTTTATGATTTACACTTAGGCTACTTTAATTATTCTTTATAATAAATACATTTATTTTGTTATGCAGTAGGTGGAAACCTGATTTAGTGAAATTAAAAATAGTCAGTGCTTTTTGATTAATGTTACAGCATTTGTAAACTATTGTAAACTATTATTTTTTATATGAAATATCTTGGTTTCTTCTTTTCTAAGGTTACATTGTTACATACACTTAAACTAAAGATCATGATCATCATTTATTTTCTCTTTTTTTATTTGCATTGCATTTTATATTGAGGTAACCCAAAAGTAACAGAAATTAATTTTTATATTTGGATACTAAGATTAGTTTACTGATTACATTTTTTGAAATGTAACTAGTTATTGTAACTGGTTACATTTTTAAAGTAACCCACCCAGCCCTGGTCGCTGGGTGACTTACAGTACCTCTGTCTGGGTGACTGAGTGCTTAATTTTCCCCCTCACCCTCAGTGTGCCCTCGCAGAGGTCGAGTCTACGGTAGTGCAAAGTCTACAGTCACTGTAGACAGTTAAGCCTTCTGATTCGACAAATGTCTACAGTCATTTCCATCCGATTGGAAGTCTACAGTCGTACTGTCCAATGGAGTTTGGAGGTGGGACTCCGACTGTAGACATTTGGCAAATCACAAGGCTTAACTGTCTACAGTCACTGTACTCGCATGTGATTGGAAGTCTACAGTCGTACTGTCCAATGGAGTTTTTGGAGCGGGCGGGTCGCCGGGCTGTCCGATATTCAAATCTAATCTCCATCGAGCTTCGAGAAACAGCGATCGATTAACAATTAGCAATTTTTCTTAGAGAATGTGTCTATTATTACTGCCTGACAGTATTTATTCTTGTGTTTCTCGCTGTCAACAACTGAGTCTTTACCCCACCACTTCGTCGCTCGTTTGCTGCGAAAATCGCTAGCGAAGATTTGGGTTGACAGGTAGGTTACGTTTTGTACTTGTCTTTTTCTGTTTGAAAACTTATTTAAAGTATACTTTACACGACACATACTTCGGCAACATTTCTGTTATCTTGTGTTTTTCATTACCGTATATACCTTGGCAATGACCTGACGGGCCACGGCCATGTTACTGCTAACGGCCGCTCGTTAGGGGACAGCGTCTTTCAGTGAAATATCTATCAAACTCTAGTTGTATATGCTATAACGTTACCCACTACAGTTTAAGGCACACTTTCTGTCATTATCCGTGTTATCTTGTGTACAGTATATCATGTCATTCCTGTTAAAAGTGACAGGCACTGCGTCCCGTTACCGTTGAAGCTAGCTAAAGGTTAGCATCGCTCAATGACACCTCCATTAAACTATAGTTTATGCTATAACGTTACGAAAGTATGTAAATCGAAACATAATTCTTTACTGTATGATGCAAATCATATTGCAGTAAAGTTTTGCTTTAAGTTGATACAAATTATGATGTTACATATAATTACAATCTACCACATTGTGCTTCCTTTAAATAATAATAATAATAATTCATTTATTTTAAATACATTTCAGGTGGTGAAGAAGCTGTCTGGGCAGGGACGTGGCTCAGCCGAGTGGTTTACCAGCATCGGAAATGAGTACTCCCAGATCGTTTCTTTTGTGCTGACTTGCTCAGGGCCCTACATCTGTGGAGACAATGTTCCAGGATTAGTTTGACGGTGGTATGTTTGTGCGTCTGGACATCTTCCACTGGATCCACCGGTTTGACGCAGCCATACGCACGGACTCACACAGCAAGTATGCTGTGTTCAAGTCCGCTCTAGCTGGGGCAGTGTTGGCCTACAACCGCACTGATCTCGAGCTGCTCATCAAGGCTGTCAGAGCCAAGGACCTGGACACATTTAGCTCCGTATCGGAAGAGGATGTTGTCTGCCTGTACATCACCAGGGATCAGCTGCAACACCATGTGCGGAGGGTCACACTCGGAGCTCAGGAAACATTCCGGCTCATCCACCTGGCCATTGAGGAGCTGAAGGGACCAGCTGGGCTGGACCAGAGTGGAGTGACCCTCTTTAAAACACCTGGTATATATAAGATCTCATACAAAAACATTATTGCAGCTTCAATACAGATGATGTAGCATATAAATTAATGTATAAAGCCATTTTAGGTAAGCTTCCACTGTACATATGTGCCAGATTTGCCCCAGTTAGTGACTCTTACAACCTCAGATCCAGTGCCTGGATACGGTTCCAGGTACCTGCTGTGCGGACTGAGGCTGGAAAAAGGAATCTTTTTTATTATGGTCCTTGGTCTTGGAATGACCTTCAATCAAGCCTAAAATTGAGGGCACTTGTCTCAATAGCATGTTTTAAATTGAAGTTGTCTTTAGTCCTTACCACCAGCTGCTCTTGCAGTAATAAGTAGTACATTTCTTACTGTCCTAATGTGCACAATGTAGTGACTGCTTTTTCGTCTTTTGTTTTCTTAGTTATGTTCTCTGTATTTTATATGTTTGTGTTATGTGTAACGTTGCTGCCTTCTTGGCCAGGTCAGCATTGAAAATGAGATTTTATCTCAATGCTTTTATCTGGTTAAATACAAAATAAAAATAAAGTGAGAATAACAAACTGTATGTATGTGCCTTTACAGGAGACATTGATGAGATGTGGGTAGGACAGCAGAGACACCTGGAGTGCATCCAGGATCCACCAGGCATGAATATGTATAGGGTGGCCCGTATCACAACCATCAACAATGTGGACTTGCCCTATTACAAAAGTCTGCGTGGAAGCAACAGCCTGGAGGGATTCCACAAGTCTCTGCCTCACAATAATAACAATAATATACGTCTAAATAAAAAGCAATAAAAGAACAATTTCAAAAGCGTAGGAACAGGAAAGCAGTTAGAATTAAAAGCAAATGAATCCTCTTGAAATAGTGCATACAAATATGGTACGCTTCAAAATTGTTCTACATGTTATTCCAGGTTGCAGATAAGCATTTCCCAAGCTCAGTAATAACCAAAATATCTAAGCTTTTTAAAAAAAGGGTCCTCATTACAAGAGAGCAGCAAAGAAATGTAAGGGGCGAGAAGATCCTTTTTTTAAAAAAAAACAATTTAGACAACCGACTGATCTGTAGATGTCACACGTAGCCTGCCCATCTCTTTTCTTTTTTGTTGCATCTAATGATGGATTTGGTGTAAACAATAAAACACTAACATTTACACAACAATTAAAGCTTTCCGTTACTCTACCCTCCTCTTCTCAGGTCCCCAATGTGCAGCACGGCCATATCAGGTTTACCTGATTAGTGGCATCGCACGCTGGAACTGCGACAGGAGCTCTGATGCCGTGTTTGGTGGCAAAGGACGGGCATCACAGGACCTACTCGGCGCCTCTCATCCACTGCCTCAACACCCGCTGTCAGCAGCTGTTCGGAGAGACTGTGGAGGAGAATTTCCGGGCCCCTGCTGAGGTGGATTCCAACGAGCTGCTGGGTTGGAGTACCTTTTCAGCCAGAGCACTGGTGAATCTGGCCCCTTTTCACTGGAGGACATCATCCATGATGGCCCTGGTCCAGATGAGGAGGTAGTTCAGCCTGGGCAGCCCACTCCAGATCCTGAGGCAGACGAGGCATACCAGAGCGATGGGGAGTCACATGAGAATGTGCTGGATGCCATCCTGCCCCACATCACACTCGTCAGAGACGAAACCTCCACTGTCAACCCGCCCGCTTTTGTAAGTTACTTGGTGTCTTCTAGAATGACATTAAATGCACTGATTGCTGGGCAATGTATCCATTTCAACGTACCACATTTTCTATGTAATTTCTTTAACAGGAGGATGCCTGCAGTCAAAACCCTCTTCCCGGCTTCCAGGAGTTGGAGAGGTTCTGCTCACTGCTGGTGGAGATTGGTCTTGTAAAGGACAAGCTGTCCCTTGTCACCGAGCAGAGGAACACGATCCTGGCTGCCTGGAATGCAGTGGAGGACCATGACATACAGCAGCAGAAATTCAATCAGTTGTACTGCCGCACTAAAAGACACAACCTAGTTGATGCTGCTGTGATACAGCGTGTAAAGATGGCCATTCGCTACGCACCAGCACAACAAGACATTAGTGCTCAGAACAACAGGCTCATGTATACACTGGTGAAGCTGCTGTGGTTGAAGTCACCACAGGGCTCTCGCACAAGCCCAGAGAAGACCACCATCTTAAAGGTTTACAAGAGGATCCAGCACCGGGTTTTGGTGGACGATCCAGTCTTGTGTAAAGCAGGCTTTCCTCTGCCAAAGATTAACATCAAGACGGTGCGTGACTTCATCCGTGCCCAAGAGCGCCTCCTCAACCTGCGTGCAACCAATCAGCCAGTGATGCTCTCCAAGACCACTTCCGTTTCCTCTGCTGACTTGCCTCCAGCCCCACACCACCCAGCACGGCAGGACTAAGTTGTTGAAGGGAAGGAGGGACATGATCATGCCTCTCTCACATCCTCAGACATCACTGCCACCTGTGTGACTGCCACGGCCACGGTCAGTAAGACCGACCCCAGCCCCCAGACCTTTGCCCTCTCCCCCTCTCCATCCACAGCAACCCGGGTGATTGCTGGCCCCTCCACAAGGCCCATCATGCCTGCCAGTCAGTCAGTCCCAGGGATGCTGGACGTCCCATACTGCCTGCCACCAGTACCATCACCAGACCTGTGCCCTCCCTTTTCCCTGGCCCCATCCTGCCTGCCAGCCAGCCAACCCCAGCCATTGCTGGCCCCTCCTCAATGCCCTTACTGCCTGCCATTCAGGCAACCCTGTCTGTTGCTGGTCTGGATGTGTCTGTCCCCCCAACAATGCCTACTCTTGAGTGCAGTCCTTCATCCTGGGCAAGGTCTACGCTGTACAAGCGCAAGGTGATGGACGAGCCCTGGGAGTAGGAGCCAAAGTGTCCCGGATTCAAAAGCTGCCATCATGCACATGCTGTGGCCAACCCACCCAGGGCACAAAAAGCACAAGCGGAAAGTCTTCTGCCCTGTGAAGATGATGTCTCCGTCAAAAGGTCTGGAGAACACAGTGTACAACAGCTACCAACATTTTACATCTGTTGTTGACGCGTTGGAGCAATGACCTGTTGCTATGTAAATATTGTAAATAGTCATTTAAATGTTTTTCAACTTGCTGTGTTGTTATCATTTTTATTTTTCATGTTGAGTTTTATATTTTATGTATATTGCAAATAGTTTTCATTCATATGTATGTCATTAATGTAAAAAGTCTAAATAGTTGTATGTACATAAAACAGCACTTCAGCAGCTTCAGGCCGAACAAACGTAGCAGCAGCCGCTACAGGCTGGAAAGACACATGGGCAGGATGGACAGCAGTGGGTACAGGTCGATAAGCAGTTGCTTTGGGATGTTTCTTGAACATATCTAAAAATGTAACATTTAAGACATTATTTTTTAACATGTTTTCATTTATTAACTCTGTCTTACTTGCCTTCCTGGCTTGCAGCTACCTGTTCTTCTTCTGCAGTTGAGTGAGAGTTAAGTGTGATCTCTTTGTTGTTGTTGTTGACTTGTATAACAATAAATGTTCGTTTACAAGAAGCAATTGATACCCTAACATTTGATTCATACCTGCTGATAAACAAATAAATCCTGGGATCTACAAAAGTGAATGTGTTCCATGCATCTGATTTGTATCCACTTCAGCTTTTTTACCTGTGTTTACCTTAGTTTATGTTGTCATAATTTATACTGAATCAATTCAATATTTTGCCAGAAAGGTCGAACTTTAGGAATACAATAAAGGGATCAGTGCTACAGTAACAGTGAGTCGTGAAATATTAATTATTAAATGCAATAATGGGGATTCAGTTGTTTATCTAAATATAGGGACAAGGATAGAGTGCCACATTACTTGCATGAAAGGACACAGTACACAATGTTCAGATGACTTTGCCCAAAAGCAAACATTTAAGTTGCTTGAGTCAGACTCAGAACTATTAAACAAACTTTTAAAATCTGACTCTCAACAGTCATAAGGAAATGCATAAAGATATCTCACTGAAGAAAAGACACATTTATTTTAAATAAGCTTTATTTCAATGGAAACAATAAGTACATTAATGAATACATATCATGAATTATGTTGAACTTATTTATACTAATACACACATATGGAATAGATACATATAATACAAAAGTCTGTGCCTTTATAAAGATAGCAGTGACATGTAAATAAATGTCATTAGGGAGAATAAAGAATTCTCACATCTGATTGAAAAAAAAACACTACAGTAATGGGAATAAAGCACAACAATTATATAATTTTAAAAAGAATAGTTGATATTGTGTTGTTATAGCAGCATTATATCATAATAAATATAGCACATTTTAAATGTCCAATTTCACAGATATTGTTAATGGCTCATCAACAAGTATGATGTCATTGTGATGCATAAAATGACATTTTCACTTTCACACTAAATATATGGAATACAAGCTCAATTAATAATGAGAGAAAACAGTAATGCTATCAATTAAATGCAAGGTGCTCACTTCTTAATACATTTGGTGAAAATAGAGCTAGTATATTTAGAACTATATAAACTGATTGATTGACAACAACGTGAAGGTGTTCACATCACACTTTGACCACATGAGGGAGCTAATATCCTCATTGCCATTCTGTCGATATGTAAATGATCCGTGGTTATTTAGGTCAGTGGGTCAAAGTGTCATTTTTTTTCAAAAAATTTGGGCCAATGGCGTCACTTACAATTGCACTTCGATAAGGCCGATCGCCCTCCGCAGACCCCCAGTGAAGTGAAGTGAGTTGTGTGAGCTGCACACTACAAGTTCTGTTTGGTGTTAATTGTTACGCCAACGGTTGCTCTGCGTGATGCTCATCTAAATTGTAGAGAAATGCAATTAACATGAAGCAGCGGGACATTAAAAGCCATATTTGTCACTGTCAGAATCTGAGTAGGCGTCTGATTGCACAGTTGATTGGGGAAGAGGGCCCCCCCACAATCCTGTCCTCTTCCTCCTCTGTCTCTCTGTTCTACCCAGAGAGGAAGAGGGAGAACGGATGGAACATGGTTTGATATACAGGAAACAGGAAGTTTGGAGCTCCAGCTCCAGCTGTTATGACAGCTTTTCTGTCCGCTAGACACAAGAGGAGTTCTCATAATAAGAGTTCATCAGTCTTCATGCCCAACTGTTATGTCTGGTGACCGATAACGCCATCTCCCTAGCCCCCCAGACTGCCTTCGCCCTCATGGACCAGTGATACAAATGTGGGTTTAACCTGTTAAGCCCCGAGCCTGTTTTCCAGGTCTCAGGCTCGAAAATGACATTCCCAGAACAAATGACCATAACTTCACTTCTAAAAGGGGAAAATAATAATCTTTTTTCTCAAAGCAATGATAAACCTGTGAGTTGGATGTAGAAGAGTCAGAATTGAACATAGTAAAAAATGTAAATGATTGTGTCCGTCCAAAAAAAAAACATTACTTATAGTGAAAACCACCCTTGAATGATGGGATAGTAGACTAAAAGCTTTAGGAATCCAAACTATAACATATAATAAGTACCCTGTATCAAGATTGATGCAAAACAAGTGAAATTTGACCTTTTTAGAGAGATTTAGCAAAGAAAACCCACTTCTGGGATCATTTGGGTGGATTTGACCTATCTCTGGCCCCCCTTGGTCGATTTTGATGATTGACATCTCTTTTTAACCGCTAGAGCCAATAGAATCGAGGGGAAGTTCCACATACACACACACGTTACCAAATAAGGAGTGAGAGTGCCGCATAGCCAAAACAGGAAGCTATCATTAGCAGCTAATGTTAAAACTCCGTTTTTAGGACATAAAAATTGAATTATGGATTATCAATAATTTTTTCAAAGTGACAGACACATTGGATGAACCTATGGATTAACCTTCAGCCGCGTTTTTCTCGTTTTAATGCCATTGAACACAACTTTTGATCAGAATAACAGCTAAAGGTGAGCATATCTCCGTGTTTTGCCACCTAAAGCTACGTTGTGTGTTGTCTATATTTGCTTCCCCTGTTGCGAGTTCTTATCGCTCAGTGATGATACTTATATTTCTATAATCTGTGGAATCTCAGCATGTTAGCTAAGCCTGTTTGTGCAGATCCGATAAGTATATTGATCGATTTATACCTAGGGGTACAACAGAGCTGATCCAGATTTGCGTCCGATATGACGTAATATTGGAAATTTGGGTTGGCTTTACACCCAGTGACGCCGCAACACACTCTGGGGGCCCCAGGCAGAAGAGACTTTTTATTTCCTCCAATCATGGTCAGCATCCTCTGGGACTGACACTTATTTGCCCAGGCCTGCCTGCATTAACTTCCGCTCAAAATTGGCCTTAGGAGTTATTCCTGGTGGCCTTGGAAGAGTAAACACTGTAAGTGTTTATGGGAAGCTGCTTTTAGAGGCTGAGAAAATCTTCTGGTCCACCTCTTGCAAAATGCACAGGATAAAGTCTAAAGTAATTAGGCTTAGGGAGGAGGATGGAATAGATGGTGAGTTTAGGTAGCAGTATAATGAGACTGGAATTATTTCATATAGTCTATCTTTGTTTCAACTTGAGACGCATTTACCGTGACATCTCAATCTGTTTCCCTAAGTACTTGGTGTTGTTGGTGTAACAATGGTAGAAGGACAGGGTAATGCTGCAGTTTGATCAGCAGGAACAACAGAATAATTACCTATTTTTTTTTGTAAAAGGAGTAGGGGGGAGTAGGACAGGATGGAGTCACCCCAATGATTCTGCCAATTAATTCCACCACGGTTTTAAGGCCAGTGCCTCCACAGCGTTGCAGTCCTACTGGAAATAAATAAATCATCAACAGTGAAAAATAATGCTTGCAAGCTGAAATACTTTTGTGTGGCTGTTGTTTGACTTTCACGATTACAAGTTTGTTAAATGATAAACAGAACATATCCATCCACTTTATATACATTGCTTTTTCTCTGATGTTTGCATGGACATGAACAACCCATTGATGAGGCTTATCTGGATTATCCCAATTATGTTCATATTTGTGTCCTGCATACAGGCCTAAATATCAACAGGTTACTGATTACTGCATTTTGTTTGTGCAGGAACAGTGATGTTTACAGAAGAACACCTGCTCATCCATTGTCTTTCAATACCCACACACTTGAAAGCAGCTATGTTAGTCTTATAGCACTGTCATCCATTTCCTCTAGTCTTTCCTTTGTTTTGCCTCCATCTTAAACAGATGTTTTCAAAGGGGTAAATGAGCGTCTACTGATCACAGGGTCAATGGTTCGATCCCTAGCCCTTAGAGGCAACATGTTTAAGTATACTTAGACACATTTCCATAGACAAATTTAGGTTTTTTTGTGACCAACTTTTTTTTTTCTTTTCTTTTTTTTGCCCTCACAGAGGGACTTATATACACAGATACAAATTATATAGACAATAATACAAAAAGACAAAGAAAAAATATAGGGAATACCTTTCCCATGCCACCCCGTCCCTCCCCCTTCCCACCCATCTTGCCATTTCACAGAAAATCCTATCTGATGTTTGTTAGCAATCGTCTGAGTTCATCTATGTATTATATATATTATTTATATTATAGCATAACAATTTATCCACATCAAATACATTCATACCTTTTTTTTTCCACATACCATTTCATCTGTTTAAGCTGAATTGAGATTGACTCCTAATAATCTACAAATGCACCAAAGTGTGCATATATCTATATATATGCCTCATATCAAATATATATAGATTCCCAAATACTTATACCGCATTTTTTCAAGATACAAGTAATCTGATCATATATTTTTTATGTAACTGTAAGGGAAATACAGTTAACTTTCTTTTGAATTATTATGACATAATCCCGTTACATGTAATCCAATACTGCCCGAGGCTGGACTTGCATGCTATCATTTTTTTTCTCAACTTTTGTACAGTATATTTTCGGGTTTTTTTTTACTGTACACACTATTTCTCAAAACTCCAAAGTATATTGAGTGTCTTATCATTATTTTATTAACAATTTTACAAAGAGTTGTTATTTGGGGAGAAGTTGAAATGTAATCCATGACATTGGACACATTATTTATTTACTACTGTAATGCCATGACGCAGTTATATCTCACACAGGCTCCGCCCTCTACAGGACTCTATGGGTACTACTCTCAACCATGCTATGCGAGCATTCGCATACTGAGTTGCATAAACGTAGCCGGCCAATCAGGGCGAGCCTACCTGAATGCGTACGCAGGCCCACAGTATATAATGCGGCTACGCCTCCTGACTGTCATCCTTTTTCTCTTCAGCGAGCAGGACAAACAACTGACAAAAGATAAACGTGAGAAGAGGAAAGAGAAAGAAAGAAAAAGTTACCTTCGTCATGGATTCACCACTCCTTGAGCCCCGGCCTTGTCCTACATGTCCTGGCTGAGGCCAAAGTGGTTGGGATTCCAGCGGTGGTGTGAAGAAAGGAGTCTAGAGCCTCTATCTTGTACGCTGGGCTCTATTCTGTCCTACTTCCCAGCTAGAAATGTTGGGTTCCAAAAACATTCTGAGAATGTTACCATTCACTGTTCTAGGAATGTTTTCAGCAGGAAGTTTTGTTTTGGTTCCCAGAATGTTCTTCTGAAAGGTAGGATAACGTTCTTTAAAAACATTCTTAAAATGTTTGGTGATAACTTTCTTAAGATGTTTTGATAACCTTCTTAAGATGTTTTTGATAACATTGTTAGAACATTATGCCCTACTGTTCTTAAAACGTTTTCAGCGGGACGTTTTATTTTGGTTCCCAGAATGTTCTTCTGAAAGGTAGGATAACTTTCTCTAAAAACATTCTTAACATTTTTGGTGATAACTTTCTTAAGATGTATGAGCGCATTGAGACAATGAATAGGACGTATAAAAACAAATTTGCATGCCAATATTCACTCACATGCACTTATAATCACACTAAAATATGTAGGCCCACAGTATTCATAATATCATATGTGTAAAATATCAGAAAATAATCACAAAGAACCAAAAATGTCTAGCTGGGAACTCACACATGCCACCGCAAACATGCAATATCTGCTTACAGCTTATCATGAATTACGTGCTTGTTTGTTTTTTTCAAAAGGAAAATATGGTGACATCAGATTTTTTAAAACATAATTTTCAAACAAATGCAACAAGTTTGTTTTTTAAAGCACTCTAGAAATAAATCTGACGTTGACCATGACCGTGTTAATATTTGCCATCACAGGAACGTTTTATAAGAAAAGAATAACCTCCTGAAAACATTATCCGAATGTTGCTTTGAAAATGTTCTTCTTTTGTTATCATGTAACATTGAGGGAACGTTTTATAAAGAACATCTTTAATGTGTTACCCCAACAACGTCCAAAACACATCCTTAGAATGTTGCAGGCAAAACGTTCCACCTTTGTTAACATATCACATTAAAGGAACGTTTTATAAAAAAAACTTTCTGTCATCTCAGGCCTTAATAACATCCTCAAAACATCCTCTGAATGTTGCAGTTAAAACGTTATGTCTTAATTAACCTTAAACCTTATAGGAACATTATTTGAAATAATAAACATCCTAAAAGTTTCTTTCAACATCAGATTAAAACTTTTCTTTAAAACATTATTAGAACCTTTAGTTAACGTTAGCCAAAGTTGTGAGAACTTTCCCCGCTAGCTGGGCTTACAGATACTGGTGGACAGGGGGCTTGCTCATTCCACAATTAAAGTGTATGCAGCAGCCATTTCGTCCTGTCATGAGGGATTTGGCGGCAGGTCAGCCTTCAGTTAGCCGCTTATGACGCAGTTTTTGCAGGGGGTCAGGAGACAGCGCCCAGTGGTGCATGCCTCCTCCCCGTAGTGGGATCTGCCGTTGGTGCTCGAGGCTCTGGTCACAGAACCATTTGAGCCTCTGGAGCTCTCCTCCCTGAAGGCACTGTCATTGAAAACAGCGTTGCTGCTGGCCTTGACTTCGGCCAAGAGGGTGTCCGAGCTGACCGCTCTGTCGGTGCACCCGAGTTGCCTTTTGATCCGGGGTGACCTTAGCGGGGCGACACTCAGACCGAACCCCTCCTTTGTTCCCAAGAACCTAAGGAGTTCGTTCAGGTCGAGGGCTATACAGTTAGACGGCTTTAGTCTTCCACTCCATATTGGGGCCAGGGAGGCTAAATTGCACCTCCTCTGCCCGGTGAGTGCGCTGGCATGTTATGTAGAGCGCAAGGCTTCCATTAGGCGCACTGAACAGCTGTTTGTGTGCTTTGGGGATGGTGTGGCCGGTAAAGCTCTGTCCAAGAAACGCCTGACAGGATGGCTCTGCGAGTGCATTTCACATGCCTATGGACAGGCGGGGAGAGCCTTCCCCACTGGGGTCCGTGCACACTCTACACGGGGTACGGCTGTGTCAACAGCCTTGTTCAATGGCGTGAGTGTGGAAGACATATGCACGGCGGCGTCTTGGTCTACGCCAGGCCCCTTCATAAGGTTTTATCTCTTGGACATGTCTGGCTCCTTCTCATCGTCTGTGCTGGCTGGGGCAACACACGACTGGTGAGAGGGGGGGGGCCTGTGGGTCAGTAGGTATCTGACCCCCCCCTGGGACATAGTGCACTTATTGTTTTCCCATGCTCCTTAGGGACCGGGAAACATGGTGCGCAGTAAGCCCCATACGTGTGCAGCGGGGAGAGCCTTCCCCACTATTTTCCATGCACACTCTACACGAGGTAAGCGTGTGTGAGTGTGCTCTATTCAAGCTGCGGCCCCGACTTCTCCACGGTCTCAACCGAATGAGAGGAAGTGGGGGTGCGGTGGCTGTTAACCAAAGGCCGGTCAGGGGCAGTGTGATGGGTCGATGTTGTTGGACGACAGGGCGTTTATCCATCAGGGCTCCACCCACTGTACCCATAGAGTCCAGTAGAGGGTGGAGCCTGTGTGAGATATAACGGGGGGTTACGTATTGTAACCCTAGTTATATAAACACAGGCGGAGCGCTCTACCTAGGGGCCCTGTCTTTCCTATGCCGCTCGCTGAAGAGGGTGTAGGATGACAGTCAGGAGGCGTAGCCGCCTTATATACTGTGGGCCTGCGCGCGCATTCAGGTAGGCTCGCCCCGATTGGCCGGCTACGTTTATGCAACTCAGTATGTGAATGCTCGCATAGCATGGTTGAGAGTAGTACCCATAGAGTCCAGTAGAGGGCTCCGTCTGTGCTTATATAACTAGGGTTACAATACGTAACCCCCCATTTTTAGATAGACATCTTTTTGCTTTAATGACCATCTGGGATCTGTGTTTTCGAGTGTCATTTGTCAATAAGTAATGCATGCATTCATTAGTGATGTTGATCCAGCCCAGCATAATCTGCTGAAAGGCAACATTTTAAATGCTAAAATATGTTACATTACATTCTATCTGCATAATGTTTATCTTTTGGCTTGTGATATTTTTTTTACTTTAGTATTTCCTAAGTTTCTTTTAACAGAACAAGCAAAATCCTGATTGCTGCTGCACCACCAGCTATGATAATGTAAGAGCCAGAAAAAAATAAAAGATGAGTTTTTCACTGTGATGGATTACCTGTCACAGATAAGTTCCGAGTCAAATCTAATAACAAAACTTTCCACAACAACAGTCTGCTCTTAGAAATTGAGAAATGATGTCTCTGTGGCAACATGTGAGGATGCATAAGAGGAGAGCACTCTGGAAGTGAGAGTGTACAGTTGACTGACTCGAGCCATATGCTGCTTTACCAACCAAGTACATCTCCACTGCTGGGGAACATTTGTTAGTGTACAACAGCTACGTCAGGGATTTCATACATCTACATTAAAGTTAAGAAACAAAACTGTAACATGTGGCTCTGATGATGAACTCATTAGTATCATAATAGATTCAGAAATAACTTGAAGAACTATTTAAAGTGTATTCTAAAGAAATCTGTGTTTCTTTTGTGAAGCATCTCAAAGTTCAACACTATGCAAAGATAATTGAACACGGTCTGTCTGTCTGTACCGTGTTCACTCCTCAGGTCCTTTTCCCTGTCTCTCATGTACACACACACACACACACAAAAACACACACACAAAACACTATAATGTGTGTTCGAGCACACACCCAGGCATTCATGAACGTTCTCAACACTAGGGGGCAACATCATTCTGCTCAAATCCCCTTCACATCAGTATAAAGTTAGTGCTGGAGCCTTGATAACTACTTTCAGAGACTTTATTTGAGTCATTTGTGGGTATTAATACATCATAAAATGTCACATCTCTTTAGATATAAATGTTTGGGGAAAGCACAGTGATGTAATGCATTTCTGTGACCCATACACACGATGAATCAAAGAAAGACACGTTCTCTTATGTGTGTCTCAGTTGGGACAGTTTGGGTGAGTCCCTTTTTTCTAATTATAGAAACCTTAATTTAGTTTCCATTATTGTTTTAGCCCAGGGGTAAGACTGGCACATGTGGGATGGAGGGTGGGGATATTGCATGATTTTTTTCCCTCTCCTGCCGATCTGTTTGTCTGTGGGTTCACATGCATGTTCACAAATCATTCAAGGTTTGACTCTTTTTTTTCCTCCTGACACAAAAATATGTCTTGAGAGTTTGCTGGCATGCAACGCAAACTCAATTATGTTTGATTTGTTTTATTACTAATGAGAAAAATACAGATTGAGTCTGAACAACTCATGTACTCTTAAATGCTTATCAGTGGTGATAACTGCCTCTCGTACTGATTTAGTTAAAAATCTGTTTTGGATGGAGAGGGATGAGAAAATCTACAGCACATATAAGCATGAAGTTAAAAGTAATAACCTTAAAGAATGGCAATATTTAAAGTGTGTGAAGTTCTCTAATCATCATTTTTCGCAGAATTATTCATAGTTTCTTGTTGCTCTACAGAAAATCTTCAAGGCCAAGTGTGTTTCAAACTCTTGCTTTCTAGTTCCGGCATAAATGTAGTGCATAAATTATGTTTTTATTCCAATTTGGCATTGACGAACCCGCACAGAGCCCTGTCCTCAATCCCAGCACCTTTTGGGAATGCCGACTGCGAACCATCATTGGCCGCCCTCACTAATGCTTTCATGACATAGCTGTAGCAACCCTTCCAGCCGGCAACTTACCTGAACTTTTGGATTACCAGGATCGGTTTGGAGGGGAGCCTGGAGACGTCGGCCCTGTAAATGGGTTCAACTCTGGCAACAACTTTTTGCCTGGTCAGCATCAAGAGTCTGAACAAAAAAGAGTGACAAGTTGTTGGAGAAGTTGTGCTTGCAATTCAGTCTTGATTGGCTGAGATAAAAGCAACATGAGTACAGCTTTGATGCAGTCTGCCATTGTTGTGATTGCGAGCTAAATTTGCTCTGGCATTGCTGGCAGGAAGCAGTGATGTAAACCTTGATATCATGACATTACTACCCAAAACAGCTCCCTGCAGCCTGGTTCAAAAATCTTACCAGGAGAGTGGTTGTTATAGCTGCAGAAATCACATGTTCAACTATTATTTTTTCTTCTGGCCATGTGGATCCCTACCTTCAGCATATTGATGAAAAGCTGCTGTACCTGGAGACAAGGAGAGGGCACGTAAAGCCACATGTGAATGCAAATCAGTGTCATTTGTAACTTCAGCTTCTATTGTTTTCTCCAAGAGGCTGAATTAGATAACCTGATTGATATTCAAAACCACATCCAGTCTGAGCCGGAGTGTGAGTGGAAACACAGGAGGAGGAATCCAAGAGAGGGAGAGAGAGGAAAAATACACAGTGAGAAAAAAAAGAAAAGCATGGGGGAAAGACAAGGAGAAGAATGGCTTCTGAGAGGTGGATTCATGGAGTCTATACACTCTGTATGTCTCAGGTTGTAAGAACACCTATATATCTAGAAGGCAGCGAATGGAAAGAGACGTAGCTAAATGACAGAGGGAAAAGAAGAGCGAAGAAAAAAATGAAAGTGGGGTTAGGGAAGAAATACAAATAGAAAAACAGACATATAAAGACAAATAGACTGATAAACCAACAGAGAAATCCACACACGGAGCGACGCATGCTGCAAAACCGTAGAAGCTGGGCAGACGTACAAATGGAAGGTGGATAAAAAACACTGGCAGCCGACGAGGAGAGGGGAAGAGGAGAAGAAAGAAAAGATGAAGAGAGTAGATTACTCTGCTCTGCACTATTCTTCATTTTAAGCAGCTTGTTGACCTTTCCAGTCAAGCCTGTAGGTGTAGTTCACATTCTGCAGCAGTGACCGCAGTAATTTAGGTGAGAACTCATGCAGCGGGGAGGTGAGACAGAGCGGAAGGAGGAGAGAAAACAAAGGAGGAATAAAGAGGGAGACAGACGGAGCGGAGAGATAAAAAAAAAAGAGGAAGAGGTGATGTTTGAAGCCACAAGGCAGTGAGCGCTTCCAAATGATTGACTCTCATAACGTTGTGTTTTATTCCAGCTCAGATTTACTGTCCGTTTATGGGGATGGTTATTAGAGTGCCCAGTTTAGAGCGCCGGGGCTTCGGGGTGATACCTCAGTTTAAAGCTGCGAGTGGGAAACCAGGGATGGAAGAGTGGAGGTACATAATTCACACTCTAGTACCACCCTGGAAAGAAAGAGGCAGGCAATCACACACTGGGCAATCACAAAATGGTCAAGAAACGCTTCATCAAACGGTAAAACTAGCTGTCAGGCAAACCTCTAAAAGCTTGGGCTGCCACGGGGCCGAGCTGATCACACACCTGGGCTCCGGCACATTCTACCCCTGGTTTTTATGAGACTGTGCTGCATGTATACAGGGGAGAGTCGACAGTGTTTTTATTATATGTTTCTTTGGATTTTTGCGAGTGAATATGAACACTTGTCAAAAGGGCTACAAAACCAGTGACTGCGTGCAGTGTATTACTAAAGCCAATAGCTCTAAGTTTCAACAGAAAAGAAAATTGTCAGTCATTTTAATGCTAATAGTAAGTTTAATAGTAATATCTAAAAATGTGCACTGATAGCAGTTATACATGCAGATATTAGCAATTTCTATGTTATTTCTGATATTTGGAGATGGCATAGTTTCAACAATTCTGTTTTCATATCCAACTTTTAGATGTAACGTATCAGAATCAGAATTCCTTTATTAGTCCTACAACGGAGAAATGTACATTATTATTGGCAAAAGTGGCATCACCGGTAAAAAAGGCAAGCAATGATAAAAAAGAAGAAAAACACATAGGTAAAAAAAATTAAATAAAGACAAATAAGTACACAACCTTGGCTAAAAATTGAGTAGCAGCAATATAAAAAACTAAGTGACATCAATAACATATTTAAGTATGGAGACCTTATACAAATGAAATGTTGGGACATTTATACAAAAGTATGCTTTACATAAAAGTGACTATTGCAGAGTATTTGCTAAATGATCTACTGTATATAAGTTGTGCACTGTGGTGGAACATTACGGGACATAATTAACAGTGTTATAGAGAGTGTGTTGCGCCACGGACCTGTTAGGTAGCGCACCTGTGTTTGTTATCATTCTAGCTTGAGTAGGATGTAATGAAGTTGTTCCTACCTTTCTGTGTAAACTAATGGAAAATAAAGTGTGGAGATCCATACTCAACACGCCGCCTCCGACTCCCATTCATCGGCTCTACAGCACTTAAGTTAAAGTTAAACTCATTTAAAATTATGTATTGGTTAGTATAGGGGTAGACATGGCTCTGGGTTTGGATCAGGGTTTCCGTTAGCCGGTAATTACCGGTTTTCAGCTGGTAAAATGTATTAAAAACCGGTAAATTCAAAACCTGCCGGTCAAAATGTCCGGTAATAATTAGGGATGCTCCGATCGATTGGCCGCCGATCATTATCGGCCGATATTCACTCTTAATAGTTTGATCGGTGCTCTCTATAAAGGCCGATCAGGAGAGCTGGATCTGATCGATATGGACATAAACGCGAGTGAAGTATAACCGGACGCGAGAGAGAGATCAGAGATCAGCTGCTGAGTCTGACGGAGACACGCAGCTCTGCATGATCACCTGAAGCCCCGCCCACTTTTTAGCGAGCTGCATGAGAAACTGACGGGCTGTCAGGAGAGAGGGAGGGAGAGGGAAAAGAGAGGAACCGTTTCTCCCGTGTTATTATCCAAAGTTAATGTAAACTTTTGAATAATGTACTTTATCTACTATAAGTAGTTTCTTTGAATGTAATAATGATGTTGTTTGTGGAAGCGCATCATTTATTGAAAAATTAATCTGAACTTTTCGATCTGTTACGATTATAAACTGAAGCAATATAAAAATGACTCGCATATCCGGTCATAGTCCGGTAATTACCTGCTAACGGAAACTCTGCTACACAATTCTTATTATTATTATTGAAACATGACCGGTAAGTTTCAAATTTGTCCGATAAAATAAATTCTTTCCGGACATTTGACAGGCAAGAAAAAATCCTAGCGGAAACCCTGGTTTGGATATAAGCATGTGCCTAATCAAACATGACAAAAATAAATGCACAAGTTACATTACATTTTTATATTGATGGGTGTGCATGTAGGAATGGGTGTCTATTTTGATGTGCGAAAATACAAAAGGAAAACTGTAGTGTGTGTGTGTGTGTGTGTGGTGTGTGTGTGTGTGTGTGTGTGTGTGTGTGGTGTGTGTGTGTGTGTGTGAAAATCTCTAGATACATGTGTTTAACGGTTCAGGGTTTATTTGAATAAATACCTTACAATTGACTTTAAAGGCTTTTTTCGTATTATTGTGTCTCTGTAACAGTTATGTAATTTGACAAATTAAACTTAACATTTGAAAAACAAACAAATACAAATATCATTGGAAAACTAAGAATCTCCTCCTCTTAACAGTGTATAAAGTTCAAAATGTGTATGAGTGGAAATTGTCAGTATGTGGTCATACTGCTAAAAGACTGCAAATCAAGTAAAACAATTACTTATGATAATAACTAATTTCTGGCTATTTCCATTAAAAAGGGGTGAACATGATTAATTTAACCATAATGTGATTCTTTGTCATAAACCTATGTATATACAGTATGTTTAAATGATTTAAGCCTATAACTTAACACTGTGCTTTCCCCATACTGCTACGCTATTACTAACCAGTACCCCCTGGCTGCAGGCCTGCCTGTGTGTGTGTGTGTGTGTGTGTGTGTGTGTGTGTGTGTGTGTGTGTGTGTGCACATAATCATCTGTTAGCATTATTGTTATTGCCAAACAGGTAATTTAAGCAATTTGTGTTAAACGGTTAACACATTTGGTCCGGACTGATGTGAATAGCTCAGTGTTATACGAGCCCTTTCTTCCTCTTCTCTTTACACGTGTGAAGCATCATTATCCAGTTCCTCTTCGCCACGGACCCCATTTTAACCTTTTATCCTGGATTATCATGTGAAAAGCTGCGATTTCTCATCAGACAGGCTCCTCAATTGGGAACAGATGTTTTCCCCTCCGTAGGAAATGATTCGCTCCTTAGTGACAGAGGGTTGCGCCCCCTGCTTTATGACTCACATAAAAAGCCTCTTAAACGACAGCATTCAGAGGAAATATAGGCCTATATTCATTCTTTAAATTTGGGGCCAAGTGGTATAGAAATAATTACATAGAGTGAGTGAGCTTCTGCCGGCACTGTGAAAGTGTCTTCAGCCAAACGGCAGCAGAGCTGAATGTCTATTCAAGGAACGATATTAAAGCTGTGGCCCCAGGTGTAATGACTATAACACACATATCGGAGAGAGCGTCAGTGTGTGTGTCAGACGGATCCTACATGTTCTGAAGCATTACACCATCACATTAACTTTTCCCGGACGGACTTATAAAAGGAAAACCCTTTAAGAGAATGTATCTGGTTATAGAGGAACAGCGGTTAACAAGGAAGTGATGTCTAGACCTCTAACTACTCAAAGCCTACATGGCTAGTGTTTTCTGATGCTGTACTACTACATCAGTGTTTCCCACAGAATTTGATTCTATTTGTGGGGGCTTTTTCAGTTACAACATTGTTGTTTTTGAACATTTGAGCATTGTGGTCACTACATTAGAGACTGTCGGTGGCTGAGCCTTCTCTCTCTAGCAGGCTCATTATTCATTTTAAAGAAACTTTGAAAAAAAAAGAAACAACATTTTTTAGAATGATATTGCTGTCCCCATCAATCAATGGTTATCAAAGCAACCTTTTCTCCCCCTCTCGGCTCAAATATTGTTTCATCAATGTAACGTCACGGGGCACGGAGGCTGGGCTGCACAGGAGCTGCAGATGAAACAGGCTAGTATTTGCATTGTAGAGCTTGGGGTACAATATGATTTATGGAATACAGCCTGGGCACGGCACAGTGTTGGAAATGTCTTCTCTCATTTAAAGACAAACCTCGAAAACAAACAATACGTGATTGCCACTTACTTCTGTTTGAGGGACTGAAAACAGATTTTCATCGGGAACGGGTTTCTCATTAGCATAGAAATGAATATGATGACAGATAATGAATATATGCCTCTTGATGCTTTGCAGCCTTCCCAGAATGAAGTATACAGGCAAAAAATAAGAAAATATTGCACTTTTTTTTGTGCCAAAGTGGATGTGTGAATATTAGCATACTGTGAAAGAGAGGGAGAAGGTGGTTCTTTTGAAAGCTGGCGGTGTTGAGAGAAGAGGACAAAGTCAAGGTCAGCTTTAGATACAGAACAGCCTCCCTGCTACTCTCCGACCAATCCCTATCTCTCTCTCTCTCTCTCTCTCCCTCACACACACACACACACACACACACACACACACACACACACAACACACACACACACACACACACACACCCTCCCTGGCACGCCTGCCTAGCTCTTTGGCCGGGGAATGAGGTGTCACATTTGGTTCCTGGGGTAAGATAAGATAAGCTCATTATTCGTTTCTAGCCCGCAGATAACTGACAGAAACAGATTCCTGAATATGCAGTTAATTCTGTCCAATCACGCTCCTACAGTACATGTGTTGTTAGTGTCTGATCCAGTGATTTGATTCTTGCTTATTTTCAATCATGCATTAATGCAGTCTAAAAGGAGATATTTAGTTAACACTAGAACCGCCAGAGGTCGCTGTATACCTGAAACCGCCAACGGGTCAAATTTACCCGCTATTGATTTTCAAGGTACAGTGTTCTTTTATGTATCATACAAGAACAGTGAGTTTTGATCGCACAGGGATGAAACTTATACCAATAGCATCTGTGGACTCTCAGCTTTTCATATTATATAGTTTGTGCAGATAGCATGAAGTATAAAATATCGCTACCAGTGCTGATTTAAACGCTTGGTGTTAGACTTGTGTTTTGTTTAGGTACAAATCTCTCTATCTCTCTCTCTATCTATCTATAACTATCTATCGATCTATCTATAGCTATCTATCTGTCTATGTGTCTATCTCTCTCTCTATCTCTATCTATCTATCTATCTATCTATCTATCAATCTATCTATCTATCTCTCTCTCAATCTATCTCTCTATCTATAAGGAACCGCAGTAGACAAAAGGAGTTGCTATACCATGATAATCCATCATTCCATTTTTATGTCAATAACGGAGATTTCATATTAGCCGCTAGCTACTATAGTGTATGACAGCTTCCGGTTCCGAGGCATTCTGGCTACGCATCACTCATTCACCAATGGGTAATGTTTAGATGGATTTTAGGGACTTCCCCTCGATTCTATTGGCTCTAACGGTTAAAAAGAGGTGTCAATCATCAAAATCAGCCGACGGGGGCCATAGATATGGAAAATGCACCCAAATGACCCCAGAAGTGGGTTTCTTTTTCTAAATCTCTCTAAAAAGGTCAAATGTCACTTATTTTGCATCAATCTTGATACAGGGTACTTATTATATGTTATATTTTGGATTCCTAAAGCTTTTAGTCTACTATCCCATCATTCAAGGGTGGTTTTCACTGTAAGTAATGTTTTTTTTTGGACAGACACTATCATTTACATTTTTTGACTATGTTCAATCTGAATTTACTTTAAAATAAAACCATTCTATATTGATTCTGACTTTTCTACATCCAACTCACAGGTTTATCATTGCTTTGAGAAAAAAGATAATTAATTTACCCCTTTTAGAAGTGAAGATATAGTCAATTGTTCTGGGAATGTCATTTTCGAGCCTGAGGCCTGAAAAACAGGCTCGGGGCTCAACTGACAGTAATAACATTGAAATAAAGAAACAGTAACAAAATGAAATAAAACAGTAAATACAATTAAACCCTAGATAACAAAATAACAAGGCAAAGAGTATTGGACATGAGGCTTGCTAGTGGAGGGTAAAATGTAGATCTCAGACTTTCGATCATCTTGATATTTCTAAATGCAAAGTTTATGCTTAATTGCGGAGAAAACTACTGCTAACAAACGTACTTCCCTTAAATATCCTGGATTTTTACGGAATGTGAGAAATAATTTCTTACCAGTTCTAATGATTGTAACCAATACAAATATTCTAAAACGTATCGTGTATGAGAGTAATGAGGGACAAGTAAGGATGAGTTGAAACCCTAGTGGGGGTGTGGGAATAGAATCACCTGCACAGCCTGAGCCAGACACCATTATCTCTGGAAACATGTTGGATAACTAGGACCATGCCGAGTTGCTGGATACTGTCAGCAGAAAGAGAAAGAGGGAGTGAGCTAATTGATAAGCTCCACATATGGTGCAGATATCGAATTTTATGAATGTGAGAGTTATTTCACTCTGGGTTCAGTTGCTCCGCAGACCGACTCGGTTTATTGTACCTTGTTTGAGCTTCAGTAAATCTATTCAAATCAAATTCTGAAGTCTGTCTTGTTTTAAAGTTGAACTTGTTTTATTGAACCTTTCAAAAAGCATGTAGAAGAATCAGAAACCATCTGGTTTCAGTTGAAGATTTTACTTCATGTCACTACCTACAGTATAAGCAGGGTTTATGCTGTTACAAATATGTGAATGCTAACCATTAACAACTCAATAAGCAACTACTGTAAGTGATTCCCACTGGATTTTTGGATTCATAGTGGGTTGAGATTTCATGGTTGCTCACACTCATCGTCACCCCTCTGTCCACACTTATTCATCGAATAAATGTATTAATGTAACGTATTAAACAAATTAAACACAATTACAAATATTCACAAGTTGTTAGGCCTACACATCTATCACTGTGTATATCACGATTCAAACATGTTGAGCAAAGTTTAAGAAACCCCGTACAGCTGTCAAAAACAATGTGAAATGTTGACTTTAATTTATAGTTGTACAACATCTGTAAGGCCCTAGCCAGCATGTTGATGTTTTTGTTATTGTTCCTGTTTTCATTTTTGTTTCTCTCATTTCAGTTGCAGCTTTTCCCTTGCCCTTGATTGAAATCCACCTGCTTCCCATCCCTAATTAGCCTCACCTGTGCCCCATTATCATCTCTCCCTCTGTCTACTTAGTCTGCATCCACATTCCCTTCAGTGCCAGTTCGTCTTTGTTATTCCTAGCGTTCCAGCAGTGTTTATACCTAGTTTCTTGATTCCACGTGTACCTGACCCAGCTTCGTGTCCTGACCCGGTCCCTGCCTAATCCTCGTCTGTTTTGGTAGCCTTACTGACTGATCTCCCGTGTACCGAACCTTGGCTATAAAGACCTTTTTTGCATCCTAAGCCTCTGTCTCTGAGTCGTGCTATTGAGTCCTCTACTTGTGTTCATTCAGTCGTTACAGTACGAACTGGCCAGAACCATGGACTCAGCCGACTGAGACTTTGCGGGCCGCTATTCGATCCCAGGGGGCTCGTCTTAACCTGCAAGATGAACAACTTACCGCTGTCTGCCAGGGAGTAAGAGAATTGTCAGAGCGTCATGAGGGTTTCTAGTCCTCCATCGGCAGCCAGGTTTGCCAGCTGACAAATCAGATCCAGCAGCTGGTGGCACATCTTGATCCACTACGCTCTGTTACTCCGCTTCCTGCGTCGGATTCGGCTACAGCTCCCGGTCCTGTTCCTGCCACCGTGCCGACACCGCTGCCTTCGGTTCCTCACCTCTCCAGACCAGAGCGTTTTTCCGGAGACTCGGATAACTGTCGTGCGTTCCTGGTCTAGTGTGGGTTGCACTACGAGCTGCAAGCATCTTCCTTCCAGTCTGAACGGGCTAAGGTAGCCTACATCATTTCCCACCTCACCGGCAGAGCGGAGGCGTGGGCTACGGCGGAGTGGGCTCGAGATTCGCCAGTCTGTAATTCCCTGAGAGGTTTTACAGAGACTTTAAGCAAAATATTTGATCACACAACTCCGGGCAGGGAAGCAGCGAGAGCTCTAATGGATTTACACCAGAGAGGGAGGCGTGTCTCCGACTACGCCGTGGAGTTCCGCACTTTGGCTGCAGACAGCGGCTGGAATGTTTCTTCCCTCTTCGATGCTTTTCGCCATGGGCTGTCTGGTCCCATCAAGGACCAGTTGGCTCCTCTAGAGCTTCCCTCTGACCTGTATAGTTTCATTGCAATGGGAATAAGAATTGACACTCGCCTCATAGAGAGAGAAAGGGAGAAGTCGAGAGCTGTGTTTTCTCCGCCCGGTCAGAGAGGGCAGTCTCAGGCCAGTCCTTTTTTCCCCAAGCAGCGTTTCCAGATGACCGACTCTCCAGCGCCGCCTACTGCTCAGGAGGAACCCATGCAGTTGGGAAGAGCAAGGCTGACTCCTGAGGAGCGCCAGCGCCGTCTACGGGAGGGGAGGTGCATTTACTGCTCACAGATGGGTCACTTTGTAGCCAGATGCCCAGTAAAAGACCAGGCTCATCAGTAAGTAGGAGGGTCCTGGTGAGCCGAACTGTTTCTTTTTGTCCCTCTCGTACTCTCACCTCTGCTCAGCTAATTACACCTACTCAGACTTTGTCTCATGCTGCTCTAATTGACTCCGGGGCAGATGAGAGTTTCATTGATTGGAGATTAGCCAAGAGACTTGGACTTAATTTTGTTCCCCTGTTGAGGCCTCTTGTAGCAAAGGCTCTGGATGGACGTTTATTGTGCCGAGTCACCCACCGTACTCGGCCCCTTCAACTAATTATCGCTAACGGCCACACGGAATCCCTGAGTTTTCATCTTTTTAACTCCCCTTCACACCCTCTTATTTTGGGCTACCCATGGCTGGTAAAACACAATCCCCACATGGACTGGTCCACCGGGAGAGTTTTGGGTTGGCATAAGGATTGTTTGGCCACATGTTTTCCTTCTGCCCCTGCTCCAGAGAGACCTCTGCCCTCCACCCATGTGACTGTTGCCCTGACTACTGCTGTCTCTACCCCTCTCCAAGCTGCAGCAGACTCTGATTTTCCGGATCTTAGCAGGGTGCCCACCTGTTACCGGGACCTGAAAGAGGTTTTCAATAAGACTCGTGCTTCCACCCTGCCTCCCCATCGACCCTATGACTGCTCCATTGACTTGTTCCCTGGGACCTCTCCATCTAAGGGACATCTCTACTCCCTGTCAGGCCCCGAGAGGGAAACAATGAAGAGATACATTGACTCCTCCCTTGCTGCCGGGTTAATTCGGCCTTCCTCCTCTCCGGCTGGAGCAGGCTTCTTCTTCGTCGACAAGAAGGATAAGACTCTTCGTCCATGTGTCGACTACAGAGGGCTAAATGACATCACCATAAAGAACAGGTACCCCCTTCCTCTTATCTCTTCAGCATTTGAACTATTACAGGATGCAAAGATCTTTACTAAACTTGATCTTCGAAATGCTTATCATTTGGTTAGGATAAGGGAGGGGGATGAATGGAAGACTGCTTTCAACACCCCTAGTGGCCATTACGAATACCTCGTAATGCCATTTGGGTTAACCAATGCTCCAGCTGTTTTCCAGGCTCTGGTTAATGATGTTCTCCGTGATATGCTCAACCAGTTTGTTTTTGTCTACCTCGACGACATTCTCATCTTTTCTCCGGATGAGACGACCCACATTCAACATGTCCGCCAGGTGTTGCAGCGTCTCTTGGATAATCTACTCTTCGTGAAGGCAGAGAAGTGCGAGTTCCACGTCCCCACCGTCTTTTTCCTGGGATTTATCATATCGGAGAACAGCATTCAGATGGACCCATCAAAGGTCAGTGCAGTCACTGAGTGGCCTACACCTTCCAATCAGAAACTTATGCAACGATTTTTGGGCTTCGCCAATTTCTACAGACGTTTCATCAGAAACTATAGTTCTGTGGCTGCCCCACTGCATGCTTTAACCTCCCCCAAGGTGAAGTTCCAGTGGTCCCCCCTAGCAGAACAGGCTTTCCGGAGGCTTAAGAGGAGCTTCACTTCGGCCCCTATTCTCACGCTTCCTGACCCACTTCAGCAGTTGTGGTCGAGGTTGACGCTTCAGATGTGGGCGTTGGGGCAGTCATCTCTCAAAGGTCGAAGAGAGACAACAAGCTCCACCCCTGTGCTTTCCTGTCTCGGAAACTCTCCCCAGCCGAGAGAAACTATGATGTGGGTAACAGGGAGCTGTTGGCCATTAAGGTGGCTTTGGAGGAGTGGCGCCACTGGCTGGAGGGAGCCGAGCACCCTTTCCTAGTCTGGACCGATCATAAGAACCTTCAGTACATCAGATCTGCAAAACGCCTGAACTCTAGACAAGCCAGGTGGGCCCTATTCTTTACCCGATTCAACTTCACTCTGTCATACCGTCCCGGGTCTAAGAACGCTAAAGCTGATGCCCTATCCCGCCTGTTTGATTCCGATCCAGCTCCTCGCACTCCCTCGCTAATCATTCCTCCCTCTTGTGTAGTGGGGGCAGTCACATGGGACATTGAGGAGAGGGTCAGGCAGGCGAGTGCTAATGTTCTGGCTCCCGACGGTTGCCCACAGAACCGGTTGTTTGTTCCTGACCCCCTTCTCTCACAGGTCATCCACTGGGCACATACTTCCCTCCTCTCCTGCCATCCTGGCGTTCGCCGCACCATGTTCTTCATTAAGCAGCGGTTCTGGTGGCCCTACATGGAGAAGTCGGTCAAGGAATACATGGCAGCCTGTTCAGTCTGTGCCCGGAACAAGACTTCCCGTCAGCCCCCTTCTGGTCTTCTGCGCCCGCTTCCAGTGCCACATCGCCCCTGGTCTGACATATCGTTGGACTTCGTCACAGGGTTGCCGCCGTCCCAAGGTAACACCACTATATTGACAATTGTGGATAGATTTTCGAAGATGGTCCACTTTGTCCCGCTGCCTAAGTTGCCATCTGCCAGAGAGACAGCAGAGGCAGTGTTGTTCCATGTTTTCCGTCTCCATGGTTTCCCTAGGGATGTTGTGTCAGACCGGGGTCCACAGTTTACCTCACGGTTTTGGAAGGCTTTCTGCTCGCTCATCGGTGCCACAGTCAGCCTCTCTTCTGGATATCATCCGCAGTCTAACGGCCAGACAGAGCGGCTGAATCAGGAGCTTGAGACCGGTCTACTGCAACACTTTGCCTAGTTCTGCTACTGGACTCTCACCTTTTCAGTGTGCCTATGGATACCAGCCGCCGTTGTTCCCCGACCTGGAGAGGGAGGTCAGTGTTCCATCTGCTCATGCCCGCATTCGCCGATGTCATCGCACCTGGAGCCGGGCCCGCCAGGTGTTACTACGGAGTTCAGCCCGTTATAAGAGCATGGCCGATCGCCGACGTATCTCTGCTCCTGCCTACCAACCTGGACAAAGTGTGTTGCTCTCTACTCGAGACCTGGCCCTTCGAGTGGAGTCTCGCAAACTGGCTCCTCGTTTTGTGGGTCCCTTCCCGGTATCCAAGGTCATCAATCCTGTGGCAGTGCGTCTTCGACTACCTCGATCCTTGAGGGCCTATCCTACATTCCATGTGTCACGCATCAAACCGGTTAAAGTGAGTCCACTGGTTCCCACCTCCAGACCCCCTCCACCCCCCCGGTTTATTGATGGTGGACCTGTGTATACTGTTAAACGCCTCTTGGCAGTTCGACGTAGAGGCCGGGGACGTCAGTACCTGGTTGACTGGGAGGGCTACGGTCCTGAGGAGAGGTCATGGGTCTCCACCAGTAATGTTAGTAAGGAACTCATCCAAGACTTTCAACGCCAACATCCTGAACTACCTGGGATGTCAGGTGCCGTCCCTAGAGGGGGGGGTACTGTAAGGCCCTAGCCATCATGTTGATGTTTTTGTTATTGTTCCTGTTTTCATTTTTGTTTCTCTCATTTCAGTTGCAGCTTTCCTGCCCTTGATTGAACTCCACCTGCTTCCCATCCCTAATTCGTCTTAGGGATTCGTCTTTGTTATTCCTAGCGTTCCAGCTGTGTTTATACCTAGTTTCTTGATTCCACGTGTACCTGACCCAGCTTCGTGTCCTGACCCGGTCCCTGCCTAATCCTCGTCTGTTTTGGTAGCCTTACTGACTGATCTCCCGTGTACCGAACCTTGGCTATAAAGACCTTTTTTGCATCCTAAGCCTCTGTCTCTGAGTCGTGCTATTGAGTCCTTTACTTGTGTTCATTCAGTCGTTACAACATCTAGCATTCATAGTTCTGAATGCTAGGGTCATTCTTAAAGGGAGGCAATGCTCATGACACGCATTTTTAAATAATTATCATACGATAAAACAGACCAGTCTCTGCCAGTCTTTATTTTTTTTTTTAATCTGATGACGTTATCAGTGATTTTAAGCTGATTAATTACCGAAATAACATCAACCCTGTGGGCGGCACCATTTTGACGAGTCACATGACTTATTTTACCGGACGTGACGTGAACTATGCGTTTGGACAAAATTACGTATGTGCTTCGTCCATGTTGTTTACTGTAGTAATTAATTATAATTAAAAATAATAATAAATCTGTGGTAGCAATATATGTATATTATTTACACTGTGAAATATCGGTATATCTAAGGAAATATGTATGAAATTATTACTTTTTAATGATGAATTAAACATAAGATGTTTGGCCTGAAATGAACGCTTTTCTTATTTAATATTCACGATTGATTTATCATCATCAGGCCTTTTCTTTTGGCATTTTCTTTTTGACATGCTTGACAATCGGCACTACAATTTAAAAATATTGTGCATATGTTAATTGTAAAGTATATAATGCTAAGAAGAAAGGGCTGTACCCGTCAAATTTACCCACCTTTCATTTATTGGTTCAACCAAAGAGGTGCGTTTCACATCCTTCATGGCAACCAGTGCTGTTCTCAATACAGCTTCTTCTAACACCACAGTGCCGAATTCCCTGTGTAAACATATGCAATCCAAGTCGTCTGTGACCAGTTTATCTTCAAGCTCTTCAAGCTCATGACAACATATGTTCATCAGAGGATTGTCCATGGCTACACACCGACTGCAAGTACACCATTCATGTACAGGTCTCCCTACTCGCCCCCCGAAATCAATTGCACGAGTAAAGGGATCGTCTCCAGCAAGATCACCGTGCTGTTCATCCTCATCGTCACTAGATTCCTGACGGTTCTGGCCACTTGGCTCGAACCTATATGGCTGAATTCCCCCATCCAATCTCTCCACATTGCTCAAAACTTCTTCCTCGGCTGACGAGTCCGAACTCAAATACTCCGCCATGTTTTCGTCGAACGAGCTGTTCCTGTGTTTACAAAGTGAACGCATAGATGACGTCACGACCTAGTTTTTTGGATCATGTGACTACTGAAAATGGCCAAAATGGCAGCTGCCTGACGGAATATACAGGTTTTGATAAAAAAGAGCTATAAAATCATTATTTACCGGGGAATATCGCTGATTTCTTCAGGGTATGGTTTAAACATAATGTTTCACTAAATACTGAAGTTTTGATTAATTATCTAATGAGTGGACCCTTCCTTTAACATTCGCCATTTCAGCCAGGTCAATAGAAAAAAAAACATTTTGATTGTCCATGATATCTTTTATTGATTTAATTTGAAGGATGGGTTTTTAAACTATAAGAAGAAAAAACAGTCCAGCTCAGGATAATTCGGTCAAATAATTATTTGACAGAATTCCTCACATGCCACAGAGGCAAATGTCTACCCTGTTACAGGCATTCATGTGTCTATTAATCAGTGTTTTGAATGTAATATTAGGAGTTTCAATGATAAGTTGCTCTTATATATATTAGGGTTAGTTATATTTTTGGTCGATTATGATTCTGAACATGGAAGTTTGGTCTACTTATGCTTAAATCATAGTTTTCATCTTAAATGTTGGTCATCTTGGATACATAGCATTGTATTTGTCTGCAAATCAAACTTTTAGAAATAAGAATTAGCCCTTTTAAAACGCAAAATATATCATATAATGTTATGAGGACTTAAAGGGCACTGTAAAGGTTCCTTTTCCGTAAGGAAGTACTCCCAAGGAACCTTTGAAAAAAAAACTGGTTGAGAAGGCGGTCCTTGAGTTGGCATGCCATCCTTTCGGCCATCTTTCCGACAGTTAGCCGTTCACATTTGGTTGTTGCGTGCCATACGGAACGCCTGCGTCTGCAAGGTTTTCACTGTGCTCCAAACGGCCCCGCTCTCACTGGTGAGGAGCCTTTATCAGTCCTGTCCAATCACAACTTTTTCCTTGATTGGGTGATGAACCTCAGGTGTGTTTCTCAGATGTATTCAGGGGCTCTCACTTCTCTTATTTTTAATTTCCTCGCTCCTCGGTCTCGGTATCACCGGAAGTTGATTTGTCTGCGCCATCTTGAGTAGCGTCCCAGTGGCCTTATTTGTGCCGGAGGACTGAGGATCGAGGAGCGATAACGGAGGAGCGATAATCGAGGAACTACCAGACCATCCTCCGGTGAAATCCTCAGACACTCGCCCCGCCCCCTTACTGTGTATCGCTCACTGATTGGACGATGCAGCGCATGCACTGATCTGTTGCTTCTTGACATGAGAGCCGTTTACCAGCGGAGTGAAGAAAACACATGAAACTCACGGGACTCACTCCTCAGTTTATACTGTGTTTTGTTTAAATTAATGTATCATTTAGTTACAAATATGTGATATATCTGAACAACAAAGTGGTCAAAATTCATTTTATTCATTTATTGGAAACAATTTCCATTCAGTCAGTCATTAAGTACTATTTCAGATGTTAATTTGCTACATATCCACACAAACAAACAAATCCAATGAATGTTAATCTAACTGGGTTTTGATAGATAACATATCTCTTTTTCTTCTCTCAATAATTGTATTTCTTTTGTGCACAAATCAATATTAATCAAACTATTGTTCGTTTATAGATTTTAAGAATGGCGTTTATCTTTTTTGAGAATGAGTTCTTATGTATTTTATTTATTTGGGTCTATAACAGATGATACAAATGTTTATGTCAGTAAATGTGTACTAACAGAGGTGGGGCGGGGGTGTTTGTGAAAAATAACGGGGACAGAGCTGGCTGCTGTCAGACGATCAGCTGTGCGGAGTCATCACAAACGGACGTCGCTTCACGTGACGCTCCGGAGGAAAGGACTTCCCATTGCTCTTAAAACTAATTTCCCTGCTTCTCGTGGTTTCCTTGCGTCTCTCCATGCTTCCCTGGTGGGAGGGACTAGACGCAGGGAAACGACGCAAGTGAGGGACGCAAGGATTCCATTTAACTGAAGTGAGACGCAGCCAAGGGGTGTTAATTGCCTGCAAGTTGAAGCATAGGGAAGGGAAAAAAACACCACGCTCCAAATAATATTTGTTTCAACACACACCTACGGAGCCCTGGAGGGTTCATAGAGAGAAAAATAAATAAAACGTGGCACGTTTTAAATAGAACGTGGCCACGCTTTATTAACCCTTGCGCACGAGATAATAAAGCGTGGGCACGTTTTAAATACGAGCAGTGCACGTCATTCATTCGAGTGTGTGTGTGTGTGTGTGTGTGGGGGGGGCATTTGTGGGCATTTGTTTATGATATTGTCGTTCGTTCCGGTGCACTCCGGCAGGACTATAGCACTACATCGAGATTAAGATTAAACGGATTTCTTTCACTTGGGAATACACATATAACTATGGAGAACCAGATTTGTGTAAATTACTGTTTGTGTTTCGGTAGTTTCTCGTTCGCACGAGAAAGTTACCGGTGCGCCAAGTAGGAAGTGGAGCACAGAGGAGACAACCGTTTCATTGCAGACTGTTATGTTTATGTGGAGAAATGGCAGTGCATACATTATTTGAGATATATTTCAAACTCATCATTTAGGGACATTTTGGCCAGGGGTTTAGAGCTATTTGTTTAAGCACCGGATTCGCAAAACAGAGTCTGTAAACCAGTCTGCTCTGATCTATGAAATCATGTCCGTGACTCTCACAGTATCTGCTGCCCACATCTGTTTTATAAAAGGAAAACCTCCTTCACTTCATGAAATCTCTGCGGCACCAGTGGCCTGTACTACGAAGCAGGATTTGCTATTTACTATTCATTAATGAAGTATGACGCTGCGCTGTCAGCAGGCTTCTCCATGTTTGTGATTGGTCAAATGTCGCTAACCCCATCCCTTTCACCTGAACGCGCTCTCAGCCGGACAGAGAAACCCTGGTTGATTTACTGAGTTGATAACCAGCTTTGTAGGACCGCTTAGCGATATCGCGTTTGTTAGGGTTAGTTAAGCCAGGTAACTCAAACATATCCAGGGTCTGTTGAACTGGCTTCGTCGTACAGGGCACTGGAGGCAGTAACGTGTAACTCAGCAGAATCTGAGAAGAGCAGCACCAGCTGCAAAGAGCTGTGCCTTTTTACTGTTTACTTCACTTTGTTTCCCTTCATTAGAACAGCTGAATAGAGATCGAGGCTGCTACGTTTAACCACACACACCTCTACACACATCAAACTGCCCGAGTATTCCCCCTATTACTCGTTTTATGAAGGAGATGTCCGGTCACCACTGCGCATGATGTGTGTGTGTTTGCGCTCAGCTCCGCTCTGTGTGTGTGTGTTCGGTGTGTTTGTGTGTGTCCGACACCACTGGCATTTGTTTTCAAATGACCACAAACAGTAATTTACACAAATCTGGTTCTCCATAGTTATATGTGTATTCCCAAGTGAAAGAAATCTGTTTAATCTTAATCTCGATGTAGTGCTATAGTCCTGCCGGAGGCGGAGTGCACCGGAACGAACGACAATATCATAAACAAATGCCCACAAATGCCCCCCCCCACACACACACACACACACTCGAATGAATGACGTGCACTGCCAGAATTCTGTAATGCAACGCTTTATTATCTCGTGCGCACGAGTTAATAAAGCGTGGCCACGTTGTATTTAAAACGTGCCCACGCTTTATTATCTCGTGCGCACGAGTTAATAAAGCGTGGCCACGTTTTATTTATTTTTCTCTCTATGAACCCTCCAGGGCTCCGTACACACCAATTTACATCTATATTTTCCAAAAAAGCATGCAAATAACAATTTTCCTGGATACACTTTGACACAGCCAGACTCACGAAGCACAGTAACGAGATGGGTCTGTGTTTCTGAAAAAATCTGCCGGGTCTCAGAGATGGCTTAATCAGTGTCACTCTACCACTCAAAGCAACAACAAAAAAATTATAAAACTGCTTGAAAATATGCTTGTAAGCAGGTTGTGTCAGCACCAGAGTCTCAGCTGAGATATAGAGCAGAAATAGGACACCCACATTATGCTTCTATTTTGTATCTATTTGCATACAGATGATACCTACATATGTCACAACAAGGAACAGTCTGCTTAATTATACCAGGTCTGTTTACACTGCTTTAAAAGGGTCAGTGCTCAAACAAGCCCACACTAAATACTCTAATGGCATAATATCTGCTTCGATATATCCACCAGGGAAATAAAAACAATAATTTTTATAAACAGTTGGATCATACCTCTGCTTTAGGATTATAAAACGTTGTGTCTGCAACACATCTCCTCACAAAATCCCTCCCAAACTACATGAGACACTGCTATGACTGGCGTATGGTTTGGCGTCATGTCAAGGATAGTGAGCCAGGTGAGGGGGGGGATTCTCACCGTGTCTCTTATATAGTCGGAAAGATATAGAAAGGCCTTAGGTTTAGGTGATATTCACTTTATTATCCCTTCTATCGTGTAATTGTACCTTTCTACAAAGAATCGACTCTGTAAATGTATTCCAATGTTCATTTATTGTGAAAAAAAAGAAGAAACATCAACATGAATAGTTGTAGTGGAGAGTTAGAGATAACTCAGTGTTGGCACTTTGTGTCTATCACTAGGTTCACCCCGGTGTGTCGGCCAGAACACCACTTAAGGCCAAAGGTCCAGAATAGAGGAAATGAGGAGCTAAAATGAGGCTTGACTTCTTTACTGATTTAGGCAGACATACAGATATTTGTGTGGTTTTTCCTATAAGGGAAATAAACAAAATACAATTAATATAAGATAACTTATGCATACATAAATAATATACATAATATTGCCAAACCCTATAGAAATAATAACAGGGTGTCCGCGGGGTCTTAAAAAGTATTAAAAGTTGATAAATCAATTTAGCGAAAATTAAGGCTATTAAAAAGTATGAAACGGCATTTTCCAAGGTATTAAGAAGGTCCACAGCAACGACAACATGAAACACCCTTTAATTTACTGCAACGACATGTCGGGAAACTCCCTCAAGGCGGCCCCATGCATAGCATGCTGTCAAATGCTGCTTCTTATTTTAAGTTTCGTTGCCTTGCTCTGCTCTGGGGGGGAGGGGAAAGAGTGTGTTGGGGCGCCACTGATGGGGATCAGAGCTGTCCAGTCCCATATGCTAAGTGCTAGCCAGAAAGTCGCGGTGTTTAAGTCCCGACTCTCCCGATGGCCAATCCGTGCCTCCCCTGACTGCACATTGCTGACACACACCGCTGCAGTGCAGACTCTCTGCACGGAGGAGCCACGGAGCAGCAGCGGAGTCCGGGTGATGCTGATTCTCCAAGGAAGAGACACACGTTCACTAAGCCAGAAAAACTATATCCGGTCACAGAGATCTGCTATTTTAAAGTAAAGTCAACACATATCAACCATAAATATAGTCTTTATTAAGAACGAGAAAAGTCTTAACATATATATCATTTTTTGTAAACATATGACAAATGTGCGAGGGTGATGACGTCAGAGCATCGTCCTATGTGCCAGGGCTTAGCCCCGGACAGCCCCGGCCCAATTTAACCCCTGGGTACTTTGTAGGCTTCAGCCTGCATAGTGTTATTGGCCAATCTCCTTTCTATACTCCGTAGACTGTGCATGACGGCTTCTTTAGTAGCTTGAAGGAGTGGCATGTCTTTCCGGCGTAGCAGCGGGGGTGGCATAACGGAGTATGTCGTTAACCTGTACTCTGATGGTTTTGGTCTCCAGGATACCGATGGCCTCTTGGTCCTCCCTCGAACGTGTGACTGGTTTCTCGCTTCTGAAAGGAAGAGTGTCGACCTGCCACAACATCTCGACATGCTTCATGAGCTCGCTCACTTGTGGTGATACTGATGTGAAAAGGCACTGCTGTGGTTGTGCGAGATGATAGACAACACTGGCTGGGCCTTGCAGCGTCCAGCCTAGCCTCGTGTGAATGGCAGCCGGTCCTCCTTTTGGGCCTAACCTGACTGGTTCAATGGGGGTGACGAGATGTGGGTGGTCACTTCCAAGGAGAAGCAGAGGCTTCGCATTTGTGAGGGTCCGGATGGGAAGGCCAATGAGGTGCTTATACTTCTCCCGGAGTTGCTCCATAGGGTGGTATGATCTGCTAGTCCAATGTGAGCAGGGGTGAAAGCACCTGTAATCTTGAACCTGGTCTTCGGCTTAGCAGGAGAGGAAATGGAGAAGGAGACTGATGCACCGCGAAGGGTCTGCACATCCTGTCTGATTGTGCGTAGTGGCAAGTCCTCTGTGGTCCCTTGCACACCTAACTTCTCTACAGCCTCTGGCAGCAGCATAGTTCTCTCCGAACCGTCATCCAGTATGGCATAGGTGTTGATGAATCGATCCTTATAATGGATGCGAACTTTGACGACTTTCAGAAGGACTTGACTGCCTTCAGCGGGTCTGTCCAGGTACAGTACCTCAGTCGTGGCCCTCATGCCATGGTTCTGCGAGGTTGGTGCTGAGTCTGTCTCCTTAGGTGGCCTCAAGTTCACATCATGCAGCACCTGGAGATGTTTCCCTTGGCAGAGGCCACATGTCTTCTTTAAGTTGCACTGCGCTGCCTGGTGCGGCCGTGCACAGCGCCAACACCTCTTATTGGTTCTTATACATGCTGTCAGCTGTTCTTCGTTCAGCTTGGTTACTGCTGTACACTGACTGGGGTAGTGGTCCTCATTATTACAGTATGGACAGTATGGCTTACTCTTTTTCCCTTTGAAGGAGTTACCTGGAACTTGAGAGTCTGGTTTCTTCCAAGTGTCCTTGGCACCATGGAGCACAGTGGTGTGGTGCTTGCCCTGCCGTCCCTCAGGTCTGGATGATGACTCCCACGGTCCCTTCACAGCTAACTGTCCTTCGGAGTCCTGGCACCAGGACTCATATTTCAGCCACTCTGCGAGATCTATAAGGTTGTGAGTTCTTGAGCCCTGACGGAACATGCAGCGGCGGAAATCTGCTCTCTGTTCAGGCGGCAGCTTACTCAGCAGACGAGCAACATGTGAACCACACTGTAGCTCCACTTCTCCCTCAGACCCTATGGTTCTCAGCATTCCCACTAATGACTGGATCTGAAGAGCAAACTTCTGGAAGGCAGCAACGTCTCCCCGCTTAATGTCCGGTGAGTCCACAGCAGCAATACGCTTCAGCGCTATCTGATGTGGTTGGCCAAACTTATCGTTCAGGGCAGCCATAGCGTCTGAGAAGGGCGTTGGAGAGTTGAGGTAAGCGTCTGCTATTAACCTGGCTTCTTCTAGTTGCAGGTGATCCACCAACACCTGATACTTGAACAGCTCTGTTGCACTGGGCGGTAGGAGGTTCTCCAAGGAGATCTTGAGCCGAGCAAACTCACTTGGGTCTCGACTTGAGAAGTTGCGGATTGTTGGGCGTGGTCCATGGTAACCTGGCTCTGATATGAGGGCAGGTCTGGAGGGCAGTGGCTGTGTCCATGACCTATGTGGATGAGGCTGCGGTGGGGGAACTGGGTTACTGCTATGCTCACTCCTGTGACCACCATAACTTGGTACTTGGGCTCAGTTGGAGCCAAACTGGGTGGTCGCGGTGACGGCTGAGCAGGCTGGTACCAGGGAGTTGAATAATCAGCGTAGTTCTCCCTTGACCGCGTAGCAGGAAGGGCACCATGTGCTGAGTGCTGTACATGTTGCTGACCCACGGCAGACGGCTGAGTCACTGGAGCTGGAACTACTTCTTCCTTCGGTGGAAGCTCATCTGGTCTCCCGTTGGGGTGATGAGGCGTTATATAGTCGCCAGGCAGTAACTCTCCACTTACTGGGTCAGGCCATGGTGGTGGTGCAGGCCAATCATCCTCATCCTCACTATCGGGTTCGCCTACAAACGGTGGCTGCATCACCGTTAACTCTGGCTTGTTGCTATGTAGTGATGGGGTCTGAAGGTTACGGACAGTATCCACCAACTGTCTCATGTCTGCTCGCAGTGCTTTGAGCTCATCTATATCTGATGACATACGTCGCTGTGTCTGCTGAAGTAGAAACCTTTCTTTACGAATATTCTCTAGCTCTACTCTGTCATCCTCATGCGGAGGTCTGTGGTGCAGCGATGTAGGCAGGTTAGTAGAGTATTCTCGAAACCGATCCCTCAGCTCTCTCTCTGGAAACAGCTGCTGGCTGCCAGCCCCATAGCTAAAGTCCATCTCCTGGAAATTAGCATCACGCCTGTTGAGGTGCCTTGGTGGGGGAGAGTCATTGGGGAGGTGAGGGGGGTCATCCTGGCCTTACCCTCCAGATGAGAAGTCTCTTTTTCCTGTTGGTATCTCTGACTAATGTATCCTAGATGATCCACATCATAGTCTGCATATCGCGTTGGAAGGCGGGTTTGCCTTCTAGGGCGTGCACCATAGGCCTCATACCCTGGTAATGGTTCCATCTCTGACGTAAACCTTGTGATTTCTGGCTCGAAGGACCATCAATGTAGTGGAGAGTTAGAGATAACTCAGTGTTAGCACTAGTTTGTGTGTCTATCACTAGGTTCACCCCGGTGTGTCGGCCAGAACACCACTTAAGGCCAAAGGTCCAGAATAGAGGAAATGAGGAGCTGAGATGAGGCTTGACTTCTTTACTGATTTAGGCAGACATACAGATATTTGTTTGTGGTTTTTCCTATAAGGGAAATAAACAAAATACAATCAATATAATATAACTTATGCATACATAAATAATATATATAATATTGCCAAACCCTATAGAAATAATAATCTAGACAAGCTATAATACAACATGTCTCCCTTCTCTTATAATCATAAATACATTAACATATAATGTCAAACACTCTTTACCAGGCACACACAGAGATTTGAAGTTAAGCTACCGCTAATGAATAACGTTCCACTTCCGGTTGGCGGAAAGCGGCAGCCGATACTCTTATTGTGAAACGCTACAGACATGCTACTTCCGGTAGCCGAGTAGCGGAGCAATAAATGAACTGTAAACACATAATATCTCACCTTTAACGCCACATAAACATTTATCCACATAAACTACATCTTATTACATTAATAATAGGTCTGTGCCACTCAACACGGTGTATATACCCCTAACTTTGAGACAGGAGTGCCGACTCACTTGACGAGTGACTTAATGAGCAGCCATAATAAACATGCACGCAGCATGCACAGATCAAATGAGCACGGAGACTCTGCATTAAGCCACATCGGCACAGAAGTTATCACAATAATAATAAAGTGTAGAACAACATAACAGGCTGCACTGTGGACAAACACTCACGTTCATTTACGCACACAATACGAAACTTAAGACGGCATAACTTTCCTGCAACTACTGACACACATTACCCTCTGATGTATAACGTCACCTAAAACACGTGGGTTAGCCCCTCAATCAATCAATCATCAATCAATGTTTATTTATATAGCCCAATATCACAAAATGTTACATTTGTCTCAGTGGACTTCACAGTTTGTACAGAATATCAGTATGACAATACGACACCCTCTGTCCTTAGACCCTCACATCGTACAAGGATCAACTATGAAGGCACAACTTAACAGGTATCAACTCTGTATAATACAATAATATATATATCAATAACTATAACTTTGGGGCCTTCTCTACAATAGTTGTCTCTTTGTGTTCAGTCATGGGTGGCATTGTACAATCAGGTCTCAGTGTGCCTTGCAAACGTAAGTATCACTCGTTCTCATCCCACAAAATATGAATTGTACAGCTACAGTAGAGTATCTTTTTCAAAGTAGATTGATTAAAAAATTGACATGAAAGAAGGTCAAAGGTTTGCATAGCTAAGTAAATGTTAATTAATCTTTCAATATGAATTAACCATGGACTTTTTTATTATTTTTTGCATTATTATTTTAACATTTTTAATTTATAATAAAGCTGTATCGTTAGTGACTCTTAACTTTCACAATAAAGTCAGCTTTGTCAATGTAAAGAAACCTTGCGCTGCAAACGTTTTTAATATATTTGTATTTATTATTCTTTATGTATTTTTTTAAAGGAGGAACTAAAGCTTTCCCACGCTCCCAAGCATGTAGGCTTGGAGGTGTACTTGGAAGTCTACCTGGTCCACTGAGTCCCCCAATCTGCCCTAGACCTGGACCCCTAACCTCTCTTTAACCAGGACTCCTGCCCTCTCCTGAACCCCTAACCTCTCCTGAACCAGGACCCCTGCCCTCTCCTGAACCAGGACTCCTGCCCTATCCTGAACCCTTAACCTCTCCTGAACCAGGACCCCTTCACTCTCCTGAACCAGGATCCCTTCCCTCTCCTGAACCAGGACCCCTGCCCTCTTCTGTGATGTCAGATTATTTCAAAGACTTCAATGTTTGTTTAAAATGTTTTAAAGTTTCTCTTTGGTCAGAATCTGGTTCTTCTGGTGGTCTTCAGTTCTGTGGTAGGTTCAAAGTAAGGTCCTTATTTCAAGTCTGTCCAGAGACCATGTTCAGGTCCCGTAGAGGAACAGGAAGTGATGTCAGCCCAGACCTCTGTAAAAGATAAAGAGCTAAATCTCCTTTACATTTCCTCAGCAGAATAACAGGAAGAACTCTGAACTGAGCTTACAGGGAACCTGAACCACAATAATCAACTCAAAGGATCTGAAGTAATCTCACACATACTGACACTTGTTTATTAATTCTTCAACAAACAGCTCCTCTTTTTAACATCTTAAAGAGTCTCTTGGTCGGACATTTCTATTTTCTAATGTCTCCACAGAAAACATGATGTAAATATAAAATAAATAAATATTCTGTGGATGATCTTTAATGCCATCCATCCTTTAATAACGTTTTTTACATTTCTTTTCCTGATCACATTACCCAGAGGAGCACCTGAATGCACGCCCACGTCACTAGGCTCGCGCGGGCTATCTGCGTCATGATTTCGGAACCTTTTTCTGTGCTTTGCCAGTCGTTTCCCCTGTTGTGTGTGTGTTCTGCAGGGTTGTCGCTCGCATAGGGGTTAAAATAGGGTCTTCGCCGACCTCTGGTCTCAGACCCTGGTAAGACATATTGTTTAAAAATTATTATTGCACTCTGAATCCCACAGTCAGTGCTAACAGCTAACAGAAGGCTGAGACATATCGATCAAATCCCCCTGAAAAAAACAACCTTTTTGACATCCAGCAAACAGGTTCAGTTTGCTGGAACCAAAAAATATTCTTCTGTAAACCATGACCTTGTACCTTTAAGTTACACGGTATGAATTATTCCCTTTTTTCCTCATCTTTCCTTGGTGTTTTCTTTCCTCTGGTCGGGGCTGTGTGCTGCAGGTATTGTGACCTATTGACTCTCTATTGCACCCGGCTGTGAAGCTGAGGTCAAAGTGGGGCAGCTACCTGCAGGCGCTCCAGCCAACAAAGACAACAGCACTCATATTGGTGCAGGAATCATCAATGTTTCACAAAGAATGTTTGTTCGCTCAATGGTCTCCTCTCAGAGATGCTTCCTTCCTCTTCTGCTGCTCCTGATGAGCCTCGCAGGAGTTTCTTTTCTTGCAGCTTGTTTGTGTATTTTTGCATTTGTGTGTATTGTGTTTGTTTCCCGGGGAAAACACCGGCTGTTGTTATGCCTGCTGTGACGTTAAGTTACTCCGTTCTCCGCTTGTAATTATGCCGTTACAAGCTTCAAAGTTGTATTTATCATCTGAATTTGCCGAAACAAGTTTAATATTCTGAAAGCCAAGACTTGTTTATTTGAAATCAAATGAAAACAAACTGTAACGAACCCTGCCGTGTTATCTATGATTACTATACGCCTTACATTCATAATTTCAGCCGGAGGGGAGGGGGAGCTGCGCTGCGGAAGAGCAGGGTGCGTGTAAGAGCTGTCATCTTCCCTTTACCTTTGCGACTTCCGACTGATTTCGATAGTCGAAATCAGTTGGAAGTCGCAACGGCTCATTTCAAAATAAACGTGGATTTGTGTAAAAAACTTTTTCGGGGTTCAGGTGTTTTTTGTTGTCTTTCAGAATATGAAACTTTTATTTCCAAAATCACACGATAAATACATTTTTGAAGCTTGTAAAGGGAAGATGACAGCTCTCCCTCGCCACTCTGCTCTTCCGCAGCGCTGCTTTCCCCTCCCTCCGGCTGAAATTATGAATGTAATTCATATAGTAATCATAGATAACACGGCAGGGTCCGTTACAGTTTGTTTTCATCTGATTTCAATTAAACAAAGTCTTGGCTTTCAGAATATCAAACTTGTTTCGGCAAATTCAGATGATAAATACAACTTTGAAGCTTGTAACGGCATAATTACAAGCGGAGAACAGAGTAACTTTACGTCACAGCAGGCATAACAACAGCCGGTGTTTCTCCTGAGTGTTTTCCCCGGGAAACAAACAATACACAGAAACGCAAAATTACACAAACACACACACACGTATACACACACACACACACTCGCGAGCTTCCCCCAGACCAGTAATCCAAACGAAAATATTTTCCCTCCATAGTATTTTGATCATTTGCTCTGCTAATAATCAATCAGATCGATGGATTCCAGAGAAGAGGACACTTTAAAGGCCTTTTTCTGAAAATGATGACTCGGTGACAGTCATTATATAATGTGACATATTTCGCTTAATATTTGGAGTACAAAAACAATCCTGTTATCATTAGAAAGCTAGGAATCTCCTCTTTCCAACAGTGTATACAACTCAAAATGTGTCTTCGGGTCGATGTGAATGATTTCGATGGAGCAGGTCACATATGTGCATGGGAGCTTGAGGTCACGTGGGTTGCGCATTCAAAGGTGGCGTGTTAGACCAAGTCTGCAAGAAATTGACCCCATTGGACGGTCGTTCAGAAGACGCCATGCAATACGTTGACGAATTTACAGTGTTCCAACCCCCAATCAATTATGGTGAGTAAATTCCCAATAGAACAACTTCGGTTGAATCAAGTCAGACAAACTCAGTTGTCAGTTCTTACAATCCTTAACCTGTTAAGCCCTGAGCCTGTTTTTCAGGTCTCAGGCTCGAAAATGACATTCCCAGAACAAATTACTATATCTTCACTTCTAAAAGGGGTAAATTAATAATCTTTTTTCTCAAAGCAATGATAAACCTGTGAGTTGGAAGTAGACAAGTCAGAATCAATACAGAATTTTTTTGTTTTAAAGTAAATTCAGATTGAACATAGTAAAAAAATGTAAATTATAGTGTCCGTCCAAAAAAAAAACATTACTTAGAGTGAAAACCACCCTTGAATGATGGGATAGTAGACTAAAAGCTTTAGGAATCCAAACTATAACATATAATAAGTACCCTGTATCAAGATTGGTGCAAAATAAGTGACATTTGAATTTTTTTGAGAGGTTTAGCCCCCCTCGGTCGATTTTGATGATTGACACCTCTTTTTAACCGTTAGAGCCAATAGAATCGAGGGGAAGTTCCTAAATCCATCTAAACATTTCCATTGAGGAGTGAGAGTGATGCGCACGCAGTTTGCCCAAAACCGGAAGCTGGGTTGTAGCTCTAATAGCAGCTAATAGCAGCAAATATGAAATCTCCGTTTTTGACAAAAATGGAAGGATGGATTATCAGTAATCATTTCAAAGTGACACAGACACATTGGATTAACCTTCAGCAGCGTTTTTCTCGTTTTAATGCCATTGAACACAACTTTTGATCAGAAACAGCAAAAGGTAAGACATATTTGACGTTTTGGCTCAGTAAAGCTACGCTGTGTGTTCTCTGGGTTTGCCTGAGCTGCCGCGAGTTTTGGTCGCACAGTGATGATACTTATACCGCTATAATCTGTGGAATCTCAGCTTTCTATATATATCTTGTTTGTGCAGATCCGATAAGTAATTAAGTATTTCTACCGTGAGTTCTGTGCTAAGTGCGTTAGCATTTTTTCGCTCAGGGCTCATTTAGACGCTTCTTGTGAGACTTGTGTTTTGTTTCGGTAAAAATGGTTCATATCGTCAGTTAGCTGAGTTTCTTCCCGTTAAGTGGGTATGACACATTAATAGATTGTTAAATGTTAAGAAGCCCTGAGACACAGTTTCGTGAAAAAAAGCCTGCAGCCGGGCTTAACAGGTTAAGTACTTACATCCTTTATTTAAATGAAAGTAAATGTAAAAACCCTTGATTACAAGTATAAGTCCTGCATTCACAGTTTTGAGTGTACAGCAAAATGGACTAAGCATCAAAAGCACAAGAGGTCATTATTAAGAATTGTTTTTGTTAGTTTTAAATTATTGATGCATAAATAACCTTGGCCTTGTTATAGTTTTCCCACACATGGTTTACTCTGATTTTAATTTCTTTTAGGCACATAGATAGAAACCACAAGCTTGTGAAATGGAGAATGGTGTTCCACGGCTGTGTTGATGGTTTCAGTCGAACCCAGAGCCCTAGAGAGAAAGAGTTACGACACTCTCTGATGTTGCCGCCAGCCGGTCACGTGGTTTATGTATGCCGGGATAGTTCCAAACGCACTTCTGTGGCAATGCTTCTCTATGGCAAAAACAGCATGAACATGGTCAAAATAGTCATAGATTAAACCAACGCTGTTATTTTTTAAAGATTGCTTTCATATTTACATGATGTGGTTACACTTTGTATGGATTGGCACTATTTCCAAGTTTCGTTATTTAAGATATTTTGAGGGGAAAGTGTGGTAGCACAAGCTGGCTATGTTGATGTCACTGCCAGGGCAGTCACGTCCGTAGTATAGTTGCGCTGCGCTCGCATGTTCTTCCATGGGACAGACAGACAGCAGCGATTGCGTTATTGTATGGTAAATATATATTAAAAAAACACACACACCCAAGTACTTTTTCAGCTGTAATTGCATTATTGCATACTTTTTATTGACAGTTTTGCATTTGGAGAGGCAGGGTGACAACGGTCACTGCATGTACACTAGAGATGAACCAAACATGTATTTGCTTGCATAATATATGAGCAGTACTTCCACACCTGTGTCATCAGACCTCACAATGATGCGGGAATATGACTCTGCAAGATGTATGGCATGGAGCACCATCATTGTGTCTGTCTCCTCCTGATCACTGTAAAGTGATGTTAAACTGCTTACTCCTGCTGTGCAGATGCTCTTCACCTCCTCCCCTTCGTCAAATCCTGAGTGTAGTCTCTGTGGGGCAGCAGTGACAATGTAGTTGCTCACAAACATGCACAGTGCAGTCTTGTTTCCACTACTCCTCACTTCCTGTAGTTTGGGACATTTGTTTTGCCAGTGATAACATATGTAGGCCTTCCATCACTTGCACCTCTCCTTTGCCTCTCCAGGTCTTTGATTGACAGTGGGCCGTCATACCTGTCAAATACCATGACCACACATATATATATATATATATATATATATATATATATATATATATATAATATGTGCCAAACACTCAGTATGATTTTGTGAACGGGTGTGTCAATGCAGGTGCATTTAAAAAAGTGCAGATCTGTAATGAGGACTCAGCTCTGAAGAATAACACAAGTGTTATAACCTAAAGCAAAACAAATGTCCCAAACTACAGGAAGTACTTGAGGAGTAGTGGAAACAAGACTGCACTGTGCATGTTTGTGAGCAACTACATTGTCACTGCTGCCCCAGAGAGACTACACTCAGGATTTGACGAAGGGGAGGAGGTGAAGAGCATCTGCACAGCAGGAGTCAGCAGTTTGACATCACTGTACAGTGATCAGGAGGAGGCAGTCACAAGGATGGTGCTCCATGCCATCTTGCTGAGTCATATTCCCGCATCATTGTGAGGTCTGATGACACAGGTGTGGAAGTACTGCTCATATATTATGCAAGCAAATACATGTTTGGTTCATCTCTAGTGTACATGCATGCAGGCCATGGAATGAGAGAGAGATATGTCCCCATCAACACCATATGTGAGAAAATTGGAAAAGACATAATAATAATAATAAAAAATTGGATTTGTAAAGCACCTTTCATTGCTAAAAGTAATCAGAAAGTGCTACAGGAGGCTTAAGAAACAAATAAAATAAACAAAAGTTTAATCAAAGGCTTTTTTTTAAAGAAAGGTTTTTAGGCCTTTCTTATAGGCTTCAGCGGTCTGTGGAGTCCTCAGGTGGTCTGGGAGGGAATTCCACAGGTGAGGAGCAGCTGCACAGAAAGCCCGATCCCCCATTGTGCGGAGTTTGGTCCTGGGGGGGCGAAGCAGATGGTTTGTTGTGGAACGAGGTTGCGTGTGGAGGTTTGTGATGTGAGTAGTTATTTTAGGTATGAAGGAGCATTCCCGTGGATGCACTGATGGGCGAGCAGTGAGATCTTGTATTCAATCCTGAATGAGACAGGAAGCCAGTGGAGGGAATGAAGGATGGGTGTGATGTGGTTGTACTTTCTCACCCTCATCAGGATCCTAGCGGCACTATTCTGTACGTATTGCAGCTTCTGAAGGCTCCCGCTAGGAGTCCCGATGAGGAGAGCGTTACAATAGTCAAGCTTTGAGGAAACGAAGGCATGGACCAGTTGTTCAGCATCTGACAGGAGTTTTGCAATGTTCCTGAGGTGGTAGTTATGATAGCTATGAGGTTACATTGCAGACGTCCTTCATAAATATGTAATGTCAGATGAGAAGACAATTGTAATTTGCCCTTACTTTGAAATATCTGTGGGCTAAAACTTGATGAAGGTTGTCCCTCTTCCTTCTGTTCCAACCCATGGCCTGTTGAGTGAGCATGTTCACTCTTCCTAAAAAAGACAAAAATATATCCTCAAACAAAAAAGTGTCAGGCCGAGGTGAAGTAGTAAATTACTGAAACTATTCATTATCAAGATCATAATCGATTATTTTCTGTCTATTGACTAATTGTTAAGCACTATATCAAATATTAATCAACATGTCCCATTTGGCACCCAATATATAGTAACATCCTTCAGTTTAAGATGGATTTACCTATTTTGAAGTGTTTTTACATATGCAGCATTGTACAATGCAAAGAGATTTGCAATTGTCATGGTTTGTTTACATTGAGCCCTTTTGCTGTGTGATTATTCCTCTACAGATTTCGGTGACCTGACAGAGGATGCTGCACATGGGCTCATGAGTGTCCTCAGTCGGAGGTGGCACTTCCTCAAAAGCCAACACAAACAGGCTGTATATGCGTACAGCGGTGTAGCCGCTATGGAATGCCATGATCTTCAATCACAGCAGGACATTGAGGAGTCGGATGACAATGACTACACTAGCCCTGAGTCTGAGGAAGAAGACCTATAAAGGTTTCTGCCAAGCAACACAGAGGCACTGGAGAGCTCTTTCACAAGCGACGTGTCACGTCCACACGCTGGTGCACGCCATAATAATGACAAAACACATTTAAAACACACTTAAAGCCATACAAAATAAAGACATTATAAAACACTATATGACAACAATATGAAACTATGCACTTGTTTCGCCCGACTGAGTTCATAGTAATGTGAAAATGTGTTTTATATTTTGTACTTCTGTTTTTAAAGCGCTTTGACTTGCTGATGTGTATGAAAATAAATTGCCTTGCCTTTATATTAAACTGCCTCTTATTACTCAAACAAGTGCTATACAATGGTTGTTTTCTTGTCACTGCATTTTGTCATTCGTTGATTATGAACTATTAATGTGAATACATTGTAAATAGAGTTCATACAATAAAATAATCCTTTATTAGTAACATGTGCATAATGCAGGGTAAATACCAACACATTCTCACTCCCAACTCGTACTTCTAATTTTGTATTATTTTCTAAACCACACAGTGTTATTTACTCAACAATAAGACACAATTATCCTTGTGTTTATTTGTTTGATTGATTGTATAATGTCGGACTTTTGGAGTCCGTCAGGACCGAGGGTCGGAGCAGCTTATAGTAGTTGAGAATGTTACACCCGGAAGTAAGTATTCTCTCCGCTTTGCTTGACAAACCCTGTGATTAGTCCTCAAGCTCTGTGATTGGATGTTGGAGTGGCAGTGCGCCGAGCGTCAAACAGCACAATGGAATGGAACCACGGCACACTATCCAAAAGTGGAGTCGGACGGGTCCACCCCCCCTCCCCCACCCCGTCCCCAGAACTACACATGCTGGCTAATGTATGTTTCGCAACATGTTCTACTGGGAATTGTAGTTTTAAAAGACGTTTTCGTGTTTCCCATAATTAGAAGTTGCCAGTATTAAACTGTACACCCCTAGAGGTTTAGGGGATACGAAACACATTGGTGTTATCACATTTAAAACATATAATTAATAAATGGGTGAAAATTGCTTGTGTCCATAATGGCCAGCATTAGTATACCCACATGACAGCTAGGGTCAGAAGAGCTTTATTTAACAGCTGGTCTTATGTCTGTGACCCCTCCTGTTGTTAATTGATAAGCCTGAAACATGCACTTGTCAAGGTTCAGAGGCACATTTTGCAAATATGGCAGTATAACCATCGATCATCTTAAGATAAGATAAGATATACTTTATTGATCCCAAGCGGGGCCATTTTTTCGTTACAGCAGCATGTGTAACAGTTGTAAATATCCAGTGGTGTTTATTTGTAAATCATTTAGTATAATCACACAAATTCTGTGTTTTATATTTAATAATTCTCTGTTCCTCATTTATTGAATGTTCAATACCTGACAAGGTCAGAGAGGCAAAAGGTCAGAGATGAAAAATCTCAGAGATGAAAAACTTGGGTCGCAGGTTCCTCAACAGTGCATTACAAGACATCTATCGATATGTGTGTACCTCCACCATTAAACAGTCCTATTCTGCACATTTATTATACTATCTACATACATCTTATAAGAGTGTAATACATATGTATAATATCAGTAAAAATAAGTGCTTCAACATAGTTAACATTGCAGGAAAGTTGATTGTCAAGTCCCAAAACAAACTATGCAATATATTAGACATTAATTACTTTGTCAGACTTAATATGTATCTGTAGATACCTCCAAAGCTTTTTTCTTATTTAAAAGAAGACCTTAACCTAAAGTATTCTTTAATGTTTAAATAAAGCCTGATTAGGTTGTCTGTTTTGCACATCCTCCTGTTAATATCTTTGGACGTCCTGCACTAAACTGTGTTATTGTAGAGATCACTACAGTATCTTCTTGATATTTTCATCTATATTTCTATCATTGACCTTCTACTTTCCCCCTATGTATGTACTCTTAATATGTTTATGTTTTCATCAAATATAACATAATTCAACAAAAAAATTCAATAACGTGCTTTAACCACTAGGCGGTGCGGGTTAAAAAAATGGTCAACTTTGAAGTGTTAACAAGATAAATTATACTGCTGTTTCCAGTTTAGTTAAGATGGATGTATTTTGTAACACCAATCTTCGGAAAAAGTACGTTTGGTATCTGAAATAAATTAGGGTTATGCAGGTAGCGGAGAGTGGACCTGCTCCGTTTCCACGGCAACGGTAGCTGAGGATCATGGGTAATCTAGCCTTCCGCTGTCCAAAAAGACCACAATAAAACGAGTAGAAAACCTTTGAAGCCCCTGTACTGGTCTTTACTTTAGAAGTTATCTACTGGCAGTTCAGCATAGCTTAGTTAACTGGGGAAAGAATAATAACACTACATTTCTCCCATCAAGAGCTCCCCATCAAACACCGCATTGACTTTAAAATATTACTTTTCCCTTTCAAAGCCCTCAACAACCTTGCCCCCACCCGTCGCCTCAGATCTGCTGAAGCTAACCTACTGCAGCCCAATCAGGACAAAGCTCCGGACCTGGGCCCCACACTCTGGAACTCCCTCTCCAGCCACGTCAGATCCGCCAACACTCTCACATCAGTCAAACAATCCCTCAAAACTCACCTTTTCACTCTTGCCTTCAACTCCTAATCAACTAACCCCTTGCCCTTATTCCCCCTAGCTTAGCACGTTCTACTTTTGTTGTTATTTAGTTTTACTTGCTTGCAAGAGCTTTGAGCACCAGGAAAAGCGCTTTATAAATGTAATGTATTATTAAATTAAAATAGCCTATAAACAGTGTATTCCCAAAGGATTGAAGCATTGGCTACTTATTTCTTGATGTTTTGTGCATTAAGCATTCTGTTATTAATGTTTTCAATAGTGTACTATCATCTCAAGGACCCCTTGTGGGCTGCTTCTGTGTATTTCAATCAGGAGAGACTTCATTTTGTTTAAAGAACATTTATTGACACATGCCATATGATAAATGTTAAGTCTTTGTCGATTAAACCCCGATCCTGAAATGGTATATCTAAAGGGGGAAATGCAGCCGTGAGCATATAGGGAACCCCCCCGGGGTCTAGACACTGGTGATGATGCTGAAGATCTGGATTTGATGAGGAGATGGGATGAAGAGGAGGTGTGATGAGGTCTTTGGATTAGCTCTCCTGGCACTGGATGTGATGAAAGGAGGTGGATGGGGAGGAGGCGGGCGGCAGCATGACAACCTGAAATAACAGCTGACTGCCATTTTAAAGTTTGGCTGCAGCACGGTGATTGGCTGCTGGAGAATGAGGTGAAATGTAATAGGTTAAAGAGAACGCCTGTGATGAGCTGATTATATCTAGCTGCGGAGTGAATGTATATATATATACCCAGTCTTCCTGAAAGAACTTGCGCTGAGCTTCATTTTACATCAATATGCAATTCACCTGTGAAATGAATTGCCAGTGGCCATAAAACAATACATACAGGGATCCTTCAAGTCAAAACATGTTTACGTCTGTTGCACTTTATTAATTACATACAAACACCAAAACATTTATTGTTTTGTTTGGCAATGGGATTTGCATGGGGTGGGAATCAGGCTGGTTGCCAGGATGGAGGCCAGGACATACCACTGAGAAAAAATCAAAATAAAGGGAGGGTGAAGAAGAATGAATAACTTGTGTATAGCTGGTGCTAGAGACAGCAGAACTTTTTGCATTTTTCTTTAACAAATGCCACCTAAGATAATGGCGTGCCAACAATTACCACAATGTTAACAGCACACATAGATGTAATTGTACAAAAGCAAATTAACATACCAAATGGTGCAGGGCTCCCAGTCATAAAGGTGCTCCGTCCCCCCGTGGCAGGCAGACAAAGACATTGTACATCTGTATGTTATTTGAACTTTGTACTTTCACAAGTACTTATAATATATGTAATGTTCAAATAGTTTGCATATATCCCAGCAGCAGCAGGGGCTTCAAGCCAAGGGCATGCAACTTCTCCAGCTGGGAAAATAATTGTTGAGAGGTAGAGAGATCAATTAGATAAATACACAAAACTTTTGTTTACATTTGAATTTATCTGCAAGCTTGCCCTGAAGTAGCATCAAAATAAATCATCTACACTAATATCCTGGCATCATAATAAAAACAATGATTTGTTCATTATGTTTTGGTGGATACATTTGGGATTTTTAACTTTTTAACACTTCCTAAACTTCCTACACATAATAGTTCATTCTGTTTGAAAATCATTAATCATGAATTATATTCTCATTAATGATACAATTAATACCTCTGTCAAAGTAATACAACTATTTTTCACACTTTTGGTGAATGAGATAATTCTGTAAACTACATACCAGAAGGGCGGCGTCATCAAGAACGTGGGACTTGATTCTGTTCTTATTCATGGATGACAACCACTGCTTCTGCTGGCTTTGGAATTTGTCCATTTCTTTTTGAGTCTCACATTTTTTGGCTGTGGATGTTTACATAGTGTGCAGATTTTATTTCCACAGTAAATCTTTTCCCTACAGTTTGGGCAGGTCTTTTTATGTGACCCTCCAGCCATTTGTAGGAGTGAGAGAGTGATTAAAAGAGAAAGTGAGAGAGAGTGAGAGTGATTGAAGGAGAAAGTGAGAGACAGAGAGAGTGATTGAAAGAGAAAGTGAGAGAGAGAGTGAGAGAGTAATTGAAAGAGAGTGAGAGAGTGATTGAAAGAGAAAGTGAGAGAGTGATTGAAAGAGAAAGTGAGAGTGATTGAAAGAAAAAGTGAGAGAGTGATTGAAAGAGAAAGTGAGAGAGTGATTGAAAGAGAAAGTGAGAGAGTGATTGAAAGAGAAAGTGAGAGAGAGAGTGATTGAAAGAGAAAGTGAGAGAGTGATTGAAAGAGAGACAGTGAGAGAGAGAGTGTGGCTCTTAAAAGTGCCGTTGGTTTGATATGGTGTGTGTGTGTGTGTGGATATGTGTTTGTTGGTGATATTAATGGTTGTAATGAAGCTGTAAAACAGGAAAAATAAAAACATGATTAGGATTATTTAGAATAACAGTAACATCTGTGCAATACTCTAAATTATAATAATTCATCTGTGCAATACTCTAAGTAATAATAATTAATCTGTGCAATACTCTTAAGTAATAATAATTAATCTGTGCAATACTCTATGTAATAATTATTCATCTGTGCAATACTCTATGCAATAATAATTAATCTGAGCAATACTCTGGCATACATTATGCATTTATACTGTGCATATTGTTATATTATGCACATATTTTTACATACTTGTTTTTCTTATATTTTCTACTATATATTTTAATTCTACAATGTAACAATCCCAAATTCCCCCGGAGATCAATTAAGTATTTCTGATTCAGAGTGGGACATTGGGTGATCCCCACTGGCCAGTCAAATCCTCTGGAAAAACTCCAGTTCCACATTTCTGTTCCACTCCATCGCCGAGGCCCTTTAGCCAATATTAGAACTCTGTGTTGAAGACTGTCTTTACAACACATGTGCAAATACATGCATTTAAACATATTTTTCTAGCAGGCACCTCCACTATCCAACTTTGCCGGGGACAGCTAATGGCATTTACCTGTATAAACTATAAATGCTATTCAGCTAAAAACTTTGACCGGAAGGCCGGAGGCTGCTAGCTGCACGTGGCCGCTACCCGCTATCTTGCCTATTGTAAAAGCTAAACACACTACAAAACTCAACCTAATATCCAGGAATGAAACGCTATAGAGACTGTGCTACAGTGGAATAAATAAAAGCAATATTATTTCGTGTTTTAAAGAAATAAACTCCCCTTGATTTTAGATACTTACTGTAGTCCGTTGTCAGATGAAATGAATGAAAGTGAGGTGCAACATAATCAGGGGTGCACATAACTTTTTTGCCCTGGTTCTCAAAGGAGCACCTGGAGATGTTGCTTGGTGCGCATCCTTAAAATGAAATAAACCGGACCTTTTGAGGGGTACTTGACTTTATGAACGGGGGGGGGGGGGGGGGGGTTAGTGAGCACGCTCATGAAGCCTCGCAGCAGGGTTACTGTGCGGAGCGCATAAAGCAGACCCTTCACGCGATAGCGAGGGGTTGAGCGAGGGATCGCAGATGCTCGCGGACGGATTAAAAAAATTAAAGCCCTGAATATAATTGTCTTCTAAATAACCTAAACTAAAGGGAACAATCTATTTGACACAGCTGAAGCTCTGGCCTTCCTTAAAAAATTAATAATTTAATAAAAATCACAGTTGTATTACACACAATGCACTGTTTTTTGAGAACAAAAATTGGTAAATAATGCACCATAATACATTCTGACGAAAGATACAAATTATTATGAATACAAATAAAATAAAAGAAGCCTCCCGTGAGTTACTACAAGCTATAAAGTAGATTTAAAAAACGTTTTATAGAATAAAAAGCTCACTGCAGGACGTTGTAGAAATGTGTGTGTGCACCACGACAAAGGAGCCTCATTCACTTTACATTGGGCTGTTTTGCGTGGTGCAGACACGTAAATGTAGCACAATTCGTGACTCCACCATGCATTGCGGTGTTAAGGAGTCGTGGTGGAGTCACGCATTCTGGTGAGACCAGGTTGACTATGATTGTTTCATATCCATGTAACGGGAAGAAACTCAGCTAACTGATCTTTTTTTTTTTTTTTTGCAAAAAAAACCACAAAGCTAAAGCTGAGCCTCTGAATTAGCCAAGAGCGAAGAAATGCTAACGCCGTTTGCACAGAAACTCACTCATAACACCCTTATTACTTATCGTAACTGCACATCCAACATATCGATTAGCATCGTGAGAATATTTATTATATGTTGTACTTTGGATTCCTAAAGCTTTTAGTCTACTAACCCATCATCCAGGGGTAGTTTTCACTATAAGTAAAAAAAGAATCTTTGGACGGACACTATCATTTACAGTTTTTTACTATGTTCAATCTGAATTTAATTTAAAATAAAAAACATCTATATTGATTGTGACTTTTCTACATCCAACTCACAGGTTTATCATTACTTTGAGAAAAAAGATTATTAATTTTCCCCTTTTAGAAGGGAAGTTATGGTCATTTGTTCTGGAAATGTCATTTTCGAGCCTGAGACCTGAAAAACAGGGATGGGGTTTAACAGGTTAAAGTGTTTCGGCAAATGTAAAAGTGTTTCGGCAAATGTTAAAGTGTTTCGGGACTTGTTAATTTGTTTTTGTTAATGTTAAATTGTTTTTTCCTTGGTAAAAGTGTTTTTATAAATGTAAATTTGTTTATAAATGTAAATTTGTTTTATAAATGTAAATTTGTTTTATAAACTGTAAATTTGTCTTTGGCTTTGTGAAAGTGTTTTGCATCTTGTTAATTTGTTTTTGTTAAAGTTTTTTTTCCTTGGTAAAAGTGTTTTTTTTAAATGTAATTTTGTTTTATAAAATGTAAATTTGTCTCAAGCTTGGTTAAAGTGTTTCACACTTTGTAATTGTCCATTGCACTTCTCAGCCACCGTACTTCGGCCATGGTCGGCATGTTATCTACAGTTCATTCATCTGGCACTCCTGGCAGACTCTCAAACAAAGAAAATGGACCAAAACGAAAAGAGGAGAATACTGGGCTATTGGCTCTGCTGTGTCTCTTGCTCTCGGGAGATATCCACCCGTGTCCGGGTCCCGGCGTCGTTTCCATCGACCTGACGGCTGGCGGCCTAGCTGCTGAGCTCCACACGCCATCAGCCGGCTTCCGAAGAGGCTGGCTAGCTGAACAGCTAGCACCACCAGCGGGTCTCTGCGGTCTCGCGCTGACGGCTGCCGACCTAGCAGCAGGACCTCTACCCACACCTTCGGAGGACTGCGGGTCCGCGCCGAGGGCTAGCGGCCTAGCAGCGGAGATTCTCGCACCACCGGCTGACTTCAGAAGAGGCTGGCTAGCAAAACAGCTAGCTCTGCAGGAGGATCTCTGTGGGCTCGCGCCGGCGGCTGCTGGCCTAGCATCTGGACCAACATCTACACCATCGGAGGACTGCGGGACCGCGCCGATGACTAGCAGCCTGGCGGCAGAGACCCATAAAACACCAGCTAGCTTTGACTGCTCCACTGTCAACAACGGCACCGAGGTAAAGCCTAGAAATCCAGTATTTAAAAAACACCGTTGCACAGAAATGTTTCAAACTGTCAATCAAGCCAAAATACTGTGGGATCCTCGGTGCAAACCGAAGGGACTATTCAGTGGACATTTACATTTCTGCAGCATCTGCAATAAACATGAACAGCTATAACATCTCCTCCTTGAGTCCAATATTGATTGTTTGGGAATATCGGAATCTTGGCTAAAACAGTCGTCACCATCCACTCTTGTATCTATGTCAGGATATAATGTGTTTAGGAAGGACAGACTGAAGGGAAAAGGAGGGGGCGTGTTGCTTTATGTGAGGAATACCTTTACTTGTAGGGAGATTGCACTCCCAGCTAATATTGAATTTGATTGTGTTGGTGTGGAAATCAAACTATCTGAGGAAATGTCCCCCACCATGATTTGCCTGTATCGACAACCCACCGCAAAGGTGGATTTCTATGATTAGGTAAAACTCCTGCTGAATTCCTGTGACTCCAACAAAGAGCTAATTATTCTAGGAGACTTTAATATCAACTGGAATGACAAACAAAATAGAAAAACCAAACCAATTAGTATGCTAGTAAATCAATCTATCAGCACGAGGGAAGTTCCATCGTCCTGGAAAGTGGCCACGGTCACACCGATTTTTAAATCTGGAGATAAGGCCACTATGTCCAATTATAGACCAATCAGCATCCTCCCCTGTGTCTCTAAGATAGCTGAGAAATGGGTGTCAAAACTAATCACCAAACATTTAGATAAAGGTTTCGCTCCACTCCACCCAATGCAGTTTGGTTTTCGTGCTCACCACTCTGCTGAGATAGCTAACTGTGTCTTTGTGGAAAAGGTTAAAGTGCCCGTGAAGTGCATTTTTTTGCGCCAAAATGAAATGGCAGTTTCATTTCTTACATATCATTGTACCTGTTCATGGCTAAAATAATTTTTTAGGAAGTGCGAGGGACGAGATAAACATCGCAAATTTTTCATCCCGTGAACGGCCGTCTGAGCCTACCGCTGCTGCAGACGATAGCGGCTGTGACATCACAAGATGGGCCCAGTTGTGATTGTAAACATGGCGGAGACTTCGGAAAGTGATACTGGTGCGAGAGAAATGAGTGATTTTGACAGCTTTTCGGACAGGATAGATGAGGAAAGTGGCCATGGAAGTCAATTTAGTTGAGGACAATATTTTGTCATAGATCTAGAGTAGATCTACACACAGGATTGGCCATCACCTGATCATACATTCATCTGTTCATAGCATGATGCAACATTCATGTTCACATGCAGTGTTGTGCTAGTTACTGAAAACCAGTAACTAGTTACAATTACTAGTTACTTCACTACTTACACCAAAAAGTAATGCGTTACTGTGAAAAGTAACTTTTTAGTTACTTAAAAAAGGGCACCCATTAATGCCCTTATACTGTAGCCTTCATTTCAGTACTGTTATTGCATCGGAGAATAATACAACCTGTTGATCAACTTGACATGCATTTGCATCACTGAACTCTGCTAAGCAATGTGGTCTATACAAACACAAACACAAAGATATGTTTCAAAGTGCCAATCCAGCCGCTGTTGCTTAGGTGGAGGTGGAGTGGCGTCGGATGAGTCTGGGTCTGTGGTCTTAGCTACTAGCTTCGTCCCAGCATGTTGTTTCTGCAGATGTTTCAACAGATTTTAATTGCTGTTTTGGGCAGTCGATAGGATCTTTGACCCAAGACACAACTTACATTTAACTAAAACGTTCTTTTCTTTGTGCTCGACAAAAGTGAAATAGTGAGAATATCTCCAGGCGGAGAAACTCGACTTGAGCTCTGCCGCCGCCATGATAGTCTTGTTAGTAACACAAACACAGTGGCCTTTATTTTTCATAAACAATCTACGAATCTACGAAACAATGACACCAGCCATTCACCTTCATCTTTTGGGAACAGAAACATCGCCACTTCGGCAGACTTGACATTACCACAGCCAGCGGCAATGCATCGCTTCCCGTGTGTTTTTCCTCCCTTTTTCTTCACTGTCGCCTCCATTGTCAGGTTTTCTCGATTGGCAATCACTTCCAGTCGACTGCGAAACACTTTCCAATAAAATACTCGCTCAAAAACGTTGGTAAATTCGACTTTGAAACAGAGACAAAATGAACGGTGATGAATGTAAACACTTCGGCTGGGCCCATCTTGTGACGTCTCACGCAGTAGATCGCAAGCCACGCCCACGAAGGCGGAGGTCGACTGCGGATTTCCCAGCGGAAAATTCAAAACTCGTCAAATTCGTTGCTATTCCAACATCTTTGATATGGGTTCCAATGGACAATTTTGGTCATTACTATACGTATTAGCATAACAGATCATGCACCGGCGCACACTTCACTGGGTCTTTAAATGTATGTTGGACTCAAGCCCATATGTAGGTGCTGTCTTCCTTGATCTCAGTAAGGCTTTTGACACTACTAACTACCAAGTGCTCCTTACAAAGCTGACTCATTTCAATTTTTCGGCAGGTTCAATACATTGGTTAAAGTCTTACTTATCGAACAGAAAACAATGTGTTTTGGTCAACGGTGCCAAATCCCCCTACCTTGTCAACCCTGTTGGGGTTCCACAAGGTTCCACAAGGTTCCATTCTTGGACCATTACTGTTTTCACTGTACATTAATGACTTGCCTAATGTATGTCCTGAGCTGAATGTGCAAATGTATGCCGACGATGCGGTCATCTTTGTACATGGGAAAAAATATTCTCCGAAACCGAAATAATCTCATCCTATCTCTCAAATGCTTTGGACAAGGTTCAACACTGGCTGAACAACATTTGCTTACAGTTAAATGTAAAAAAAACAGTATGCATGATGTTCAGTAAACGACCAGTAAAAATCGAAGGATCTAATGTGTTTTTAAACGGACCAGAAATAGAACTAGTCTCCCAGTTCAAGTATCTTGGAGTCATACTGGACTCAAACTTGACTTTTAAGAAACATATCAAGAAAGTATCAAATACTATTAAATTCAACTTGCAACATTTTAAACAAATTAGACCTTTCTTAACTGTCAATGCTGCAAAGTCATACCTCCACTGTATGATTCTATCCCACATTGAATACTGTTTTACAAACTGGTCGTTTGCTTGTGCCACAAACCTTAAACTAATAGAACAGCTGTACAAGAGAGCTATCAAGGTTTTTGACAAAGCCATATTCATACCACCACTGTACCATCCTTGAAAAACACAATTTCTTGAGTTTTGACAATTTTAAGTCTTTTAAAAGTATGTGTTTTATTTATAAATGTTTACATGGACTGGCCCCCCCTCCCTGAGGGGAATTCATCCACAAAAAACACACTGGACGCTGCACTAGGTCAGAAACCAGAGGAGACTGAAGTCCACCGTAGACGGACCACTTTTGGACAAAATGTACTTTCAATTAAGGGCAGCTCATTGTGGAATAGCCTCCCAACTGAGATACGGGATTGTCCCACTCTCAATAGTTTCAAAGGTCAACTCAAAGAATGGATGAGAAACAAACAGATGTGCAATCACTACTAAATGCACTTTAATACAGGGGTATCTTCTCTTGCACTTTACATGTCATTGCTGCTATATTGTATTACCATGTCATAAATACTTGTGTATGCTGCTCTTGCTCTCTTGCACTTTTTGCATAACATGTATTTTGTTTTTACAATGTTTGTAAAATGTAAATTTCTTAAATGTTTTTATGTGAGGGACTGCGGATGGAAATTAGCTGAAAGCTAAATCTGGCACTGTTACGCTTGACACGTTTTAATGTTTTAAGTGTTCATTACAGTGCATTGTCCCTGCGAAATAAACGATTACAATAAATAAATTATACATCAAGGTAGTCCGCTGTATAGAAAACTGTAGTTTCCCCACAGCAGCAGACGCACATTCATGACGTCCGCTGGCGCATCATAAATACGTCGATAGTGTAAGCAGGGGTAGACATTAAGGGTAACATTTCACTGGCCCTCTGGGCCGGTGGATTTTTATTGTCACTGGCCCCACCATTGTAACCACTGGCCCAAGAGCATTCGTCCAAAAAAATCGACTAATAATGAAGAAAATGAACACATTTGTTGCAATAGTAATGTATGCACAAATTACATTACTACTTGTACTACAACATTTGAATCATCAGGTTTTCCTCAATTGTTCATATTTGGTTTATTAAAATAATTATATTGTGGTCATTGTTAAAAAATGTCTGCTATTATTATTTGTATAATGCGCTTTCTGCCTTCCTGTCATTAGGAGTTAGACATGTAATGGCTATGTAATAGATTAGATTACAACCTTCATATCCTAAACTGCTGGGACATTTCCCTATAGCCAATACCTTTTATATTTTCTACTCTTCACTTACTTGTCAGCATAGGTCGGCATTGATGTACAGAGCTGACAAAATACCTTTATATTGGCATCATATAGAGTAGTGCAGTGACGCGTCCTAAAAACCAATAAGGTCTGTGGAAAACGAACCTGTTTGATAAATGCACGTTTTGTTCAGCCGGATAATCTCCACATGTCTACCCTACATTTATAATTTTCGAATCATAAATCTATTCGAAAATTATAAAAGGGTTTTAGGACGTGTCACTGCACCACTCCATCGATCAAGCCAGTGTGGCTGAAACTTTCTCTCCCCCTTCTTCTCATACTCCCTGTCACTCTCCTTTAACTCCTCCGGTGACTTTCTTTTATTTGAAGATTGTTTTTTGCCTGGCGCTTGGCCGGTTACCGCTGGTATTAAAAACATTTTGGCGAATGGTTAGGTGGCGCGAAAGTCTGTAGTGAACGAGCGCGCTCCCGCTCACGGGAGCCTGCTCGCGCTGCGATCCGCAGCAAACAGCTGTTTGCTTTCACCCAACAACGACAACCACCTCACGAAACGCTATGTTGCAGCGTTAATAAACGAAACAATTTAACAAAATTGCTTGTAAAGTAACCTGTATAACCTGTTTCAATAACTATAACCTTGGCCCGACATATCTTAGGCGCCAATAGTCTGTGTAGAATGTATGCTTGTGAAACTGCTTATGAAACTAGGGCAATATTCTTATTATTACATTATTTGCTTACTGTGCTCATTGTATGTGCCGTGACTTAGGAATAAATGGACCCAATTACCCCCCCCCCCAAGTTTTGATGGGGTGGACAGGAACGTAGGGAAAAGTTACATGAGAAAGTGTTTAGCTTGCAATATTGAAAGTAGCGAGGTCATGTGCAGAGACTGAGAGAATACAAAGAGGTAGTCAGAACAGCACATCGCACCGGCCTTGACTCTGTATGGGAGGCTCGCTCCCCTTTTTCACAGGTGCTACATTTCATGCAAAGATAAAGATTGTTATGTTCACCCAAAAGTAACCCCACATCAAGGACACGCTCTGTCTCTGAGTGGAAGACTCTGCTCCAGGAGTGAATCCACCTGGCTGACTCACTCTGATTCGCTGCCTAGGGCTCGCCCAGGAGCGGATCCACCAGTAGATAACACCTAGGGAGGAGCAACTGACACAACTCCTCCCACACAACTCCTCCCCGCTTATGTGTATAAAATACTGTAACATTCTTGCAATCGGGGCACTGTTCTGTCTGACTGTCCCGATACGTATATCGCACGGTAGTAGAACCAGGGCCCGAAGTACTTCGTTATATTGTACTGTTGCTTTTACCATTAAATCAGCTTATGTCACGATTTGGGTTTTGTGTGTTAGGTTTTGGGGTTTGTTTTGATGTTCTGTTCTCCCTGTCTCTTGTCTGTTCCTTCTCCCTGTGTTTTCCTCCCTGTCTCTTGTCTGGTCCTTCTCCCTTGTTTTCCTCCCTGTCTCTTGTCTGGTCCTTCTCCCTGTGTTTTCCTCCCTGTCTCTTGTCTGGTCCTTCTCCCTGTGTTTTCCTCCCTGTCGTTAGTTTCCCTGGTGTGTCTGATTGTCTGATTGTGTTCACCTGTTGCCCTTGTGTTTCTCCTCCCCTGCCCGGCTGTTTCTCGTCTCGTGATTACCCCTTCCTGTATTTAGCCTTGTCTTTCCCTGTGTTCCCCTGTCGGTTCATTGTTTGTCTTTCCTGTCTCCCTCCATGCTACCTTGCGTTACCTGTGAGTTTCATGCCATGTTTTGTTCTCCAGCTTTTTGATTAATAAAGCTCGCTTTTGTTTTGGAACCTGCTTCCCTTTTTTGTAACTGCATCTGAGTCCTGATATTCCCGAACCTTAACAGAATGAACCGACCATAATGGACTCAGCAGTTTCTTTTTCGTTGGCTCCCCAGGCGGAATGTCTCGGGTACTCTCTCGAGTACATTTTTTACACCTGGGTGGAAGCCTCATCTAGACGGGGTAAGGAGGCGGCATTAAAGGAGGCACGCCAGGAAGTTGCTCGCAAGCCCTGGCTCAGGAGCTTGCTGCCTGATTGGCTACAGACTTTCACGAGTAGCCCTGAAAGCTTGTCGCAAGCCTCTAACCCTTTCCTGGGGTCTGGCCTGGCCTTGGGAGGTCCGCGGATCCTCCAGAAGTTCACTGGAAGATGCAAGGCCGGGATTCCAGTACCAGCCCCAGCAGCCAGGGTTCCGGCCCCATTTCCTGATCCTGTCCAGGAGCCGTTCGCGGGTACTCGTCTGGCTTTTGGAGGTCCACGGAGCCTCCAAAAAGCTCCTAAAAGAAGGAGTCGCAAGTCCAGGCTAGCAGCCCGAGCCCCAGAAGCCATGCTTTGGGCTCCAGTTCTGGCCCCGGCAGCCATGGTTCCGGCCCCAGTTTCGGCCCCAGCGGCCATGGTTCCGGCTCCAGAACCGGCCCACACAGCCATGGATCCGTGCTCCATTACCGGCCCACACAGCCATGGTACCGTGCTCCAGTACCATCCCACACAGCCATGGTCCCGTGTTCCGGTTCCGTGCCCAGCAGCCATGGTCCCTGCTCCAGAACCGGCCCATACAGCCATGGTTCCAGCCTCAGTCCTGGCCCCAGCAGCCATGGTTCCGGCCCCAGTTCTGGCCCCACCAGCCATGGATCCGGATCAAGTGCCGGACCCAGCGGCCATGGTCCCGACTCCGGCTCCTCGTCACCTGTTGGCTCTCCGGCCGACGCCAGCTCCCCGTGTCCTATCGGCGTACCGGCCGACTCCAGCACCTCGTCTCCTGGCGGCGTACAGGCCGACTCCAGCTCCTCGTCTCCTGTTGGCTCTCCGGCCGACGCCAACCCCTCGTGTCCTGTCGGCATACCGGCCGACTCAAGTCCCCTCTCAAGTCTCCTCTCAAGTCCCCTCTCGAGTCCCTTTCCAAGTCCCTTCTCAAGTCCCTTCTCGAGTCCCCTCTCAAGTCTCCTCTCGAGTCCCTTTCCAAGTCCCTTCTCCAGTCCCCTCTCAAGTTCCCTCTCGAGTCCCCTCAAGTTCCCTCTCGAGTCCCCTCTCAAGCCCTCTCTCGAGTCCCCTCTCGAGTCCCTTTCCAAGTCCCTTCTCAAGTCACCTCTCAAGTTCCCTCTCGAGTCCCCTTTCAAGTCACCTCTCGAGTTCCTTCTCAAGTCTCCTCTCAAGTCCCCTCTCGAGTCCCTTCTCAAGTCTCTTCTCGAGTCCCCTCTCAAGTCACCTCTCAAGTTCCCTCTCGAGTCCCCTCTCGAGTTCCCTCTCAAATTCCCTCTCAAGTCACCTCTCGGGTCTCTTCTCGAGTTCCCTCTCGAGTTTCCTCTCGAGTTCCGTCTCGAGTCCCCTTTCAAGTTCCCTCTCGAGTCCCTTTCCAAGTCCCTTCTCGAGTCCCCTCTCAAGTCCCTTCTCCAGTCCCTTCTCGAGTTCCCTCTCAAGTTCCCTCTCGAGTCCCCTCTCGAGCCCCCTCTCAAGTCCCTTCTCGAGCCCCCTCTCAAGTTCCCTCTCGAGTCCCCTCTCAAGTCCCTTCTCAAGTCCCTTCTCAAGTCCCCTCTCGAGTCCCTTTCCGAGTCCCTTTCCAAGTCCCTTCTCAAGTCCCTTCTCGAGTCCCCTCTCAAGTCACCTCTCACGTTCCCTCTCGAGTCCCCTTTCAAGTCACCTCTCGAGTTCCCTCTCAAGTCACCTCTCAAGTCTCCTCTCGAGTCCCCTCTCAAGTCCCTACCCTATGTCCTGTGCCGTTGGGGGTCCTGCCGACTCCACGTCCAGTATCGTTGGGGGTCCTGCCAACTCAATGTCCTGTGCCGTTGGGGGTCCAGCCGGCACCTGTTTCGTCGGAGGTCCTGCCAACTCCATGTCCTGTTCTGTTGGGGGTCCCGCTGACTACTGTTCTGCCGGGGGTCCTGCCAACTCCATGTCCTGTCCCGTTGGGGGTCCCGCCGACTACTCTTCTGCCGGGGGTCCTGCCAAACCTATGTCCTGTGCCGTTGGGGGTCCTGCCGAATCCACGTCCAGTATCGTTGGGGGTCCTGCCAACTCGATGTCCTGTGCCGTTGGGGGTCCAGTCGACACCTGTTTCGTCGGAGGTCCTGCCAACTCCATGTCCTGTTCTGTTGGGGGTCCCGCTGACTACTCTTCTGCCGGGGGTCCTGCCAACCCTATGTCCTGTGCCGTTGGAGGTCCCGCCGACTACTGTTCTGCCGGGGGTCCTGCCAACTCCATGTCCTGTCCCGTTGGGGGTCCCGCCGACTACTCTTCTGCCGGGGGTCCTGCCAACCCTATGTCCTGTGCCGAAACTCTTTCCTGGTCCTCTGCCTTGCCCCCGGGCCGTCCGCCCGAGACCACCTCCTGTTCCTCTGCCTTGCCCCCGGGCCGTCCGCCCGAGTCCCCGTCCTCGAACTCTGCCTTGCCCCCGGGCCGTCCGCCCGAGGTACCCTCCTTGAACTCTGCCTTGCCCCCGGGCCGCCCGCCCGAGACCCCTTTCTGGTCCTCTGCTGTGCCTCCGGGTTGTCAGCCCGGGCCCGTCCTCCGTACCCCCTCCGCCCACCCTTTTGGAAATGTTGGACATTATGTAGGGACGTCTGGGATCCGTCCCTTGAGGGGGGGGTTATGTCACGATTTGGGTTTTGTGTGTTAGGTTTTGGGGTTTGTTTTGATGTTCTGTTCTCCCTGTCTCTTGTCTGTTCCTTCTCCCTGTGTTTTCCTCCCTGTCTCTTGTCTGGTCCTTCTCCCTGTGTTTTCCTCCCTGTCTCTTGTCTGGTCCTTCTCCCTGTGTTTTCCTCCCTGTCTCTTGTCTGGTCCTTCTCCCTGTGTTTTCCTCCCTGTCTCTTGTCTGGTCCTTCTCCCTGTGTTTTCCTCCCTGTCGTTAGTTTCCCTGGTGTGTCTGATTGTCTGATTGTGTTCACCTGTTGCCCTTGTGTTTCTCCTCCCCTGCCCGGCTGTTTCTCGTCTCGTGATCACCCCTTCCTGTATTTAGTCTTGTCTTTCCCTGTGTTCCCCTGTCGGTTCATTGTTTGTCTTTCCTGTCTCCCTCCATGCTACCTTGCGTTACCTGTGAGTTTCATGCCATGTTTTGTTCTCCAGCTTTTTGATTAATAAAGCTCGCTTTTGTTTTGGAACCTGCTTCCCTTTTTTGTAACTGCATCTGAGTCCTGATATTCCCGAACCTTAACAGCTTATTGTTAACCTCATATCTGGGTGTCTGAGTCCTTCCTCTTATAGCAGACCACTCATCAACGAACGGCGCGGAGCAGGCTCGAACCTTCAACCACTCCAAAGGGTGGTGCTCCAACAATTCTGGTGACCCCCGACGTGATGAGTAGGGTCTCATAGAAGGAACACCGGCAGCCAGCGGACGAACGGTCCAGGGAAGACACCTCGAATACCTCTGAAAACTAAACCAGGGCGCCCTACAACTGAAAGGTAAGCAGATACCTGTTATTATCAAAATCTGTGATTGGCTATACTACAACATTTTAGAGTTGTCAGCGGCATTTTCAGTGTTTTAGTCTTACGGTAAAAAATACAGTACTAGTTAGTTATAATAAATAAAAGTGAAGAACGAGGTGTGTAAGAAGACGTCGAAAGGCCCCGTAGGTCTTTCAGGACCATACGGCTAACTCGTTGGAAAGTTCATAGGAGCTACAGTTGTGTTATATGTATACAGTACTAGTTAGTTAGAATAAATAAAAGTGAAGAACGAGGTGTGTAAGAAGACGGTGAAAGGCCCCGTAGGTCTTTCAGGACCATACGGCTAACTCGTTGAAAAGTTCATGGTTTTTTTAAGGGAACTCCATCGGAACTAGATAAAGAATAACACTTTCCAGTCTCAAAGAGGAGCTGCAGTTGTGTTATATGTGGGGTATTTCAAGAGGAGAAACGCAACTTTCAAAATCAATTTGAAACGACCAGGATCTTGCAAACTCTTGCTGTGGGGTTAACCTAGAAGACTAAACGTGACGATAAAGAGATTCTGTAGACTGGGTTTCGACTCCTTGCTAAAAGCCACATCGCCGAAAGGGGGTGTTGAAGCGCTTTTGGAAGTCTCTCCATCTGTTGAAATAAACATCGCACTATAAAAGTCAACTAGACTGTACGGGGAATATAAAAACTGTGTATGAGTAAATAACTATTATTGAAATAGTACGAAGATAAAATTAATAATAAATAAATAACTAAATATAAATAAATAAAGTAAACTATTTGTTCGTAAATATAATAATACGAATTACAAGTGAACAAACAACCTTAGTCAGAAACAGATATACGAAGTCATAATGGATGGAGAATTTGATGGCGAAGAACAAGAATTAGACGCCCCAGTACTAGGGACTCTACGAGAACAATGGGGACAGGCGGAGAGATTGATCCTTAGTGGGATCAAACCAGGAGACCGGAAGAAGGCCTGTGCCGACCTCCGTTTCCTACGCAATAAAATGATAGCAGAAGACAGAGTAGGGGGCGACGAGACATTTGGGAATCTAGCTTTAGCCCTAAATATTTATGAACGACAGCTTGTAAAGAAACTCGGAGACCTAAACAAACAAAAGCCCGGATTATTAGGCCATAATAAACTGAACAAAGAGAAAGAGGCGGTAGACAAATTACGGAGGATTTGTCATAATGCGGCACTCGCCATGAACGGAGTAGCTATTACTCCCGTCCCAGCCAAGAATCTCCCAGCCATGGTCGCGGTTCAAACCCCGACCCGTGGAGGGGAGTTTCAACACTCTAGTTACGTTGGCACTCTCCTGTCCCCTCATGACATTAAAAGAACACCTGTATCAACACATACACCTACAGATGAAGAAATACTTGACTTTGTTGCAAAACGCGTCAAACTTTTTAGGACTATAAAAAAAGATGAAACCTCTGCCTCTGACAGAGAAGACACGGCAAGTCAAGACGGCACAGGGGACTCCACCTTCCTCTGAAACAGGTTGATATAGCCGGTGTCGGACTTTGTTTATGAACACATTAACAGAGGGACAGGTTTCTCCCCATTTGAGCTGACCCACGGCCATCAGTTTCCGGGTCCTGGGGCCCTAAGTGTAGGGAAAGAAGTAGAGGAAATGAGCTCAAAACCATATTACCAGCAACTTAAGGGCTTGGTATCAGACTTCTCCACACAGGTTGCTGACGCCAAAGGGGGACCCGAGAAGCACGAGGCCAACACCGCAGAATTCGTCTGGTTGAAGGTCATCAGGCCGAAGTGGCTGAATCCAAGGTTCTCAGGACCATACCGAGTGACCCAGAGGACATCCCATGCAGTTCGCCTAGAACAGGGGTGTCAAATTCAAACTTACTGAGGGCCATTCTGACGGTTGTGAATAAAATCAGGGGCCATGACATTCATTACAGTGATTCTTGTTATGGTTACAACCCATATACATGACTCAGAGATAACGTCAATGCAGCCAAACTGGCGTGTTTATTCACAATCAAACCAAACACATGACTGGCGAGAACCTGCCAGGAGAGGGCACATGGATGACAGGACCATAACAAATATGTTTAGAACTAGGCTAGCAGGTGGATTAAATAAAATAAAAATAGTGTGTCCCCCCTTCATATTTGTGGATAATTCTTTATATCAGCAAAATAAGATGAAAGTGCTGTCAATAGCATCAAGTGCAAAACCAATGCTGTTTTTAAAGATAATAATAATAATAAAAAAGAAAAGAAAAAAAAGAGAAGTGCACAATTAAACAAACTACATTAGCAGTCTAGCCTACAGTAGGTTCAGTTTATAACAAAATAGTTCACAATTAAACAAAACCATTAGGCCTACTACTGTATCTTTCAACACAACAAATGTTTTCTGTGATAACACAAAATAGTCAGTGCAACAAGGCCTATCTGAAATGCATTGTAGTTTAACTTTTACCAGACACTCTGCACCTTTTCTTACAGATGATCTCATCTATTCTAGGCTTAATGTCCTTTGCTGTGGCCACTTTCAATACCGACGTCAAATGCTGGTCAGTGATCCGGGATCTGTGGGATGTCTTATTCAAGTTCATTATAGAGAACATCTGTTCGCACGAGTAAGTGCTCCCGAACATGGACATGATGCGTGCAGCATGAAGACACAGCTCTGGCACAGATTCAGGGAGGAGAGGTGCAAACTCAGCAGCCCCGACTGACTGGTACTGGGTCTTCAGAGCGCTGTTACATTGCAGTTCAATGAGTTCCAATTGCAGGTGCTCAGGGGCAGTGTCGACATCAATTGCAAAAGGATTTGCGAACAGGTCAATGTTGAATTTCTGTGATTCAAAATCGGCAAACCTCCTGCTGAATTCCTCTTTGAGTGTGTTCAGTTTGTCAGCATACACTTGGGTCGGGAGCTGAATGGTGACGGTGGCGCTTATTGTTTGACAGGTAGGAAAGTGGGTCAAATTACCTCTACGCATCTGCCCCTCCCACAGACGCAGTTTCAGTTCAAATGCCTTCACGGAGTCCCGCATCTCTGTGATCAGCTGCTTTCTTCCCTGGAGTTTCACATTCAGTGAATTGAGGTGCTCAGTAATGTCACACATAAACGCCAAGTCGCCCAGCCACTTTTCATCCTCAAGCTCGGGGACAGGCCTCTGTTTGCTTTCCATGAAATGAGCGATCTCAGTGCGGGTGTCGTAAAACCTCCTCAGCACTTTCCCCCGACTCAACCAGCGCACCTCTGTGTGATAGGGCAGATCCTCTTGCACGGAGTTCTCCTCCTCTAAAAGAGCCCTAAACTGCCGATGATTCAAGCCCCGTGCACGAATAAAGTTCACAGTTTTAGTCACAACAGTCATGACATGTTCCATGCCCAACACCTTACCGCAGAGGGCTTCTTGGTGGATGATGCAGTGGTAAACTACCAAGTTTTTTTTGGCTCTCTACATCGGAGGCCAGTTCATCAACACGACTAGCCACAGTATTACGGGACAGGCTGATGTTTGAAAATGCCTGCTTTCTTGTCAGGGCTCTCATCGAGGAAATCGACCCGGAAGCCGCCATCAGCGGGCCGGAGGAGGAGGAGGATCGGGAAGACATCTCTCCAGCAGTCAACCCGGAAGCCGCCATCAGCGGGCCGGAGGGAGAGGACGAGTATGAGGACTCAGCAGACAAGGACGCAGTTTTTTAACATACTTTGGTCTCCCTCCACTGTCATAAGAGGTCGTTATGGTGGGCTGTTCCCGAAGGTTTAAAGTACTCTAAATCCCAGCTCCTGATGGATTTATATAATGTTGGGGGACAGACACAGTAGAAAAGAATGACAATGGTTATGTTTCGAATGCTTTGTAAGTTGATCTCTTGAGGTGAGATCAAAAGGGGGATTAAAGTAACCTGTATAACCTGTTTCAATAACTATAACCTTGGCCTGACATATTTTAGGCGCCAAAAGTCTGTGTAGAATGTATGCTTGTGAAACTGCTTATGAAACTAGGGCAATATTCTTATTATTACATTATTTGCTTACTGTGCTCATTGTATGTGCCGTGACTTAGGAATAAATGGACCCAATCAACCCCCCCAAGTTTTGATGGGGTGGACAGGAACGTAGGGAAAAGTTACATGAGAAAGTGTTTAGCTTGCAATATTGAAAGTAGCGAGGTCATGGGCAGAGACTGAGAGAATACAAAGAGGTAGTCAGAAGAGCACATCGCACCGGCCTTGACTCTGTATGGGAGGCTCGCTCCCCTTTTTCACAGGTGCTACATTTCGTGCAAAGATAGAGATTGTCATGTTCACCCTAAAGTAACCCCACATCAAGGACACGCTCTGTCTCGGAGTGGAAGACTCTGCTCCAGGAGTGAATCCACCTGGCTGACTCACTCTGATTCGCTGCCTAGGGCTCGCCCAGGAGCGGATCCACCAGTAGATAACACCTAGGGAGGAGCAACTGACACAACTCCTCCCGCACAACTCCTCCCCGCTTATGTGTATAAAATACTGTAACATTCTTACACTAGGGGCCCTGTTCTGTCTGACTGTCCCGATACGTATATCGCACGGTAGTAGAACCAGGGCCCGAAGTACTTCGTTATATTGTACTGTTGCTTTTACCATTAAATCAGCTTATGGTTAACCTCATATCTCTGTGTCTGAGTCCTTCCTCTTATAGCAGTAGCCCTGGTAAGTGCAGTCGGATTCTCAAAGCACTGCAGTCTCTTCTCCTAAATCCTTTTGAATTCTCCTATCCACTATTCATTAACCCTGAAAGGGTCTGTCGGCCATCATCAGTGTGACAAAGCTCTACCATCCCCCATCTGTTAACAAGAGATAGTAGCCTATGTTGCGGACTCTCTTTGTTTCAAATAATTGCCCATCGGAATGTGACTTTTGTCACATTCCGATGGGCAATCAGGCAGCATTGCCGGTCTGAAAGGGTCTCTGGAAATATCAAACATTTAATTAAAGTTTTAAAAACAGTGACAGGTTAAAATCAGAGGTGGAAGCAGTATTCCGATTATTTACCTAGGTAAAAATACGTGTTAGAAGCAAATGTCCTGCATTCAAAATTGTCAATTGCCCAATTGAAATGTATTATCATCTGAAAGTAAAATGAATCATGTTATTAGTATTAAATACAACTTATATTTAGAAATACTCCGTTGTAATTATTGATGCATAAATGTGTTCATCCATTCAATGTGGCATCTGCTATAATGGGGTTAATGTATGATATTACTTAATAATACAACACATTACTGTATAATATGTGATAATGTATGAGTTGATATACTTCGATCTACTGTACTGTGTACACCACAACAATATTACAAAAATACACTGCATATTAAAGCAAACTATTGTAAAGGTAAAAGTATGAGCATAAAAAATAAAGAAGTGTAAACATTTACATTATTTTTATGATTATTTAATATATAAAGACTATATATTATTGAATTACAATTAAGATAATACGATTAGATATACTTTATTTGATCTAAAATATTGATGTTTTTTCGTTATAGTAGCCTGTGAAAACCATAACAAATAAGTGATTAAATGCTACAGTATGCAGAGCTGCAAACATTGCAAAACAAACTAAGGTCTACCACACCCAGTTGTCTTTGTGTATTTGTGAATGAAGCGCCATCTCATGGTTAAATCCTGAAATTGAACAAATGGGGAAATTTGGCAACGCCCTCCTAGGAAATAGTGGGAGGGCTTTAATCTCCCAGCCACTGGGATCCGCTGGGTTTTTGGTTGGAATCCGCTGGGTGGAGTCTTATCTGGAGTGCTACATCTGTATAGCCTGTAACCTCATCCTTGGAAAGACATACAAATAATTTTCAGATATTAAGAACATAAATTACAAATGTCAGAGGTAACTCAACATTAAACTTCATGCATGTTTATACACCGATTATGGGTTATTATTTTTACAATGCTCTGCAGGTTAATTCAAATGTGATATCACATACCAAAATTGACTTTGATGGTCTGATGTATAGGGCTTTCGATTTATACACTTTATGTATGAGATTTGCATCCAGTTCCTGTCCAGCACGCAGTTTGGGCTTAATCAATCTGTTGCCACATGCCATCAGAAACTCTAGGCTTAAAAGCAGTGGGTAAAATTACAAAAGGTTAAAACAAAAAAACTTGAGGACAAAAATGCACAAGACACATTGAAACGGATCCTCTGACTTTTTCCTTTTCCATTTCCTCTTTGATGATGGAAGTCAGGAAAAGAAATGAGAAGGAACGTAAGCGATGCCACAAAATCAAATGTACTAGTATTAATAACTGGCTTGATGATAAAATCAAAGTGCTTACCTCACATCAGCTGAGAGTTTTTCTCCAAAGGCATCCCTCATTTGTTCAGTGACAGTCCTGTGGTCCCAGGATCTCTGGAATTTAAATCCATTCAATATATGTCCTTGTTCATGTAACTGTTGCTTTGTGCGATGCTTTACGACGGCAGCGCTTGATGGTCCTGGAAGAAGGATGATGTCTTTGTTGAAAGTCTCATGATAAACAGTTTTGGCCCTACAAAACAAAGCAGACATTATATTTGATATTCATTAAAAGATATATCATATATCATAAATAAAGTGTTGTCTTTCTACTGAAAGAAAAAACTAGACGGAGCTGGAAGTAATACAGGAATTCTCTTCTTAACCCTTAAGAGTTCCTTAAAAAAAACACCTTCACAAAAACTGCTGTAAAAACATGATATATTCATATTTTTTTCCACTTTAAAAGAGTTAATCTCTTATATCAGCCTGACATATACATATGAAATATGAATTATATTTTGGGGATTTTAACCCTTTAAAGGCCAGTTTGTTGAAACAACTCCACAGTTTTTTTATTGAAATAAACAAAAAATTAAAATAATTTCCATAAAATACATTTCAAGGAGTATTTGATTATTATTATTATTAGGTCCCTAGATGGGTCAATGATTGGCAGCAACATTGATTCGGGCGGCAGCATAGTGTGTAGGTCCCGGGATCAAACCTGTGGCTGCTGGGACGTAGTGGTGTGTCTCAGTGTTTGTGGGAGTCCCGTTGGGGGTCCCACCGACACCTGTTCCGCCGGGGGTCACGCCGACGCCATGTCATTACGTCATTAGCCAATCACATGGCAGCAACTCAATGCATTTAGGCATGTAGACACAGTCAAGACGACCTGGTGAAGTTCAAACAGAGCATCAGAACCGGGAAGAAAGGTGATTTAAGTGACTTTGAACGTGGCATGGTTGTTGGTGCCAGATGGGCTGGTCTGAGTATTTCAGAAACTGCTGATCTACTGGGAATTTCACGCAAAACTATCTCTAGGGTTTACAGAGAATGGTCAGAAAAAGAGAAAATATCCAGTGAGCGGCAGTTCTCGGTGAGAAAATTGCTTGTTTATGCCAGAGGTCAGAGGAGAATGGCCAGACTGGTTCAAGAAGATAGAAACGCAACAGTATCTCAAATAACCACTAATTACAACCAAGGTATGCAGAAGATCATCTCTGAACCACAACACGTGCAACCCTGAAGCAGAGGGGGGCTACAGCAGCAGAAGACCGAGTGCCACTCCTGTCAGCTAGGAACAGGAAACTGAGTCCACAATTTGCACGGGCTCACCAAAACTGGACTATAGAGAGGCGAAGTCCCTCCCTTTCCGGGGGAGCTCCATGGGACCTTATTTCGGAAAAATTATGTATTGAATTCAATGGGGAGAGAAAGATTATCTTTCGATTCCGTTTGAATTGTGCCACGAATTACACATATGATGTTTGTCAATTTAAAAGATAATTTTGCAAGTCAAAAAAATACAAATGTGTCGTAAAACTGTGAAGTAACACTTTTGTTTGTGTGAAACCGCTCAATGAGCTACATCTCCCGTCTCGCACCACACACCAAGACGGCCGTCACGTTAGCACATTTCACTTCTTTCTTTCAGAATGAGGCGAAAAGTATTAAACGAGGTGAAAATCACTACAAGTCTGGGCATGTTGAGAGCTGTACATACACAGAAGGGGAGTTAGTCGGTTCCGTAAGAGCCAGCATGCAGGACCGGGATTCTGGGATTTGTAGTCTTTCTAGTTGCGTATTTTTCATAGTCTTATATTTCAACAGTTTTACGACAAACTGTGACTTTTTTGACATGGAAATTATTTTTTAAGATAAGAAGTTAAGACCCACACCAGTTTGCTTACAGAGCAAATAGATCCACTGAAGACGCCATAGCCATAGCTCTTCACTCTGCACTGAGCCACCTGGAGCATCGTGGGAGCTACGTCAGATTGCTCTTTATTGACTACAGCTCAGTGTTCAACACAATCATCCCGGACATTCTAGTTTGCAAACTATCAAACCTAGGCCTTCCCCCACCCACCTGTTTCTGGATCAAAGATTTCCCCTCTAACCGCCCCCAGCGTGTGAGACTTGGCCCCCATCACTCCTCCACCCACACTCTCAGCACCGGCTCTCCTCAGGGCTGTGTGCTGAGCCCTCTCCTGTACTTGCTCTACACCCACGACTGCAGTCCAGCCCACCCAGAGAACATCATCGTCAAGTTTGCTGACGACACCACTGTGGTGGGGCTTATCTCAGGAGGAGACGAGTCGGCCTACAGGAGTGAGGTACTGAAGCTCTCAGCGTGGTGTTCAGTTAACAACCTGGCACTGAACCCCAAAAAAACCAAAGAGATCATCGTAGACTTCAGGAGGAATACTACCGACCTCGCTCCCCTCGACATTAACGGTGAGTGTGTGGAGAGGGTCCACACCTTCAAGTTCCTCGGCATCCTCATCACCAACAACCTTTCCTGGAAGGACAACACCACAGCTGTCATCAAGAAGGCCCAGCAGCGTCTGCACTTCCTGAGGGTGCTCAGGAAGAACAACTTGGCCACTAAGCTGCTGGTGACCTTCTACCGCTCTACCATCGAGAGCCTATTAACATACTGCATCACAGTGTGGTACACAAGCTGCACTGAGGCCGACAGGATGAGGCTCCAGAGAGTTGTAAAAGCAGCACAGAGGATCTTCGGCTGCCCTCTCCCCTCCCTGATGGACATGTACACCTCCCGCTAGCTCAGAAGAGCCAAAAACATTGTTAAGGACAGTTCACACCCCGGCTTTCACCTGTTCAACCTGCTGCCCTCCGGCAGGCGCTACAGGTGTATCAAATCCAAAACAAACAGACTCAAAGACAGTTTTTTCCCAAGAGCCATCATTGCTCTTAACACCTGAAAGTCATACCTCTTAATCATCCTGCATGTGAAATAAATGTGACTCTGTACATATATACATATATATCATTATTATCATTATTATAAATACATACCTACTATTGTTATTTATTACATTATAGATTTTATTTTTATACTCCTGGAAATAATTACTGCACTTTATTCCTTATTCCTAAGTATGTATGCTGCGTGTATTTGTTGTCTTATGTTGTGATGTTTTTTGTTTTGATGGCACCCTTGAAAGGGAGAAGCATTTATTTATCTCATTGTACATGTATAATGACATTAAACGATTCGATTCTATTCTATTCTATAGAGCACCTTTGGGATGTGGTGGGACGAGAGATTTGCCTCACAGATGTGCAGCCGACAAATCTGCAGCAACTGCGTCATTCTATCATGTAAATATGGAACAAAATCCCTGAGGAATGTTTCCAGCACCTTGTTGAGTCTAACCCAGTACTAGCAAGGTGTATTTAATTAAGTTGCTGTTGAGTGTATATGACACCACATGCACAGGTCCAATTGCTCACTAAGCCAGTGTTGCCCTTTACAAGCAGTAAAACATTGGTTTACAAGATTTCTTTAAAAAACAAAAAAACAGAGTGGTCTCTAGACAAAAATGTCACTTTGAAAATATGACACTTCCATGAATGCATTCATCAGACTCCGAGCTGTGAAAAAACACAGCAAATTATTTGGCAACATTTTATCAGTTTGAAATAAATTCAGCTGACAGAAGTGCCCTTAATTTTAATTCACACTAAAGACAAACACTTTATTCAACTGCAAATAATTCCAAATTCAATTTTGTTAAATTGAGGTGTTGCTGAGGTGAGTGAAATTAGTCTGGTTTAAACCTCCTGTCTCCTTTGGACCTTTCCCAATCATTTTCAAGGGCGTGTGTGTGTGTGTGTGTGTGTGTGTGTGTGTGTGTGTGTGTGTGTGTGTGTGTGTGTGTGTGTGTGTGTGTGTGTGTGTGTGTGTGTGTGTGTGTGTGTGTGTGTGTGTGTGTGTGTGTGTGTGTGTGTGTGTGTGTGTGTGTGTGTGTGGCTTTCTTCATTCAGCTCTAAATCCTTCCTTTCATCGCTACGCTCAGCTACTTATGAGGCAGTCCATTTGTGGGAAATAAGTACGTCTAGCACTCTGCTCCGGCTCTGATTCAAGTGAATGAATTCACACAATGTGTGTCTGTGAATGTGTGTCTTTAGTGATACATTACATGTTCCATCTCAAACAGGCTCCGCCCTCTACTCGACTCTATGGGTAGTGTACTACTCTCGTCAATGATACGCGAGCGTTCACACACTGAAGTTGTATAAACGTAGCCGGCCAATCAGGGCGAGCCTACCTGAATGCGCGCGCAAATAAGGCAGCTACACCTGTTGACTGTCATCCTTTTCTCTTCAGCGAGCAGGACAACACCTGACAGAGAAAAGTAAAACGTTTGAAATAAGAACAAAGAAGTTATCATACCTTCATGGAGTTGCCACTTCTAGAGACCCAGGCCTGTCCTTCGTGCCCTGGCTTAATAGTGGGCTCCGATCCCCACCACCTCTGCTTCGAGTGTTTAGGGGACCAGGATATGGCCGAGGCGGTGCCATTCACGTTCGCCATTCCAGCGGGGCGGATGGCTCCGTTTGCCGGGGAGGAGGATGACGAGGAATTCTCGTTGTCGGGCACTTCCGGGTCCGGCGTCCATGGAAGTCCACCGCTCAGGGTGCAGGGCCGCACGGACACAGCGTGTCCCGGCGTGCCCCCCCTTGATGAGAGCCTGGCAGCCCGTCTGCTCCCACAGGCAGCATGCTGGGCGGAGAACCTCTGCCCCGCTGCCGCGTGACAAGGCGGCTGCAAATAACACAAGTGTTATTTACAGAATCGTCCAAATTAATATCCTGGTCCATGGTGTGGGCGCCGCTGTTTGCCGTGTGATGTCCCTGGCCACAGTGGGATCACGCCGTGTGGCACTTTCCAAAAAAAGACCGTGATGATCTCCTGGGAGCACTCGTGTCTAGGGAAGGGCTCTTTGGATCGATTTCCTCAGTCACGTGGATGAGGAGAAGTCGCAGCTTGGCCATATGCTGCTTCTTGCTCATCCTCAGAGGAGAGAACACTATCCCACACTCGCCGCCCCGCTGTAACTCCAGTAAAGGAAGCAGCAGGTGGGCGCGCGCACGTGAGTGGAATAAATCGCAGAAAGTGCTGTCAAAGCACTGTGCGGGTTCAGAGATGCTATAGCCGGCGTGTTGTTGTCAGAAAACACACCACACCTGGTATAATAGCTCCGATTAATGCATTTCACCATTAATGTGAAACACAGCGTTAATAAAATATCAGTCATCCAGGTCGCCGCCCGGCGCCGTGGTACGCGGAGGTGACACAGATGATGGTGGGCCAGCCCTGAGCGTTTCCTCAGGTCTGGGGGGCGTTGTCTCAGAAAGCAGGTGCAATAGGGGCGTTACCCACTCTGGGCCAACCTCTCCAGGCTTGGCTCCTGAGAGGGACAGGCTGAGACGGGGTGGACTGTCTGACAAGGTTATTCAGACTGTCCAGGCAGCAAGAGCAGGATCCATCACAGCCTGTTACAGGACGAAGTGGTTGGGATTCCAGCGGTGGTGTGAAGAAAGGAGTCTAGAGCCTCTATCCTGTACGGTGGGCTCTATTCTGTCCTATTTACAGATACTGGTGGACAGGGGGCATGCTCATTCCACAACTAAAGTGTATGCAGCAGCCATCTCGTCCTGCCATGAGGGATTTGGCGGCAGGTCAGCCTTTAGTCAACCGCTTATTCCGCGTTTTTTGCAGGGGGTCAGGAGACAGCGCCCAGTGGTGCATGTCTCCACCCCGCAATGGGATCTGCCGTTGGTGCTCGAGGCTTTGGTCACAGAACCATTTGAGCCTCTGGAACTCTCCTCCCTGAAGGCGCTATCATTGAAAACAGCTTTGCTGCTTGCCTTGACTTCGGCCAAGAGAGTGTGCGAGCTGACCGCTGTGTCGGTGCACCCGAGTTGCCTTTTGATTTGGGGTGACCGTAGCGGGGCGACACTCAGACCGAACCCCTCCTTTGTTCCCAAGAACCTAAGGAGTTCGTTCAGGTCGAGGGCTATACAGTTAGACGGCTTTAGTCTTCCACCCCATACTGGGGACAGGGAGGCTAAATTGCACCTCCTCTGCCCAGTTTGTGCACTGGCATGTTATGTAGGGCGCACGGCTTCCATTAGGCGCACTGAACAGCTGTTTGTGTGCTTTGGGGATGGTGTGGCCGTTAAAGCTCTGTCCAAGAAACGCCTGACAGGATGGCTCTCCGAGTGCATTTCACATGCCTATAGGCAGGCGGGGAGAGCCTTCCCCACTGGGGTCCGTGCACACTCTACACGTGGTATGGCTGTATCAACAGCCTTGTTCAACGGCGTGAGTGTGGAGGACATATGAACGGCGGCGTCTTGGTCTACGCCAGGCCCCTTCATAAGGTTTTATCTCTTGGACATGTCTGGCTCCTTTTCATCGTCTGTGCTTGCTGGGGCAACACAGGACTGGTGAAGGGGGGGGGGGGGGGGGCTGTGGGTCAGTAGGCTTTATCTGACCCCCCCTGGACATAATGCACTTATGTTTTCCCATGCTCCTTAGGGACCCGGGAAACATGGTGCGCAGTAAGCCCCATACAGGGCTGGAGGACTCTCCTCCAGTACAGTCCATGCACACTCTACACGAGGTAAGCGTGTGTGAGTGTGGGGGACATGGTGCACTTGCGTTCTCCCCATGCTCCTTAGGGACCCGGGAAGCATGGTGCCCAGTAAGCCCCATACAGGGCTGGAGGACTCTCCCCACTACGGTCCATGCACACTCTACACGAGATAAGTGTGTTTGAGTGTGGGGGACATGGTGCACTTGCGTTCTCCCCATGCTCCTTAGGGACCCGGGAAGCATGGTGCCCAGTAAGCCCCAAACAGGGCTGGAGGACTCTCCCCACTACGGTCCATGCACACTCTACACGAGGTAAGCGTGTGTGAGTGTGGGGGACATGGTGCACTTACGTTCTCCCCATGCTCTTTAGGGACCTGGGAAACGTAGTGCGCAGTGTATAGTCACTTGCGCTGGCACCTGCAGGGTGGAGCTTAGGGCTTATTCAGACCAGTTAGGCTCTACCCAGCCAAGTAAGCTGCGGCCCCGACTTCTCCACGGTCACAACCGCATGATGGGAAGTTGGGGTGCGGTGGCTGTTAACCACAGGCCGGTCAGGGGCAGTGTGATGGGTCGACGTGTAGGACGACAGGGCGTTTATCCATCGGGGCTCCACCCTATGTACCCATAAAGTCCAGTAGAGGGCGGAGCCTGTGTGATATAGAACGTATGCAAGGGCTGGTTTGCCTTCGCTAACTGTACGGAGGCTCAGTCACTGGTACATTTTTATATACAAAGCCATGTTAGGGAAATTTCCATCCTACATCTGCTCCCTGATCTCACGGCGAATTGTAAGTGGCTACTGCCTGAGATCGCATGCTGTGGTTTTATTAAATGTGCCAACTGCTAGGACTGTCTTAGGGAAGATAGCTTTTAGATGCGCAGCTCCTCTGTCTTGGAATAGTCTGCAATTGAAATGGAAACTGAGCAATCTGGTACCACTAAATGTTTTTAAAGCTCGGTTGGATGCTACTCAATTGGATGCTGTTGGTACCTATTCATGTGTATACTTATGTAAATTGTAATCCCTGTATTGATGCTGTATGATGTCCTTTTTGTTGTTCTGTTGTTTTATGTTTCATGTGGAACCTACTTGAGCAGGTCTCCCTTGAAAAAGAGATCAATGATCTCAATGGGATACACCTGGATAAATAAAGGTTTGAAATGAAATGAAAAACGGGGGGTTATGTATTGTAACCCTAGTTCTATAAGCACGGGCGGAGCCCCTACCTAGGGGCCCTGTCTTTCCTATGCCACTCGCTGAAGAGGGTGTAGGATAACAGTCAGCAGGTGTAGCTGCCTTATATGCGCGCGCATTCAGGTAGGCTTGCCCTGATTGGCCGGCTACGTTTATACAACTTCAGTGTGTGAACGCTCGTGTATCATTGATGAGAGTAGTACCCATAGAGTCCAGTAGAGGGCTCCTCCTGTGCTTATAGAACTAGGGTTACAATACATAACCCCCCGTTTGTAGTGCTATTATCCTGCTGCTGTGTTTGCATGTGTGTCCATCACGTGTCCCCTCTGACCCCAGCAGTGGGAGTTTTTTGTGGCTAGGCTTTAACATAATTAACACCTTCTGCCTGTCTAATCTGACTGTGTGTGTGTGTGTGTGTGTGTGTGTGTGTGTGTGTGTGTGTGTGTGTGTGTGTGTGTGTGTGTGTGTGTGTGTGTGTGTGTGTGTGTGTGTGTGTGTGTGTGTGTGTGTGTGTGTGTGTGTGTGTGTGAAATGAATGCTGATCTGCACACATCACGTCCAGGTACACATAGAGCAAATCCACTGATTATTTTAGCACTGCCGTAAATCTCTGCTAATGAAGACTGATGATTTAATTAGCACTGGTGTAAACAATTGGTTTGTTTGAGCAAAGGTGGATCAGAATTTAAAGAACTTCTGTCAACCTCATTTAAGAAGTAACATGCTGCTGTGTGGTCTACCTGACTGTTAATGATCCCTTTGCTGTCTGCACACAGCACAATCCATACAGATGTGCACAGCCAATGCAGTCGCAAAATCAGTTTTATATACAAAAGTATGTGGACAACACATAACTTTGTATACTTGTACTCTGGGCATTTGATGCCAAGCCAATTAGAAGGTAATATATGCTGCAACATTCTATTATATTTTGGACCAGTGGTGCACAAAAGCTCTGTCTACTTGTGATTCATTTGCACTGATTGCACATGTCTATTGACTTAGGGAAGTATTACGATTTGTATTTAAGAATCTTAACACGCTTTAGAAATGTGAAGAATAAGTGTTTGATAAAGTTCTAAAAATAAACAGACTTTTGTAATTCACTGGTAACCAAAAAATAAGTTTCAGAAACAGACATAATGGTCAGGTAGTTAAGTTTACTGATATCCGGTACAACTAGGGTGAAAACCAGGTTATCCAGCAATCAGACAAACTAATCCAATAAGGGGGCAGGCAAAACACTTGAGGTCCAGAATCTGGCAGAAACAGTCAGAGATGATAACTGAACAGAACTCTGGAGCGCTTGGCAGTACAGACATGGCACACACACACACACACACACACACACACACACACACACACACACACACACACACGTAGAAAACCAGTACTCATGAGGACAATAATGGTTTCACTGGACATTATCCTCAAACATGTGATGCACAATATTTTGTTACTGAAAAAGTAGCCCAATACTTCCGTTTATTTTAAATATTGAACAGAAAAAAGTATTTAACTTAGGAGAGCAATGGTACAAAGAGCAGACCACTTTCTCATTTTCACAGACCTTAGTGTTCAGAGACCTGAACCTCAAAATATTCTGCTTTTTTCTTGTTGCTTTGATGACAAACACCTGTTTTTAATAACCGGATCGCTTTCACTCATGTCAGGTTTTGTTTCTTTTGTTAATTTTGTAGGCTTAAGTTTTTCTTAAGTTCTCTTTTTGTTATGCCTAGTTTTTTCCTCCTTGTGAGCGCCTTTTGTTATTTCCAGTACCTACTCTGATCTGTGAAATTAAAATTACATTTTTTTACATTCAAGACTTTGTCTCTGGGTCGTGCATTTGGGTTCATCAGTTTGTGCCGAGATCCTGACATAAAGTCACCCAGCAGCCATGTGACAGACTGGTGGAGAGCAGCCAAGATGCATGAAAGCTGTGATTAAAAATCAGGGTTATTCCACCATCTGGTGATCCTCCAACCACACCTTTCAATGTTATAATTTTTAAGGGTGCAAGAAGATTCTTTGGGGTTTGCAACACACTCAATTGTTGCCCTCTCAGAGTAATGAGACTCTGTTACAGCTGTTGTCATAGACCTTGGAAGATTCTGAGTATTGTATGTGGTAGGTTCATTATCAGAACAGGAAGCCCCATCAGGGATGAAATCTTCATCAATTTGGAATGTGTCAGAGGTAGTAGCAGCCGTGTCTTGTTGTTCAACAGAGTTATTTGTAGAGACAGTTGGTGCAGTCTTACCATGGGGTGGCTTTGAATCCCTGATGGTGTTAATGAGATGATCCCAATCGTTATTTGCTTCAGAGTCAGGTGGGCAGTCTTCATCAGCGCTGGATCCATCGCTGCTAGACACAGTTTCAGGAATGTAGTCTTTATCACAGAAGGAACCTTCATTACTGGAAAGGCCAATGTCCTTCACCTTTAAACAAAAAAGGAACACCAAGTTTATATTTTTTTTCATTATCCAGAAAAATGCACTGGTAACATTTCTTGAGCATTATTTTAACATCTAATCACTGTGCATTTCATTATATAACAAAGAAGAAAGTAAGTCAAATTGAATTTTAGTCAAGTTTTTGAAATTAAGTTGTTTTATTGAAATGTTTCTCATCTCAGAGTAAAAAATAAAAACTGTGTTGTTTGACAGGTAATTACATTTACACGTAAAATCAATCCATTTTAGGCTTGAGACAGGTCCTGTGCAAAAATTACAATTATCCAAAGAGGAAAGAACTGCACTTGTGAGTTCATGATGACACTGTGGATCAAAAATTGAACATAAACAAAATAAATATATAAATTATAGTGTGAAAATGTGACCCAGATACTTTTAGGACATACAGGTGCATCTAAATTTTTTTGAATATCGTGGAAAAGTTAATTAATTTAATTAATTCAATTCGAAAAGTGAAACTCATATTTTATGGATTCATTACACACAAAGTGAAATATTTCAAGGCTTTATTTGTTTTAATCTTGATGATTACGGCTTACGACCTACAGAAAATACCTCCTTGTTACCACGATTTAAAGGAAGCCTTTAACAAATCGAAAGCCATGTCACTACCTCCTCACCAATCTTTTGATTGTCCCATTGATCTCTTACCGGGAGCTCCTATTCCCAAGGGAAGACAGTATTCTATCTCAAGAAGAGAGAGCAGCCATGGACGACTACATCTCTTCTTCACTCAAATCAGGGATTATCCGTCCTTCATCTTCACCAGCCGGGGCGGGGTTTTTCTTCGTAGGAAAGAAAGACGGGTCTCTGAGACCTTGCATAGACTACAGTCCTCCTAATGACATTACGGTAAATAACCGCTATCCTCTGCCACTCATGTCCTCTGCTTTCAAGCTACTTCAGACTGCCAAGATATTCACCAAGTTGGATTTAAGAAATGCATATCACTTGGTTAGAATAAGGAAGGGGGATGAGTGGAAGACAGGATTCAACACTCAGAGTGGCCACTATGAGTATCTTGCAATGCCTTTTGGACTGTGTAATGCACTGGCTGTGTTTCAGGGTTTTGTGAATGAGGTTTTGCGGGAGTTTTTGAATGTTTCTGTGTTTGTGTACCTTGATGACATTTAGATTTTCTCACCAGACACTAAGTCCCATGTTAACCATGTCCGTCAGGTTCTGCAGAAACTGCTTGAGAATCAATTGTATGTCAAGACAGAAAAATGTGAGTTCCATGCAGAAACGGTGTCTTTCTTAGGATACATAATATCTCCTAACCAGATACAAATGGATCCTGCCAAAGTCAGTGCAGTTTCCAATTGGCCAACACCACACTCCAGGAAAAAGGTTCAGCAGTTTCTGGGGTTTGCAAACTTCTACAGGAAATTTATTAGAAACTTCAGTTCTGTTGCTGCTCCTCTGCATGTTCTCACTTCTCCTAAGGTTCCCTTCAAATGGACTCCCCAGGCTGACGTCGCCTTCCAGCGCCTCAGGGAAAGGTTCACCACAGCTCCCATATTCACCATTCCGGATCCCCAGCGCCAGTTTGTGGTCGAGGTCGATGCTTCCAATGAAGGGATTGGAGGGGTGTTGTCTCAAAGATCCAGTGAAGACAACAAGATGCACCCGTGTGCCTACCTGTCGTGTAAGTTTACAACAGCTGAGAAGAACTACGATGTGGGAAATAAAGAACTGTTAGCAGTTAAAGCGGCCCTCGAGGAATGGAGACACTGGTTAGAGGGGGCAGAGCAGCCTTTCTTAGTCTGGACAGACCATACAAATCTGCAATACATCAGAAAAGCTAAACGCCTCAACTCTTGCCAGGCCAGGTGGACACTATTTTTTAGTAGGTTCCACTTCACACTCTCTTTTCGCCCCGGATCCCAGAGCCAAAAACCTGATGCTCTGTCTCGCCTTTACGACCCAGAACCACTTGCCGTAGAGCCCAAGACCATTCTTCCACTAAACCGTGTGGTCGGAGCTTTTTTCTGGCAAGTAGAGTCGGACGTCAAACAGGCTAATGTTTTAACCCGGCACCTAGCGAGTGTCCAAACAACCTGCTGTTTGGTCCTATTTCTCTCCACTCCAAGGTCATCCACTGGGCTCACACGTCTGTGCTCTCGTGCCATCCTGGTGTTACAAGGACCATGTTTAGGATCAAGCAGCGGTTCTGGTGGCCAGCCATGAAGAAAGACGTGGTGGAGTACGTAGCGGCTTGTCCTTTTTGTGCTCAAAATAAAACCTTGTCCCAGGTCAAGATGGGCTTACTTCAGCCGTTGCCGGTTCCCCAACGTCCCTGGTCACACATTTCCGTGGACTTTGTGACAGGACTCCCATCATCCAGAGGCAAAACTACGGTCCTGACAGTGGTGGACCGGTTCTCCAAGATGGTTCATTTTATTCCCCTATCCAAGCTTCCCTCTGCCAAGGGTTCCGCAGAGGTCATGATGAACCAAGTATTCAGGATCCATGGATTTCCTAATGACATTGTTTCCGAGAGGGGTCCACAGTTTATTTCCGCATTCTGGAAAGAGTTTTGCCGACTCATAGGCGCCACTGTCAGCATGTCATCAGGCTATCACCCTCAATCCAATGGACAGTCGGAGCGTCTGAATCAAGAACTGGAGACTATGCTACGCTGTCTTGTCTATCAGAACCAGACCACCTGGAGCGACCACCTGACATGGGTTGAGTTTGCCCACATACTCTCCCCACGGCGGCCACAGGTCTCTCTCCTTTCCATTGTGCCAATGGCTACCAGCCTCCGATGTTTTCAGCCAACGAAGGAGAAGTAACGGTACCATCAGTCCATGCCATGATCAGACGCTGTCGCCGAACCTGGGCAGGTGCTCGCCAGTCACTACTCAGAAGTTCGGCTCGGATGAAGGCTGTAGCAGACGTCCATCGCAGGGCCGCTCCCCTCTACAAACCGGGTCAGAACGTTTGGCTTTCCACCAAGGACCTACCGCTTCATGTCTTCTCCAAGAAATTGGCTCAGAGGTTTGTGGGTCCATTCCCGGTGTCTAAGGTCATCAACCCTGTGTCTGTGTGCTAGTAACCTGTATAACCTGTTTCAATAATTATAACCTTGGCCCGACATATCTTAGGCGCCAATAGTCTGTGTAAAATGTATGCTTATGAAACTGCTTATGAAACTAGGGCAATATCCTTATTGTTGTATTATTTGCTTGCTGTGCTCATTGTGTGTGCCGTGACTTGGGAATGGATGGACCCAGTCGCCCCCCCCGGGTTTTAATGGGGTGGACAGGAGCGTGGGGAGGGGTTGCATGGGAAAGTGTTTAAACTTACAACATTGAAAGTAGCGAGGTCATGTGCAGAGACTGTGCGAAGACTTAGAGTATACAAAGAGGGTACTGCCAGGTGCGAAGATAAAGATTGTTATGATCACCCCATGTTGACCCCATGAATTGTTTACCCCATGGCTGCCATGAAGATGCAGGCATGAAAACGGGTCAGGGGTGAAAAAGGTGAGAAGGATATTATCCCTCTAGGGGGGTCCGGGGGCATGCTCCCCCGGAAGAACATTTTGAATATTCCATATTTTAAAGCATCAATCTGATGCATTTTGAGATGCATTTTTTTGCCAACCTGGGGAGAGCTGGAGAAACTTAACTTCAGCCATGAGTCAAAAATATTATGGCCTCCTTACTAAGTATTATGCAAGACATTTCATGCCAGCCTGTCACTGGGTCTAACATTTACAGTATATGAGGCACAATGTGGTAAGGGCTTAATGCAAATGGCTTAATGCACATGCAGATGGTGGACATGCTGTAACTTAACTTGTCTACTCTTCCATCATGACTGACAGCCAATACAATGTTATGTAATTCAGATTTTAATAGATTTTATTGGCAAAGATAGCCTAAAACACACAATACAGTGGTTTCCAGCATTGTCAAAACATTATACACTTTTCAAGGGATAGTGATATATTATTTTAAATCTGTTAAGGTCAACATAGAAAAGGAACACAATCGATCTTGTTTTGTACAAAATACTGAATGAAAGGGAGAGGAAAGGGATGTCCTTGTGATACTGTAGTTACAGCTGAAACACTCCCTCCTGAGACTTAAGGACACAGTTCGTAATACTCTCAGAACCAGATCTAATTTTTTCTTCTTTGCCTGGACCACCAGTGTCTCCATGGCCCGCTTTCGCTGTTTTGCCACATGTCTCAGCCTCGCCCTTTTCTCTTCTTCAGCAGTCTGTTTCTTGGCCTGCGAGCACTGCCAGATGCTTGGGAGCCATACTTGCTCTGTTGCTGCTGCTTTTCTTTCTGATTGATCTTCTGCTGGCGTTTGTATGTGGCTGCTGCAGAGTTGATGTTCTTGCATAGTGTTCTGTCCACCTCCCCGAACTTCACATCCTCCCTTCTGAAGAGCTGCACGGCTGTCTTCCCCCTGGACTGCAGGGTGTACTTGACCGTCTGGATTGCATTAAATGTTGGTACATTCATGTTGCCACTCCTTCGGTCAATTACTTCATTCATCAAACTAAAAGAAGACTCAACCCTTGGTCCGTGAAAGATGGAGAGGCAACATTTAACCATCGCACTCAGGGAGGGGTACTTATCTGGCTTGTCAAAGACATGAACCCACCACTCAACGATGCTCTCTCCCTCCTTGAAACTGGGGATGGTCAGGTCAACATTGAACCGCACAAGTTCTCTCTGGATGTCCTGGTCTGCTGGCAAGAGGTGCCGCAGCATACCACTCAGCCTGCCAAGAAATGGATGAGAATTTGAAATCAGTTTAAGGACATGAGGTCACAAAAATCCCAAAGTACCTAGTAATATGGCAAAAAAAACTTTAAATGTTATTCTTACCTCTTCAACTGGATGGTTGCCTGTGAGTGGCCTCTCAGAAGAGGGTCCAGAGCAGACAAGGCTGTAAGAGTCGGACTGGCCAAGGGGAGCTTCTTCTGGAGGTACACTGCAGTGGTGATGTAGGCTTTCCTGACGTCTGCTAGGAATGGCACCAACAGCTGACACAAAACACCAAAAACTGACCATTATTTTAAGTCTCAAAAACAATTGAGAAAAAAGGTGATGCAGGGTACTTACAGCATGATTGGGATTCTGGCTCCTGAACGTGTCAGCCTCCTGTCCCACATAGACCTCCTTGGAGGGCAGCAGCATATGATCCTCCAGGACCATCTCCCTCAGAACCCTGGGAGACAGCTGACAGCTGTAAGGGAAGTAATTAATGGGAGTAATACCTTAAGTGCCTTTCAAAAGACCCCAGGTTGCTTAACAAAAAAGAAAACACTCAACTGATAGCACAGACAACAGAAAAGTAAAAATAGGGATAAAATCACTATACTAATGTAGGCAGAGTGGGTGTGAGGAGGAGTTAATTACCTGAGTAATGTGTTCGGCCTTCACGAAGCAAGCCATGAAGGCCAGGAACAGCTCAAGCTGCCGATCATGAAGTTTGTGAACCAATGTCTGGCTACGCTGTGTATGTAAAACAAATTCTTATGAAATTGATTGATTGCCAACATTGGATGTGCATGCACGTGCAGTCAAGTTGCAGTAATTCCAAGCACAACTAACACCCACCTGGAAAACCATGACATACTCCTTGAGAATAGCCAGCAAACCCATGTAGATGCTGAGCCGTAAGACTGTTGTCGTCTCCTCATGCCACAGCTTCTGACATACCCTCTTTTTTCTCTCACGGCCTTGTGGAGTCATGCCTGTGAAACACAATACATATTCCTCCTCATTAGTAACTTCAAAACAAGTATAAGTGCTAATTATTATAAGGGATTGGAACATCAAGTCTCATCACCTTTCCTGTTGAGTTCCTCCTGAACCACCTTGATACGGGCTCTTCCCGCCTGGTTGACGTGGTACTTGGTGTACATCAGTTCCAAAGGCTCCCTATACAGCTCCTTATCTGCAGTGGAGAGGAAGCCATAATAGAGGACTCTGTACGCAGGCATCATGGCATGGGTTGCCATGCTGGCATCGTATGCAGACAGCCAGCGATGAGGAACAAAGCCCCTCTGTGGGCTGGAGGCGGGGAGATTTAGAATCATAGCTATCTCCTTGAGGTACATCACCTGACAAAAGACAGAAAAAGATTTTGAAAGAGACACATACATAGACATTCTACACATTCCATAGTTTTACCACAGTACAGTACAGTAGGGCCAGCAGCCGTGGTCTAGACTAGAGCTGCATTTTGTTTACCTGGTCTGGACTCCACTGATGGTCAACCTGGAGATCACTGAACAGCTTCTCCAAGTAGCTGTCAAAGGGCTCTGAGAACTTCTTTGCCGCATTGTGTATATGATGACAGGAGTCCCCATCAACATCAAGCAGGTTGGGACAGTATTGGTGCATCCTGATCTCGAGGCCGGTCTTGCTGCCCCTCATCACAGCACACGAGTCCATCAGCATACTCACAAGGTTATTCCACGGGATGTTGTTTTTCTCAAAGAACTCACAGAGCACCTTCTCTAAAGAAGCAGCATTCACCTTCACGATCTCCAAGGACCCCAAATGCTCCACTATCACCTTCCTCAAGTCTGCATGATAGTAGCAAACGATCATGGAGAGGATCTTCAACATAAAAAGGTTTATTAGCCATGCAACATTTTACAGGGCATACACTGAAGCAAAAACAGAAGGACTTAGATGGCAATAGCTTAATATGAGACCAACCTTTTTGTTGTTGTTGGAGGTACTCTCGTCTAAATTTAACGAAAAGGGAAATATCTTCATGTTGGAAAAGGTCCTCTCAGAGTAGGTCCGCCCTACACAAAGTCGGACAGATTTGTCACATCACATGCATAATCTAATTGGTACAATATAAATCATACAACAGGTAATTCTGGCAACATAGCAGTATATATAGCAACATGGTAGTTTAAGGAACATGTTTTATGTGTGCAGTTCTCTAAAATGTAAATTAAAACACTGAAATAGTAGGTAAGAAAGAAAATGTAAATACCTAGACCATGGATCATCTTGTATGAAGCTGCCGTCCGCGACAGCTTCATTCCCTGCAAAGCTGGTTTATCTAAGGAAAGGGTCTGGGCAAGCTCAACAATTACAGGAGCCTTAGAAAACGGGATGGAATGCGTCCGCCAAGGTTCCAAGCACCATTGCCTAGAACACAAATTATGTCATTAATGTAAAGCTAGTGTATTCCATGTTTAGGTGATGATGCTGCCAGTGACCGCAGCTGATTGTGAATAATAATAATAATAATAATAATTAAAACTGCGGTCACAGATGTGCGCAGTGATGAGCGGGCCCTTGCGTCCGTGTGCCTGTCGGGGAGGGCGGCCGGTCGTCCCGGCGTCAAGCAGACGCGCGCGAGTCCTCCGAAATGAGCCGTTTGTCATTTCTGTCATTTTCGCGTCCCAGGCTCCCAGGTCCTCCGGCAGCGACCCGGAAACGGATGTAGGCGCGCCGTCTGGAAGGAAAACAAATTTCTCTAAAGGCTCGTCGAGGATCGATTATCGAGGAGGCTGTCTGGAGGAGCCGTAACCGAGGATACACTGATTTAGAGGAGAGAGAGGAGAGAGGAGAGAGTCTCTGGAGGAGCTATAACCGAGGGTACACTGATGTATCCTCCGGAGTCGATTTCAGCCAACAGTGATGTTTAAAAGAGGCGTGACGCATGGCTGGACTTATGTCAAGGAAGCAAAGCTCTTCAAACTGTTCCCGTTGTGATTATAAGTTATTTAAGAGGATCAAATGTGCATCAGACTTTCTGCCCTTTACCGTTTGTTTACTCACTAATCACATCTCGCCTGGATGTTAGGCTATTTTTTTTTAATCCAACTGCTTTCATTCAGACGCGATGTTTACAGTGAGAACAGCAATAACATATGTAACAGGCCTACATTGCACACTTTATTTGTATGCTTTAGTAGATATCTACAAGTAAAGAGTAGATATTATTCATGAAACCATATAGTGTTCACATAATAAAATATACAAGGGCTGTAGCCTGATATACATGATATGCTTTAGGAGCTGTATGTGTGTGTTGTACAGTGAGTAGGTGTCTGTTGTAATTTAATTTGCCGCCAGCAGAGGTGGTGTGTGTGGGTTAGGGGTTAGGGCTAACCCTAACCCTAAACCCTAACCCTAACCAGTTATGAGCATTTCTTTGTAAGCCCCGACTTTTTGCAAACAGGTTTAGATTAATGATGGCCATATTTATCGACTGAACATGCTCATTTTCTACGGTAATGTGTCTGACCCTCCACCGATGCTGTATACTAAGTGTGGCGTTGAAAAACAAAAAATGGAAATTTAAGGTAATATTTTACTGTTTTTAACATTATGCTAATTAAAAAAAAATGAAGTAGGCGGAGCTTAGGGGTTCATGGAGATAATATGTAGAGTAGGTACACCCGAATAAGTGTGCAAAATTTCAGGTCATTCGGAGTTAACGGTGCGACTTTGTAAATGTTTCCATAATGGAAATGTAGTAGTTTGGATTAATGTATTTGTCAAAAATTGTACATTCTCCGTTAGCTTACGAGCTCCCCGTTCGAGCAAATGACTATTCCTTTGCAATGTAGCATCACATTGGATATGCGCTTAAGTTGTCCTAGATTGGAATTTTTCCGATCATTTCCCTATGAGGAATTATGAGAAATTGTGCTTAAAATGCATGAAAAACGCACATTTTTCAAAATGGCCGACTTTCTGGGGGGCGGGGCTAATGAAAAGTAATTCGAAATATGTGTGCAATCATAATAGCAATGTGTATACAGCGTTTCGTGAATATCGGAAAAACGATATGCGAGTAGTTTGGAGTAATTTGTGACATGTAAATGGTCAAAAATGGGAAATTGTCCGTTCGCTTACGAGCTCCTCGTTTGAGCGATCGACTATTCCTTCGCAATTTAGCATCACATTGGATATGGCTAACTTGTCCTGGATTGGAATTTTTCCGATCATTTCCCTAGGAGGAGTTCGCAAGAATGTGCTTAAAATGCATGAAAAACGCACATTTTTCAAAATGGCCGACTTTCTCGGGTCGGGGCTTATGGAAGCTAATTAGAAATATGTCCGTAATTCCATGAGGAATCTTTGTGCCAAAATTCGTGAAGTTCTGAGAAACTATATGTGACTACCACATAATAGGGGGCGCTAGTGAGCAGTTTTTTTGAAAAATTACGTTTTTTTTTTACATTCTCGAAAAAGTCGTGGGCTGTGACGTGTGTACCAAGTTTTGCGTCCCAAGCTGATTTTATGCTATCGCGATTTAAAAGAAAATGTATAGGCCACGCCCACATTCTGCATTTGTATACGAAGTTTGGTGTTCAAAAACTGAAAATTGAAATTTAAGTGAATATTTCACTGTTTTGAACATTATGCTAATTAGAACAAAATAAAAGTAGGCGGAGCTTAGGGGTCCAAGAGGATTATTTGTAGAACAGGTCCACCCGGATATGTGCAAAATTTCAGGTCATTCGGAGTTACAGTGCGACTTTGTACATTTATTCCGAAATGGGTTTTTCATAGGTGGCGCTAGCGAGCACCTTGGACAATTTGAACCCATTGACTCCAGAATGTTGAATTTTTCACCGGTCCTGGCGTCCGTGCAAAATTATACAACTTTGTGAGCGTCCTAAAGCCCTCAAAAACAGGAAACGCCAGCACTATAATAATAATAAGAAGAATTCCACCAATAACAATAGGTTTCCTCGCACTTCTTGCTAGGACACCGTTGGGGTCCTAGCACTCCGTGCTCGGGCCCTAATAAATGATTATTATTATTATTATTATTGTTATAATAAAAATAACAATCTCAAAGTGCTAGTGTACTCTGTCTATGCTGCCTGTGCTGACTAACAGGCCTACACCACCTACCTCTGCATTTGCTATGCGGTTTATAACTGGTATGGGGATCTTTCCCTGGAACTGCTGCCTGATTGTTTCTGACCCCTGGTTGGCTTGACTCTGGCTTGCTGAATTCACCCTAGCTGATGCTGGAAGGAAGCTGCTGGCAACACTATGAGTGGAAGCTATCATCTGCACCTTCTTCTTGTGAACTTCCGTCTGGCAGTGAGCCTGCAGAGCATGGCTGCCTTTGTTAGCATAATTTATGTCTTTGTGGCAGAGAATGCATCTGGTGAATCCCTGCCTGTTGATCTTGATGAATACATCTCCTAGATGAAAGGACACCTCTTTCTCTTTTACTGAGACCTTGCCTTCCAGTTTTAGCCACGACCAGTTCCAGCTGCATTTCAATCCAGCATCCAGCTGTTTAACAATGGCTGAATCCTTCTCCCCTAACACACTCATTCTGCAAAAATAATGTTTGTATTAGTGTTAGCACTAACTTCTAGTTTAGCCTTATTGATAGAACGGTGGACCACTTTACCCTTCAGCCTTGTCAGTCCCCTCACCTCAAAATCATCAACACGTCCTGGAAAAAACGAGTTGTAGAGATTTTAGAAAGTAGCACTAACATTAACCAGTTTTGATTTTTTGTGATTTACTGTAAGCTATACAAGCTAGCATCTAACTTTAGTAACGATATCTAGCTAATGTTAGCTAACGTTAACGGTAGCGTTAGCTAATCATTTTCCACCGCAGCTTTAGTGCTAGCTGTCTAACGTTGCGTTCTCTCCTGCTGTGTGAACTTCAATGACTCAATTCATCAAACTGTAGCTAACGTTAGCTAAGCCTATGTCAACAGAGCTCCTGGGTAACTTAGATATACCAGAAAATATTAAAATGATTGAAACCATCACTCACCAAATTCAGTCAGGTAAATCGCCGAGGCCAGGCGTGCTTTCAGCTTCTGATGGTGGTCTGGATCCCGCTCTGGTCAGCACGAGCGAAGCGAAAACCAATGATCAGGTCCCTTTTGGCACGCGCACCTGTTCGCAGTTCACTGAATCTCTGGGGCTGGTTCAGAGGCCGTAACGGCACGCACCGTGGAAGACGAGACCCAATCACCGCCGCTGAGAGACTCTCTCAGCGGCAGTGATTGGGTCTCGTCTTCCACTCGTCACCCAACGGTGCGTACCATTACAGCCTCTGAACCTACCCCCCCCCCCTTAAATATTTTCTCATCGAATCTACACGATTCACGTAGGTCACCTATTTTGGTTTCAAAACGGCGAATTTCGCCGAAAGGTGAGTGATTTTCATGCCTGAAGATGGCCTGGGACTTATCAACGGGCGCAGTAGATCCAAACCTCCCACGCTCTGTACGGAGTGGAAGACGGTCTCCAGGGCAGCAATGGCTGACTCACTCTGATTCGCTGCCTAGGGCTCGCCCAGGAGTGAATCCACCAGTAGATAACAACTAGGCAGGAGCAACGACACAACTCCTCCCACACAACTCCTCCCCGTTTGTGTGTATAAATATTGTGACTTCTTTATACTCGGGTTCCCTGTTCTGTCTGACTGTCTGATACGTATATCGCACGGTAGTAGAACCGGGGCCCGAGTACTTCGTTATATTGTACTGTTGCTTTTACCATAAATCAGCTTATTGTTAACCTCATATCTCTGTGTCTGAGTCCTTCCTCTTATAGCAGACCACTCATCAACGAACGGCGCGGAGCGGGCTCGAACCTTCAACCACTCCAAAGGGTGGCCCTCCAACAATTTGGTGACCAACCGACGTGATGAGTAGGGTCTCATAGAAGGAACACCGGCAGCCAGCGGACGAACGGTCCAGGGAAGACACCTCGAATACCTCTGACAACTAAACCAGGGCCCTACAACTGAAAGGTGAGCAGATACCTGTTATTATCAAAATCTGTGATTGGCTATACTACAAAATTTTAGAGTTGTCAGCGGCATTTTCAGTGTTTTAGTCTTACGGTAAAAAAAACAGTACTACAGAATAACACTTTCCAGTCTCAAAGAGGAGCTGCAGTTGTGTTATATGTGGGGTATTTCAAGAGGAGAAACGCAACTTTCAAAATCAATTTGAAACGACCGGATCTCGCAAACTCTTGCTGTGGGGTTAATCTAGAAGACTAAACGTGACGATAAAGAGATTCTGTAGATTGGGTTTCGACTCCTTGCTAAAAGCCACATCACCGAAAGGGGTTGTTGAAGCGCTTCTGGAAGTCTCTCCATCTGTTGAAATAAACATCGCACTATAAAAGTCAACTAGACTGTACGGGGAATATAAAAACTGTGTAACGAGATTTCAGTGGTTTTAAATTGGTAAAGGAATCCCAGCTGCAAATACTCAGAGAAATAAGATGACACACACAGTAATTCTTAGACGAATTCTGGGGTTGGGGCAATTTTTACTCATCAATTTGAAAAACTCTTATTAGCATCTGACTCAGAGCAGTTGCAGTAGTATGGAAAGTATGTCCTGCCTAAATTGTGTATCTTAGGTCAAGGCGTCATCAATGCTAACAAGCTGACAGATATCCAACTTGTTTGCCATATATGTGACAAAGATTCCTCCCTTTGCCAGTGTGTGAAAAAACAATGGTGATAGAGTATTATGAAGTACAACTTGCCATTTTGGTTCGTGGGGAGAACGGAGGGTCTCTCTCGGGCTCAGGGTTAGAAGCTTCTTCACAGGGAGCCTGAAATTGTAGCACAAAAAAAATATATACTGTTGTCACCTTGGTAGTGGTTTGATCTGACTTGTGTGCTGCAAAGGTTTAACAGTTATGGAGGTGTGCACATGCTGGATGAAGGCAATGATCTAATGTCTAGTCATGTCAACAGGTTGTAAAATCATCTGTCCTTACAAGACGGCCTTTATTTTTTCTTTGTAGTATAACATTTAACCCGTTTCAATTTGACCCAAAGTATGGGGAAACGGAGCCCCCTTACCAAGACAATAGTCCTGGTAAAACAGCTTCAATCTATACCAGTCAGCGACACGCAACGCGCCAATGTGTGGAAAAACAATACATTGAAACTTACCATCTTGTCCCCGGATGTGTTTGGAGTTGTACTAAGTTCGGTCCCAGCCTCTCGTGTCCCACCACATGCTTCCTGTAAATAAGTGAAAGATACGCACGACTTTAAAACATTATTGACTCATTTTGTATTAATCAGGTGAAATTCAGAAAATAATGTTAACACAGTACTGGAATTTGCTGAAATAAATCAAATCTGCTTAACTGAGCTGAGTGGTAGTACCATGAAGAGCAATGGAGCAATGCAACACTTTTCCCCTGTCAGTTAAGCTATGTCCTAAAGAGAACATAACCTCACTATTGAGCACCAGGGCCAAGCAGAATCCCCATTGTGTGTTATCTCCTCGTCTAGGAATATTTCCTTTACAGCAAATAGGTACAAGTCTGGGGCATTTATTTTAATTGTGTAGCAGTCAGTTTATATTTTTGGCAGCGCTGTTGAGCATTTTGAAAATGTATTTTCATGCCTCTGTGCGAGGCTTAGTCTTTCTATCTTTATAGCCAGTGGTGTAAAGTAACTAAGTTCATAAACTCAAGTACTATACTTGGGTAAAATGTTGAGTTACTTGTACTTTACTTAATTATTTCAATGTTTTGCTACTTCTACTCCTCTACAATTCAGAGGTAGATTGTGTACTTTTACTCCACTACATGTATTTAATACCTTTAGTTACAGCACTTTACAGATGTGGATTAATAATGTGAAATATTTAATTTCAATCTTTATTTCGAACAGATTAAAAAAAATAACAAATAAAAAATAACAAATGTGAAAAACAGAATACCGTATTGTTAAAATACAGTATTTATCCACATTCATGATAATATTTATATATTCAACAAAAAAAGTCTTCATATTAATAATAATAATAATAAATCATATGTGTCCGAAAGGGAGCAGGAGGAAGCAAATGCTTATTAATTCCCACCCCTTACTTGATCAATGATTGTCCTTTAAATCATTATGCAAGTCATTCCTACTTACATTTACATTTATACATATACAATAATTTCTCATCTTCAATCACCTCTCTTCATTCTCATAGTTTTCCCAAAAAGTGTTTCTGTACATCCTTTTAAACTGAATTATGCTTGTGCTTTGTTTTAACTCCTGCTCCAAACCATTCCATAAAATCACCCCACAGATTGTTATACTCATACTTCTCAGAGTTGTTCTGACCTTGAGTTGTTTAAAATGTAGATTTCCTCTCAAATTATACCCATCCTCTCTGTCTATGAACACTGTTTTTAATTTCCTAGGAAGTAGATTATGTCTTGCTCTGTACATGATTTGTGCCGTTTTAAATTTAACCAGATCAGTGAACTTCAATATGTGTGACTTCAAAAATAATACATTAGTGTTCAAGATATCCAACATTATTGATAACTCTTATAGCCCTTTTTTGTAATGTGCATAACGGCTGTAGGTTGGTTTTGTACGTGTTTCCCCAAATCTCCACACAGTAAATCAGATATGGCAATATGAGTGTGTTATATAGAGTATACAATGAGTTGTAGTCCAGAATGTGTCTGGCTTTTCCCAATATTGCGATAGTTTTATCCAGTTTTGCTTTTAAATGAATGATATGAGGTTTCCAGCTGATTTTGTGGTCTAAAACCACACCAAGGAACTTCATTTCATATACTCTTTCTATGTTTATGTTATCTAGTATTAATTGCACCTGTGGATTTGTTTTATGTTTTCCAAATAACATAATCTTTGTTTTGCTTATATTTAATGATAATTTGTTTGTGTCAAACCAAAGTTTTACTTTAATCATTTCTGCTGTTATCACTTCCATTAGCTCTTTCAAATTGTCCCCGGAACAAAAAATATTAGTGTCATCTGCAAATAAAATAAATATCAATATATTTGATACTCTGCAAATGTCGTTGATGTATATTATGAACAGCTTTGGACCCAACACAGACCCCTGAGGTACTCCACAAGTTATGTTCATGTATTCTGATTTATGTTCACCAATTTCAACAAATTGTTGTCTGTTGCTTAAATAATCTCTCCCCCAGTCTAATCCCACCCCTCTGATAAATACCGTTCCAGTTTTGTCAGTAACATGTTGTGATCTATGGTGTCAAATGCTTTTTGTAAGTCTATAAATATTCCCACTGCTTGTTTTTTATTGTCCATGCAGTTTGCTATTTCCTCACTTAATTCCATTAGTGCCATAGATGTTGATCTATCTTTCCTGAATCCATATTGACTGTCGTCCAAAAGCTGATGTGTTTCCATGAAATTGTCAAGTCTTTTTGTAAAAAGCTTTTCAAGGATCTTGGAAAACTAAGAGAGCAATGAAACAGGTCTGTAATTTGTGTAATGGTGTTTATCCCCAGTTTTATATAATGGTATAACTTTTGCTATTTTCATTTTATTTGGGAATTTACCAGATTGAAAAGACAAGTTAAAGAGATGTGTCAATGGTTCTGCAATTTCTTCAATAATGTTTTTTACTATAATCATATCAATATTATTCCAATCGGTCGAGGATTTGCTTTTACATTTTCGTACAGTATCTATGATTTATTTTTCTTCGACTGGTGTGAGGAAGAAAGAGTTATTGTTTTCATTCCAGAGGTCCGTATCTTCCCCTTTTTAGTTGTTTCTACGGTTTTAATTTTTTCTGCCTTAAATAAACGCCATAGAGCTCAGGAGTTAAGCAGTCTTATGCTGTGCACTGTTTTGTAATACAATGTATTATAACCAAACATATATAGAGTATATATATATATATATATATATATATATATATATATTAGGGCTGTCAGTCGATTAAAATATTTAATCGCGATTAATCGCATGATGTCCATAGTTAATCGCGATTAATCGCAAATTAATCGCACATTTTTTTTCTGTTCTAAATGTAACTTAGAGGAATATTTTTCAAGTTTTTAATACTCTTATCAACATATGAGTGGACAAATATGCTTTATGCAAATGTTTGTTTATTATCATTGGCAAATGACAAATATTCTCCTGAATATTCTCAACACAACAACCTGGAACCTCTCTCTCTCTCTCTTACACTTTCTCCCAATCCTGTCTACTTCTTTGCACTGAGCCAGTTGCTCAAACAGACAAGCCTGTTTACAGTTGTCGGCGAAATGCCGCTCCTCTGTCTTCATAACAGTCAAAGCATGAGACTGAAGTTCCCACCTAGGGTCAAAATAATGCGCTGTGATGTGCAGTCGACACGTTGGATGCGATCCGAATTATCTAACGCAGCCCGTCGTCCTCCACAATGTTAAGCTGTAGCCCCCCATTTAGCTATCGCTGTTGTTGTCCAGGTGTCTCCCCGGCAAAGCGAGCGGCAGGAGCGGGGCTGTCAGCATCAGCTGTGTGCTTGGCTTGCTGTTTAAAACACTTTTTTTGTATCCATATCTCTCGCTAGAATCTTCCACCATCCAACTAACAACAACAACAACAACGTCAAGCCTTTGGGCTCTGAAACTACGGCGTTATTAACGCGTTAACTTGATATATTTATATATATAAAGTTTGATCAGCATGCACTCCTTTCTGCAATAAAGCTCCACAGTGATATGCACAAGGTGTTGGTTAACAGTACTTTGAAACGCTTAACATAGTGATGCTAACACTGCTAGGGTTGAGGGTTGCTGTGATTTGACTATATCCAGGGGTGAGTTCACGATGAGATCACGATTATTTACTGGTATGAAGTGACAAATTCTTTTATATTGCATTTCATTTAAATGTAAATAAACAGAGCACTGCTTTAATCAGCATGTTCCGTCTAATGTTCAGATTAGATGTTGCAACATATTAGAAAATACTTGTAAAGCAATAGTACTTTTTGTTGCCATATGTATAAACATATAAAACATAAAATGTCAACACAAATGTTATATTTTAAAGTTAAATGTACCATTATTGTGCACTTCAAGATCAAAATTAAGAGGCTAAATTGAGAGGATAGACAATGTTGTGCTATTATAAGTTCTGTTGTACACATTTGATTTCAATAAATGATCATATGCATGGTTCAAAAGGCTTCATTATATAATAATAAGGGCCGGGTAGTTTGCTAACCCTGCCAAAAAACCCTCGCACTGAGGAGAGGCTCAGTGAAGCAGAGAGGTCTGACCTGGGGTGCATGGAGCAGAGACACCTTCACCATGGCTCCCCAAAAGTGTAGTCAAAGCATCTCTAAACACAGCGGGTGTCTGGCAGTTTAGGACACAATTGATTTGGTATACATAGTTGTTTTTCAATGAGAGGAGCACACATTTTAAAGACATTTCCTGAAAACATATACATTGTTGAAAATACTTGAGGCTGATGACCTAAGAGCAATGGCTAAAAGGTCAGGGTCATATTGATGAAACAATGCTATACGGTCTTTGATACTACATACTGTATGAGATAAATAGCTTACCTTTAAATGTTTTAATGTACCTGGCGTCTAGGAAGGGTTTGTCTCTGCCCAGAATGATATGCTCTATTGCATCCTGTTCAGGAGTCTTTCTCCTGCTCCTTTGTGTCATCCTTGCTAAAAAATAAAACAGAGAACAGGCTAAGTTTAATGTACCAAAGCAATAACTCATAATACAGAAAACATGAATCAGTCTGTCATGTTTCAAAGTTGGCTTTGATGGTTAACAATAACATCTCTTGGGGTAAAAAAAGACGCATTAAAAAATAGAGGGGTGCAATATGAGGCATGATACACTCTTCTATTAAGGATGGTAGTGAATTAATAGGAATGCACAACATTTTTAATGTCCATAACATCGAAAAAGACGGGACTTTCGACGGGACAAGTCCCGGTGTTACCGTTTAACTGGTGGCGCGGGAACTCTTGATATTCTATAACGGTAGATAGATGTATGGGGGCGTGTACATTGAGGACCCATTGTCGAATTACCAGGAAATACACATTTCGATCGTTTTTTCTGACGTTTAGATTAATCTTTTTGTATATTTGTCTACAAAGGAACACTTTGATGCAAATTCAGTACCAGTGTGTGAGGCATGGATGTATAATAAGAACTGGATACAGCGTGGGAGGCGGGGCCTCATTCATTCCTATGAGAGCTGCTCATTGGCGCATGAAGACAAAATGGCCCAACTTTTGAGAGAGCGAAACGTCACAGATTACCCGTCATGCCTGAGAAGTACCCGTATGTGCGCTCATAGAGCATGCGCAACTTTAACCACGCCCCCCAAAAGGCTCGTTCACATCAAGCACGTCAATTTGCGTACACGTAACAGCACCGCGCGTTCATGACTACATGGTACTGGATTGTTATATGATGGATTTGATATTAACGAGGCGGCCGCGGCAGTTAGCAGCTAGTAATTATGCTAAGTTACACATCAATCGTTATGTACTTTTATATTACGCTGATGTAGCAGGATCTAGTGATATCCAAGCAACAGAGCTTAATTTAGCATGATACTTGTGTGGGTTGTACATGAAACCACTTGGTATTATATACAAATATATGTATTTTGAAGCCTGTTATGATCAATTGTGAGTTAAATCTTTATGTAAAAAGTAAAGCTGATGATGGATAACTGTGGTCGAGTTAAAATAACAATAGCCTATTTCTCTTTGAAATGTGATGGAGTAAAAGGATAGTAACTGTGATTATTCATGTTAAGTACCCCACAAGTAACTAAAACATACAGTACTTGAAGGAAAGGTGTAAAATGTTTCCATAAATAACAATATCACACACTACAACACAGACTATAACACCCCTTATTGTTAAATACCAACCATGTATATATGTTTTATATATATATATATATATATATATATATGCCGCTAAAACTGTGTAATATATACCTGGCTGCTAAATCCTCCAAACTGTTACAGGATGTGTATTTTGTAAAATGTGTAACTTTTTTTAATTATAATTTCTTTTTTTTTATCTTTAATACTTTATGCATACTTTAAGTAACATTAGGCTTTCTTTGGCTCTTTTCTGCTGTAACAATTAAATTTATTCTGATTCTTATCTAATTGATATGTTTTTGTCACAGTTTGTTTCCCTATATTGCGACACTTGTTTTGTTTAAGATTATTTCTCCTTTTTTTAAAGACATCCCCAACCATAGGGGAATGCTGTTGTAAAGGATTGCATTGATCCGTGCATCAATACCTTCACCCAGCTTGAGGCCTCCAATGAATGAAATCATCTTGTGGCTGGGAAAAATGTGAAAAAATAAATCTCACAAAGAGTGACTTTCTGGTGTAATCATTATAATATCAAAGACAAGCGCTTTTAGTAACACTATATAAAATCATTCAGCAGTAGAGGTTGGGGTGGAAACAGCATTTCTAACTAAGATGATTACAATATTACAAGTTAAACATCAAGATGAACATACTATTATGAATTTAAAAAGTACATGGGAAACTTAAATATCCTGCAATATACCATTAACAGAATAGGAACAAATGTGCCAAAAACATTTCTAACATAACCAACTCAAACTACTGGAAAGAATACACATGGAAGATTTTTGTCTGTTACTTCAAGATACCCCAAATTCAAGTCTTAGTATTTGACCATGTCTTGGATTGAGAAGGGCCTGATCCCTTCACTGCACAGTTCAAGGTTCAAGGTTTTTATTTGTCATACAACTACAGTGTAGTTATGACGATGAAAATCTTAGGTCACAGGCTCCTCCAACAGTGCAACACAATAAAACAGATAAACAGACAAATATAGTGCAGGTAAATAGTAAATACAAAAAGAAAAATATAAAAAAAATAATGAAATAGTGCAATAAGAGTCTAAATGCAAGTTATTGGAATATGATATATTAGATAATAATTTCTAAGTAGCAGCCAGATGAATGTTATGGATGTTTTAACAGGTGTTTAACAGTCTTATGGCCTGTGGGATGAAACTGTCCCTGAGTCTGGTGGTTTTAGTCCTGATGCTGCGGTAACGCCTGCCAGACGGCAGCAGACAGAACAGTTTGTGGCTGGGGTGATGGGGGTCTTTTGTAATCCTGAGGGCCTTCTTCCTGAGCCGCTGGGAGTAAAGGTCCTCCATGGATGGCAGCTCCGTCCTGGTGATGTTCTGTGCAGTTTTCACCCCCCTCTGTAAAGCCTTACGGTTGAGGGCGGTGCAGCTGCCGTACCAGGCTGTGATGCAGCCAGTCAGGATACTCTCTATGGTGCACCTGTAGAAGGTCAGGATACTCTCTATGGTGCACCTGTAGAAGGTCAGGATGCTCTCTATGGTGCACCTGTAGAAGGTCAGGATCCGCTCTATGGTGCACCTGTAGAAGGTCAGGATCTCTCTATGGTGCACCTGTAGAAGGTCAGGATGCTCTCTATGGTGCACCTGTAGAAGGTCAGGATGCTCTCTATGGTGCACCTGTAGAAGGTCAGGATGCTCTCTATGGTGCACCTGTAGAAGGTCAGGATCTCTCTATGGTGCACCTGTAGAAGGTCAGGATGCTCTCTATGGTGCACCTGTAGAAGGTCAGGATGCTCTCTATGGTGCACCTGTAGAAGGTCAGGATCCTCTCTATGGTGCACCTGTAGAAGGTCAGGATGCTCTCTATGGTGCACCTGTAGAAGGTCAGGATGCTCTATGGTGCACCTGTAGGAGGTCAGGATCCTCTCTATGGTGCACCTGTAGAAGGTCAGGATCCTCTCTATGGTGCACTTGTAGAAGGTCAGGATGCTCTCTATGGTGCACCTGTAGAAGGTCAGGATACTCTCTATGGTGCACCTGTAGAAGGTCAGGATACTCTCTATGGTGCACCTGTAGAAGGTCAGGATACTCTCTATGGTGCACCTGTAGAAGGTCAGGATGCTCTTTATGGTGCACCTCTAGAAGGTCAGGATCCTCTCTATGGTGCACCTGTAGAAGGTCAGGATGCTCTTTATGGTGCACCTCTAGAAGGTCAGGATACTCTCTATGGTGCACCTGTAGAAGTTGCAGAGTATCCTGGAGTTCATGTTGAACTCCTCAGCCTGCGGAGGAAGAATAGCCGCTGTCGAGCTTTTTTGGTGATGGTGTTAGTGTGATGAGTCCATGTCAGGTCCTCAGTGATGTGGACATGTGGCTGCATTTTCCCCTTTAGATATACGATTTCAGGATCGGGGTCTAATCGCCAAAGACTTAACATTGATCATATGACATGTGTCAATAAATGTTCTCTCCTGATTGAACTGTCTGGACCCCATCCTCAACTTTTTTTCAAACCATAACATGCCTTCATAGGGCTTTCCTGTTGATCATGTTTGGTGGATTTTTTAATAGAATAATTGTAATCAATATTATATTACCTTTTAATCTATATAAGCATAAAACAACACTAAAATAAACACTACAATACAACTTGTTATTTGTTTTCTGAAAAAACACAAGGTTGTTCATTTGTGTGTATAAATATACAACACAGGCTATATACATATATATATATATACATATACAATTATAATTAATACAATTAATACAACTGTTAATTTGATTAGAGCTTTGACACATATATCTTTATTTATGTATGTATAAGTTTGACGACTTCCCCGGGCGATATCATATGGTATAGCGAATGAATCAAACTGGGTCAAAACGTGTTGTGCCCACATGCAAAGGTTGTACGCTCTGGCTTATCCCTGCGTGGTATTATTTAGTAATAGCAAACAGCTACGTTCAACTCCTTTAATGGTATATTGCAAGTGCAATAAGAAGCTACAGGGACGTTAATCTACGTCGGTAATATTAACTTTATTTAATACAATATTTACGGTACAAGATTTACATCATACAGCCCATGTAGTATAATATTTTACAAATGATGAATTACAGCAAATATGTGCAATATATCCATTATTACAGCTCCGTGGGCTGGCAGTAAGGCGATATGGGTCCGTTCTTATTGTGCATCCATGGGTAAAGGTAAAACTCATGTAGTACTGAACCATAGTACTGAACACGTCACATGAACGTGCCGGACGGCGCGGTCCCGTGGGTTAGATCCGCGTTGATAATGCAGAGGAAAATAACTCTCAGAATAACGTTATTAGCACATTTTACAACTTGAGGACCGAATGTTTTTAATAAGGGCTATACAAATGTTCATACTGGGTAGTTTAATTAGTTTAAAAAAAATTATCCAACGATTTACAGACCACTCTTTCCCAATGTAAGTCAAAGGGAAAAAGTGTTTCCGGGCCCAGCAACCTATACGGAAGTGTAGTACCGCCGTTTGGCCACAACGAATATTTTCCTCAGAGTCCGGCGCACTTCCTGGGGGCTTGGTGTGAGGTTGTGGTTGCGATGCCGATATCTGGATGCGTACAGCGAGGACTACAACATGACAAAGTAGGTGACTGTGTGGATGCCTGTTCAAAACTTTGCAAACTTGAATAAATCATTTCAAATATATATTTGTCTCCGACTTTCATTTGTACATCGTTCTTAATGTGATGTTTAGTAGCTTTGATAGCTGTCCATACCTTCAGACAGCCTAAAAGTAAAACACAAGTTGTTTACTCAGCCCGAATGCAGCATCGAGATCTGTGGCAAGCTGTGATCCTCTCCGATTAAGTTGTGATAGAACTTCTGTAGCTATTCTCTGTTTCTTACTTCTTACTTGTTACCCTTTTCCCTCAACCTATCCTAAGGGAGTGCAGGTACGTAGACACGTTGTGCCTCTCCACCTCTGTTCCCTACTTCTTACCTACTACCCTTTTCCCTCAACCTATCCTAAGGGAGTGCATGTACGTAGACACGTTGTGCCTCTCCACCTCTGTTCCTTACTTCTTCTCAACCTATCCTAAGGGAGTGCATGTACGTAGACACGTTGTGCCTCTCCACCTCTGTTCCTTACTTCTTACATGCTACCACTTATCCCTCAACCTATCCTAAGGGAGTGCTTGTACGTAGACGCGTTCCTTCCTTCTGTCTGTCTGTACCTGTGTACTCTCATGTTCCGATTAACCCAGCTTCCCCCAAATTTCTTTTTTGTGTCTATATCTACGCCGGGATCCTGAGTCGAGGCTGATCCTGTTGTTGTGGTCCTGTGTCCTGGATCCTCTATCCTGAGTTCTGGATTTGAGTCCTGGAATTCGAGTCGTGGCTGAACCTGTCTCTGCGGTCCTGCCTGACTCTCATCATACTACTTCCCTGATGGCTCCCACAGGATTGTTGACATCCTCGTGGATTCATCTTCTTATTATAGACACATGCATTTCCAAACATTTGGTCTACCTATGCTGTAAAATGTATTATCTCTTCGATTTACACACGGCATCTATTGCACGTCTGTCCGTCCTGGGAGAGGGATCCCTCCTCTGTTGCTCTCCCTGAGGTTTCTCCCATTTTCCCCTTTAAACTGTGGGTTTTTTTCTGGAAGTTTTTCCTTGTACGATGTGAGGGTCTAAGGAGGGTGTCGTATTTTCATATTTTCGTATTTTCATACTGATATTCGGTACAAACTGTGAAGTCCACTCAGACAAATGTAACATTTGTGATATTGGGCTATATAAATAAACATTGATTGATTCTCCAGCGAGCAAGGTTTTTATTAAATACCTTCATCCCTCTCATCACAACAAGACTCTACACTGTGCAGAAAAAAACAACATAGGCCTACATGAAAATAACCTTGATGGATAGCTTAGAATGAAACAAACAAATTATCTTCCATGGCTAATACTGATATGTCACAGTAATGGGTAAACCACAGAAAAGTCCAGCGGGGCACAAGTTGAATCCATATAATACGGTAGTTCTATTATGCCTTTAACAGCCAGCGCCACCATTTGGTAGTGCACATTTTGTGTCTTGATATCTTGTTGAAAAAAAAAAAAAGTTTAACTCTACTCTACCCTTTGGTTGACATGTTCTGCACAAAACAACCTCTAGATCACTGTGGTTCGACAGAATGCCCTTCAGATAGCTTCCAATGAGAAAGTTTTAACAAGGGTGTAATTATTTTTTGGAAAATATGCTCAACCAACCGGTCGAATTGGTCTTTTATGGTAAAACTAGCAATATGACTTTTTCAGAGTTTCAGATATGTTTTCTTATAAAATATGGTAAATAAATGGCTAGATTCATGGTAATAGGCCTATTACTAAATCTAGTACTGCCTTATGAGTCTCAGAGTGAAAGAGTGATAATTTATATAGCACTGTTCATGCATGAAATTCAGCCCAAAGTTGGACACAGATGAGCAATTTAGGCCAACACAGGATATAGACATTTGCTTTTAAGCCAGTGGTTTCTTCTTAGGCCAATTCAGCATATACAGTAAGATGAGCAAGTCTTTTTTTTATTATGAAAAACACTTAACATTACTTTTTTCCCCAAAAAATTGTTGACAATTATCCTTTATTATCTTGTATGAATATATCTGGTTGTATATATTGCTCATTTTCCATAAAAGAAAAACATTTATTTGAGTTTGTGTTTTATTTGAGTTTGATGCATACAAATACTGTAGATGATGATTGTTGAAAATGCACGTTTACCATAAAACGCCAGCACGACCAGTTGGTTGAGGCTCATAAAAACAAAACTGTGTAGTCAATCAAAAAAAAAGTAGTTTGTGGTTGTTTGTGTCCCGTTTGATAAAAAGATGCAAACAAATAATTTTTCCATAGCTTTTTTCTTGGTCTGGCAATTAAAGGGTTAAGCCTATATGTTTAAGCAATTATGTCTGCCTTCCCCATCTTGCACCATTAGGACCCACTGATATCAAATGCTTAACTGCCTAAGTTGCAACTATGCACTTTTTGGTGGGCTAAGCGCCAGCTTCACATATTTTTGGCTACATTTAAAGTGCCCAAATGTAAGTTTAGATATTATGCAATGCAAAGTTTTTCTTGGCCTACATTAGTCTTATAGAAGGAAAGACAACAGTGATAGTTATGTTTCAGAATAACATTTATTGGAAATTATTGGAAAAATATCACTTTTCACCAGCTTGAGCTTCAATCTCAGGATCCATGTATTTATTATCCTCTCAAGAATGGAAGTAGTCATCACATACAGAGCATTTGGTACAACTAGTTCCTGAACAGTGTCCTTCACATGCTGATATATAAGAGAGGGAGTTACACAGTCACAAGATGGAGGAATATAAAGCAGTATTCAATGTTTAGTTCAGATTAGCTCCACGTCAGAAATGATCATGCTTGTCATCTATCTCCATAGAGGCTGAATCATCATGTTAATCACATAGCTATCATATGCCTAAAGGGAGGCATGTGGCGCAGTGGGTTAGTGCGTTGGTGTTCGGATCAGGGACACTTCACCCCAAATTGCTCCTGTGGGGATTGTCCACAGTATTGAGTATGTAAGTCGCTTTGGATAAAAGCGTCTAACAAGTAACATGTAATGTAATGTAAAACAGTCCTGATGCTCTGCTAGGTAATCATACATCCTGTCATGTACACAGCTAAAGTTGGGATACCTTTGTTATCATGTTACTCTGATATTGGAAGAGTACATTGAGTATTTTCCCAACAGAAATAAAAAACGGTGTGTGTGTGTGTCTAAAATGTGCAGGCTTTGCAAAAATAATCGTCGTTCACAGAGGGCTCCTGAACACATGTCATGTGGTACCACATAGTGCACCCAGTGCACTCAATCTTAAAAGAAACAGAAAAAACACATGTTAGAATATTGACAAACATTTTTTTTTAGGTTAACATCACTTATTCAGAGTAAGCAGTAATAAAGTTGTTTACATTTAATTAAACAAGCAATGTATAGGTTGGGATCTTAGCTGTTATCCTTTCTGTTTAGAGTCCGTGCTCAGAAGTTTCTTCAACTGCTCCAGTGTCCTCCCATAGTGCAAAGACATGCAAGTTTGGTGAATTAAAGTAAACATTTTCAATATCTGTTATAGTGAGTGTTCACCCAGTGATGTAGAGGTAACCAATCCAGGGTGTATCCCAGTCTTCCAGCCAAATGTTGGTCAGGAAATTAATACAACTTCTTACCCATTGGTCACCCTTAGGCCCTGAGCTAAGTTCCCCACAGGCCCGACACAGCTGGGATAGGTCATCTGTAAAAAGAAAAAAAAGATAAGAAATACAGGCATTAAGGTAGTGAAATGCCAAACAAGACACAATATTTCTGTTTCCCTGGTCTAGTCCTTTATAGCTGAGTTTTTCACGAGAGCCATTGCCATGTGGAACCTCATTGAGGCCACTCCTTCCAGGTCTACTGGGTACTGGACCTTTGTTTTTAGGAGTATTTGCTCTGCAAGCTTAAAAGGTCTGTGATAAGTATCTTCATATTTTTTTTTAATGACAGATGGTTATATATATACACACATGAGTAAATGTTACCTTGCAAATGAACACACCGCATGAAGTTGAATCCTGCTGGATAGGGTGAGTGATGGTTGTGCAGGCCCATCTCCCAACCGAAGGTCTTTTTTTTTTTCCGGACCAGCGATCTACACAGGAAACAGATAGATTGGGTTTTGTATATAAGCCCAAGTAAGATACTTTTATAAGTCAAGAAGAGCTGAATGTTCACACATGACAATCTAATGGTATTCAAGTAAGACAGTAGTAATCAGGAAAATGATTTATGTGGCTTTGTGTTGCTCCCCCTTAATATAATCCAAAATCATGAATTTGTCTAGTAAACACAGTAGAGCTTATATTTCATTCACCTTGTTAAATCTTTGCATCTGATTAACTGCTCTTCATTGGCCCCGAATGGGTCCGAGAACAGGGACATGTTCTCGTTCAGATACATGATCTATGGAAGTGCAAAGAAATTATTAAAGTGTTGAGTGTTAAATAAATAAAAATGTCTTGACCATTAACATTTTAGATTACTTACAATGAGTGTCCAGTGTGCCCCGTCACTGACAGCTCCGGCTGCCACCTCATGTTTTGACAAGTCCAACTGAAAAACATTTGTACATATATCAGCACTGTAAACCCGAACGTTCAAAATAATTAAATAGATTAATTAGTGTAAACTTAAATTTAAAAAAAAGTTCTACTAACTTCAATATATTCAGTTCCTGTGACTGTTCTTCCTTTTTGAGTTAATTAAACTGATAATCTTTGATTAACTTGAACTATTTGGCGGATTAAGTAAGCATCACTTAAACATATACATTGAACTGTACTCATTTCTAATGATTATTGTGTGTCTGACGTCACTAACCGTCGAAACCGGGATGCAGCACTTGCGGCTAATACATGCAATAAGGTGGATCTTCACACTTAATTTCCACACTTTCCGGTGGTAATCAGCATCATTGGTCTCACTGTAAGTGCAATATTCATATTTCTTCAGTTTTTTAAATATTTTGAGATTAAACATGTGAAAGAGTGTTGATGTTAGCCAGATACATGCATGTTAGCTAGCATTAGCCAGAGGTTGAGTCAGCAGATTCACAGAAATGCCTGAATTATTTGCACAGTTACTGTATAATGTTAACTTGTAAGAGATGTAGTTGTGGAAACTGTTGGTGCCAAAGTAGGGCTGTCACTTTCTGTTGTACGAAATGTTCGTTAAAACATGATGAAAAATGTCATTGCCCCTAAGCTAATATGTATTCAAAAAGTTCAGCCAAATGCATTGTGGTTGTGGATGCTCGTAGTGACGGCAGCTGTTGAAACACTAACAGAACAGGTAGGTTTCCTAATAAAAGCCTTCAATGTTAGTTTATTCAATTTATACTCAAATGTGTGTCATAATATACCCAACCATTTACTTAATTTACTACGAGCAACCCCAAACGCATTGGACCGAAAGTCACTATTTAACACGGTCACTCCTCAAACCGAAACTTTTTGCTAACAGTTAGCTGTTTGCTAACAGTTAGCAAGCTAACGTTTTCATCCACTGTAAGCCACGAGGTGCGGAGGATTGTGTGTTGCGCTGAATTAAGAGACCCGCTGCTAAAGTTTAACACTCTCCTTCACCCAGGTTTCAACCTCTTTATACGGTTTCAACGAGCGTGAGGCCACAGACAGGGACGGAGCAGAGCAGAGACAGGTAATGTTAAATTGAATATAACGTTGTCAGTTATAAACAGGCTCGGTAGTGAACGCTTGTCCATTTGTTGTCCATTAATTCATCATTTACCATACTAACATTTCCCCAATGGACGTTTAAGAATGTATTAAGCAGTAGCTTACATTACATTTTAAATATAGGATTTGTTCAGCTTTAGTCGGAAGGGGATAATGGGCGCGAGCTGTGTGCTCGAGTCTTCCTGCCTGTCGGCTGAACTCTGCTGCTCCGCGATGAGGGTCTAACTTCAACAGGCAGCTTGAGTAAAAGTAGAAGTACTCAGATCTTGTACTTAATAAAAGTAGAAGTACTCAGATCTTGTACTTGAGTAAAAGTAGAAGTACCAGAGTGTAGGAATACACTGTTACAGTAAAAGTCCTGCATTCAAAATGTTCCTCAAGTAAAAGTAGAAAAAGTATTATCATCAAAATATAGTGAAAGTAGCGACAGTAAAAGTAGTCATTGTGCAGATTGGTCCATTTCAGAATAATATATATGATATGTTTTATAATGATTGATCATGAAAGTGTTCTCAAAGCTGGTAAAGGTGCAGCTAGTTTGAATGACTTTGTATACTGCAGGGTAGCTTGTGAATTTACTCCAGGTGGAACTAAAGTCTGATTTAAGAGTTGATTATATTTCACATCATTCATCCACATCTGTAAAGTTACTAAAGGTATTAAATACATGTAGTGGAGGAAAAGTACACCTTTTACCTCTGAACTGTAGTGGAGTAGAAGAACAAAGTAGCAAAACGTTTACATACTTAAGTAAAGTACAAGTATCTCAAAATTGTAAGTATAGTACTTGACTTTAACTGACTGCTTTTATATATTTCTATTAGATGTGACTCTGGCGTTTCTGTTATTATTAACACTGCTGCTTTAGTTGTTCTGACTGCTAAAATCCTCTGTTATTCCTCATTTTAAAGCCCATATTCGGGGGGTTCGGATCCTTGTCACCTTTTTCATACCTGATGAGTTTGCATCCCTGGTTATAAACAGGCTCGGTAGTGAACGCTTGTCCATTTGTTGTCCATTAATTAATTTACCATACTAACATTAACTCAATGGATGTTTAAGAAGTTATTAGGCAGTAGGTTACACTACATTTTAAATATAGGATTTGTTCAGCTTTAAGAATGTACTTAACCCACTAAAAGGATTTCTTCTCAAATAATCAGGGAATTACGTTATAATAACAATAACTCATCTCTCGTTCAGATTAATGTGTTCGTGTTTTCTTTTACTTCTTTGCCAAACGCCTCTGTGTCAAATGTCCTACTTGGGTTGCCGTACGTAGCTCATAATCTATCATACTCGATAAATAATAAAATGTAAATGTATGCAATCATTTATGGCATTAATATTGAATACCTAATTCTCAACTGTGAATATTTTTCATTTATTTAACATTAGAAATGTATTATAGTTGGGCCAAACTTGATAGCAACCTAAAATCATGGATGTATAATAAGAACTACCTAAGAGAGAGGGAGAGAGAGCGCGTGCAGCGGTCTGCTCGAGCACGGAGACATTTTAAAGTGTTACATTTTAGAACAGTATTTGCTATGGTGGTGAAATCTCCTCCCTCCCCCCCTGAAAGTATTTGGGGAAGTTTCATCTAAAGTAGGTTGTTAAAACGATAGATGAAAAATGATCATAGTTGGTGATGTTTTTGTAACCTGATATTGGTTGGATACTGGTATTGAACTTGTATTCAGTTGTAAGTATAAGTAATTCTGAATTTAATGTTATTGATGGAGGCTTAAACTTTCTGACAATTGTTCTTCTTGCGTTTCAGCTCGCTGGGTCCAGTATGATTTGGCAGTGTAAGTTGTGTTCAACTTCTGTCTCTTCCAGACCACAATTATTTAAACACTACAGACTGCAGCACAGCCACTTTTCCAGAGTTAGCCCCCTTCCATGCCTCTATAATGATTGTATGTGTAAATTTCAGTTGCTTAATGCACTGAGAACTAATTTGTCAAGAACACATACTGCACAATTTAGCAGTAGTGCAGAGCAGAGTCGGGAGACTGCGTTATTTAAATGCCCTTTATGCACATTTCAGCAACCTTTTTCTGAATCTGTTTTCTGTCATCTCAGAAGGCATTTAAAAAACCATGAAACAGTGGCATGCCCATATAGGGATTGTAACTATAGCACAAATGTGTACTATTCATTCAATTCCCATAAAAGTAGAACACATCAGAGGATCCCCAGAATCTCCAAGCCAGTATTTCTGAGGTTACTGGTGATTTGGATGAAGAATGTCCAGGACAGAGTACAGAAGTGGGGGATGATGATCAATGTGACACTGTCAATCTAAGAAATCAACTCAAAATGAATGTATCATCCTTATTCCTAAAGATGCAGGCTATCCTCCATGTCTCAAACACAGCCACACAAGAAATAGTGGACCACTTGAATCAGATCTTCTCCTTATCTCAGCCATTAATAAAGGAGGCAGTTAGTGACATATTGCAGAGAAATGGTCACAATATTGCAGAACCTACACTGGATGAGGTTGTTAGTGCTGTCATAGACTCAAACATTCTATTTACTGCTACCTCTAAAGGTGCAGAGTTGTCTTCATACAAGCGCAGAAAAACCTTTATTGAGCATAACTATCCATGTGTAATGCCAGTAGAGTATCAGTTGGAGCAACCTGGACATACCGTCATGTATGTTCCGATCCTTCAAATGATTCAGGAGTTGTTTAGAAACACAGACATTCTTAACAAGATTACTGAACCAAATACTGAGCCTGGTCAATATGTGTCATGGTCTGATGGCTCTCATTTCCTTGAAAATTAGTTACTGTCAACAGGGGATCTCATCCTACCACTCCAGCTATATATCGATGACCTTGAAATTGCCAACCCGCTTGGCACATCACGTAAAATTCACAAACTTTGTGCTGTATACTGGGTCCTTGCCAATGTGTCACCAAAATACAGATCAGCATTACACGCTATACAACTAGCAATACTGGTAAAAGTGACAGACCTCCGTAAGTAGCTGTGCTTGCTCCATTGCTTCATGATGTTCGTATTCTTGAGGAGGATGGTGTCTTCATTGAAAGAGTAGGTCAGAATGTCAAAGGGACCATCTTTTGTGTTTCTGTAGACAATCTGGCTGCCCATGGATTAAGTGGCTTTGTAGAGTCATTTAAAGCAGGTTATCTTTGCAGATTATGTATGGCCACAAGAGAAGAGTTTCAAGCAACTGAAGTCAGAGAGAAAGAGTTTTCTCAGAGAACCAAAGCCAGCCACCCACCTTCATGTACAACATGTTCAAGAAAGTGAAACTTTGAAAAGCCACTTTGGGGGTTAAAGCTGGCTGTGTCTTGCGTGAGTCCCTGAATTACTTCCATCCAATCACAGGCTTTCCTCCAGATATACTACATGATCTTCTGGAAGGTATCGTTCCTGTGGAGCTTTCTCTTTGCATTAAGGAGATGATCCGGCTGAAGTACTTCAGTTTAGAGCATTTGAACCAAAAGATTGCATCATTCCCGTATCAGCACACTGATAAAGTGAATAGACCTCAGCCAATTCCCAAAACATTTCAGTCTCGAGGAACAATAGGAGGCAATGGGCATGAAAATGCCACTCTGCTCCGACTGCTTCCATTGCTTGTTGGCAGTGTAGTACCAGATGGTGATGGTGCATGGGCAGTTCTGATGGAATTGAAAGAGGTGGTGGAGTTAGCATTGTGCCCATCGTTTACTGATGAAACCTTAGACTATTTTGAGTGCAAAATCAGTGATCATAGACAGGCACTGCTCGAGGTTTTCCCTGAGGTTAGGCTTCGTCCTAAACATCACTATGTGGAACATTATCCCACCCTAGTCAAGTGCTTTGGGCCCCTGCTGCACATGTGGACCATGCGGTTTGAGGCCAAACACCGCTTTTTCAAGAGAGTGGTACACGACGCTCAAAACTTCAAACATATTTTGAAGACAATGGCAATCAGACACCAACACATGATGGCCTATCATCTTGCTGCACCATCTTTTTTCAAGCCAAAAACAGAAGCGTCCAGGGTGGACTCTGTTCTAGTCTCAGCTCTACCAGAAGTAGCTCAGGCACACATAAGAAGACAAACAACAAGTGACACAATCTACCACACATCAAATGTGACCATTGATGGTACTAACTATGTCTGTGGAATGTTTGTGTCTGTTGGAGCCAGTGGTGGACTGTCTACATTTTGCAAAAATAGAACAGATCTACCTTGTGAATCACAGTGTTTCTTTTCTTTGTAGTGATTATGACTCCTGGTATGTAGAACATATCCGGTCTTATGAGCTGTTAGCCACACGGACAAGTCTTTCGATCCACCTGCAGTCTGATCTCAATGATACAGTCCCACTCTCAGCATACAAGATAGGCGGGTCGCTGCTGTTGACTCCCAAGCGGTTCTTGCAAGTGAAACAGAACTGAGGACAGCCAATGGTGAGTAGTATCTTTATTTATTACTCTGTAATCGCGCAGTTCATAATCTGTATATTTTAATAATAACCTTTTAACAGCCTGAATGTCTCTTTTTCGTTAGCAATGGCAACAATGGCAGCTGAATTCCCACAACACATGATCCTTCGTGTTGTTGAGAGGGCGGGCTGGGCTAGAAAATTAAAACTCAATGCACGACCAGCCTCTGTTGATGCACTGATTCATATTCTAAAAGCACAGTTGGAAATAGACCTTGACTTCAGTTTGCGATACGAAGATCCAGACTTTGATGGAAAACTCACTTCCCTCATTGACATTGAGGAGTTGCCCCAAAAAGCTGTTGTGCATATCTCACTTGCACAGGATTCCAGCTCTCTTTCTTCAGATGACACACTTTCAAGTGTGTCATCTGAAGAACGTCAAAGCAGATGGCCTCCAGGTCCTTTTCTAGTTCCCACATTTTCATTTGATGTTGAGCTGAAACTTAGAGCAGGGAACACTGAATTTGAGAAGGACAACACATACTTTAAGATGACAAGAGACCTAAAGCACGACATATTAGAAAAGCTTGCATCTACAATATATGGCTTCAAGGCTTACCCAAGTGATAACAATATAGCAATGGTAGCTGAGGCTCTTGTGGCCACACATCCCTGCTTGAAAGAAGCAGGATCGCGGACTGGGTGGAATGGATGGAAGAACAGCATTAAGTTTAAGATGGGCAATTACAGGAACAAGATGAGACAGGCTGGATGTCAGGAGGTCATTGTAAATGCTGGAAAAAGAAGTAGAAGCAATCCTGACAAAGAACCTCCACACTCCAACATTAAAAGACCAAAGCGAGCCGAAGTCAACTTTCTACCCAACCTTCCCCAAGGAGAGGATCCCTCAAGTCTTGAACACTTGAGGCAGACAATTGTTGAGGTAGTCAAGAAGACTGAGATGGACCTTCCCCTCATTAAAAAGATGATGCAGACCACATTTGCACTGCGGCGACAGACCATAGTGAGGACATGCCCGCCAGTGAACGAGCTCATGGACCTCTGGCCTGCTCTCAAAATGGAGTCTGAGGTAATATGGATTAGCTCTCTTTTTCCTGTTTTCTTCTTTATTGATAACATATGGCACATTCTGTGACTCTTATAGTGGCTATTTGCTGTATATAGGAGTGTAATAGATCTTCAAAGTTCCAGCTCCTTCCCTGTGGTGTGGTGTAATGCAAGGAAAAGATAAGTCCAGGTGAAGTTCTCGTTCTTGCCACAGGGAAGGAACTGACTGGTCAAACTTGGAGGATCTATTACATTTGTAAGGAGGATACCACTTTAACCTAGTTTGATTTATTTTTGAACTGACTAATTGACATTGCTGTATTGTCCTTCTGCTCTGTTTTTTTAAATAGGTGTATGCAGAGTTCCAACGGATTACAAACCAGAATCTGCCGAACACGTTCTACGCTGCTTTTGACCGCCATCTTCCTCGACTGATGGCCATATTTAGACAGAAGGCGTCCAAAACTGGGAAGACAGCTGAGGCTTTGGCTGAAATTTTTAAAATCCACGATGAACAGGTAAAGAGATTATTTTACAATTCAAAAGGTTGAACATCTAACGTTGGACAGATTAAAAAAAAATTCTTTTGAATTTTACAATTAGCCCACTTTGTTTTTGCTATTTGTCTGATAGCATTAAAGATGTGAACAGGTTATCTGTGGATATATGTTCTGTATGGATTGTTGGATTGACAGGTTTGTTCAGTAAACTTCACAGTCAACAGTTTGTACGCTTATATTTTTATCGTTATAGGAATTACATGACATCAACACCAGGCGTACCACCATTATCCATGCCAGTGTGCGAAAAAGCACACGTCCCACCGTCCGGACGTGTTATTTACAATATCGGACAAGTAGATCTTTCAATTGACTTGTCCGGCGGACAAGTGACGTTTTTCGCCCTCATTTATTGACAAATTATTGATAAATTCAGTTTACAAAACGCAGAACTCATTCGCAAATTGTACGTGTCCGCCATTGTTTGTTTAGAAATGTTAGTTTCGGTTCTGCTTGTTGATTCCTAAGGAAATGCATCTCGCCGCTTTCTGTACAGTTAGAAGGGGGCGGGTCGGGAAGTGTAGCACAGTGGCAGGGTTGGGAAGCAAAAGTCGGTTCCGAGTAGGAACAAATAACAATTGTCCGGTCCCGGGATTAATAAGAGTTGTGAGGACAGGGGGCGGAGGCCGAGCCCCGCGGACCGCAGCTCTCTCTATGCTCCGTATCAGCTGATCGCTGCATGGTGCGTCTCTCTTTGTCAAACTTTCTTATGTTCTTTCTCTAACACGTAATGAAGGTTATTAAGCGTTTTAGCTCCTATGTTGTTAATATTGACCACCATTTCCTTTAATAATAATACATTTAATTTATATAGCGCTTCTCATCTGCCAAGACAAATCTCGAAGCGCTTTATGAAGTAAAGCAGCCTCCCTGTCTGTGTCCTCGCGCTGTCCTCACATCCCCGGACCCCCAGACTCGGAGGAGCACAGGGATGTCAGTATTGTTTATGAAGCAGGGTATAGAAAGTACATTATTGAAATTAAAATACTATTTATTTACTTTTACAAACAGTGAGCAGCTGGGCAGCTGCAGCATGTGTATTGCAGGACATGTGTAAGCGTGCAAGCGTCTTTGAGTTGTAGAAAAGCGCTAGGCCTATAGGCTATAAATATAATGTATTATTATTATTATTAGGCCTATCTGTTGGACATGTGTGGTTGGACTCTGTCTCACAGGCAGGTTGCAGTGTAACATCAGAGGAGACTGGGCCAATTGTACATTCTCAAACTGCACCACTTAGAACTAAACAAACAATGCAGAGATTATTTTTATATAATTGTATTCAATAAACATAAGAAATTAAACAGTATGAAGTGATTTGTAAATAGGAATACAGATTTGACTTAATGTTTTCATAAATATATTTTTCTCCCAGTTTGTCATTATTTTTATCCTCTCAAAGAACCGGAATCGAGAACCGAAAATAACCGGAATCGAAAAGCAGAACCGGAATCGTTAAAATCCAAACGATACCCAACCCTATGTGTGATGCAGTAAAATCTTACCGCTCACTTACGTTAGCGGTGTCGTAAAAACCGTGGGAAAATGTTAAATACGATGGCGAAGAAGAAGATTCCAGTGGCCCCAATTTTTGTCCATTCTGGACAAGTGAAAAATGTATTCGGACAAGTAAATTGCCAAACTCACTTGTCCATGGACAAGTACTCTCTAAAAATTTTTTCTCACACTGCATGCCCTTCCTGTGTACCTGCAAGAGGACACCTCTGGATTTTTCTGAACCTGCACAGTGAGTCTCCTTAATTAATTAACAGTACCACTCTATATTAAGTGAATAGTTCATTAAAATACAAATATTTTTTTGCACTTATCCTGGTTCTGTCTATCCATCCATATAGTTTGTGTGATTTGCAGACGTTTTGGTCTGTTTTCCTTAACCCCAATACAAATGAACTGAATCGTTTTTTTTGTTTGAAGCGATACTGAAGTTAAGAAAAACATTAAAACTGGTAGCTCGTCTGTTTCTTTGGTGTAGAAAACCTGTTTTTCACCTTTAAATGTGTAGTCTGTTGACAAAACAACTCTCTTAAACATAGTTCTAACTAAAATATGAAGAACTTAGAAAACATATCTCCAAGAGTTGCAGTCAAAAGATATTGCCACACAGAAAATCAAGATTTTTTTAAATGTTCCTGCAAGGCGCGTGTGGCGCAGTGGATAGAGCATTGTTGTTCGGATTAAGGGAGCACAGGTTCAAACCATGGATGTATAATAAGAACTGGATACAGCGTGGGAGGCGGGGCCTCATTCATTCCTATGAGAGTTGCTCATTAGCGCATGAAGATAAAATGGCCCAACTTTTGAGAGAGCGAAACGTCACAGATTACCCGCCATGCCTGAGAAGTACCCGTATGTGCACTCATAGCGCATGCGCAACTTTAACCATCCCCCCAAAAGGCTTGTTCACATCAAGCACGTTAATTTGCGTACACGTAACAGCACCGCGCGTTCATGACAGCATGGTAATGGATTGTTATTATGATGGATCATTTTCGTATTTTTCCTCGTATAATATCAAATCCAACGATTTACAGACCACTCTTTCCCCATGTAAGTCAATGGGAAAAAGTGTTTCCGGGCCTGGCAACCAAACGGAAGTGTAGTAGCGCCGTTTGGCCAGCACGAATATTTTCATCTGAGTCCGCCGCACTTCCTGGGGGCTTGGTTCAAACCCCACTGCAGTCAGCATGTCCTTGTGTCCCTGGTTAAGACACTTCACCCCAAATTGCTCCTGTGGGGATTGCCCACAGTATTGAGTATGTAAGTCGCTTTGGATAAAAAGCGTCTAACATGTCATGTAATGTAATGTAATGCAGCTTTAGTATCTGGTTGCGGCCATTTGTTTTAGAAATTAAAACAGTCTAATCCCTTAAAGTGCTTGTGACACGGTTTTCCCCCATCATCCAAACCATTAATTTCAGTAAATAATGTCCCCTTGAAACTGTTACTGAAGTGATTTTTGAAAATTTGTACTTTGATAACCGTTAATCTGCCCTTCAATGTGACCATATTCTGGATCTTCTCTGGGTCTGCTCTGGGATTCTTAAACTCCCGCGAAAAGGTGTGCCGCGTCACAGAGGGAAGACGAACGCTTCCGGAGTCCAGTATCTGTATGCAAACAAACGATGGCGCACACAGCAGCAAGCTCCGACAGCGATTGTAGTTTAATTTTGAATGTGTCTGAGAGCTCATATGAGGATGAAGCATCTGATAGTGATAGCCTCGTAGACGATATTGACTATATGCCCTACAGATTCGAACCATATGCCTCTGAATCGGATGAAATTAACTCCGAGTCGGACAGTGGAGACGACAACCCCCCCGACGATCGCGAGATACCTCTCGATCTACAACGCTTGAACAATGTGGAATGGTTTGTAAACTATTTTATTTATTTTCATTGTCTACTTCCTTCTGATTTCATGAGCTGAAGGTACGTTTCATACTAAAGCAGATACTGTTTCTCACACACACACACACACACACACACACACACACACACACACACACACACACACACACACACACACACACACACACACACACACACACACACACAGAGTATCCTAAAAAACACATCACGTTTAAAGGTTGTTGTTCTTACCTGAGTTTTCTCTTGTTGCTCGAAGTAGGCACTTCGGGGGCGTTTGGCAGGGGGGTTGGCGAAGTCTTTGGGGCCTTTACTGATTTGGGAAGGCGTGGGAAAGAGAGTAGGCACTGCTGACGGCTTCAGAATCCGTCTTCGCGAAAAATCAATCCCAGTTTCAGCCATCAACAAAGGCCTTTCCTCGAAATTCTCGGCCAGAAAGTGGGCGCTGCATATGTAGGTCGATGTGGGGTTCATCACACACTAGCCAGCCCTTGTGTTCTGCACGTTTTTCTCCCATGTGCGCTGACGCTTGACATCCGTTGGAAAGCTATGTATGCTGATGTTAAGTTCCTCATTTGCTGTATTGGAACAGCCAGACACAACGCATCGTCGAACCATCTCTACGCGTGACAAATCCCTTCTGTCCCTGTCTGGCTCAATGGGAGCAGAATAAATATGGCCCTTTGTGACGCAGTTCCGCCTCCGTCCCGAAAAAGGAAACTGAGTGAAGGACTTTTCCCGCGATATTCGAAATTATTGATATTTATCAATACGGTATCGCAAATTCATTTTTAAACTGATGGTTCGAGATGACTAGTAGCCCAACATTGCATTGCACAACAATAGGTGGGATGGTGTCACAAGCACTTTAAGCCAGTGGTTCTCAACCTGTTGTACGCGTACCACTGGTTGTACGCCAGCTCCCGCTAGTGGTACGCGGAGGAATCTGACATATAACAAGTAACATGTAATGTAATGTAATGCATGACCAACACCCAGTTTGTGATTATTATCTCTCTTTCATTCATTTAGGAAGAGTCCGAACCAGAGCTTGGAGGTGTTGCAGTGGCCCTCCTTACTGTCATCAGTGACAATGGCACAAGTCAAGTGCAATATCAGCCTGTGACCATCTCTGTTGTCATCGAAAATGACATTGTGGTCAGCCTCCCCAGACTTGCAGATGCGTTCCTGGTAATGTTTGGACTAATTTAGGCACTACACCTCAGCTATCCCAAAGGACTGACAAACACTTTCGAGTTCACTCAGAAGGTTTTACTTGGTCTGGAAGATGGTAAATTGTGACCCAAGTTGCAGACCCTCAAGAACGATTTGATGATGCATGTGTAGAGATCCATCTGAAAAACAGGTGTGGAGTGGGGCATTTTCCCTCTACTTGAAAGTTATTTCCTTCTGAAAAAAAAAATGCCTTAAAAAAGTTGCTGTACCAGTTGCTGCAGGTTTTCAGCCAGGTGGTCAAGCTGCTCAATGTTCCCTTTTTACTTGTACATGTTATATTAATGTTTACTGTTTACCATTGTTCAAATCAAAGTATCTTTGATTTTGAGGGATGACTGTTTGCACTTTAATAATACCAAATATTTCTGATTAACCGGCATTAATAATGTGAATGTGTGTTTATGCGTTTGTTTGTTTGTTGTTGTTGCTGCACTTTAACTCACCCAGATGAAGATTTGATACTTGTTAATGTAATTCATTTACATTTTAGAGTTTTACAGTTAAAGGGTTCAGACTGTCATTGTGATGTTATCAAAGTTGTTGCCCTATTCAGGTTTTAACCAAAATGTGCCAGAAGTACAATTGCCTTTGCATTTTATTTTTTTATGATTACTTATTTTACTGTTAAAATAAGACATTTACTAAAGCTGTTCAAGTTAGTCGCACTCGATTCAATTGAAGTTGCCTCAATGTTTTTAAGTGTTAAGTTATGTGATTTTGAGTTGACTAAGTCAATGTGTTTGGTTTGGTTGAAATAATAAATATTGAGTTCTGTTAACCCAACAAGACTGTGTTTGAGTACTTGTTTTTTTTAAGTTCTGGTAACTTAATCCATTAGTAGAGGTGAATTCAAATGTTTAAGTCACAATACCTGAATATATTTGAGTTGACTTAATAAGCCATTTTAATTTACTGTAATCAATAGGTACATGTAGCATTTAATCCAATTATTTAAGTTCTTGAAAATTGTAAGTTTTGAGTTGATTAACTTAAAATACTTAAGGCAATCAGTTGCCCTAATTTTTTTTAGTTAAGTTTACTTATTGGGGTTTACAGTGAGTACATATGTTCAAATAAACACTTATTTCTAGTCCTACTCTACTTACCTTTCTTATACCTCCCTTGTGGGTACTTTGCCAGAGGGAAGTCATCAGGTAGGAATCAAAAATGTATACCCCAGCTTTGGCCCCAATCCACGATAGATAGGCATTCACAATCTATAAATACAACAGTATCTTTTTAACCAATTTTCTAGAGAATTATCAGTTTGCATACGTACATTTTTCTTAGAAAGTAGGCTAACTTCTCCCTCCAACTCCTTTCCCGGGGCCAAGACCAAAAGATTTTCACTATAGACCTTGTATGGGCCATACTTGGCCCACAGCGTCTCCCTCCTCCTCCCTGCCCATATGTCTCGGATTACTGTAAAAAACAAACAAAAAAAAACATGTTAGTTATGAATGAAATGCATACTTTAAGGTGTACTTTGTGTCAGTTTACTTACAAGTCTCTTCATCAGACGATGCTCCTCTTGCCTGGCAGTCCGTAGATGGAGCCATGCTCTTGGAGGATGTTGAGAATGTGGATGTGGGGGTGGAGGTGGATGTGGAGGTGGTTGTGGGTGTGGAGGTGGGTGTGGAGGTGGAGGTGGATGTGGAGGTGGATGTGGAGGTGGGTGTGGAGGTGGTTGTGGGTGTGGAGGTGGGTGTGGAGGTGGAGGTGGATGTGGATGTGGAGGTGGGTGTGGAGGTGGAGGTGGATGTCAGTGGACCAGCCAGAGGAGAAGGATCCAACACTTTTTTTTTATTTAGCAGGGATCCTCTCCTCTGGTGTGACATAGTGTGACAGATGGTCAATGTTGATTTGCATTGTCTTTTCACCCTTTTCTGCCCCAAGGTCCGCTATTTTCCCCTCAATTGTTAAAATCCAGTATGGTCCCACCATGTCTGCCTCTAGCTTTCCGCCTTTTCTTTGTTCTAACCGTTTAAAAAAAAAAAAAAAAAAAACTAAATCCCCCACTTTGAAATGTTCTACTTGCCCATGGTCTAGTTTTCTTTTGCGGACCTTATCTTGGCTTTTTTTATGTTGGTTTTCACCTCGTTGAAAACTGCCTCCTGTCTTTTGAGTCCCTCGAAGAGTTCCTCTCTTTCCACCAAGCTGCTGACTTTGTCTTCTGTTATCTGCCACAGAAAACCATTAGAATGTAGAGAAAACATAGATGTTTGAAATAAAAAACATTCTAAAGGATGACAACATTAGCAGATCTTACTTCTTACTCCTTGGGCACCTCTGACGGGTACCTCGCCTCCCTCCCAAACATTAGATAATAAGGACTGAACTTTGTGGTTAACTGAGGCTTGGTTCTAAGAGCAAACATTGTCCCTTGAAGGACTTGGTCCCACCGTTTTGGCTGACCTGCCACCAGTTTGTTCAGGGACCTAAATTCAGGTAAAGTACAAACACAAGAAGGTAGAACAGAAATTGGTTTCTAATATATGATGAAGCTGCTGATTTATTTACTCTTGTTGTTTTAGGTATCAATTCTGATTAGTTAATATAGGAACAGTAATGTTTGTTATTCTATGAACAAATATACCTTTGTATTGTGCCATTTAATTTTTCCACCAGCCCATTTGTTTGTGGATGGTACGGCGTGCACATGCTTCTTTTGATGCCAAGCCTCTCACAAAGGTTATAGTTGACCTTGAAGTGAACATTGGGACAACAGGAAATAAGTTTGTTAGCACAGCACAGTTACATAATGGGGAGTCATAATTCTTCAAAGTAGTACCTTATTGCGAAATTCCCCGCCTTGATCTGTTAGCAGTCTTTTAGGTGCACCAAATTTGTGAAATAAATCAATAATACATTTGGTCACCTCATCTGCTGTTTTATTTTTAAGTGGGTATGCCTCTGCCCATTTGGTGAAATAATCAACCATGACACAAATGTATTGATTGCCACCATCGGTTACTGTGAGTTTACCCACTAGGTCCATTCCAACGAGCTCAAGAGGCTCTGTTATCTGAGATGAAAAAAAAACACATGAGCATTGCAGTACATTACTGTTGACATGTTTGAAAGCTGAAACTGTCTTCAAATGTTTCCTTGTACCTCTATAGGAGTGTACTCAACCTTTCTTTGATAGAGGCCCTCTTTGATTGGCACTGGGGACACTGAAGAACCTGAACCAAAACACACACTGTAAACTTTTCTGTGTTGCACTTTTGTACCATAATGTGTAATTTACCTCATTATTTTGAACTCACCCACTTGCGGATATCCTCCTCCATGCCAGGCCAATAAAATTGTTGAATTATGGCCTGATGTTTCTTTTCCCTTCCAAAATGTCCACCAATGTGGCTACAATGGAACTCCTCAAAGAGCTCGTTGGCTTCTTTGGCTGACACCACAACTTTGGCGAGGTGCTCAGCCATATTTTTTTTCCTCCTGCATATGTAGTGCAGATCCCCATTTGGTATTGAAATGTCATAATTATACATGTATTGAGAGTGTTATCATAGCAGATGATGTTCTGAAGACCACATGTCTGACATTGTTACCTATAATCCTAAAGGTCTCTGCTCTTGATAAAAAACCTCTGTTTGCTATTCAAGCCATCAGGATAAATATGGTAGATCATAAAATCCATCAGTTGTTTAACAACTTTTGAATCCATCCCCTCTTGGCTAGCCCTACAGCTATTCTCTCCCTCCAACACACACACACATGCACACAACACACTCACAAGGACAAACACTCTATCACATTCAATACTCACTTACGCACAGCCGATCTTTCTCTATGTCTGTCTATTTATCTATCTCTATCTCTATCTATGTCTCTGTCTCGCTATGTCTCGCTATCTATCTCTCTCTATACTCACAAACCAAGAAAGTTGTGACAATTCCGCCGGTTTATATAGCCTAGACCAGGGGTCGGCAACCTTTTTGATATGAAGTGCCATTACAAAAACATTTTTTTATCAGCGTGCCGACGATCGTGAATTATCAACGGGGTGGGGGGGTGAGGAGCTCGACGCTCGTGAACTGTCAACAGGAGGTCGGGGGGAGCCTCGCTGCGGGGAAGCAGTGTGTGGACCTGTCAGCGCAACTTACATGATGCCGAATTTAACAAACGAATTTAAATAATTGGTTTATACGGCATAATAATACGGACGATCGTCCGCTCTGTGATTCTCCAGAACACACATGTTATGATATTAGGGTCATGCAGAGTGAGATGAGATCGCTGTCCCTTTAAGAGAGAGAGAGAGGGGTGTGGCGTGTGCATGTGTGTGTGTGGATGGTAGAGCGAGAGTGAGCGAGCGTGTGTATGTTTCTGGAAGTGAAACGAGGCAGCAGAAAAACAGAGGTCTGTGATGTATTTTGTGAAACAGAAGAACAACTAAATAAATGCAACGGCCTCCCAAGAAGAGCTCGCCTCTCTCCAGTCATTTAAGCTAAAGTGGGTTATTGAACCTGAAGCTTGTTGCTTCTGCCCTGCGAGACGACAGAGTCATCCCCCCTGTTTCCTCGACTACGGTCTGGGAGCCGACAGGAAAGTTCAACACACAGATGGCCAGTCCGCCCCTTTGTAGCATATTATTTCGATGAGAGATGAGCAGATCGCCACTGGGCTTTCAACTAAAGACACAGCCACGCAAAAACTGCGGCATTTGTACAGCTGCTTATGGGTACTGCAATTTGTGAAGTGCTTTCCTCTGTGGTGAAACGATCAGCACTGCACCACGGAGGAAAGCGGCAGAAAGTCGCCTGGAGTTAAAGAGAGCGGGGCTGCGTTGCGTGCATGGCTTCCTTCTGCAGGTAACGGGGAGACGCTCTGGCGGCGGTCTCGTTAGGATCCGAAAATAACATTTAAATATTTTTGCACTTATTCCACTTATTCCTTTTGTGCCACTGGTTACGGTGCCGCGTGCCACCATTGGCACGCGTGCCAGGGGTTGCTGACCCCTGGCCTAGACAATCTAGGATCTAAATATATATAGTATGTATGTATATATATATATGTATATAACTATATATATAAAATAACAATTTCATTATATTGATTCAACTTGTGCTCCGCTGGACTTTTCTGTGGTTTACCCGTTACTGTGACATATCAGTATTAGCCATGGAAGATAGTTTGTTTGTTTCATTCTAAGCTATCCATCAAGGTTATTTTCATGTATGTTGTTTTTTTTCTGCACAGTGTAGAGTCTTGCTGTGATGAGAGGGATGAAGGTATTTAATAAAAACCTTGCTCGCTTGAGAATAGCTACAGAAGTCCTATCACAACTTAATCGGAGAGGATCACGGATCTCGATGCTGCATTCGGGCTGTGAGTAAACAACTTGTGTTTTACTTTTAGGCTGTCTGAAGGTATGGACAACTATCAAAACTACTAAACATCACATTAAGAATGATGTACAAATGAAAGTCGGAGACAAATATATATTTGAAATGATTTATTCAAGTTTGCAAAGTTTTGAACAGGCATCCACACAGTCACCTACTTTGTCATGTTGTAGTCCTCGCTGTACGCATCCGGATATCGGCATCGCAACAACAACCTCACACACTGGTACTGAATTTGCATCAAAGTGTTCCTTTGTAGACAAATATACAAAAAGATGAATGTAAACGACAGAAAAAACGATTGAAATGTGTATTTCCTGGTTATTCGACAATGGGTCCTCAATGTACACGCCCCCATACATCTATCTACCGTTATAGAATATCACGAGTTCCCCGCGCCACCAGTTAAACGATGTTCCGGTGTGCTCCGACGGCAGTGCACCAATTTGCTGCCCTAGGCAAGATTTTGCGCGGCATCACAGAAAATTACACTGTTAATGAAATCACACAGAAGCTGTATACGTTTTTTGGGAGATGGATTTATTTTAACACAAATACAACATTAAAACCTATAATTTCACACAAAAAACATTATTTCAAAAAATAACTTTCACATAAACCCCCATTAAAATACTAAAGGCCTCAATCTCACACCTCAACACCTTACCTTAGCCTGACTCTCCTTGCCTTTCTTGAAGCAAATGTATCTATGACATCATCATAAGACAGCTGTTTTGAGACCACATGGTTGATGCTTATGATGGATAGTCCACTGAGACGTTCTTGTCCCATAGAAGATCACAAGTAAGTTTTGACCAGTTTGAGCTTTGAGAAGCTTCTTTCAGCAGCAGCCACTGTAACAGGAAGAGTGGCAGAGATTCTCAGAGCAACCCACAAATTGGGGTACATTTCTGTCAGCTTCTTCTCATGAAGGAAGGTCAATAGTTCCATGTTTTTCATCTTCTTTGATGGCAAATGTGGAATATTTTGCATTTCTGCAGCAAGTTCCCTGCCATCAATGTCTGGTTGTCCATCATGGGTCAGCGCAGAGCTCAGGGTTTGACAGTGCTGTGGCAGTTCTTCGTTTGATGTGGTGGGAAAGTTGATGAGCACTCCAAACTTGTCATTTACCTCTCCAAGGTGCTGAAATCTCTCATCAAGTGAAGAGAGGGCTGTATCCACAACCACATAAAAAAATGTGATTTCCATTTTTTTAAGTGCATCATCAATAGGCTCATCTGGAGACTCATAACCAAACTGCCGTTTTGTGGATCGCTTTTGTTTGAGAACAGCCTCCACGTTCATCTCCTCACACATCTCCTTTGCAGTTGTCTGTGCATCAGAAAATCCAGTCCTTCTGTAGCAGGTGAGGGAATCTCCTGTTTTCTTCAGCAGGTCGACAGCCACATCTAACTGCATGGAGGGTGACTGCATCAGTTTGCTCACATGCTGGATCTTGTAGAGGATGTCGTACCATATGGTTGTGCAAATGGCAAAACGGTAAGATCCAATCTCCTTAGCCAAAGACTGGGCTTCAACTCTCACCACAGGGTCTGCAGTTGTTTCCCTCACCTCCAGAAGAGCCTCTCTGATTTGCCCAGCCTGGTACTTTACTGCCTCAATGCTTTTTATCCTGCTTTCCCATCTGGTCTCTGACCACGATTTCAGGGTTGTTTTGACATGTTTCAGCAGGATGTCCCATCTATGCGCGGAGGCCGAGAAAAGTTTGTACAAGTTTGTTAAATACCCAAAGTAGCCTATAGCATCTGGTGAGCTCTTTGCAGCATCAGCTATAATAGCATATACCATACCACCATATTTAAGGTGTGAGCACCACAAGGGACAAAAAAAGCTCTTGGGTTCTGCTGAAGCAACCTAGCCTGAACACCTTTATTCTTACCCTTCATGTTGGCACCGTTGTCATATGACTGTCCTCTGCAGTCCTCAAAGGGGATGTTAAGTTCCTCCAGCCTTTTGAGAATGAGTAATGTCAAACTTTCCCCTGTGGACTGCTCTGCCACAAGAAAGCCCAGGAAATGTTCTTTAACCTGTGGTTTGTCTTCTAGTGATACTATCCTGACAATAACAGAGAGTTGTTCTTTATGACTCAGATCAGGAGTGCAATCCAAAATGATGGAGAAATACTTACAAGTTTTTATCTCTTCCACAATTGTGTCCAGTATTTTAGAGCTGATTTTAATGTGTGTGACTGCCAGCTCCACTTTCCAACCTACCAACATGCTGCTTCATGACTGGATCTAATTTGGCCATAAGCTCCACTTCTTTTAAAAAGTTGCCATTGTCTGGTTGGTTTAATGTGTCTGTGGACCCCCTCAGAGCCAAGTTTCTCTCTGCTAAGGACTGAATCATTGCCACGAGTCGGGTGAGAACGTCGCGCCACCTATTTCTCTCAGCCTGAGCAAGGGCCATCTCTTGCATATCTATTGTAAGCCCCCTGGCAAGACGGACGTCTAACTCCTTCCATGTTCCCATGTTTCTGTTGTGCTCCTTGCTTTCTTCATGTACCTTGAGCAAGTGACTTGCATTTTACCTTTAGTCCTTCCCTATTGAGTTTGTAATTTCTCTGTGAAAACATTTTGCAGCAGAAGCAGTGCAAGCTATCATTTTTTTTTGAATACATCAACCAGCTTCTTTTGATTTTTTCTCCGTTGATTAAGACTCTGTTAAAATAGTCCTGCTGACACCTTCTCCCATCTTTTTGTTTGGCAAAGGTAAAACTATGTTTCACTTGATATGGTCCACTCTGAACAAACTCTGTCCTGTCATTATCAGTAAGAACAGATGGCCAGTCAGCAGGGTCTATTGGTGAAGCCTTTATCCCTGATGCTGTATCACTTGGCTCTGCTGAGGTGGAGGGGACAGGAGCACTTGATGATGCTGCAGTGCTGGGCTCTGCTGAGGTGGAGGGAACAGGAGCACTTGATGATGCTGCAGTGCTGGGCTCTGCTGAGGTGGAGGGAACAGGAGCACTTGATGCTGCTGCAGTGCTGGGCTCTGCTGAGGTGGAGGGAACAGGAACACTTGATGCTGTTGCAGTGCTGGGCTCTGCTGAGGTGGAGGGAACAGGAACACTTTATGCTGCTGCAGTGCTGGGCTCTGCTGAGGTGGAGGGGACAGGAGCACTTGATGCTGCTGCAGTGCTGGGCTCTGCTAAGGTGGAGGGGACAGGAGCGCTTGATGCTGCTGCAGTGCTGGGCTCTGCTGAGGTGGAGGGGACAGGAGCGCTTGATAATGCTGCAGTGCTGGGCTCTGCTGAGGTGGAGGGGACAGGAGCACTTGATGCTGCTGCAGTGCTGGGCTCTGCTGAGGTGGAGGGGACAGGAGCGCTTGATGCTGCTGCAGTGCTGGGCTCTGCTGAGGTGGAGGGGACAGGAGCGCTTGATGCTGCTGCAGTGCTGGGCTCTGCTGAGGTGGAGGGGACAGGAGCACTTGATGCTGCTGCAGTGCTGGGCTCTGCTGAGGTGGAGGGGACAGGAGCACTTGATGCTGCTGCAGTGCTGGGCTCTGCTGAGGTGGTATGAGGCCCAACATATTTCAAAAGTGCATCTGGAGAGAGAAGAGAAGTATATGTGACCATCAAGAGATGCATTATATGTGCTAGACCTAAGACATATTATAGAAATCAGAAAACAGGAGCAGCTCACAAAATAATTAGAATATCATGGAATATATTGCCTCCATATCATGTAGAATTGATGCATTTATCTCTGCTAAAGGAGCCCCGACCAAGTATTGAGTACATATTTGAACAAACTTTTCAGAAGATCGAAATATCTGTATTATAAATCCTTATCTAATATTATACTATTTTGAGATACAGGATTATTGATTTTCATGATCTGTAAGCTGTAAGAATCACAATTAAAACAAAAAAGGTTTGAAATATTTCACTTTATGCATAATGAATCTAGAATATATGATTAATTTGTTTTATTAAATTAAAGAAAAACAGTTCTATGATATAGTTATTCTTTTAGATGCACCTGTAGATTCTGCGACTTACCAGATGGCAAAGAAGCAGTTACGTACAGTGCAATATAGCATATTAAATATAAAGGCTAAGGTATGCAATATTTACAGTAGTGACAAGCATTTTAACACTGGTGTAAACGTTACACTATTGATTATTGAACATACTTTAGACAGCATAAACTGTAAGGCAATACAATTAAAGGCCTACAACTATAAATTATTGAGGGGATGTAAAAGGAATAGCATTTTAATGACTATCATTATTACTACTAGCCTATTACTACAAGCAGGGCAAACATTGGCTCGCTTCAACAGATATAGTAGATGATATATAACAGGTGATGTAACTCTTTCCAAATGTCCCTGAATTTAAGGTGGGAGTAACAGTAATAATTGACGTTAACTCTAAATGTAACTATTGATTAGCAAACAAACGACCTTGCTATCGTCTAAAAGTAAGCTAGCAAGTTAAAACTGTTCCATCAACGGTAACTACAATTCATTTTTTGACTTTGTTTATTCATCATCACATTAACGTTACTTTACCTTTGTCTTTCTCCCGTTTGTCCTCCTCCTCTTTTCTTTTCTTTCTTCCCCAGGCACCAGATAACTTTGTTCTTTTCGACATGCTAATTACCGTCTTTGTTTTCTTCTCCCGAGTCACAGCAGGTCAAAGGCGGCGGGTCAAGTGTCACTCAGTGAGACTTGACCCGCCCCCCTCGCTCCTCCCCCCCGCCGGGGGCTGCTGGGGCTGGTGCAGTTCAACTTACCTGATTTAGTGGGGGGGGGGGGGCGCGCCATAGTGTATGGGCGCTGTACGCAATATAGGCGTAGTTCTGTTAAGATAAGATAATAAGATGTACTTTGTTGATCCAAAATCGGGAAATAGTTTTGTTGTGAACATTTTCTTTTTTTAATAAAACAATTATTTCCCCCAATTTTCGGTGCCCCCCTGGCTTGATGCGCCCTTAGCATTCGCCTATACTGCCTATGCCAAGGGCCGGCCCTGGCAGTGCACCTAGAGTCACCAGCTACGTCTGCACTGACTGTAGGTGCATGAAACCTACAGGTGCATGAAACTCTGCACGTTTCATTTGCAAAACACGGCAGCCGCTCCGTTGAAACAGCTGACGGCTGCCCGCTGCACGGGTGTGAGTGCTGCACAGTAACACTAAGATGCTAAGCTAAACTGTGCTAATGGATGGCAGAGCAAAAGGTTAATGTAACGTTGGAACTAACTTCATCCTATTACTTTTTAAAACACACGAAAAGCCATGGGGAGCATGCCTCACGGCGATAAACTGAGCCGGACAAACAAAGTAATAAACGAACAGCTGCAGTTTTTATGCTAGGTTGTAGCTAGCCACCAAACAAACATTTAAATCCTTATATTTTGTTTCAAATACATGAGAAAAATATCACTTACCAGTTTTGGTTAAAAGTCCGCATTGCCGTCAGCCATGTCCTCTAGAGATGGGTGAGTCCTGATTCATCCGGATCATTAACCCGGATCCTAGTAATGAGCTGGTCGTGACGAGTCTCCCCTCTCGATTAACCCGAGTCCTTTGAGTCCTACACCTGGTGACATACAAATTAAAACTATAAATTGCGTCACTCGCTACTCTCCTTATAACATGTAAAATCACATTACAACGTACCCCAGTCCATCTGCCTAGATTTTAGCAAGTAGGATAGCTGCCAGAAGTTATTGTTTGCCTCAGGGGAGTGGACGCGGATCAGTGAAACTTCCTGCAGACTCGTGCGGACTCAGAGCCGTAACCGTAGCAGATCCAGAGATCCAGAGATCCAGTCAGACTCATCATGGACGAGTCAACAGCAGACTCAGATTCGCAAATCCTGACTCACTGAATCATGGGAACTTCCTTCATTTCCTGCAGACTCGTGGGGACTCAGAGCCGTAACCGTATAGCAGATCCAGAGATCCAGACTCGTCATGCACGAGCATAGCCGCGGGAACTGGGAAGTCATTTTACTTTACCCCAAAAGTGGGGAGAGATTTCAACAACAGTAACATGAAGTTTTTCAAATGTACACCACTCGCAGCCCCGCCTCCAGCACCCCTATTTCCCGCGGCTATTGTGCATGAGTCAACAGCAGACTCAGAGATTCGCAAATTCTGACTCATTGTGCAAAACATAGCAGACTCGTGTGGACTCAGAGCCGTAACCGTATAGCAGCAGATCCAGAGATCCAGCAGACTCGTCATGCACGAGTCAACAGCAGACTCAGATTCGCCAAATCGCAAAATAACCCTTTTTTTGTGATCAACATTTTTTATTAAAGCAAAAGACACTGTGTAGCGGAGGTTAATGTAACGTTAGTTTAATATGCTCGTGAAATGCCACAACTTTTCGGTTTCACCGGTAGGATTTCTATGCTCTTGGTGATGCTGACTCATATGACTCAAATGACTCGTATGATCCGGATATCTTCAATGACTGACTCAGAAGACTCCGAGTCCGTAAAAGGATCCGGATTTGCCATCTCTAATGTCCTCAGCCATGTCCTCCTGCTACTGTTTCTTGGTGAGACAATGACCGAACGCTGAAAGACCAATCCCTGATGAGAACCTGCCCGCGTGATGACTGCTGGCCAATCCCTGATGAGAACCTGCCTGATTGAGTCTTTAGCCGCCGAATCAGTGAGCAGGTGTGTCCAGCCAATGAAAAGCGCTTATTTTGTGTAAAACTGCAATACCATGAATCGGCTGTATGAGCGTTTTATACACAATGAGCACACACAAATATACACTAGAAATCAGGTTTAGGGGGTTTATTAGGACATACCGAGAAAAAGCGGGAGGGTTTTATTTACATGTTGATAAGTGCTTCTTCACTGCGCGACTTGTGAGGACACCAGTTTTGCCTTCACAAGTCTAAATGCCCTTATAATAATAGACAGGAAGGATATGCAAAACCAGAAACAAATATTAACAATTATAATGTGGAACTTTAGACATCTTTAGTTTGTCAAAACATTATGTTTGGTAATGTATTGATAAATGATTAAACAACGCCGAAGAACTACCTTGCAACCTTTTTCGATCGTCCTGCTTCTTAGCTTGGAACCACAGTTTCAGACAGCAATTGCAACTTTGTGTTTCTTCCTTTGTCTTCCACAGCATGCCTATGCAAAAAAATAAAAATAATAATCAATAAATATAATATATCCTCACTCATTTTTTCTTTTTGATGAATTGTTTCCTTGTAAAAAATGTTCTCCCACTTTTGTCTTAAATCCATTATAGGTGTAATTTACGCATAATTTCGATTCTCTGGTTTCATAGTTACAGAAAGGTTTGACAAGGTAAAATATTGACCCTACATGCACAGGTTTGTTTGTTTTGAAAGTGTGAAAAATGTATGTCAAAGTAAGCATTAGCATATTACACATGTTGCAAACTGCAGCTTGCGTGTATATCTGGTGAAATGGGCTCACAAGAAGGACAAATCTATCTTGTTTGTTTGTTTGTAGCCTTTATTTATCCAGGTAAAAAATCCCATTGAGATCAACGATCTCTTTTACAAGGGAGACCTGCCGCACATTGGTTACACATGTAACAGAAAACAAAAAGGACACATACAACATAATGACAGGGGTATAACTTACAAACTTATTCACAAAGACAGGTATCAGGAGTATCAAATATCATTTCATCACGCTGTGCTTTAAAATGATGCAGGGGAACCAAAATGCTCATTTTCAAAATGTTTTGCAGAGTGTTGCAAGCTAGAGGAGATAAAAGCTTTAGTGCCTAAAACAGTCCTAGCACTTGGTACATGTATAGACTGATTCTATAATTTAGGGTGCATTTCACATCAACAAAACAGTAAAAAAAAAGTGTTCTTTCTCAATAAAACAATCAGTGGTTCAAGTTAGTATATTCCTCAGTGTAACATATCCACTAGTTGCAAAGCTTAAACATTTTTTTATGTTATCTATTTTAGATATTTTAAATTTGAAAAAATGAGGTGCAACATAGTTGACAATGAAACTCAAACATTTGATGCAAATAACATAGTTGACTGGACACATTATTAACCATCAGCACTATGTTCATTTCAAGGCAGAAGTGCACAATTCCATTGATAATGATGTGTAATGATGTCTACATGTCATACAAATTGTCAACTAGGTTACCTGTCAACTAAGTTACTACAGTTATTACATTACTGGGTAACTTAGTTGACAGGTAACCTAGTTGACAATTTCCCTATTTTGACCCATCATTTCAATGGTAGGCCTTGCCTGGATGACCACATGTCATTTTCTTGAACAGGTTAACATCACATTTGAACATATAATTGAATTAAAATCATTAAACAATTGTAAACCATAACAATGTACGTAACATTGTTGACGGTCAATTAATATACTCATTGACAATGTGCTATTATACATAAAATATTGTAAAACATTAGAGGACAATCACCACAGTGTGTTCAAAATGTCTGCCAAAGAGGAACATGGCATCATGTGATGCTGGTGACATGGTATTGGGACAAACAATTTTTGAGTTAAAGGGGGGAGTTCTGTTAGTAACATAGTTGACAGAACTTTTGCGGACATTCATATATTAAGATATTTAAATTATTTAAAGGAGGAAATCAATTTAAAAAATGTTATTATTCTTTAGTATTTAGACTTTTAAAATAAATGAATACTTTTTTTTATTTACTTTAATGGTTTTTATTCATTATTTTGAAACCAAGACACCCTCAACTGAAAAACGGACATAGCAAAAACTGACAATTTAAGAACATCATGACACATTTCAAGCTAAATAAAGCATAGGATGCACATAATGTGTGTGTGATATTATAACATGCTTTCCAATAATAGGCAAAATATGATATTTTTGAAGAAAATAGTTAGAATAATTATAATTATCATCAATGGACATCAATGGACATGGAATGTACCCTAAATTGTAGAATCACTGGGATCTTAGGCAATAGCTACTTGCGACTCTCTGTGATATCAGTGAGCAGATGTAAGGTGGCAGTTTACCCAGCATGGCTTTGTATATGAACATGTACCAATGACTGAGTCTCCGAACAGTAAGTGATGGCAGACTTGCCCTGGCATACAGGGTACAGTGATGAGTAAGTGCTTTACAGTTTGTAACAAATCTCAGCGCACTGTGATAGGCGGCATCTAACTTCATCAGGTAATGGGCAGGTGCATTCATATATATCAAATCACCATAGTCCAGCACAGGTAAAAAGGTCACAGAGACTAGCATTTTCCTGGCCTCAAGCGAGAAACAGGACTTGTTTCTGAAAAAGAAACCTAGCTTCACCCTTAGCTTTCTAAGCAGATTATTGACCTGAGGTTTAAAAGAGAGACAATCATCAAGCCAGATACCAAGGTATTTACAGGGTTGGGTTGTAACGGAATACATGTAACGGCGTTACGCAATCAGAATACAAAAATCAAGTAACTGTATTCAGCTTGCGTTACATTTGAAAAACGAGTAATCTGATTACAGTTACTTTCGTAAACCTGAAGTGAATACATTTTGGATTACTTATTGGAATTATTGGTGGAAAGATTTCCTCAAAACATTTAATATTCATTACTAAAGGTACAGCCGAATCATCACAGCGCACAAAACCTATTACCGCCGCAGATGGACCAAAAAAGGGAGCGTTTGAAAAAAATGTGCGGGTCCGCTCAGTGAAACAATAACAACAAAACATGGAGGAACAAAAGTCTGCGTTTAAATCGTGTGTGTGTGTGTGTGTAGAGGTGTGTGCGGTTAAAACACATCAGCCTGCGGTCGCTCTTTAGCCTTTCCAATGATTCTGAAGGTAAACACAGTGAAGGCGGTGTGTGAAAGGCGGTGTGTGAAAGGCTCTGCGCGCTCCTCTTCTCAGAGACTGAGTTAACCCTCCCGCTGCCTCCTGGTGCTGCAGAGATTTCATGAAGAGAAGGAGGTTTTCCTTCTATAAAACAGCTGCGCGCAGCAGATACTGTGAGTGTCACGGACATGAATTCATAGATCAAGGCAGACTGGTGCACACTCTCTCCTGTTTTGCCAATCCGGTGCTTAAACAAATATAGCTCTACACCCCTGGCCGAAATGTCCTTAAAATGAAGTCCGAGTTCGACATTTTAATTAATGTCCTGCCAACACTGGCAGGACAGAAGGCGACACGCCCGTTCTAAGCCGTGTCCCTCACTCCTCACATCCCAAGCTGCATCCCCAAAAAGTTTATTATGTTGTTACATCGTTTCAGATGTTATGTTTCAGTTGTGCTCTTGATAAGCCATTAAAACAGTAAAAACACGTTCAGTTTCCTTTTGCTTTTTGTGTCTCCTGTACACCAAAACATACCCATCTGTTATGCAAAAAGAAAGTAATCCAAAAGTAATCTAAAAGTAATCTGATTACGTTACTTTTTTAAGACACGTAACTGTAACTGTATTCGGATTACTTTCAGAGCCATGTATTCAGTAATCAGTAACTGATTACATTTACAAAGTAACCCTCCCAACCTTGGGTATTTATAACAGCTAACCACTTAAAGTACTTTTCCTTACGTATACAATATCCAAAGTGGTCTCCGGTGTCTTTTTGGCTTTTGAAAATAGCATTACCTTAGTTTTATCCACATTTAAAAGAAGCTTAAGCTCAGAGAGCTGTGTCTGAATAATATTAAAAACAGCCTGTAATTTAACCTGTTAAACCCTGAGCCTGTTTTTCAGGTCTCAGGCTCGAAAATGACATTCCCAGAACAAATGACCATATCTTCCCTTCTAAAAGGGTTAAATTAATAATCTTTTTTCTCAAAGTAATGATAAACCTGTGAGTTGGATGTAGAAAAGTCAGAATCAATATAGATCTTTTTTATTTTAAAGAAAATTCAGATTGAACATAGTAAAAAACTGTAAATTATAGTGTCCGTCCAAAAATTATTTTTTACTGATAGTGAAAACTACCCTTGGATGATGGGTTAGTAGACTAAAAGCTTTAGGAATCCAAAGTACAACATATAATAAGTACCCTGTATCAAGATTGATGCAAAACAAGTGACCTTTTTAGAGAGATTTAGCAAAAAAAAAACACTTCTGGGGTCATTTGGGTGGATTTTCCATATCTCTGGCCCCCCTTGGTCGATTTGGATGATTGACATCTCTTTTTAACCGTCAGAGCCAATGGAATCGAGGGAAAGTTCCACATACACACACAGGTTACCAAATAAGGAGTGAGAGTGACGAGTAGAAAAACCGGAAGCTGCGCTAATCTCTGGTGGCTACCATTAGCAGCTCATTTTTTCTCCGATTTCTGCATAAAAATAGAATTATGGATTATCAATAATTTTTTCAAAGAGACAGACACATTATTAACCTATGGATTAACCTTCAGCCGCGTTTTTTCTCGTTTTAATGCCATTGAACACGACATTTGATCAGAATAACAGCTAAGGTGGGACGATGTCCCGTTTTTTCTCCGTAATGCTCCGTGTTGTGATGTCTGTGTTTGCTTCCCCTGTCGCGAGTTCTGATCGCTCAGGGATGATACTATACCTATATAATCTGTGGAGTCTCAGCTTTAATCGGATATCTTGTATGTGCAGTTACGATAAGTAATAAGGGTATCTTTATCTTGAGTTCTGTGCCAAGTCCGTTAGCTTTTTGCCGTTCAGGGGTCATTATGAGACTTGTGTTTTGTTTTGGTAAAAATGGTTCGTATCGTCAGTTAGCTGAGATTCTTCCCGTTAATCTGGTATGACACATTAATAGGTTTTTAAATGTTAAGAAGCCCTGAGACACAGTCTCGAAAAAAAACTTTCACGAGCGCCGATCGGGGGGGCGCTCTTCCTTAAGGCGAGACACGGCAGGCAAAAACATCGTTTTTCATGCACTGGTCAATTTTGAGATTTTGTGCTCTTTTGATTCCATAACATGTTTTCTTTCAGGCTTTTGGAAGGAAAACGTACAAAATACACATTTAGGTGTTTATTGTACTATAGTTTGTCTATTTGCATCTGTAGATTTCTCCCAAATTCACCAAAAGTTAGCATTCTAACGTAACATAAAGTACAGCGACCGCTGTTTGGACCATGTAATCAGAGGTATCGTTGGAAAGCTCCGTTTCTCCTGCACAATCTCATCGGATCCAAATATGGTCATTTCCTTCGTATCAGCAACCAATCGTGAAAGTACAAAGGGGTATTAAACCAAGAAACTAAATCTCATTGGCTGGTGTCAATTTCTGACAACGTGATTCTTTCAGATGCGTCACGTGGTGTGCTCAAACACTTCCTGGTTAGCTTTCCGCTAGAAATTTAAATCTCAAAATGGCAAAAGAACGGCGAAAAAAATGTTCACAGAGAAGACGATAACAATTGTCACTTGCACGAAGCAAGGTTATACAAAAAACAAATGATCCCGAACATGAAATACCTTCACGGAGTGCGTCGATACGCAAGCTGTCATCCAAAGAACAGCAGGGTTTAGGTACCAAAACACAGCAATCTTTAAAGGTCGTTTTCTCAAAATGAGTTTTTTCTCCTACTCTGAGTTCGGAATTTCCACTCCAGTAGCTCGTACATACACCAAACCTTCCAGTTATATTCCTATCAATATTATGAAGGCTTTTACAGAAGGGTTTGTTCATATATCATTCATAGCCTGAATTATATAACATTTTATACCTAAAAACATGGCGAAAATTGATATTTTAGGGCTGTTGACAGTATTTTCTGATTTATGGAGTGATAAAAAGAGATATCCAAAATCCCTTCAGTAAAAGCCTTAGATACTAATATGACTACAAAATGAAACAAGAATTTTGAACCTGGCTTTATCCAAAGTTCAGATTTCGGTTCCTGAAATGTGTTAAAATATGCGCATATTTAATGAGATAATGACTAATTCGCATATTTAAACATGCTATTTCAGAATACTTGTAATACTAAAAACAATTGCCTTATTTTAAGTAATTAACTGGAAAAATTTCTAGCTGATATCTTTAAGTTAAAACAATTACCCTATTCACCTGGGGTGTCTGCCTTAAGAGGTTAACAACAGCCTCCTTAATGGAGGGACCTGCACAATACATCACGGTATCATCAGCATAAAAATGTAAAGTTGCTTCATCCACATTTTGACCTAAACTGTTAATATAGATGGAGAATAAAAGTGGACCTAAAACAGAACCTTGTGGTACACCATTTGTAATGTTTAACCACTCAGAAGTGAGCCCATCAAAATGAACACATTGGGACCTTTCAGAGAGGTAGTTCACAAACCACCCCACAGCATGGCTGGATATGCCAATACTGGCCAGCCTCTGCTTCAGGATTTGATGATCGACGGTATCGAAAGCTTTGGAAAGATCAATAAACAGAACTGCACAACTCTGCTTTTTGTCTAAGATATTAGCAATATCATTCACCACTTTCATTGTCGCAGTTATGGTGCTATGTTGCTTTCTGAAACCTGACTGATGTTTACATAGTAGGTCATTGTTACTTAAAAACACCTTTACCTGCTCACTCACTAGGCTTTCAAGAATCTTGGCCAGAACTGACAATTTAGAGATGGACCTATAATTATTTAATAAAGTAGCCTCCCCACCTTTTAGTAGAGGAAGGACATAAGCTGACTTCCATATTTTTGGAATTGTGTTCGTGCTGAGGGAGAGGTTAAAAGGAGAAGAAAGAGGTGGTGCAATCAAATCTGCAGCTATCTTTAAAAAGAATGGTTCTAAGTTGTCCGGACCAGCCGGTTTTTTAGGATCTAACTTGGTTAAGGCTTCATGAACGACTTCAATAGAAAAAGGAGAAAAACTGAAAGGGTTTTCCAAACCACGTTTTTCAGAGTCACAGACTGTGGTGTTCACAGTAGCAGAGTTAGAAACAGAATCAAACAGAGAGCCACAGGACACAAAATGCTCATTAAAACAATTTAACATAGTGGCCCTTTCCGATATAGTGCCAGATGCTGTGGTAAGGCAAGGAGGTAGCTCATTACGGATTTCACCGGTGGATAACGATTTTATGGCTTTCCAACATTTTCTAGGATTATTCAGGTTCTTTGTGGTAACTGAGAGATAATACTTAGACTTAGCACTTTTGATTTGTGATGTGAAGCTATTTCTTAGCTGCCTAAAACGAAGCCATTCTACCTCTAAGCCTGATTTCCTAGCCTTTGCCAAGGCCTTGTTTCTCTCATGTAGGAGACTAGACAATTCAGCAGAAAACCAAGGATTATCTCGTCCCTTCACTCTAAATTTACGCAGGGGTGCATGTTGTTGGAGCACCACGCTTTGGAGTGGTTGAAGGTTCGAGCCTGCTCCGCGCCGTTCGTTGATGAGTGGTCTGCTATAAGAGGAAGGACTCAGACACCGAGATATGAGGTTAACAATAAGCTGATTTAATGGTAAAAGCAACAGTACAATATAACGAAGTACTTCGGGCCCTGGTTCTACTACCGTGCGATATACGTATCGGGACAATCAGACAGAACAGGGGCCCCTAGTATAAGGAAGTTACAATATTTATACACACAAACGGGGAGGAGTTGTGTGGGAGGAGTTGTGTCGGTTGCTCCTCCCTAGGTGTTATCTACTGGTGGATTCACTCCTGGGCGAGCCCTAGGCAGCGAATCAGAGTGAGTCAGCCATTGCTGCCCTGGAGACCGTCTTCCACTCCCGTACAGAGCGTGGGAGATTTGGATCTACTGCGCCCGCTGATAAGTCCCAGGCCGTCTTCATGGCAGCCATGGGGTGAACAATTCATGGGGTCACCATGGGGTGAACATAACAATCTTTACCTTCGCACCTGGCAGTACTCCCTTTTCCTAGGGGTCAACATGGGGTGAACATAACAATCTTTATCTTTGCAAAAGCCGGTGCGATGTGCTGTTCTGACTACTCTTTGTACTCTAAGTCTCTGCACAGTCTCTGCACATGACCTTGCTACTTTCAATGTTGTAAGTTAAACACTTTCCCATGCAACCCCTCCCCACGCTCCTGTCCACCCCATCAAAACCCGGGGGGGGGGCGGCGACTGAGTCCATCCATTCCCAAGTCACGGCACACACAATGAGCACAGCAAGCAAATAATGCAACAATAAGAATATTGCCCTAGTTTCATAAGCAGTTTCATAAGCATACATTTTACACAGACTATTGGCGCCTAAGATATGTCGGGCCAAGGTTATAGTTATTGAAACAGGTTATACAGGTTACTTTAATGTCTATCAATAATTTCCATAAAACCAAGATAAAAATAAGACCATGCAATTTCAACATCATCACACAGATCGATTTTTCCCCAATCAAAACCAAACAGATCATGTACAAAACCCTGCTCCACAAAATGTTTTGTGTCTCTCTTAATGATAATGCGAGGTTTACCCTTTTGGACCTTTGTGTCCCTAATTGTTGCTACAACACAGTGATCACTCAAATCATTAGCAAATGCTCCCACAGATGAGTATTTATAGGGAATATTAGTTAAAATTAGATCAATTAAGGAGGATTTATTTGGGGACTTAATGTTTTGGCGAGTAGGACTGTCTACAATCTGAGTAACATTTAAAGAGATACAAAGGTTTTTAAAATCGTCTGACACTGTAGTTAACCAGTCCCAGTTAAAATCTCCAAGTAGCACTATTTCCTTGTAGTCAAGTTGAGATAAAACTTTTGCCAATGAAGACAAGGAGTCCTTGACAGCTGAGGGGGGTCTGTAACAGCCCACCACCATGACCTGTTGACCCTTTGCCACTTCGATATTTAAGGCTAAATATTCTAGTTGTCTACTAATTGATTTGGAAACCAATGTGGTTACACTAAACTTATTCTTCACATAAATGGCAACGCCACCACCTTTATTAAGTCGGTCGGTACGATAAACATTCTAACCATTTAAGGAGATGTCAGAGGTGCCAAAATAGATTTATTGATTTCACCATTGTAGCATAGTTATTACCATAGGATAACTTTTAAGGTGGAAATAACTGTTGTTGTTAGTCCAAGATGTAGAGTTTTAAAAGACACTGGGAAAAGAGCGATTGCAAATTTAATATTGAAAAAGCAATATAATTGGGGGTAAAACATGCGGGGCCTTGGATCACTCATTGTAATAGTGCATATTATTGACAACCAATATCTGATAGGGATAAGGGGTCACTCAACCCACCCTGTAGTTGTTTTAAAATCTTAACTGCAGCTTCACAGGGAGCGCACGGCACCAGACTATGAGTTTAAAAGACAAGCGCCACCACCTCCTAATGGACATCCATTTAATCAGTGATGACCTGAAATTTAGAGATGTTATTTAACGTAAAAACATACCTGCCATAAGTGAAAATTCCTAAATTCAATTACAAACCATTGATGAAATGATTTCTGTTTTTAAATCCTTGATAAAGGAGGGAGTAATTGTTACATGTTCGGACACCCAAGGTTCCACAAACTGTTAAAGGGGTTTACATTGTTCTTTAAGTAGACCAGAATTGAAGATAAATGAGTATAATGAATTATGAAATACATGGCAGAGCTACACAGATCCTAATGTTTTGATTCAAGATAATAGTTATGTACACAAGTTTCTGAAATAGATGTATTAGACATTTTGATACAAATTAGGTGTAAATAAACTGCAGTAGTAGTACTATAAGGAAGTGAATTTTGTACCAAGTTTCAGTTAATGTAGGAGGCAGAAGTCCCAATGAAAAGTTAATACCATCTTGAAAATTATAGTTGAAATCGTGAATGAATAAGAAATGGCGCTCCGCATATGACATATTTTTGTAGATAAAGGGTATGCTGAAATATCTCTGAAAAGACTGCAGAGCACGACACATGGCCAAAAGACCGAGACCAAATGACCTTTGACCCTGACTGACAGTGTGACAAAAGCACTGTCAATGACTGACTCTGGGGTGTACCTGACCAAACCTGACTTGACAACCAGACAGTGTGAGTGTGAATGAATGCCGGCATGTGATCAGTGCAACTGCATGATTCTAAAACAATAACTAACCAAGCATGTTTTTGGACTAACACATTATTTTGGAGCTCCAAGGGAAACGAGAGGATTCCTAAAAATTCCACAAAAATGGAAAACTGCACATGTGACCCGTTCTAATCTACTTGATGTTATTTTACTCCCACAGGAGTTGGCGGTTTGCAAATGTAAAACTCAAACTAAAATCTGAAGATTCTGTTTCTTTTAGGACTAAAAGATGGTGTGTAAACACTTATTTTCACTGGAGTGTTTACTGTGGAAATAATAATAATGGATGTAAAATTGTAAATAATGTTCGCTATGTCCCTAACCAATGTTTACCTGAACGTTTTTTTCCCCTCCCCATTACAGGGTTGTGTTACACATGAGTTCATGTGTAAAAAGGGGGGAGTGTGTATAATGTATAATATCAACATGGCTGTGAAATTCACAACTTAAATTTTTCTTTTAGGGATTGAAAGAAACCTTCCGCCCCAACCCGGATGTTCAAACTGACCATTGAATGATAGTTTTAGAGCCAACCTGCTCCATATCTGGGGATAAGATACTGTTTGATGAATGTTGACATGTTTCTAAATATTGATTGAATTATAACAGGTAACGCAGATGCAGAATCAGTGGCCAAGGGGCTACTGTGAGAGATGTAATTCCAGAATGGAATACCAAAGAAGTTGACCTGTGATAATGAAACAATTTTGTAATATTTTAACAGATATTAGAGTACCTGAGGTTTGAAATGTAGAAAGAACATATTACAGTTAAGTTAAGCTAAAACATAGTGTGGCGGCACGTGGGAGTGATTGTTTGAAATACTATTTAACTAAAAGCCAGACAACGCCACCTTGGGAATTCACCCAAGGAAATAATTATTCAAAGTACCAATAAGGCACTCAGGTTCGTAATACTGAGGGGCAGGAGACGTGGTTCCAATTCATCAAATGTTTTATTTCATATATTAAAATATCATTAAAAACACAGTAAGAACAACATACACACTGGAAATAAAGGGGGAAATCTTAATTCAGGGATGCTGAGGCTTACCAGTGGATGGAGGTGACGGGGGGTGAGAGGGATCCCAACAAAGTAAATTAAGGCACCCGTGATCACTACACACTCACACGAAGGAACACCAAAATCAGGGGGAGCACAGCACGACACTCAAAAAGGGGGGAAGCCGCCACCGGGGACACCAGCACCACACCTTTGGCTCTCAGCAACTAAAGAGGGGCAAACAAGACACAATTACTGGGATAAACAATAAAAAGTCAATAATACTACAAAATACTGATCAGTTCACTGATATTAACTGAAATAAACAAAACAAATATAGAGCAACAGGGTCGAAAACAACTAAACCAAAGAAACAGAAATTAACCTAACAGTCTACTTAATCTTAAATTAAATAAACAAAACAAACTTAACTCAACAGGGTCAATGAAATAACTAATCATAAACAGAGACTAATCAAATAGTCCGCGATAACAATGTTTAAAATATGGCCCTGTAGTGAAGGGCAAGGTGACACAAAGGCACAGTGACACCAAGAGGCAATGCAGACAATGCAGGCCAAGAGCAACACCCGCTAGGCAGCAGTGTAGCGGTGAAGCACAGTAGGGAAGGCAAGCCAGCTGTGCAGACAGACACAGCCGTGAGGGCAGACCAGCCGTCCAGGCAACACTCAGTCAGGCAAGCAAGACACTCGTAGTAGAGCAGTCGTGGATGCAACACAGACGTAGAGGCAAAACAGCAGTCCTTCTTTATCAGGCTTCCAGCGCAGAGCCTAGCAGACATTTAAGGTGATGTTACGATAATAATACTAGATTAAGATTATTCAGGAAGAATGAGACAAGCAGAAGGTCTACCTACCGATCAGGCCAAGTTCAGACAAACACACAGCAGGAGAGCTTCATTTACAGCGGCAGCAGACATGGGCTGCAGGATCCCTGCAAGGGTCTACAACCAGCGATGCATTTAGTATTTAGGCTAATTGTCATGCTAGGTGTACAACAAACGGCAGCCACTGCAAACTCACCGGTGCCAGCGGAGAAAGCACGTCAGCGGAACCCGGAAGTGGCCTTCGTGCCAAAGAGCAAGAGGGAGCAAGAGCGACACTGACCCCTCTTTATAAAGGTTGCCCCGTGTGGTGATAGGGCTGAACAGTCTATCCTGCTACAATAGTAATGTAATGAGACATAATTTAATTTAGACAAAATCTTGTAACTAGCCTGGTAAATAATTAGAGGTAAAAGCCATAGACTTTATTGTTTAGGTCATTATGGGGATATAAATGAACACAAGGGCAATTTAAATTCATAATAGAAAGACATGTGATGATAGTATGTTGGAATTCTCCATTCATTTTTTCAGCTTGATAATAGACAGGTTGTCACAATCTTATGAAGGACCCAAATGCAGCACTCGAGAAACCAAGGAGTATTGGTAATGTACTTTATTGGTAATAATACCAGAGCAGAGGGATACCAGCAGAACAGTAACAGCCGGATGCTGTGCAGGCAAACGAACCAGAGGACAGCAGGCAGAAGGTGAGTCAGGGCCGGGCAGAGGGTCAGGGAGCAGGCGAGGCGGTCAACGTAGGTACAGGCAGGGTCAGACAGCAGGCAAGGCAGGATAGTCCAAAGACAGGCAGGATCAGGGAACAGGCAGAGCAGGCAGGTCAGGGACAGGCAGGGTCGGAACCGGGTAGGCAATCTGGTAACAAACGCGTGAAAGACTAGCATGAAGGCAAAGTACGATCTGGCAACGGGTGTGTGTCTGATGAGGGTTTAAATACTGGCAGTAAAACTAATGGGTGCAGTAGAGAAAGAGAGTGAGCAAACACGTGCGTGTGATTAACAGGTGAGACAGGTGAATGGAAAACTACTGGTGAATGATGGAGCAGACTGTGACAGAACCCCCCCCTTAATGGACGGCTCCTGACGTCCCTAAATGCTAATCTACAGAGGAGGGTGGGAGGTGGGGTTAGTACTCATCTGAAAAAGTTCTTTCGGCCTCCTTCTCCTGCCCCCTGTGGGAATCGACGTCCTCATCAGAAGCAGGCCCCTCGCTGTCCTCCTCGGAAGAGCTGACAGTATGTGGAGAGACTCTCCCTGTGTCTCTGCCCGTCGATGTGATGGCCTTAGAAGGTTGCTCGGGATTGCGCTGATGGAACTCTCTGATGAGCCGGGGGTCCAACACATGACGGGCTGGAACCCAAGACCTCTCCTCAGGGCCGTAACCCTCCCAGTCTACCAGGTACTGGACTCCTCTCCCTCTGCGACGGGAACGAAGCAGTCGATGGAAGGTGTACGTAGGTCCACCGTCAATCATCCGTGGGGGTGGTGGAGGAGGGACCGCAGGAACCAGTGCACTCTCTCGGACAGGTTTGATCCTGGAAACGTGAAAGGTGGGATGGACCCGCAGAGTCCGAGGCAGTCTTAGCCTTACTGCTGCGGGATTGATTATCCTAATAATCTCAAACGGTCCAATGAACCTCGGTGCAAGCTTTTTCGACTCCACCCGTAAAGGAATATCCTGGGTGGACAGCCATACCTTTTGGCCCACCTGGTAGACGGGTGCCTTGGAACGTCGGCGGTTGGCAGAGGAGGCGTACCGGTTGGCTGAACGAACAAGTGTTATCCGGGCTTGATTCCAGGTCTGGCGACAGCGACGAATGAAAGCCTGGACGGACGGACAGGTAACCTCCCTCTCCAGGGCCGGAAACAGAGGGGGTTGGAACCCGTATGCACACTGAAATGGGGACAGCTTGGTGGCAGAACTGATCAGCGTGTTGTGGGCGTACTCGACCCAGAGCAGTTGTTTAGCCCAGGCCGCTGGGTGCTTGGAGACTATACAGCGTAAAGCCGTCTCCATCTCCTGGTTCTTCCTTTCGGTCTGACCGTTGGATTGAGGATGGAAACCGGATGACAGACTGACCGTGGCCCCAATGAGCGTGCAGAATTCCCTCCAGAACACCGAGGTAAATTGGGGACCACGATCGGAAACCACATCGGTAGGTAGCCCATGGAGCCGGAACACGTGGAACAGGACCAGCTCCGCCGTCTCTTTAGCTGAGGGGAGCTTGGGTATCGGCACAAAATGAGCCATCTTACTGAACCGGTCTACCACTGTCAAGATGGCAGTGTGCCCGTTGGACGGTGGCAGACCAGTAACAAAGTCCAGAGAAATGTGGGACCAGGGGCGATGAGGGATAGGCAGAGGTTGTAGGAGACCAGCAGGAGCTTGGTGAGAAGACTTGTGTTGATTGCACACTGGGCAGGCATTAACAAATTCCCTGGTGTCCTCCTTAAGTGTTGCCCACCAGAACCTTTGCTGGACTACCTCCCGGGTACGTTGGATACCAGGATGGCAGGTGAGTCTGGAGTTGTGGGCCCACTGGATAACATCAGACCTCAACATCTGCGGAACGAACAGGCGGTTAGGAGGACAGGCACTGGGACCCGGCTGGTCCTCCAGGGCGGCCTTGACCCTCTCCTCCACTTCCCAGGTGAGGGCGGCGACGAGCTGAGGAGTCGGAAGGATGGTGTCCGAGCCTCTGGGAATGTTCCCTCCCTCCCCAAACTGACGAGACAGAGCGTCAGCCTTAATGTTCCGAGAACCAGGGCGGTAGGAGAGGGAGAAATTGAACCGCGTGAAAAAGAGGGCCCATCTAGCCTGTCGGGAATTCAGTCTGCGGGCCGACCGGATGTATTCCAAATTCTTGTGGTCGGTCCACACCAGGAAAGGTTGACTGGTCCCCTCGAGCCAGTGACGCCACTCCTCCAGGGCCAACTTCAATGCTAGCAGCTCCCGGTTTCCTACATCATAGTTTCTTTCCGCTGGTGTCAAACGCCTCGAAAAGAAAGCACAGGGATGGAGTTTTTGGCTGTTGGTTGCTCGCTGAGACAGGATGGCCCCCACCCCATATCAGAAGCATCCACCTCCAAAACAAATTGTCTTTCAGGATCGGGTACTCGGAGGATGGGGGCGGAGGTGAACCTGGCCTTAAGGTTCTGGAACGCCTCCTCAGCCAAGGAGGACCACTGGAACATAACCTTAGAGGAGGTCAGGGCTGTGAGTGGAACGGCCAAGGTGCTGTATCCACGAATGAACCTCCGGTAGAAGTTGGCGAACCCGAGGAACTGTTGTAGCCGCTTCCGGGAGTCTGGAACCGGCCAGGAAGTGACTGCATCAACCTTGGAGGGATCCATCTCAATGCTCCCCTGTCCCACGATGTATCCCAGAAAAGAGACAGAGGAGGTGTGAAACTCACACTTCTCAGTTTTAACAAACAGCGAGTTCTCCAGCAATCTCTGGAGAACCGCCTGGACGTGGTGCACGTGTTCTTTCAGAGTCTTGGAAAAGATCAGGATGTCATCCAAGTAAATAAATACGTGCCGGTCCAACATGTCACGGAGCACGTCATTTACCAACGCCTGGAATACTGCAGGGGCGTTGGTAAGTCCAAAAGGCATCACCAGATACTCGTAGTGCCCCGAGGCGGTGTTGAAGGCGGTCTTCCACTCATCCCCCTCGCGAATACGTACCAAGTGGTACGCGTTACGCAAGTCCAGCTTGGTGAATATGGTTGCTCCCTGCAGCAACTCGAATGCAGAGGAGATAAGAGGCAGTGGGTATCGATTCTTTATAGTAATGTCATTAAGACCCCGAAAGTCGATACAGGGCCTTAGGGTCTTGTCTTTCTTCTCCACAAAGAAGAACCCCGCTCCAGCGGGTGATGAGGAAGGGCGAATAATCCCAGCCGCCAGAGAGTTATTGATATAAGTCTCCATGGAAACTCTTTCCGGAGCAGACAGGGAGTACAATCGACCCCTGGGAGGGCTGGTGCCGGGATGCAGGTCGATGGCACAGTCGTAAGGCCGGTGTGGTGGTAGGGAAGTAGCCCTCGTCTTGCTGAATACTTCCTTGAAGTCCAGATATTCCGGTGGAACCCCTGTAACATCCGGAACTCGGCTGGGGTTCACCGAACGCTGAGGCGCGGCAGCCTGTTTCAGACAGATCTGATGACAAGAGGGGCTCCACCCCAAAATGGCTCCCGTCTCCCAGTCAATGTTAGGGTTGTGGCGGCGAAGCCATGGGTAACCCAGGATAAGCGGGATATGTGGAGACCGGAGAACATGAAACTGAATAGTTTCATGATGGTTCCCGGACAGGAGCATGTGAACGGGTACAGTCTGATGAGTCACTGTCCCCAGCAGGTGACCGTCTAAGGCGCTGGCTGGAACTGGGCGAGATAAGGAACCCGGTCTATTCCCAACTGCAGCATAAGCTCTTCGTCCATAATACTCGCGTCCGAACCAGAGTCAATAAAAACTGCAAGGGCCTGAGAGCTATCCGGTAATAGCAACCTGACGTGGCTCAATGGTCTCTGAGCGGGAACAAATCCAGGGGTTTGGCTCACCAGTATGTTCCCCATTACTGCTGAGCCTTGCCTTTTACCGGGCAGCGAGAAACAAAATGGCCGGCCCGGCCGCAGTAGAGACATAGGTTACCTCGTCTGCGATGTTCACGTTCCTCCAAGGTGAGGCTGGTGCGACCCACCTGCATGGGCTCATCACCCCCTGGTTGCGGCTCTGGAGTGAGGGGAGGAGTCCCAGTCGAACCCAGATGTCGGGGCGCCCAGGCATGTTGAACTCCCTCCAACCGTCGCTCCCGTCTCCGTGTCTGGATGCGCCGATCCATGCGGGAAGTCAGTTCAATCAGCCCATCCAGTGAGTTGGGCAGATCAAAAGACACCAGCTCGTCTTTAATGTAAGCCGCCAAGCCACGCAGATAGGCGTCACACTGGGCTGCAGAATTCCAGTTGCTGAGGCGGCCCCTGATGCGAAACCCAATAGCATAATCCACCACAGATCCATTACCCTGGCTCAGGCTCAGTAGTCCTCCTGCAGCGTCTGGACCCACAGACACGGGTCCAAACACCTTGCGCAGCTCCGCGGAAAAAACGGGGAAAGAAGAGCAGGCGGGTGTCTGCTGCTCCCATTCAGCTGTGCCCCACAGTCGGGCTTTCCCAGTCGCCACACGAGCTGCTTCAGAAGCGAAAGTGTGTGGCTGCAGCGCGAACAGGATAGAACAGTTAGTAAGAAACGGGCTGCAGCCCTCCGGTTCCCCGGCGTAGCGCTCCGGAGTTCCCACCCGAGGCTCTGGGGTAAATCCAATCGGAGAGGATGCAGAAGCGGGTGCCGGCGGCATGGGAAGAGGCGCTGGAGCAGCCACTACTGCCGCTGGCTGCTGCACAGTAGCCGTTAGCTGCTGTAGCTGCGCAGCTAAATAGGTTAGCGTCTGGTCATGTGTAGGGTTTGCATGATGAGCCTCGGTGGCCAGGGAAGCTATAAATATTGTGAATTCTGTACACTCGCGGCCTCTGTTCGGTCTGACTGTCTGATACGTACATCGCACGGTGGAAGAGCTGAGGCCCGAAGTACTTCGTTATATAAGTACTTCGTTATATTGTACTGTTGTTTCTACCATTAAATCAGCTTATTGTTTAATCTCATATCTCTGTCTGAGCCGTTCCTTTTTACAGCAGACCACTCATCAAACGAACAGCGCGGAGCGGGCTCGAACCTTCAACAACTGAAGGGTGCTTAAATCCAACAGTACTTATTTTACCAATTACTCTGGTATTACTAATAATACCAGAGCAGAGGGATACCAGCAGAACAGTAACAGCCGGATGCTGTGCAGGCAAACGAACCAGAGGACAGCAGGCAGAAGGTGAGTCAGGGCCGGGCAGAGGGTCAGGGAGCAGGCGAGGCGGTCAACGTAGGTACAGGCAGGGTCAGACAGCAGGCAAGGCAGGATAGTCCAAAAACAGGCAGGATCAGGGAACAGGCAGAGCAGGCAGGTCAGGGACAGGCAGGGTCGGAACCGGGTAGGCAATCTGGTAACAAACGCGTGAAAGACTAGCATGAAGGCAAAGTACGATCTGGCAACGGGTGTGTGTCTGATGAGGGTTTAAATACTGGCAGTAAAACTAATGGGTGCAGTAGAGAAAGAGAGTGAGCAAACACGTGCGTGTGATTAACAGGTGAGACAGGTGAAAGGAAAACTACTGGTGAATGATGGAGCAGACTGTGACACAGGTAGAAGCAGTATTGCCAGGTGCAATTGATGTGATTTCTGCACACGATCCAAGCAGAGAATGGTGTATCGTACAGGACAGATACACCCAGGAAATCATTCACTCTGACAGTATCATGACTTTAGTTGTTTTTGAATCCATAACATTAGTGTGTGTCTTTACCACAAACAGGACTAGTTCATTGTTATGTTTAGATTTTAAAAAGATTTCAAGGATTTGATTTAGGAATAACACAGATGCTCATCAGACATTTCCGAGCTATTGAAATATGTTATTTAGTTCACCCAAAAGATGTTTTATTTTGTTTGTAACATATGCCAAGTAGTAAGATTAAGATATCAGCAGGTTCTGAATTATTATTCCTCTGTCTCACAACCAACAAGAATGTGGATGGGGAGAACTATATCTACTATAACCAGCAGAGATTCATAAATTACACCAGAGACACAGTAAAAAGATGACACGAACAGTTAGATAAAAACAGACCGATAGAATGGCGCTAGACATTAGTTGAAAAAGGGGGTGTATGCAAAAGCTGAAGAGGATAAGATTGTTTAAATGAATAATATTTTGCTATTTTCAGATAGTTTAATCCTTATATTTTGTGAAAGAACAAGTGCCTTTACACCAGATACAGTATGAAGATGATTTATGATGTGAAAGGAGGGAGTTAGACGTTTTCCATACCAAGCTAATTCCTGCTATTTTACGAAGTGACATTAAAGGTTTAAGCTAGAAGTTATGCACAATGAAAAACTTCGTATTGATGATGAAAATGTATTGTTCCTACTATTTGTATTTTTCTACTTTTTATATGAGTTATGTACCATGCAATTTTCAGATGAAGAACTCATTGATTTCAGTATTATTTACATACCGTAAAAGGTATGTAAGGAGGGATTGTAAGAAATTCAAATCAATGTTGATATGGCGTAATTTAAATGATATACACTGTATTTAATTTAAATCTGTTTTATTCTAAAAACCGAATGTTCACACATGACTTCCGGTTTTCTGCTAAGTAAATCTCGTCATTTCCGGTTAGCATTAGCATGTGGCGAATGCTACGTTTTGAAACCGTGAATTGAAGCTGAAATGACATCTGATGTTGTACCCTAAACACACTGTTTTTTAACACTCATTTATTGACGCTGAAATAGTGTTATTAGGGAATGTTTAAATAACCACAGACATTAGAATGATGTAATTTAGCAGCAGAAAACGGCAGGATTTGCATCGGACACACCCCCGTCGACGCCGGCCAATAGGAGAAGACTACAGTTGATAACCCGTGATGGACAGGGAGAATCGATCTCTTCCTTGACCCCAGCTGACCCAACGCCGACGGGACCAACAGCTGGCAGGGGGGAGCCACCAACTCGCACATTTCATTGTATATCGCCGCATGATTTGTTTAATTAAATGCTGTTAACTTTTATAAGCTTCCTTGTACTCTTTTCAGTTTATCCTAGTCTCGGGGCTAAAGAAATCCTAACACTAACCTACATTGTGTTTTGGTTGTGTGCAGATATTTTTCCAAACTTGACATTTTTTGAGAAATAAATATCATTAAACAAATCTCTGGGGTTTTGTGGAACTGTCAAAATAGATATCATTGTCTGGCGATATGACTGAAATTAGAGCAAATCCCTGCAGCCAGGTTTAAGAAATCCGCCATAAAACAGTTCAAAGAAGAAGAAGCAGTTCTAGCAACAAATTCACGTGGTTGTGGTGTGGAGATGTTAGATTAGCACAAAGGGATGTAGTGTTCAAGTCGACAAACTTCATGTTATGTACCCTGTTTGTTTGTTAGAATACAGAGTTGGTGTGTGTGAGAGATTGTGTGTCTGGCAGCTCCTCGGGGTTGATACCTACAGGGAGGGATAAAAACTGCAGGACTCGTCACTCTTGGGAGCTCATTTAGAGCAAAGCAGCCCTGCCTCTCAGTCATCTAAATTGGAGGATTTACCACTCACACTCTCACACACACACACACACACACACACACACACACACACACACACACACACACACACACACACACACACACACACACACACACACACACACACACACAGGCATGCAAGCAGAACACTGCCAACCAGCACACACTTTTCACACTTCTCCTACCTATTAACTTGCATTTAAGTTTGTTGTTGCGTTACACTCGGTGTCAGCATGAGCAAGTCAATCAGAAGCATCCCATTATCTATTCATCCTCCGGCATGCCCACAGCAAATCAAACTGCTGGAGAGCCCAAAGGCTTCAGGGAAACACTTCAGCATCTCCACACAACTCCGTGAGAGTGTTGAAGCAATCTCGAGGTCTGGCAAGGGAACACGACAGTAATCAATAACTCTGTATGATGGTGTACAGATAGAAATCAAAGGCCAGGGACTTTCATAAAAGTAAAGAGGCAGGTGGAGAGCAGGCCTAAAATGCCGACTCTAAACAGGTATTGATTACTCGGAATGGTCAGTCGTGCAGAGGAGGGGTATATTTGGGGGGCGGGTTCTATAGAAGCACAGAGCAGGATACTACCAGGGATTGATCTGCACAGCGGCGGAGAACCTGCTCGCTAATGCTGGGTTTCCCTGCCTCAAAGGACCTCACTTCACCAAGCATTGATCCAGCAGCCAGCCACAGCAGGCTCATTAAAACCACCAGGAAAACACATACATACAACCCAGCAGCAACACACACTGCAGTGAGAATGTCTGAGAGCGCACAATGATGTTTTCAAGAGCGAGGAAGGTACATTAGACAAGCGGAGAATTTGTATTGCAGCACGGGTTGAAGGTCAAGCTAATTACATGTCCGACCGTACTCTGAAGCTCTGTACAGCCTCCAGATGGCTTATTACAGCTAAACGCTGCTGTTTGAGGCTGAATCGTCAGGGGAAACGCTTATGCTCATGTACTATAAAAATGACAAACCCAAATTACAAAACAGTTCTCTAGATCAGCTCTTAGTTTTATTTAAAAAAATGTACAAGTTTTGTCTTGCAGTTATGTAAAGGAAGTGGTGGAAGAAGTACTCAGGTGGTCTTGTGTCCTGGATCCTCTATCCTGAGTTCTGGATTTTTGTCCTGGACTTCGAGTCGTGGCTGAACCTGTCTCTGCGGTCCTGCCTGACTCTCATCATACTACTTCCCTGATGGCTCCAACAGGATTGTTGACATCCTCGTGGATTCATCTTCTTATTATAGACACATGCATTTCCAAACATTTGGTCTACCTACGCCAGGGCTTCTCAAACTCCGGACCAAGGTCCGGATCCGGACCGAACTGCAAATCAATCCGGACCGAACCCTGTGTCCCATTATAAAAAAAATAAATTAAAAAAAATATAAAAAAAAAAAAAAATTCTGATTCTGATGTAAATTAAAGTGGACCTATTATGCTATATCGGAAAAATATATTGTAGGGCCATACCTATACAAAACATGTCTGTGAAGTTTTTTGCTTAAAATACCAAACAGATCACCCATTGTAGCCATGCCTCATACTGCTCATACCCCTCAATTCCAGCCCTGTTAGAGAAATGCGGATTTTGGGTCCTTAGCTTGAAAAAAAAAAAAAAGAGGAGACGGAGCTAATGCCTGATCAGAATTCTACCGGAGATAAAGTTCAATTCTGCTGTGATAAAACGCCATCCTGTTCTAAACCACATCAAAGATTATTTCTGAAACAGTATGAAGCTCAAATGCTTTTTCTCTTGCGGGTTTATCACAAGGTGAGTTATTTTTTTATTTCCTGCTTTTTGAACACATGTGCTCTACAGTACAGGTTAGCTCTGAGTGTTAGCGAGGCTTGCTAATGTAAACAAAGACGAGATTACGTCCAAAACACGTCAGGCATTGTTTCTGATAGCAATTTTCTGTGGGTCCGCTGCCGATTTGACGTCAGATCGGCAGCAAATCTCTATCCGCTCATTGTACCCCTGTTTTTAAAAGATTTGGGTACGGAGGAAAAGAGAGAAGGTTTTATTTTCTGACGCTGCGTGAGTTCCCCGACGCACCGGGGACACATATTTATGTATAAAAGACATCACAAAGTGCATTTTGCATGATAGGTCCCCTTTAAATGTTCTTGTGTCTGACGGGTTGTGAGAATGAACGTGTATATATATTTACTTGTGTGCGCAAACGTGACACGCATTGCAGACCGCAAGTTAACCGCAAGTTTACCTTGACTTTCTAATGCTTCTAATGCCATTTTTGCCGAGGTTCAAGGCATTGGCTACAGACAAACAGTGCCACTTCTCCCACTAGTTCAAGCCATCATACTGTATGTATGTATTGAATGTGTGTGTGTAAACAGGGGCGCCGTTTACCGACAGACAAGTGCTTGGACCAGAAGGGGGCCCCCAAATAAGGTAGATTAATCCAATCCAATCCAACTTTATTTATATAGCACTTTAAAAGCTCCAGACCAAAGTGCTGTACAGAGAGATACATAAAGTATAAAATCACACAGCTCAGCTCACAAAACATAAAATAAATAAATTAATTTAAAATAAAAGATACAAACACAAAACAAACCAGAATAAACGTAACAATTTCAAAATTTAATTTTTTTTTTTTAAAAAAACATAAAAAAAGATTAAGAAGGTCCACAGCAACGACAACATGAAACACCCTTTAATTTACTGCAACGACATGTCGGGAAACCCCCTCAAGGGGGCCCCATGCATAGCGCGCCGAAACGGCTTCTTAATTTCAGTTTCGTTGCTCCGCTCCGGGGGTGGGGGGGGGGGGACTTTACTGGCATTGATCCGGACCATTGACCTTGTATAAATTCACAAGTGGACCTTTAACAAAAAAGTTTGAGTACCCCTGACCTACTCTGTAAAATGTATTATTTCTTCGATTTACACACGGCATCTATTGCACGTCTGTCCGTCCTGGGAGAGGGATCCCTCCTCTGTTGCTCTCCCTGAGGTTTCTCCCATTTTTCCCTTTAAACTGTGGGGTTTTTCTCTGGAGGTTTTTCCTTGTACGATGTGAGGGTCTAAGGACAGAGGGTGTCGTATTGTCATACTGATATTCTGTACAAACTGTGAAGTCCACTGAGACAAATGTAACATTTGTGATATTGGGCTATATAAATAAACATTGATTGATTGAGATATTTAACTTAATTAAAAGTAGTAATACCGCAGGTGTAGAAATACTCTGTTACAAGTAAACATCCTGCTTTCAAAATGTTACCTAAGTAAAAAGTTCAAAATTATTAGCAGCAGAATAGGGTTAATAAGGTAATATAAAAAGTAGTCATTTTGAAATAATACTAGAACACTGGTTTTATCATTAGAGATGCATTAATGTGTCTATCATTTTAATTTTGGCAGCTGTTAAAGGATAACAAGAATAACTTTGTTACTGCCAGTTATCTCCATCCATAACAGTACATTCAATATGAATCTGCAAAAGTCACTAATGTTGTTAAATAAATGTAGTGAGTAAAAAGACAGTTTTTGCTGCCAAGTGGAGTAGAAGTATAAGTTAGCATAAAAAGAAAATACTCAAGCAAATGTGCCTCAAAAATGTACTCATGTTACTAAAACATACAATACATTTATAAATTGATCAAAAGGCCCGAAGAGTTAAAGTTTGAGGTTTCTTTTGAGTCGTAATGAAACCAAGAAAGAAAAAGCAGGATGACATGTAAAAGCTAGACAGAAGTGAATACTATTAGGCAAGTATCACCTAATCCTACACTAAAAATAAATAAATACAAATTAAAATCTAAAAAATTAAAGACACATGTACTTGAACTGAGAAACAGCAAATATTTAACTTTTTCTTTTGTAGATGACAACATTTAAAACACTTAAGGTAGGGGTGGGCGATACCACAAAATCTGGATTCGATACGATACCAAGTATTTCAGGGCCAGTATCGCCGATACCGATATCGATACCGATACTTTTTAAAATGAAAAGCGTCTTATGTACTTTCATATAGGGGAGAGCTGCATGACATGATTTTTGAGCTGAAAGCATTATAAATAGACAAAATCTGAATTCATTTTCATGAATAAAGACAGGACAGTTTTTATAGACAAATAAACGTTTCATTTTTGCAAATTTAAAGTGCAAACATGAAAAATAACAATACAAAGTGGCCAGAGTAGCGAACTGCCTTCTTGCACACATCACAGTTCGCTAAGTTTTCAGAGTTTAAGAGTCAAAAGCCCTGCTCAGTTTATAATTATTCACTGAACCAAACCCAAGGTTAGCAGGTATTGCAAGTGGGATTTCTCATGTGATCTGTTAAGAAACTGCAAGTTAGGTGAAGACCATTCAACTCCATCAAACCTTTAAACTGTAGATCAAGACATGCAGTACTACACGTCATCACTAGAATTAGCAAGTTTGAAGTTATTATATGCTCCTTGTATGATCCTCAGCTCTGGTTTACGTTGCCCATTTGGCTTTGGCATCGTGTAGAAACAGGCTACCAACGATGCAAATGACTCCACCATGCCCCCCAACAAGAACATTGAAATAACTTGCTGGTTTCCATCTCCAAAGTGAGTCTCTTTTTTTCTGGTGTATTTTGAAGGGCAGTTACTGTCACTGTAGTCTATGTGAACCACTAAATCATTCAGGGTCAGGGTCTCTCAATGTGCTCAGTCTTTCAAATGGGTACTTCATGTTGTAAATATTTCTAGAGAGGTTTAAGAGGTGTTGTTGTGTGAGTTCCACCAGGTTTACAATGTCTCTTCAAAAACCACATTTCACATTGCCCAAGTTGGTGCAGCTTCTCTGTCTGTACCTCTGACGTTTAAAAGGTATCCTATCATGCAAAATGCACTTTTTTATGTCTTTTATACATAAATATGTGTCCCCAGTGTGTAAGGGAACTCACAAAGTGTCAGAAAATAAAACCCTCTCTCTTTCCTCAGTACCCAAATCTCTAAAAACGGGGCTACAATGGAGCTGACGCAGATTTCCGGCCGATATGTGTGGAGTCTATTTTTATATAACATTAGAAAGACTGATTCTTATTATTACATTATAAGCTTATTGTGCTCATTTTATGTTGCTGTGACTTTGGAATAAATAGACAAAATCACCAATCCCAAGGTTTGATGGGTTGGATAGGAAAACGAAGGGAAAAGTCGCAGAAGAAAGTGTTTAGCTTACAACACTAATGTAGCAAAGCCAGGTGCAGATGCAGTAAGAAGACAGTGAGTTACTGAGAGTCTGACCTTGGCCGTGTGGGTGAGCTTCGCTCCCACACATAGCTAGGAAGCAGCATTATGTAGGTTTTCCACTATATCTGTAGAAAAGTTAGCGAAAACAAATGACTAGAATAGAGACAGAGTAGGGAGGGACTTCGCCAGCCGGCCGAAGGTTGATTGGAGGATCTCGTTGCCAAGAGACTTTTTTCAAAGTCTGTGCACCTACCAAAGAGAACCAAGTCTAAACCACGGTATCTCTTCATCTAGTCTTGACCAATCATAAATGTACGGGCAACGCCCTGTGTAATAAAAATGTATTGTCGCACGAGGTTCGAGGCTCTTTCCGGAAATAGTGGTTACAGATTACAGCTTTGCTGCCTGTGATTTCTATGACGTGACGGAGTCCTTGGCCAAGTGAATATATATCTTTTGCTCTCTTTTAATAAATAGTTAAACTTAGAAGTTGTCTGTCTTTCCTGGAATTTTGAACACAACGTATGACGTAATATCGGAAATGTGGGCTGGCTTTACGCCCACGGCCCTATCAGAAACGTCGCTATCAGAAACAATGCACAAGGTGTTTTGGACATAATATGGTCTTTGTTTACATTAGCAAGCATCGCTAACACTCAGAGCTAACCTGTAATGGAGAGAGTGTGTGTAAAAGAAGGATATAAAAAAGGTACTCACCCTGTGGTAAACCTGCAAGAGAAAAAGCATTTGAGCTCCATACTGAATCAGAAATAATCCTTGATGTGGTTTCAGTCTGCTTTTGAAACCTTTCAGTCACATCTGTTCCACCTTAGGTTGGTGTTACATTCAGATAAGACAAAAGTCATGTTGGTTTCCAATAAGAAAAAGTTACCAACTGTTCTTCCCTGCATCATGTCTGCACAGCATAACCCCATTGAAGCTGTTAACACCTACAGATACTTAGGCGTCACTATAGATGAAAATCTCTCCTTCAAACCACATATTGACAATCTCTTAAGGAAATTGAAATTAAAACTGGGATTCTTTTTTAGAAATAAGGCCTGCTTCTCCCACAAGTGCTAGGAAACGGCTTGTAGCTGCCACATTTTTGCCGCTCTTGGATTACGGGGATGTTGTGTACGTGAACTAAAGTAACCCTGTTTCAATAATTATAACCTGTTTTAATAATTATAACTTTGTCTGTGTAAAATGTATACTTATGAAACTAGACCAAGTGTTCTTATTTTCCTTTGTTTGCTGTGGTCAATTGTGTGTGCGTTGACTTAGGAATGTAGAGGATCCAGTCCCCCCCCGGGGTTTTAATGGCCGGATAGGAGCATGGGGGGGTTGTAGGAGAAAGGTAATAAAACTGACACCATTGAGTCTATGCAGAGATTGTTCTGAGAGAAAGATTGGGATGCAGAGTGGTACGGCCAGGTGCTGAGGATAAACGAAGATAAGGATTGGTACCTCACCCCCGTGCGACCCAGAATTGTTTATTTTATGGCTGCCATAAAAGATGACCTGGGACTGATCGGCGGCGCAGGAGATCCAAAGTTCCCACACTTATGGCTGACTCACTCTGATTCGCTGTTTAGACCTCGTCAATGGCTGACTCACTCTGATTCGCTGCCTAGGGCTCGCCCAGGAGTGAGTCCACCAATGGATGAACACCTAGGGAGGAGCAACCGACACAACTCCTCCCACACAACTCCTCTCCGTTTGTGGGGATAAATATTGTGAATTCTGTACACTCGCGGCCTCTGTTCTGTCTGACTGTCTGATACGTACATCGCACGGTGGAAGAGCTGAGGCCCGGAGTACTTCGTTATATTGTACTGTTGTTTCTACCATTAAATCAGCTTATTGTTTAATCTCATATCTCTGTCTGAGCCGTTCCTTTTTACAGCAGACCACTCATCAAACGAACAGCGCGGAGCGGGCTCGAACCTTCAACAACTGAAGGGTGCTTAAACCCAACAATTTGGTGACCGACCGACGTGATGAGTAGGGTCTCATAGAAGGCACACCGGCAGCCAGCGGACGAACGGTCCAGGGATGACACCTCGAATACCTCTGACAACTAAACCAGGGTACCCCACAACAGAAAGGTGAGCAGATACCTGTTATTATCAAAATCTGTGATTGGCTATACTACAAAATTTTAGAGTTGTCAGCGGCATTTTCAGTGTTTTAGTCTTACGGTAGAAAGAACAGTACTACAGAATAACACTTTCCAGTCTCAAAGAGGAGCTGCAGTTGTGTTATATGTGGGGTATTTCAAGAGGAGAAACGCAACTTTCAAAATCAATTTGAAATGACCGGATCTCGCATCTCTTGCTGTGGGGTTAATCTAGAAGACTAAACGTGACGATAAAGAGATTCTGTAGACTGGGTTTCGACTCCTTGCCAAAAGCCACATCGCCGAAAGGGGGTGTAGAAGCGCTTCTGGAAGTCTCTCCATCTGTTGAAATATACATCGCACTATAAAAGTCAACTAGACTGTACGGGGAATATATTAACTGTGTAACGAGATTGCAGTGGTTATAAAAATTTAAAGGAATTCCAGCTGCAATCGTCGTCGAGATTTCAGTGGTAATTTTTTTAAACGAAGTCCAGCTGAAATACTCTGAGAAATAAGGTGACACACACAGTAATTCTTAGACGAATTCTGGGGTTGGGGCTCATCGACTAATGTACACAGGCAATCCTTAGACGGATCTGGGGTTACATTAGGTTTATTTATTTTGAGTGTGATTAACTGTGTAACGAGATTGCAGTGGTTATAAAATTTAAAGGAAGTCCAGCTGCAATCGTCGTCGAGATTTCAGTGGTTTTAATTTAAAAGAAGTCCAGCTGAAATACTCTGAGAAATAAGGTGACACACACAGTAATTCTTAGACGAATTCTGGGGTTGGGGCTCATCGACTAATGTACACAGGCAATCCTTAGACGGATCTGGGGTTACATTAGGTTTATTTATTTTGAGTGTGATTAACTGTGTAACGAGATTGCAGTGGTTATAAAATTTAAAGAAGTCCAGCTGCAATGGTCGTCGAGATTTCAGTGGTAATTTTTTAAAAGAAGTCCAGCTGAAATACTCTGAGAAATAAGGTGACACACACAGTAATTCTTAGACGAATTCTGGGGTTGGGGCTCATCGACTAATGTACACAGGCAATCCTTAGACGGATTGGGGTTACATTAGGTTTATTTATTTTGAGTGTGATTAACTGTGTAACGAGATTGCAGTGGTTATAAAATTTAAAAGAAGTCCAGCTGCAATGGTCGTCGAGATTTCAGTGGTTTTAAAATTTAAAGAAGTCCAGCTGAAATACTCTGAGAAATAAGGTGACACACACAGTAATTCTTAGACGAATTCTGGGGTTGGGGCTCATCGACTAATGTACACAGGCAATCCTTAGACGGATCTGGGGTTACAGGTATATTTATTTTGAGTGTGATTAACTGTGTAACGAGATTGCAGTGGTTATAAAATTTAAAAGAAGTCCAGCTGCAATGGTCGTTCGAGATTTCAGTGGTTTTAAAATTTAAAAGAAGTCCAGCTGAAATACTCTGAGAAATAAGGTGACACACACAGTAATTCTTAGACGAATTCTGGGGTTGGGGCTCATCGACTAATGTACACAGGCAATCCTTAGACGGATCTGGGGATACATTAGGTTTATTTATTTTGAGTGTGATTAACTGTGTAACGAGATTGCAGTGGTTATAAAATTTAAAAGAAGTCCAGCTGCAATGGTCGTTCGAGATTTCAGTGGTTTTAAAATTTAAAGAAGTCCAGCTGAAATACTCTGAGAAATAAGGTGACACACACAGTAATTCTTAGACGAATTCTGGGGTTGGGGCTCATCGACTAATGTACACAGGCAATCCTTAGACGGATCTGGGGATACATTAGGTTTATTTATTTTGAGTGTGATTAACTGTGTAACGAGATTGCAGTGGTTATAAAATTTAAAAGAAGTCCAGCTGCAATGGTCGTTCGAGATTTCAGTGGTTTTAAAATTTAAAGAAGTCCAGCTGAAATACTCTGAGAAATAAGGTGACACACACAGTAATTCTTAGACGAATTCTGGGGTTGGGGCTCATCGACTAATGTACACAGGCAATCCTTAGACGGATCTGGGGTTACATTAGGTTTATTTATTTTGAGTGTGATTAACTGTGTAACGAGATTGCAGTGGTTATAAAATTTAAAAGAAGTCCAGCTGCAATGGTCGTTCGAGATTTCAGTGGTTTTAAAATTTAAAGAAGTCCAGCTGAAATACTCTGAGAAATAAGGTGACACACACAGTAATTCTTAGACGAATTCTGGGGTTGGGGCTCATCGACTAATGTACACAGGCAATCCTTAGACGGATCTGGGGTTACATTAGGTTTATTTATTTTGAGTGTGATTAACTGTGTAACGAGATTGCAGTGGTTATAAAATTTAAAGAAGTCCAGCTGCAATGGTCGTTCGAGATTTCAGTGGTTTTAAAATTTAAAGGAAGTCCAGCTGAAATACTCTGAGAAATAAGGTGACACACACAGTAATTCTTAGACGAATTCTGGGGTTGGGGCTCATCGACTAATGTACACAGGCAATCCTTAGACGGATCTGGGGTTACATTAGGTTTATTTATTTTGAGTGTGATTAACTGTGGTTGTATATTATAATATTTTCAACATCAATTTGAAAGGACCGTCCCTGAAAGTATTGTAGAATCTTATTTGTATCTGATAGCATATACGTGACGATCAAAGGTTATTGTAGACTGGGTTTCGACTCCATGCCTTGGGCCGCATCCTCCTTAAGGAGAGGCGCTCTTTTGCAGTCTCCGTAACTGGTTGAAATACACCTCGCAACGAAAACTATCAGACTGTATACCTGTGGGAATAAAACTACAATAATTAGTAAATTATAGTACGCAGGGATATCTGGTGTTTTTTATAAGAAACTAAAACCGTTAGGAGAGGCGCTCTTTTGCAGTCTCCGTAACTGGTTGAAATACACCTCGCAACGAAAACTATCAGACTGTATACCTGTGGGAATAAAACTACAATAATTAGTAAATTATAGTACGCAGGGATATCTGGTGTTTTTTATAAAAACTAAAACCGTTAGGAGAGGCGCTCTTTTGCAGTCTCCGTAACTGGTTGAAATACACCTCGCAACGAAAACTATCAGACTGTATACCTGTGGGAATAAAACTACAATAATTAGTAAATTATAGTACGCAGGGATATCTGGTGTTTTTTATAAGAAACTAAAACCGTTAGGAGAGGCGCTCTTTTGCAGTCTCCGTAACTGGTTGAAATACACCTCGCAACGAAAACTATCAGACTGTATACCTGTGGGAATAAAACTACAATAATTAGTAAATTATAGTACGCAGAGATATCTGGTGTTTTTTATAAAAAACTAAAACCTTTAGGAGAAGCAGATACGAACGAAGTCAAAAATGGAAGGAGAATTGAACGTGAAGAGAGAGAATTAGGAGTCCCTGTTCCGGGGAGTTTAAGGGAACAGTGGGGACAAGCAGAGAGATTGATACTTAGCGGACTTAAGCCCGGAGATCATAAAAAGGCGAGCAGCGATCTCCGTTTCTTACACGATCAGATGATCGCAGAGAATAGAGTAGAGGGTGACGAGGCAATAAGTCTCCTAGCCACAGCACTCAATACATACGAGCGACAGTTGGTTCAGAAATTAGAAACTCTCAACAAGCAGAAGGCAGGTTTTATCAGGGCTTCTAAACTTAACAAAGAAAGGGAGCTAGTTGACAAGCTAAGGAGAATAGGCCATAACGCAGCCTTAGTTATGAATGGAGTGGCAGTAACCTGCTCTCTGAGCAAAACTCCCGCCAAAAATCTGCCCGCCATAGCAGCCCCACCCAGTCCTGCACCAGCCCCTCCCACAGAAGTGATAGAGCCAGTCAGGAGGAGAAGCCATATGGTGGGCCCCTCCCAGACATCCCAGAGGGCGGTCCCCTCCTCTATCCAGATTTATACAACCCCTTTAAGACCCGACCCCCTCCCTATACGCTTCCCTCCACCTCTAACCCCCCCTCACCCAGTTCCCCTCATGACATTAAAGGAACACCTGTATCAACACATACACCTACAGATGAAGAAATACTTGACTTTGTTGCAAAACGCGTCAAATTTTTTAGGACTAAAAAAAAAAAAGGATGAAACCTCTGCCTCTGACAGAGAAGACACGGCAAGTCAAGACGGCACAGGGGACTCCACCTTCCTCTGAAACAGGTTGATATAGCCGGTGTCGGACTTTGTTTATGAACACATTAACTGAGGGACAGGTTTCTCCCCATTTGAGCTGACCCACGGCCATCAGTTTCCGGGTCCTGGAGCATTAGCAGTAGGGAAAGAAGTAGAAGAGATGGATAGCAAAACCATACTACCAGCAACTTAAGGGCTTGGTATGAGATTTCTCCACCCAGGTGGCTGACGCCAAAGGGGGACCGGAGAAGCACGAGGCTAACACCGCAGAATTCATCTGGCTGAAGGTCATCCGTCCGAAGTGGCTCAACCCAAGGTTCACCGGCCCGCACAGAGTGACTCAGAGGACATCACATGCAGTTCGCCTCGAAGGAAAGGGGGAAACGTGGTATCATTGGAGCCAGTGCGCCGTTGGAAAACCTCCAGCAAGGACGTTAGACGACATCAGAACTGACATCGCTGCAGCAGGACGAGAGAACGACACATCTGACGACGACAGCCCAGCAGAAGCAACGACCCATACAACAGATGACAAGGACAAAGACACAGAGGTAACAACAGGCGATCTTGGAAAGGAGATTACGGCCGGCGAGGAGGCGGACACGAGTCTACTCTGAAACACACGACTCCATATAGGACCCGACTTTTTTACTCCCACCTTTAGGGGCACTTTCCAATAAGTAGCAGCATTTTTATGCCCACCTATAGGGCCTCTTTCTAATAAGAGTAGTAGGTTATATATAACGAGAGGTTATCCCTATAGTTAAAGGGCAGTGAAAGTCTCCCCACTCACCAGACCTTCTATTTAACAGGTTTTACTGAACCTTATATTTAACAGGTTCTGGGAGCACAGTATTTACCATTACAGGGTACTATTTTACACCCTAGTTTTAAAAAATCTCCTTAGGAGATTTTAGCATTGTGTTCAACCTAATTACAATAACACGGACCACTGATTAAAGGTACTCAACAATGACAGACTGTGGATTACACTTCCTTATTGTTTGTTGGTGTACTCTGCTAGTGGGAATCGTGGTTTTACTTGGGACACTGTTTGTATCTTGAACACCATTCTTAGTTATATGGCCCATTAGCGAATTGCCTTATTATTTGATTGGGTGTTAATTCCTTGTGTCCTAGTAAATCTCCTATTATTAATAACAGAAATAATGTGTGTTCACCCTTGCCTTTATTTTTGTTTTAATGATTCCATTGACCACCCAGACTCCATTCCCCCGCCAGAGGAGTCCGTAACTAGGGTCAAACGGGCCAAACATGAGGTAGTTGTTACCAAAATGTCTCCTAAACAAACCTTCACTTTCCAAGCAGGTAGTGATGGAATAATGTAGACAGGATCAACTATGTACATTACAATGTGCTCCGTTTAGCTAATCTCACTAGGGACCTGTAGAAGGACTCGCTGAACAGCTGGGGCCGACTTCCCTTATGGCTGAAACAGAATAGAATGGCCCTTGACATGCTGTTAGCTGAGAAAGGAGGTGTGTGTTCAATGTTTGGTGATATGTGTTGTACTTTCATTCCAAACAATACGGCTCCGGACGGTTCCGTCACAAAGGCTTTAGAAGGCTTTCGCACACTATCCATAACTATGCATGAACAATCAGGGATACACAACCCCTTGGAGGAATGGTTTACAAACATGTTTGGTCAATGGAAAGGTTTAATAATGTCTCTTTTGATTTCAATAGCTACTTGTATTGCCATTTTAGTAACATGTGGTTGTTGTTGTGTGCCTTGTATCCGCTCATTGTGGGACAGACGCAGTAGAAAAGAATGACAGTGGTTATGTTTTGAATGCTTGTGTGAATTGATCTCTGGAGGTGAGATCAAAAGGGGGATTAAAGTAACCTGTTTCAATAATTATAACCTGTTTTAATAATTATAACTTTGTCTGTGTAAAATGTATACTTATGAAACTAGACCAAGTGTTCTTATTTTCCTTTGTTTGCTGTGGTCAATTGTGTGTGCGTTGACTTAGGAATGTAGAGGATCCAGTCGCCCCCCCGGGGTTTTAATGGCCGGATAGGAGCATGGGGGGGTTGTAGGAGAAAGGTAATAAAACTGACACCATTGAGTCTATGCAGAGATTGTTCTGAGAGAAAGATTGGGATGCGGAGTGGTACGGCCAGGTGCTGAGGATAAACGAAGATAAGGATTGGTACCTCACCCCCGTGCGACCCAGAATTGTTTATTTTATGGCTGCCATAAAAGATGACCTGGGACTGATCGGCGGCGCAGGAGATCCAAAGTTCCCACACTTATGGCTGACTCAATCTGATTCGCTGTTTAGACCTCGTCAATGGCTGACTCACTCTGATTCGCTGCCTAGGGCTCGCCCAGGAGTGAGTCCACCAATGGATGAACACCTAGGGAGGAGCAACCGACACAACTCCTCCCACACAACTCCTCTCCGTTTGTGGGATAAATATTGTGAATTCTGTACACTCGCGGCCTCTGTTCTGTCTGACTGTCTGATACGTACATCGCACGGTGGAAGAGCTGAGGCCCGGAGTACTTCGTTATATAAGTACTTCGTTATATTGTACTGTTGTTTCTACCATTAAATCAGCTTATTGTTTAATCTCATATCTCTGTCTGAGCCGTTCCTTTTTACAGCAGACCACTCATCAAACGAACAGCGCGGAGCGGGCTCGAACCTTCAACAACTGAAGGGTGCTTAAACCCAACAGAACGCATCAGCGCACTCCCTTCATCTGCTGGACGCTGTCTACCATGGGGCTCTGAGGTTCATAACCAACTGTAAACCCCTCACACACCATTGCACCCTGTACTCTTTAGTCAACTGGACATCATTATCAATGCGCAGATCACTGCACTGGTACAAACTGATCTATGCTTGGACTGCTGCCCCTCTACATATCCACTTACATATCACACAAACAGTACAGCTATAGACTACGATCTCAAAATTACATCACTCTGTCCGTCCCCTCAGTACGCACGGAGCTTGGGAAAAAAGCCATATCATACTCTGCCCCCTCGACCAGGAACACACTTCAGCAGGAACTTAAGCTGACCAGTTTGATACCCATCACCGGATTTTAAACTACTTTTAAAAAAGCTGGAGAAATCATCTGTGGGTGTTTGCACCTGCTATATCTGACTACTGTATATGGATTTCAATGACTACTTTTTACGATGTTGTATTTTAGTGTTGCCTCTGTGTTTAGTGTCCTGTCTGTCTGTAACTTTGTGTGGTAGTGTTACCACTGAACAGGTCTCTCTTGAAAATGAGACCTTGTGTCTCAATGACATTTTCTACCTGTATAAATAAAGGCTAAATAAATAGAACATAATATGGCATTTAATCACGGCAGCATTTAGCTGTATCTGCCGGCAGAGCAGCCACTCATCTCTCTGGAGCTCACAGTGTGCCTGCCTGCTCCAAAGGGGGCGGGGCCACTATCAGCCCAGTTCAAATGTAAAGCTACTGACCCAGAATCAGCATTTCTCTAACAGGGCTGAAACAGAGGGATATGAGGGATGTCTAAAATGCATGATCTGTTTGGTATTTTGAGCCAAACACATCATAGACATGTTTTTTTTTATGAGACCCATAATATATGCCTAAGAATAGCATAATATTTACCTCTAAGCAGTGGCGAACCGTCAGGGCCTTCAAGGAATTCAGAGAATACCCTGGAACACTCAGATAAAACAAACAAAACATCGATTTAATTATATAAATAAAATGAATAAATGAGAATCGTATCTGTGTTGTTGATCTGTAATATTACAGTGTTACGTTTGTCCTTCTCAGTCCATGCACTACGCATTTCAGTGGTTTTGTGTTCGAAAATAAATGCAACCAATCTATTTTTCTGGGTCTCTGGGTAGAATATCCTTCAACCAAGGTATTCTATATCCTTGATAGAATGCCCTGGCCGTTGCACTGAATGATAGCGTACGTTTGGATTGACAGTTTGATCAACCAATCCTTTGTAGCCAATGGGCGTATTCTTTCAGCGTTTCCCTCGGTTCCAGGGTACTCTAGAAGGCCTGGTAGTTCACTGGCTCGAGACAGAGGATCTAGATCAGGGGTGTCAAACTCAATTTCATCGTGGGCCACATTAGCGTTATGGTTGCACTCAAAGGGCCGGTTGTAACTATATAAATATACATATATAAATATATAAAATAATGTATTATATTACATTATTGCCTCTGAATTGGATTATTATCGGATAGGGTAATAACTTCATATTAAAGCGACGTCCGTTAATTATCACGTGGCAACAGTTGCATCAGCTTTCAACTGTTTTGTTATAGTGCTGTATTTTATAATCTCTGTTAGATCAGCTGAATATTGTTCCCCCACATATTTACTTTTAATTCAATTTGCAACGAAGCATAGTATGACAAGAATGCATGAATATTTTCAACACATATTAGCATTTCTTCTGTATTGTGCAGCAATAAACCTTAGTATGAAAAGTACCTTACAAATAAAGGGAGACATATACATTAGGCTTATATACGTTTGATATATTCACACATGCACACACACAATGACTGTCTATAGACTATACACAGTATGTTTACCTTTTTAAATTAGTAAATTACATGATAAGTCATCAAGTCACACCTCTTTGACAAAACACCTGTACCGAATTTCTAATCTAGGCAATTAACGAATCATGAGGGACCTGACATTAGGCTATATAAGGTCCAGGCACACCTCTGATTTCAATCTCAACAACGAAAGAGATCTTGAGAACAGTACAAGAAATTAATTAATGAAGACCGCCATAGTATGTGCCCTATGGCAGTGGCACCAGCTGCTGACCAACACATGCCGTGAGGAAAGATGCCGTTCCCAGCACTGGAAAGCAATAATGCGCAATGCCATCCTGCTTCATCTTGAGGTATGACTGTTTGTTTAAAATTGTTTTAAATATCTGAAAAATAGCAGGCTTTTTTCATTGGAATACAAAAATGACCAATTACTTGTAGCAGGAAAATCATGACACATAAGCCTTAGTCAGAGAAAAAGCATGTTTGAGAAAGAGAAAGTTAAGTTTTTGATTATATAGTTGTAATTATTCAAGAAGGGACCATGCACATTAATTAACATGAACACTTGAGACCATCAAATGTGCCAGATTTAGCCATGGCTTAATTTCTTCTGACATAATATTTATGTGCAGTTTAGTTTGCTGGATAAAGGAGTTTAGTTTGCTGGATAAAGGTATTGACCTCTGTACATTTTATTCTTTCTGTAGGTTAAACATGCACACTCTTGGTCGTACAGACGTTTAAACAGCAGTGTCCCACTGCTTAAACTGTACTTCGAGGGTGATGGCTGAAGGATTACCGAATCAGCTGAGACTCCTTGGAGGCCTTGATGCGGTGTCTGGGGCCTGAGAGGAGACAGGCCTGGGGACACCACATTACTGTCCTGATAACCGTGTACTGGCACACATAAGGGTTAGATAATTTAATATATACAAATTAGATATATTTACATGAATGTGTGGAAACAGTGAGTATTTTATGTCCAGTAATTGTCTCACATTGTTGACCCCTTGTTGTGCAGCCTGATGGCTACAGGCACAAAGGATTGTCCGAGGTGCTTGGTGCTGTGTCGTGGAGGGATGAGGCTGTGGCTGAACGTGCTCCTCATCTTCACTAGCTCTGCATGGAGGGGTTCTCTAGGATACTGTCAAGCTTCCTCCTCGTCTTCCCCTCTGCCACCTCCTCGAGATTGTCCAGTTGTACCTCAACTACAGAGCTAGCCTTCCTCACCAGCTTGTTCAGCCTGTCAGTGTCCCTAGTGTTCGTGTTTCCACCCCAGCACACCATGGCAAAGAAGAGCACACTGGCCACCACAGACTGGTAGAACATCTGCAGCAACACGTTGAATGACCGGAACCTCCTCAGGAAGAACAGCTTGCTTTGTCCCTTCCTGAAGAGAGCATCAGTGTTGTCACTCCACTTTCTTGTTCAAGTGCACTCCCAGGAACTTGTAGCTGTTCACCACCTCCACATCCTCCCCCCTGATGGTGATGGGGGTCAGAGGCCTCTTCCTGCTCCGCCTGAAGTCCACCACCAGCTCCTTAGTCTTGCTGATGTTGAGCTGGAGGTGATTGTTGTCACACAAGCCTACGAAGTTCTACACCAGGGCCCTGTACTCCTCCTTGTTGTCATCTGTGATGCAGCTCTGTGATGCAATGGAGGAGTCATCGGAGAACTTCTGTAGGTGGCATGAGCCGGAGTTGAAGCGGAAGTCGGAGGTGCAGAGGGTGAACGGGAATGGTGACAGCACAGTTCCTTGGAGGGCTCCAGTGTTGCTCAGCAGCACATCAGACACGCTGCCCTGCAGTCTGAGCACTGAAATCTAATTCCGGGTCACTACCGGAGGACCGAGGAGTCGAGGAGGTGGAAATTAGATAAATGGGAAAGGCTCAATGTCCTCTGATGACCTTTAACAGAGATTTTTCTTCTGGACCTCTCTCCCTTCAATGTTTCCCATTAATTGCCTTCTCTTGCCCACGATTTCAAAACTCTTGAGTTTTTTGCTTTAGATTTGCCAGCTCTTTGGTACTCTCCAGTAGCTTCTCTTTTGTGTAGCACAACCTTGAAGTCATTTAAAAAATGTCCTCTGCTATTCTCTTTGGTTGACTGCTTTGTCTTAAGTCTTTTGTTGCAGGAAATATCGGTCTGGGCCAGTTGAAGAGTCTGGACCTCCTACTCAACCCTTTTTTTAACAACACATTCTTACAGGTTCAGAAGAGGTTGCTGGAGGCAGACAGAGTACATTGCAAAATAACTTTATTTTGTGAAAGACAGAAAACAAAATCCGAGCAGACCCCGGGATCATACTGTTAAACAAACGTTTTATTAGCATTGTTATAGCTAAAGCCTTCTTGTTCCTTATTGGTTGACCTAGGTGAAACCACGTCCCCTGATTCTTTGTAACCCTTTTTCGCATACATATCTGAACACGTTCCGTGCACGCTTTAATACATGTATCCATGTGTTCGCTGCATTACATTGACCAGCATTTGACCTTGTTAGTTTTCTAGCATGTTTGCTTGTGTCCATTTTCCCATCGTAACTTCGTACCCCATTAACTTCAGAGAATGTGAAGAATAGTTTACCTGAACCAATTAAAGGTGGCCTTTTCGTTTACCTTAATATCATATCAAGAATAGCTTATTATAAAGTTAATAAAAGTGTGTACCTTTTTAATAAGGCCCTTATCCCCTCTGGCTAAGTTCCTAATGATATAAAACATAAAAGTGTACATTAATCAACACTTAAAGAAATGTGAACGTACACGAGTTGGCTTAAGCGCAAGTTTTTATCAGAAGTCCCTTAGCATGATCTTATTAGACATGATAGAACAGGGGTAGCCAACCAGTTGGCCGTAGCATGAGTCATAAATAAATAAAAATACAACTTTTGTTCTCTTGCATGAATACATAAAATAACAAGCCTTAATTGAATGTTAAGTCTCAAAAATAAATGCTTTTAAATTAACTAAAAGCTATTTGGGGTCAAAGCTTACCTCATGAATGACGAAGCCGAGGCTTGAGTGTGCAACTACTGAACAAGCTAAACAACGATAGGCTAGTCAAGCCAACACAATGGTAACAAATCGGGGGGAAAAAATTCCACTTTAACGAGGAATGGGAAGAAGGGTTTTTCTTTACATCTGTGAAAGAAAGGAGTGTTTGTCTTATTTGCAGGGTCTCTGGCATCATTGAAGCGGCAGAACGTTAAGAGACCCGTAACAACACCTTCAAGGCTAGCTACCCCCTAGGGAGCTAACTACGGATAGCAAAAGCTTAAAAGGCAAGTGAAAAAGTCAGGAGCAGCAACTAAAGCTTTATTTAGATCTGCACATTTTTTCACTAAGAATAAGTAACCTTATTCCAATGGTGAAGCAATGATGGTAATCGCTAACACTGTGTTCAAAAAGGAGAGGAATGGGCACAAAGCCATCTCTGCTCTCAGTGTCGACCAATTGGGGGCAAGTACGATTGAATAAGGGTTAAAGTTATGTGAGCAAGGAAAAATACAGCCATATATACATCTACACCACTGACTTTTCCCAACCATTTCTAGGAGCAAATCAAGGACCATCTGGCACCACCTTCAACTCTGGCCTGAATACATAACAACAGGAATTGAGCAATAACTGTCCTGGATTTCATTAGAGAGGTATGTTTCTAACACACAACCTAAAAGCTTAGAATTCCAACAAATTCTGACTTTCCGTATAAAGTAAGACTACATAATTTATTTTAAATTTCAGTAGCTATATTTCAAAAGCATTGCAGCCATCTTATCACACCATAAAACGTGTATTCAATTGTCATTCATCTTGTCACATTTAGATTAACCCAATTATAACATTTAAATTGAGCCTGGTCAGAGACATTTAACAGAAATGTTAAATTACTTATTTAAATTCAGTTGGAAAAAATGCTAGTGCAATTTACATTTTCTAAGACGTGTTTTTCAATAGCATTGCAAGCACTTTTTATGCAGCTTGTTTTTGTAGGAATAGTGGTTAGGAAAATTCATAAGGACTTAGGATTAGACGACCGGGCTTCAAGAGAATCCGACTGCGCTTACTTTCTCCGACGTATTTATGATGCGCCAGCGGATGTTATTAATGAGCGTCTGCTGTGGGGAAACTAGTTTTCTGTACAGCGGAATACTATAAGCGCATCTATGCCTTTTGCGGGCTTTATGAACGTGGACAACAGTGAAAAATATATTCTCTATTAGGTTGGAATAGGAAAAAAAGGAACAAACGTATACGTTTCAATCAACATTAATCCCAATACATATGATTGTATGAAAATATTTAAAAATATTATTATGACCTTGTTAGGCCTTAACATCTATCGCTGTGTATATCACCATTCAAACATGTTTTAAAAAGTTTAAGAAACCCCACACATGAAAAATGTTGACTTCATTTGATAATTTTAATAAAAAAGTATTGGTTGTTTCTGTGAGCAGCCGAATGCTGTGTCACGGTAAATATTGCGGCCGCGAGGTATTGTGGGACATCATTTTCTCCTTTCCTTTTGTAAAGGAAGGTCCAGTGTGTCCTAAGCTAAAGGAAGTTATAAAGGAAGTTTCAAAGCTCCTTTCCTATTGTCTAGCAAATTTGAACAGCTGTTATCAAGGCTGCCACTGAGGTACTTCAGGGTAATTTCACTCCGTTAGGAACCTTCCTAAATTAAAGACCCACTGAAGTGTGCGACGGTGCATGATCTTTTATGCTAATACGTATAGTAATGACCAAAATTGTCCATTGGAACCCATATCAAAGATGTTGGAATAGCAACGAATTTGACGAGTTTGAATTTTCCGCTGGGAAATTCGCAGTCGACCTCCGCCTTCGTGGGCGTGGCTTGCGATCTACTGCGTGACGTCAGAAGATGGGCCAAGCCGAAGTGTTTACATTCACCACCATTCATTTTGTCTCTATTTCAAAGTCGAATTTACCAACGTTTTTGAGCGAGTATTTGATTGGAAAGTGTTTCGCAGTCGACTGGAAGTGATTGCCAATCGAGAAAAGCTGACAATGGAGGCGACAGTGACGAAAAAGGGAGGAAAAACACACGGGAAGCGATGCATTGCCGCTGGCTGTGGTAATGTCAATTCTGCCGAAGTGGCGATGTTTCTGTTCCCAAAAGATGAAGGTGAGTGGCTGGTGTTATTGTTTCGTAGATTCGTAGATTCGTAGATTGTTTATGAAAAATAAAGGCCACTGTGTTTGTGTCTATTAACAAGACTATCATGGCGGCGGCAGAGCTCAAGTCGAGTTTCTCCGCCTGGAGATATTCTCACTATTTCACTTTTGTCGAGCACAAAGAAAAGAACGTTTTAGTTAAATGTAAGTTGTGTCTTGGCGGGTCAAAGATCCTATCGACTGCCCAAAACAGCAATTAAAATCTGTTGAAACATCTGCAGAAACAACATGCTGGGACGAAGCTAGTAGCTAAGACCCAGACTCATCCGACGCCACTCCACCTCCACCTAAGCAACAGCGGCTGGATTGGCACTTTGAAACATATCTTTGTGTTTGTTTGTAAATACCACATTGCTTAGCAGAGTTCAGTGATGCAAATGCATGTCAAGTTGATCAACAGGTTGTATTATTCTCCGATGCAATAACAGTACTGAAATGAAGGCTACAGTATAAGGGCATTAATGGGTGCCCTTTTTTAAGTAACTAAAAAGTTACTTTTCACAGTAACGCATTACTTTTTGGTGTAAGTAGTGAAGTAACTAGTAATTGTAACTAGTTACTGGTTTTCAGTAACTAGCACAACACTGCATGTGAACATGAATGTTGCATCATGCTATGAACAGATGCATGTATGATCAGGTGATGGCCAATCCTGTGTGTAGATCTACTCTAGATCTATGACAAAATATTGTCCTCAACTAAATTGACTTCCATGGCCACTTTCCTCATCTATCCTGTCCGAAAAGCTGTCAAAATCACTAATTTCTCTCGCACCAGTATCACTTTCCGAAGTCTCCGCCATGTTTACAATCACAACTGGGCCCATCTTGTGACGTCACAGCCGCTATCGTCTGCAGCAGCGGTAGGCTCAGACTCTGAAAAATTTGCGATGTTTATCTCGTCCCTCGCACTTCCTAAAAAATTATTTTAGCCATGAACAGGTACAATTATATGTAAGAAATGAAACTGCCATTTCACTTTGGCGCAAAAAAATGCACTTCACTGGCACTTTAAACTAACAATTCGAACCCGACCGAGATGCAGCACGGAGAAAGGTGAGCTGATGAGGTGGGAGTGGCTGGCAGATGCGGGGTTGGGGAAAAGAACAGAGGTGTAGCAGAATTTAAATGTACCTTGACAGTACTTATCTACTAATTGTGTCTGTTATTTTTGATTGTGAACTGATTATGCACCTGAAATAAAAAAATTAAAGGGACATCAAGTTATCAAAATAACCAACTATATAGAATTATTGCTGTAATTGTTTTGTTTTTACGGAGCCCCTAAAGTGTAATGGAAAAAAATAAAGTATCTTGTGCGCACGAGATACTTTCTTGTGCGCACGAGATACTTTCTTATGGTTAGACACATCAAACTGCCCGATTATTACGCCATATTATTAGTTTTATGAAGAAGATGTCCGGTCGGTCGCCAGGGCGTGTGTGTGTGTATGTTTGTGTGGGCATTTTTTTTCAGAAGATATTATGATAGTGTCTTCCGTTCCGGTGCACTCTGACAGGACTAAGCACTACATCGAGATTAAGATTAAATGAACTTCTTTCACTTGGGAATACACATATACCTATGGAGTTAGCCCGTTGTGTGTAAATTACTGTTCATGGTAATTTGAAAACAAATGCTGGTGTCGGACACACACATACACCGAACATACACACATACACCGAACACACACACACACACACACACACACACACACACACACACACACACACACACACACACACACAGAGCGGAGCTGAGCAGAGCAGAAACACACACACATCATGTGCCCTGGTGACCGGACATCTCCTTCATAAAACGAGAAGTAGGGGGAATAATCGGGCAGTTCGATGTGTGTAGAGGTGTGTATGTGTGTGTCAGTGACGTGCAGTCAGGGGAGGCAGAGCCTCACCTGTCATACTCCAATGTAACGGGAAAAAAACTAAATAATAATATTAATAAAATGTCTCCACTGATCTGTGTTGTAAATGTGATTTCTGTATGATTCCAATTGCTTTTTATAGTCAAAATGGGCAAATTGGCCGAGCTCCGCTACAACTACATGGGAGCGATGAGAAGTGAGGCAGGGACGAGCTCTGCCTCACTTCACCCCACAGGAACTGGCTGGAGCGCGGGCACTAATTTAGCGTGGGCACTTATTTTGTGAGCGTGCTCCAGCCAGTTACTCTGGGGTAAGGTGAGGTACAGATGAGGTCTGCCTCACCTCAGATGCGCGGGCGCGGGCCCTAAGTGCATGCCTGTTACCATCTCACTGTAGGTCACAAATGTAATGTTTGTAGATCCCTTTATTAAATGTGTCCTTGCCATCCATAGTCTCTAAATAACTTATTTCACGTATATATGATATTATTTAGGCTTGCTGGTCTCATCATACAACGGCACTGAAAAAGCACCAGGGGAGGCAGCCATAACCCCTGCCGCACTGAAGGGGGCGCACGTGAGCCCACAGGTTCTTGTTGCTACTGTTATTCTACGCAGAGACGGTAGACACAAACAACAAACTAGACTTTTGAAACTAGAGGAAGATAAGGAGGACTTTTACTAAAAAGTAATAGAGATTGTTGTCCAGAAGGATAGCATGGACTTCATCTTCAAGTCAAGGTAAGACCACAATTGTAATGAAAATGGGATCTTACTAAGAAAGAACAATCCAATATTTAGATTTTGGGTATCCTTTTGTTGAACGGTCTGTTTAAAATTAATCGAAACATCAGACTAAAAAAGCTTTTGAAAATAATACGAATATTTCGATTAAGGTCAAAATATAGTATTTGTAAATCAGTGCCTCACCAGCCATGAACCTCACTGCACGTCACTGGTGTGTGTGTGTGTGTGTGTTTGTGTGTGTGTCTGTGTGTGTGTGTGTGTGTGTGGTTAAAACATAGCAGCCTCGATCTCTATTCAGCTGTTCTAATGAAGGTAAACAAAGTGAAGGCGGTGAGTAAAAGGCACAACTCTCTGCGCGCAGATAGCAGATACTGTGAGAGTCACGGACAATAATTCATAGATCAAAGCAGACTGGTTTACAGACTCTCCTGTTTTGCGAATCCGGTGCTTAACCTGTTAAGCCCTGAGCCTGTTTTTCAGGCCTCAGGCTCGAAAATGACATGCCCAGAACAAATGACTATATCTTCACTTCTAAAAGGGGTAAATTAATAATATTTTTTCTCAAAGCAATGATACACCTGTGAGTTGGCTGTAGAAGTGTCAGAATCAATATAGATTTTTTTATTTTAAAGTAAATTCAGATTGAACATAGTAAAAAAATGTAAATTATAGTTTCCGTCTAAAAAAAAAACATTACTTATAGTGAAAACTGTCACATATGCATGCAATGCATACAGAGTTAAGGCTGTTACGACAGTGTTGCGACATGCTTTACGGCATGGGAAGGACTGCTTTACTTCAGAGTAAGCCCGCCAGTTGATATGTTTCTGCCTACTGTAATGTCTTGACTTACTGTTGAATAAACCTGAGTTGTAAAAGATACTCGACCCTCGATCATTCTACATGGTGTCAGAAGTGACCGGTGAGTCACAGGAAATAAAGAAGACAAAGTAAAGGAATATAGACGGCGGAATGGCCAAGTTTAATCCCCCAGCGAACTTTTCTTTTGATAAGCTGACTGAATGGCCAGAATGGAGGCAACGCTTTGAGCGGTACAGACTCGCTACTAAACTCGACAAAGATGACGGGAGAGTGCAGATGACCTGCCTGATTTATGCCATGGGCAACGAGGCAGAAAACATATTTAAGTCGTTCACTTTTGCCGAGAAGATGATGGCGATGACTTTGCCGTTGTGGTGGGAAAGTTCAACGAGTACTTTTTCCCGAGGAGGAACGTTATCCACGAGAGGGCTTGTTTCCACCAGCGTGTCCAGCGGCCAGGGGAGAAGGCAGAGGGTTTCATCCGAGCCAAGTATGATCTATCAGAATACTGTGAGTTTGGCGCAAGCCGAGATGAGAATATCCGCGACCGAATTGTCGTCGGGATACGAGACAGAGAGCTCTCGCGCAGGCTGCAGCTAACGGCGGACCTAACACTAGCACTGACGATACGGACCATCAGACAGTCAGAGGAGGTTGCAGCACAAGTGAGTCTGCAGGAAGACACAGTGGGATCAGTACAGGAGGTGAGATTCAAAGAAAAAAATAACAAATGGAAACCTCAACAACATCAAGGCAAGTCAAAAGACAGAAAATGGGGGGGAAGTGAAAGGAAATGTGGTAAATCACAGCATAGCAATGAAGAAGGGTGTCCTGCAGCTAAAGCTACATGCCACAAGTGCAATAAAATAGGACATTGGGCCAGAGTGTGCCGAAACAGCAATAGATCAGTGAATGAGGTCACAGGGACTGTACAGGCTGAGCAGACCCCTTATTTCTTAGGCTCAGTGTGCAGTGCAGAGGAGAAGGAGCAGTGGACAGTACAGCTCCAGGTGGATTCTACTCCAATGGAATTTAAAATTGACACAGGAGCTGATGTCAGCGTCTTATGTGAGGATGCATTTCACACACTCACTCCACCAAAAACACTGAAACCAGCTGACATCCCATTAGACAGCCCAGGAGGTGAACTGTTGTGTCTGGGACGCTTTAATGCTACAGTTATTTACAAGGGAAATAACTACCTATTTGAAGCATATGTAGTCCGTGGCCAGAGTGTCAATAACCTACTCAGCCGGGATCTGTCAGTGGAGATGAACCTGGTAAGGCGTGTTGATGAAGTGAAATTCACTACCAGTGAACATCTTCAAGCCTATGGTGAGCACGGCACACTAAAAACTGAACCAGTTAAAATCCAATTAAAGGATGGGGCTCAACCATATGCAGTGCATACAGCACGTCGTGTGCCCTTTCCAATGTTACAGATGGTAAAAGAAGAATTGCAGAGGATGGAGAAGAACGGTGTCATCGAGAAGGTGACAGCCAACTGAATGGTGTGCTCCTATGGTGCCAGTTCTAAAGAAAACCACAGGCAAAGCCAGGATCTGTGTGGACCTGAAAAGACTAAATGAGTCAGTAAAAAGAGAGCGCTACATCTTACCTACCTCTGATGAAATAACTGCCAAGCTAAGTGGTGCGACTGTGTTTTCCTCTCTCAACGCTGCAAGTGGGTTCTGGCAAATTCCACTGCACCCAGTCAGCTGTAAATTAACAACCTTTATAACACCGTTTGGCAGGTACTGTTTCAAAAGGTTACCTTTCGGGATTTCCAGTGCGCCTGATATCTTCCAGCGGAAAATGCTAGAGACTCTGCAGGGGCTGGAAGGCGTTGAAGTCTTCATGGACGATATCCTGGTCTATGGGACATCGACAGAACAGCACGATGCCAGACTCGAGAAGGTACTACAGCGTGTTGATTCAGCAAGCTTAAAACTCAATAAAGATAAATGCTCCCTCAGACAAAGCCAGCTATGCTTTCTGGGACATCTCATCGACCAGTCAGGAGTCAGGCCCGACCCTGATAAAGTTGAAGCCATACATCAGCTGGCTCCACCAGAAAACGTCCATGAGCTGAAAAGAGTCCTGGGCATGATGAACTACTTGGGTAGGTATGTTCCAAACCTTTCCACAATAGGTCAACCACTGTACGAGCTTCTGAAGAGCAGGAACATCTGGACCTGGGGTCACTCACAGCAGTCAGCTTTTGAGAACATTAAGAAGATGCTGACCACGGCACCTGTTCTTGTCGTCTATGATGTGGCTAAAGCCACAGCGGTGTCTGCTGATGCCAGTAGTTATGGCCTGGGGGGGTCGTCCTCCAGCTCCATGAAGAGGAGTGGAAGCCAGTAGCCTACTGTTCGAGGCGTCTCACAGAAGCGGAGACACGCTACGCCCAGAGAGAAAAGGAGTGCTTGGCTAGCGTATGGGCCTGTGAGAAGTTCGACAAGTATCTATGTGGCTTGGATCAGTTCAGGCTGGAGACCGACCACAAGCCATTAGTGCCACTGATCAACAAACAAAGCCTAGACAACGTCCCCTTAAGATGTCAGCGTCTACTAATGAGGCTCATGAGGTACAAACCTTTAGCAGAGCAAGTGCCTGGGAAGACCCTTGTTGTCGCCGACACACTGTCCCGAAGCCCACAGACACATACAAAAGAAGAGACTGACACTCAAGAAGATGTGGCATGCTATGTAGCCACAGTGATACAGGGCATCCCAGCATCTCCAACGAGACTGGAGAATATCAGAAAAGAGACAGCAGCCGACAGTGAGCTTCAGGCTGTCATCAAGCTGATTAGGACAGGATGGCCTGAATACAGTAGTAATGCTCCACTGAACATTAGGGACTACACCAAAGTGAAAAATGAGCTATCAGAAGCTGATGGCTTAGTCATACGAGGAAACAGGATCGTGGTTCCGGGGTCACTGAGAGCAGACATTTTGCAGAAAATACATGAGGGACCCCAGGGGCTCTCAAAATGCAGAGAAAGGGCGAATGCATCAGTTTGGTGGCCGGGGCTCTCTGTAGACATTATGAACATTGTCAACATATGCAAGAGCTGCCAGGAGCAGAAGCGGGCTCAACAAAAGGAGCCGCTTATTTCCACACCGCTGCCTGATCGTCCGTGGAAAAGAATCGCTCTCGACCTCTGCGAACATAACAAGCACAAGTACCTTGTGATTTCAGACTACTATTCACGGTATCTGGAAATACTACAACTACCATCTACGACCAGTGCCCTTGTCATCCAGAGACTTAAAACGACATTTGCTAGGTTCGGAATTCCTGAGGAGGTGGTGAGTGACAATGGTCTCCAATTCTCCCGTGCAGAATTCCGGGAGCCGGCACAGCGGTTGGACTTCAGACACATCACGTCTAGTCCTCACCATCCTCAAGGAAACGGTCATGCAGAAAGAGCAGTACAGACCGCTAAGAGAATCCTTCGCCAGGAAGATCCGCTGATAGCCCTTATGTGCTATAGATCCACTCTCTGTACTACCACAGGAGTCAGTCCAGCAGAACTGTTAATGGGGAGAAAGATCATAACGACGCTCCCGACACTCGAGAAAAATCTACGGCCTAAATGGCCTAACAGACAGATTGTCAAACAAAAGGACACGAGTGAGAAAGCAAAACAAGCCTTTTATTACAACCGACGACACGGTGCCAGGCATCTACCAGCTCTACAGCCAGGAGACACAGTCTACACCAGGTGTCTCAGACTCCAGGCCCGCGGGCCAGACGCGGCCCGCGAGACAGTTTCTCATGGCCCGGTTGTTGATATCACGTAATAGTGTTAATCTGGCCCGCGCGTTTACGTTTGCGCTTTTAATTTAATTTTTGGATTGATCCCGCTGCTGGCAGGGAACTGCTGCGTACAGTTCCCTCGCCCCCCCCCCCCAAGGGAACTCCGCCACACGTTAATCAAATGCACGCAGCGGAATCAATCACAGAGTGATCCAAAAGTGACACAGAGTGGAAGGAAAATATATCGCCCAGTCATGTCTTCATCAAAACTTTCAGGGAAAAGAAAAGTCGATGATGACCACAGAAAATTTCAGGAGAAGTGGCTGGGAGACTGAATATTTTTTTGTCGAGTACAGGGGAAACGCAACGTGCCTTATATGCACAGAGAAAATCGCTGTATACAAGGAGTATAACGTCAAACGTCACTACTCAACTAAACATGCAGAGTATGCAAAATACCTGGGAGACGAGAGAGAGAAAAGAGTCACAGAGCTAAAAAAATGTCTATGGAAGCAACAAAATCTCTTCAAGAAAGGAAGCAATGAGGCTGATTTAGCAGTCGAAGCTAGCTATGTGGTGAGTGAGATGATTGCTAAGGCGGGAAAGCCGTTTACGGAAGGCGAGTCTGTAAAAAGGTGCATGTTGCAGGCTGCAAGTATAGTCTGTCCAGAAAAGAAGGGTCAGTTTAACAACATCAGCCTGTCAGCTAACACAGTGGCAGAGCGCATTTCTGACTTATCAAGTGACATATATGATCAGCTGTGCGACAAAGCCACACTTTTCTGTGCATACTCTGTGGCTCTTGATGAGAGCACGGACATCACTGACACCGCTCAGCTCGCAATGTATGTCCGTGGTGTTGATGACAAGTTTGAAGTGACAGAGGAGTTGCTGACAGTGAAACCAATGCATGGCCAGACCACCGCTCAGGAGATATTCCAGCAACTGTGTGATGCCATTGCGGATATCGGTCTGCCATGGAAGAGGTTTGTTGGAATTACGACCGACGGAGCGCCATCAATGACAGGGAGGAAAAATGGGCTGGTGGCACTTGTTCAAAGAAAACTGGAGGAGGAGGGTGTGGAGGAGGCTATTGCTCTGCACTGCATTATCCATCAGCAGGCCCTTTGCAGCAAATGTCCAAAGTCCACGCGGACTCACCTCTGGGTACATTTGGGTGTATTTGCCGTATCTCTGGAACCCATTAGTCGATTTGGGTGATTGACACCTCTTTGTAACCGTTAGAGCCAATAGAATCGAAGGGAAGTTCCTAAATCCATCTAAACATTACCATTGGGGAGTTAGAATGATGTGCAGGCAGCATGCCCAAAACCAGAAGCTAGCTCTAAATGAAGTCCAAGTTTGAAATATATCTCAAATAATGTATGCACTGCCATTTCCCCACATAAAAATAACAGTCTGCAATGAAACGGTTGTCTCCTGTGTGCTCCATTTCCTACCTCGTTCGCACGAGAAAGTATATCGTGCGCACATGAAAGTATCTTGTGCTAACGAGAAAGTATATCGTGCGTATCGAGATTTTTTCCATTAACCTTTAGGGGCTCCGTATGTTTTACCATTGTTTAGGCAAAAAAAGAATTTTCCAGAGTCATGTTAACATTTATAAAAGCTTAAAAAGATTTAAGCATTATTCATCTCTGACTAACAGTATGGCATCTGCACAGTAACCAGTGGAAGTGCTTTGGGTTAAATAACATTCACTTGTAAGCTGGGTCCGATATATTCAATTTCACAAAAATGCTGCTGAACTTTTTGTTTAAATCTCAACCTTAAGTTTAGTCAAATACATTTTTATTATTATTACCAATTACCTTGGTCTTTATTATATGATATCCATAATGTAAAGTACATTCCTCTTGAATTTATTCACTTGTGAATTAATTTTTTTGAACACCTTATCCCTTTGAGGCAAGCAGTAAATCTAATAAAGTTCATGGTTGTGACAAATGCTTGAAGTTTGACAATGTAATGTCTGTCGTTGTGAAATGCATCAACCATATCAGATCCAGGGGTTTAAAGCACCGCCAGTTCCGTGCTTTTTTGGAGGAAATTGAGTCAGAATATGAGGATGTGCTCTACTTCACAGAGGTACGTTGGCTCAGCAGGGGAAACGTCCTGAAGAGGTTTTTTGAGTTGAGAACAGAACTGAAAGTATTCATGCTGGAGAAGGGAGGGATGGCTGTTCCCGAGCTGAGTGATCCCAAATGGCTCATGGACTTAGCTTTTCTTGTTGACATCATGCAGGAGCTGAATGCACTGAATAAGAAGTTGCAGGGCCAGGGCCAGCTTGTCAGTGCAGCATATGACAATGTCAAAGCATTCTCTACAAAACTGGTGTTATGGAAAGCCCAGCTCCCTCAGAAAAACCTCTGCCATTTCCCAGCATGCAAGGCTCTCATGGACAGGGGCACAGCATTCAGTGGGGAGAAGTATGTTGATGCCATTGTGAAGCTACAGGAGGAATTTGATCAGCGGTTTGCAGACTTCAAGACACACAGAGCCACTTTCCAAATTTTTGCAGACCCCTTCTCCTTTGATGTGGAAAATGCCCCTGGTGTGCTTCAAATGGAACTCATTGACCTGCAGTGCAATTCTGAGCTCAAAGCCAAGTTCAGGGAAGTGAATGGGAAAGCAGACAAGCTTGGACAGTTCATGAAAGAATTGCCCCCCTCCTTCCCTGAGCTTTCCAGGATGTTCAAGTGGACCATTTGCCTTTTTGGGAGCACATATATGTGTGAACAGCTCTTCTCCACCATGAACTTCAATAAGTCAAAGTACAGGTCCAGACTTACTGATGAACATCTTCAAGCCATACTAAGGGTTTCAACTGCTTCCTCCCTCAAACCAAATGTGGCTCAGCTGTGTGAGAGGAAGCGCTGCCAGGTCTCTACCAGCAAGGAGTAGGCAAGAGCAACTGTGAATAGTTATGTTGTGAAGAACCGTTCATGTTAAGAAGATGTTGAAGAACTGTTAATGTTGTATTTTTAATACATTTTTTGTGGAATACTTGAAGCGGCCCAGACTTGCCCAGACTCTACGTCCAGCGGCCCCCAGGTAAATGGAGTCTGAGACCCCTGGTCTACACCAAGCTCGACAACGAGAAGTCCTGGAAGACACCAGCAATCGTCTCAAAAGAGTGTGTTACTCCGAGGTCTTACCTCATTAACACACAAGGAGGTGCAGTGCTGCGGCAGAACCGACTTCATCTCCGGGCAGAACCAACTTCCCGACCTGCACAGCACATCCCACTAACACCAGCAGAGAGTGCTGTGGCGATTTCCCAGCCTGTAAGCGCCAACACACCAGAGACTGTTACCCTGAAACCAAGTGAGGTGACAACCCATACACCAACACCAGGACGTGTTCAGACCAGGTCTGGCCATGTCAGTAAGCCGGCCACTAGGTTGGACTTGTAGACAGGAGTGTTTTGGGTGTTTCACAATGACCTCTGGGGGTGAATAAGGAAAAAAAAACACCTATGGCCTTTGGGGGGGAGAAAATGAATAGGGAAACACAGGTGGACTGAGTCTGCTGAATTTTGAGTTCTGTTTATTGTGAATGTTATGTACAAATGTGATATTACTGCTGCAATGTTTAGAAAAGGAAACTTGCATATTGAATTTTATTTTGTAACAGCACTACTGAAGGTATTGGTTACACATCTTTATTAACATAATCTGTGAAGTCAACCTGTATTCATAGGACACTTTTGGTTGGTCAGTACGACTGAATGAACATTTGTTATCACAGTTTGACTGTTGTTTACTATTAAAGGATGATGCTGTGACTAATCTGTTGAAACTCTTTACAGTTATTTAAAATTAAATAACTAGGAAAAAAGGGGAGATGTCACATATGCATGCAATGCATACAGAGTTAAGGCTGTTACGACAGTGTTGCGACATGCTTTACGGCATGGGAAGGACTGCTTTACTTCAGAGTAAGCCCGCCAGTTGATATGTGTCTGCCTACTGTAATGTCTTGACTTACTGTTGAATAAACCTGAGTTGTAAAAGATACTCGAGCCTCGATCATTCTACAAAAACCACCCTTGAATGATGGGATAGTAGCCTTTAGGAATCCAAACTATAACATATAATAAGTACCCTGTATCAAGATTGATGCAAAACAAGTGAAATTTTACCTTTTTAGAGAGGTTTAGAAAAAAAAAAGTCCACGCGGACTCACCTCTGGGTACATTTGGGTGTATTTGCCGTATCTCTGGAACCCATTAGTCGATTTGGGTGATTGACACCTCTTTGTAACCGTTAGAGCCAATAGAATCGAAGGGAAGTTCCTAAATCCATCTAAACATTACCATTGGGGAGTTAGAATGATGTGCAGGCAGCATGCCCAAAACCAGAAGCTAGCTCTACACCCATGGCCGAAATGTCCTTAAAATGAAGTCCAAGTTTGAAATATATCTCAAATAATGTATGCACTGCCATTTCCCCACATAAAAATAACAGTCTGCAATGAAACGGTTGTCTCCTGTGTGCTCCATTTCCTACCTCGTTCGCACGAGAAAGTATATCGTGCGCACATGAAAGTATCTTGTGCTAACGAGAAAGTATATCGTGCGTATCGAGATTTTTTCCATTAACCTTTAGGGGCTCCGTATGTTTTACCATTGTTTAGGCAAAAAAAGAATTTTCCAGAGTCATGTTAACATTTATAAAAGCTTAAAAAGATTTAAGCATTATTCATCTCTGACTAACAGTATGGCATCTGCACAGTAACCAGTGGAAGTGCTTTGGGTTAAATAACATTCACTTGTAAGCTGGGTCCGATATATTCAATTTCACAAAAATGCTGCTGAACTTTTTGTTTAAATCTCAACCTTAAGTTTAGTCAAATACATTTTTATTATTATTACCAATTACCTTGGTCTTTATTATATGATATCCATAATGTAAAGTACATTCCTCTTGAATTTATTCACTTGTGAATTAATTTTTTTGAACACCTTATCCCTTTGAGGCAAGCAGTAAATCTAATAAAGTTCATGGTTGTGACATCATAACAGAGGTCATTGTCCTTGAAAAATACATTTTCCAACAACAATCAACCAACAGCCATTATTTTCCCTCCTGCCCATCGTCCCTGAAGTTAAACATGCAATGTTAGCAGAATAAATTGCATTATTTTTTGAGATACTATCCACTCTTAAGTCTCTACATTTTTAATTTAGTTTGTGTTGACACAGATTGCTATCTGCTATCACTTGTCTCTTATCGAAGTGATGAAATGGAATTTCAGTGCTGCATATAGCTGATTCTCCAGGAACCAATCTGTCATAGTCTGGAGACACCTTATCTGTCATCAGCTGGGACTTTACTCATGTTTAACTGCTTTCCCCCATGCACAAAGCCTCCGGCATAACAACCTTCCTGTGCAGCAGTGATTCGTGTTGACTGCTATTTCAAAATAGATTTCACAAGCAGAATATGCAAAAGGTGTGTAGGTTTGCAGGCAAATTGAATAAAAATGTGTTAGAGAAACCAAATGTTGTTTTATATGTTTGTTCAAAAAAATAACAATGCAGGAACTCACACACGGATTTCCATCACTTTACTCACACGAGTTTGACCGCTGCATAACGGAGCTTACACACGGCGGCGTGCGTTGAAGCTTCAACGCTTCTGCCCATTCACTTTGAATGGGGTGATGTCACGCTTCGCTGAACTGCATTGTGGGAGCAAAACGGAGCTTTGCTCGCTTCAAAAGTAGAGCAATGTTCTACTTTTGAAGCTTCGACGGAAGCGTCAGCCAATCGAATCATATGCCAGTACAAGCTCTAGCCAATCAAACTGCGTTCTTGTGTGTCCGGGGCGGGAGATTCATGAGATTGGTTGTTGGTCAAGCGTCAGACACGCCCGCCGGCAAGCTTCAATGCACGTCGCCGTGTGTAAGCTCCGTAATTTGGGTTAGGGGTTAGTGCTGATTCTGGGTCAGTAGCTACGGGGCCACGCCCCCTTTGGAGCACACATGCAGCAGAGCTGCACAGAGAGACAGAGAAGCAGATTCCCAGCTAAATGCTGCCGTGATCAAACGCCATATTATGTTCAAAACCACATCAAGGATTATTTCTGAAACAGTATGGAGCTCAAATGTTTTCTCTCTCGCGGGTTTACCACAAGGTGAGTAGCATTTATATCCGGCTTTTTTACACATATTCTCTCCAGTACAGCTTTAGCTCTGAATGTTAGCAATGCTTGCTGATGTAAACAAAGACCATATTACTTCCAAAACACGTCGTGCATTGTTTCTGATAGCAACGTTTCTGATAGGGCCGTGGGTGTAAAGTCAGCCCACATTCCCGATATTACGTCATATCGGCAGCAAATCTGGATCAGCTTCGTTGTACCCCCGTTTTAGAGATTTGGGTACGGAGGGAAAGAGAGAGGGTTTTGTTTTCTGACACTTTGTGAGTTCCCTTACACACCGGGGACACATTTATGTATGAAATACATAAAAAGTGCATTTTGCATGATAGGAGACCTTTAAAGTGTTTTGTATTAACATTGGCAGTCATGAAACCCAATTGTGTCATTATTATTATCTTTGACCTCATCTTCAGTGGTTCAATTGTAACAAATTGTCACAAAGATGTCATCAACTTTTATTACACTGTCAAATGCTTTATAATAGTGCCATGAATCATTTCCTTGACCTCAGGTGAAGTGGTAGATTTTGGACTTGTCATTAAGATGTCGTCAAATGTTATTAGGCCAGCTTGACAACTCAGTTAGCTGTATGGCTAGCGGCTCTTTTAGCTAAAGCAGCCCTTTGGGGCTAGGACCCTGTTACACCTGACAATTCAATTCAACATTGTAGTCTTGGTCAAGTTGTCTAAGTAAAGTCATCTCACACGTTACTAACTTTGCTATTTCACTTTTATAAGTTGCATAAAGATAATAATTTAATATTCATAAAAACTCCTTTAATGTTTGTGTCAACATTGACATGACACTGTCAACATGTCAGTCTTATGCATCCTCCTTTAAAATGAAGTGTAATCTATTTTCGCAAAAAAAATCATTTCAATTATCATTAACTACATAATACAAAAAAACTTGTTAAACATTAAAATGCTTTAAAAAATGAATCCACTGTGGTCCTATAAATCCAGAGACTTAGTTCTTCCTACTGGAATGTACAGCATTCATTTGTAACTAATTTTAAATTGCAATATCTGACATAAAAATGATGAAGTTTATGGTGAATGTCTTAGCAAACAGTTGTCTGTATACATCAAGCCGAAGCAGAGCAACATCATACAATTGGAGTGGTGTTTTTGTATACCTAATGAATGTAAGTCGAATGTATTTTTTAGCTGTTTTTTGGTGTCAGCCAAGAAATATATCTTCTCAATGTTTCACGTTCTTCGCCAGCTAGTCTCTAATCGTGGCTGTCTGAGGGAAACTGCTACCTTCAGGTGCTTGAAATACGGTTTCGACATTACACCTTTATTCCATTGTGAATTAAAAACACTGTTAGCAAGGTTTAAATAACCAAGCATATGTCGCCTGAATGTACCTAGATATAAAACAAAATCAGGTGAGGGTGTATTGAAAGTCACCTATTATGCAAAATCCACTCTTAAAAGTAAATATGTGTCCCCTTTTTAGTGCCGTTTTAGGAAAAAATATTCCCTCTCTTTTTGTCCTTATCCTCTATAGTCTGAAAAGGAGCGAATCAGATCTGGCCATCACCTGAATCTCCTCCTAGAGCACCATTGTGGCTTTTTTAACCAAACACTTCCACAGAGGGGCGTGGGCAGTGGCAGTTCATTAGCATTTAACCAGTTTTTCAGGCCTAATGTGCAGTCTCTGGTGCACAAAATGGACTAGCTACGACTGTGGATTATGGACACAAACATTCTGATCTTCACAGAGTCATGGCTGCATGAGGGCGTTCCTGACAGCGCGATCGCGTTACTAGGCCTTCACTGCACCCGTTCGGACAGAACAGCTGACTGTGGTAAGAGCGCGAGGAGGACTGTGCATTTATGTCAACAACTCCTGGTGTACAGACAACAGCACCATTACCAGGCACTGTTCTGCCGACCTAGAATTTATCATGGTTAAATCCAGACCCTTCTATCTGCCCAGAGAATTCACTTCCATCATTACAATTGCAGCCTATATACCACCCATTACATTAAATTTCATTTAGCTGACGCTTTTATCCAAAGCGACTTACAATTACCAATTACAGGGACATTCTCCCTGGAGTAACTGAGGGCTAAGTGCCTTACTCAAGGGCACTGGTGGTGTTCCAGGCGGGATTTGAACTCACAACCTTCCGATCTTCAGCCCACCTCACTATCCATTAGACCACCACTACCACCCGATGCTAATGCTAAGCTAGCTATTAAGGAACTATAGCTACCCAAATAGTACCCCCTTATCAGACGAGTCAAGCCCTCGGGTCAAGACAGTGAAAGTCTGGCCTGAGGGAGCAGAGTCCAATTTACAGCATCAGCTTCACGTCACCAACTGGAACAACTTCGCTGTAACTGCCACTATGGATTCCCAAATAGACATTGACGCATACACCTCTTCTGTTTTGGATTGCATCAACACCTACATCAGTGATGCCACCACCACCAAACAAAATCTTCCCTAATCAGAAGCCATGGATGGATGGGCAGGTCCGCCAACTGCTGAAGGCACGTGACACCGCCTTCAGGTCAGGAGACGCGCAGGACTACCGTCTAGCCAGGGCTGAGCTGAAACGGGGCATCAAAAGGGCGAAGCACTGCCACAAGCTAAAGATTGAGGAGCACTTTAACACCTCTGACCCCCGACGCATGTGGCAGGGGTTACAGACCATCACAGACCTCAAACCCACCCGGGCCTCCCCCCCATCCACTGACCCCTCTCTTCCAGACGAGCTTAATTATTTCTATGCTCGTTTTGACAGGGTCAATCACAAGGTAGCCACTAGGGCCACTCTCCCTGCAGACCATCTGCCCCTCACACTCTCCCCCACAGATGTGCGTGCTGAACTGAGCAGGACAAACACACGTAAGGCCGCTATTAGTAGGTTTGAGTAATTTGCGGGAATAAATTATCAGCCTTCCCGACTCCAAGAGGGGGCGACACGAAGACCGGTTTCGCCGGACGAACCGGGCCGTAGAACCCCTGACGGAGGCGGCTCACCGGCTTCGGCGGTATTGGTGGAGGGAGCGGTAGCCCCACACGCTCCGCCGCCAAGGCCATCACCGCTGGAAAGTCCTGACGGGCAGACCTGTGTGGACCCTCATGGAAGCCGGAAGCGTCCGACACCGAGCAGTCCTCGTCGTCGTCGTCCTCGAAAGACGGGGCCGGCCGATTCGTTGGAATGGCGAAGGTAAATGGCACCTCTCCGCCATCTCCATCACGCCGAGTTCCAGCTGGTCCTCCGCCTCACCCGGCGAGACATAATGTGCCTGAAAGTGCTCCAGGCAGTGCTGTCGTCTGAGCAGCGGGAGCATTCGGCAGGCATTGCAGGCCGGGGAATGGTTTGCGCCGTTCACGGCGTGGTCAGGCCCCAAACACTCGAAGCATAATTGGTGGGGATCGGCGCCCGCAATCAAACCAGGGCATGCAGGACAGGGCCGGGTCTCGAGGAGTGGTGAATCCATCGCTTACGGTAATCTGCTCTGTTCTTTCCTCTTCTCATGCTTTAACCCTCAGTTGTTTTGCTGCTCGCTGAAGAGAAAAAGGATGACAGTCAGGAGGCGTAGCCGCCTTATATACTGTGGGCCTGCGTGCGCATTCAGGTAGGCTCGCCCCAATTGGCTGGCTACGTTTATGCAACTCAGTATGTGAATGCTCGCATAGCATGGTTAAGGGTAGTACCCATAGAGTCCAGTAGAGGGCGGAGCCTGTGTGAAATATAATCTTACCCCTGCACTCGTAAGGTAAAACTAGGCCGATTAATAAGATGGAAAGTGCTTTGTAACTTTGACCCACTTGAATGAATACACAAAAAATATGAAGAAAGAGTTATCTCTGGGGCTACTTCGCTGCCAGCTGTAGCTCCCCGGACCCGAAAGTGGCGTAGCCTAAGTACTTCAACATCAATGCATACGAATGTATGTGCTCGATATAGGCTGTATTGAACAAATAAACTAACACAAACTAACTGTATCACTATAACATGATGGTGATAAAGAACGCACCTAACGTACCGCTGTTCATTAAAGTAATACAAAAACGGTACATTAAACAAACCATCATGCTTACTTTGAAACCTTGAAATCCGGAAATGTCATCAGCAGGCCATCACGTGGTTTCCGAAAATAACCGAGTGACTCGAGCAGATTTCGGTCGAGACCCGCGGAAAGTTTGTCTCAAATCTCTGCTTGTGGATCATCTTTTTACACAAGCAGAGATTTGAGATCCACAAGCAGAGATTTGAGATCCACAAGCGCATTTTTGGTTGACAAATACAAAATGGATTCACAAATGCCTGATCGAAATATGTCAATGTTAAAGAGATATTCACAAATTCCTTTTGTTTATTTGTAAATTAATAGTATTCACAGATCTTTTTTTGATTTGTGAAAATATTTTGCGTATTTGCAGATCCGTTTTACATTTGCATTTGCAAATCTTTTAAATGCATTTGTGGATGGTGTTTTACATTTACAAATCACATATTTACACACAAATTATTTTTATGTTCACACAAATATTTATGAGACAAATCTAAGCCCATATTAAAGAGACAGGGTGTTAAGACTGCCACAAGGCTCAGGACCCAAACGCACGACACCAGAAACAGGTCAGGTTTAACAAAGTATTTAATTAAAGGCAAAACACAAAACGCTCACTTGGAGGATCTTAACAAAGAAACAAAAAGAGTCTATCAAAATTCTTAGTGCGGTCCAGGAATGACTGGTAGGCTCGGTGAGACAAGACGAACTGACACAGGACAAAGGGAGACGCAGACTATATATACACACACACTGGGTAAGGGGACACAGGTGGCAACAATTAAGGGAGGAGCTGACAATCACACTGGAGGGAAAACACACAAGGGCAGGAAGGATTCTGAAACGAGAGGGAAAGGTTACTGCAAAATAGAACAGGAAATCACAAGACAGAGCAAAAGGCAAAAGACAAAAGACTGAACTAAATAAATTAACTTAACATAAATGTCTAGACACCACAGTACCCCCTCCTTTACGGACGGCTCCGGACGGCCCAGAGAGTTCAGGATGGCTTTTGTAAAAATCCTTTATCAGGTCCTGGTCCACTATGAAGCTGGATGGGACCCACTGCCGCTCTTCCGGGCCATAACCCTCCCAGTCCACTAAAAACTGTTGACCCCTTCCTCGTTTTCTGACTTTCAGCAGACGCTTGACGGTGTAGACTAGACCCCCGTCAATGATCCTGGGAGGAGGGGGGGGCTTGGAAGCGGGAACCATCTTGCTTTCCTTGACCGGCATGAGTTTACTCACATGGAATGTTGGATGGACTCTGAGTGACCTAGGCAGGCGCAAGCGAACAGACACAGGGTTAATACACTTGGACACAGTGAATGGGCCTACAAATCTTGGTGCCAGCTTCCTGGAGGCTACATTCAGGGGCAAGTCTCTGGTGGATAACCACACTTTCTGACCCGGTCTGTAAACAGGAGCAGGACGGCGATGCTGATCAGCCGCTTTCTTCATGCGGGCCGAAGTCCTCAGGAGGACCCGACGTGCTGAAGTCCAAATGCCATGACAACGCCTGACCAGCGCGTGTGCCGAGGGAACCATGACTTCTTTCTCTGTCTCGGAGAACATGGGAGGTTGGTAACCGTAGACGCACTGGAACGGGGTCAAACCGGTGGCAGAGGTGGGCAATGAGTTGTGGGCGTATTCTACCCTCGTGAGGTGTTTACTCCAAGAAGCTGGGTTTTGGGACACCAGGCACCGGAGGCAGGTTTCTAGTTCTTGATTAAGCCTCTCCGTTTGTCCATTTGATTGGGGATGGTAGCCGGAAGAGAGGCTGGCAGAGGCCCCGATGAGGCTGCAAAACTCCCTCCAGAAACGGGAGACAAACTGAGGGCCCCGGTCCGACACGATGTCCCTGGGAAAGCCGTGGAGACGAAAAACATGGTGCAACAAAACTTCAGCCGTTTCTTTGGCCGATGGCAGTTTAGGCAAAGCAATAAAATGTGTCATTTTAGAGAATCTATCCACCACCGTGAGGACGGTGGTGTTACCTTTGGATTCTGGCAGTCCGGTGACAAAGTCCACTGAGATGTCGGACCAGGGTCGACTGGGGATAGGCAGCGGTTTGAGCAGACCCATCTGGGGCCTGGAAGAGGTTTTATTCCTGGCGCAGATGGTGCAGGCGCCCACATACTCCTTGACATCCCTTTCCATAGATGTCCACCAGAACCGTTGCTTGATGCAGTACACAGTTTTTTTAACCCCTGGATGGCAGGTGAGCAGCGAGGTGTGAGCCCATTGAATGACCTTAGGACGCACAGATACAGGAACAAACAACCTATTTGGGGGGCAACCCCTAGGTGTCGGGCTCTCACCGTTAGCTCTTTTCACCTCTGTTTCTATTGGCCAAGTTACCGCTCCAACCACACAGTTCAGTGGAAGAATGGACTTTGGTTCCTTGGCCGAGGGTTCAGGATCAAAAACACGAGAAAGTGCATCTGGCTTGGCATTTTGTGAACCGGGTCTAAATGACAAGGAAAAGTTAAAACGGGTGAAGAACAAAGCCCATCTTGCCTGACGTGAGTTCAGTCTTTTAGCTTTTCGGATGTACTCAAGGTTTTTATGATCCGTCCAAACTATGAATGGTTGCTCTGACCCCTCCAGCCAATGTCTCCATTCCTCAAGCGCTATTTTAACTGCCAAAAGTTCTCTGTTGCCTACGTCATAGTTGCGTTCAGCAGGTGTTAACTTACGTGACAGAAATGCACATGGGTGGAGTTTGCTGTCCTTGGCTGATTGTTGTGACAACACAGCCCCAACTCCATCATTGGAGGCATCCACCTCCACCACGAACTGCCGTTGTGGATCAGGAATGATGAGAATAGGAGCAGAGGTAAACAGTCTTTTCAATTCCTGGAAAGCTTTGTCGGCCTGTGGAGTCCACAAAAACTGAACATGGGTTGAGGTGAGTGCGTGGAGAGGTGCAGCTATGGAGCTAAAATTCCTTATGAAGCGTCTGTAGAAGTTAGCAAAACCAAGAAATTGCTGTACCTTTTTCCTGTTGGTGGGTGTGGGCCAATTTGCGACAGCACTGACCTTGCTTGGATCCATCTTGACCTGGTCCGGAGCAATGATGAAGCCCAGGAATGAGACAGAGGTTTTGTGAAAATCACATTTCTCAGCCTTCACAAATAGCTGGTTTTCCAGAAGGCGTTGGAGGACCTGGCGGACATGCTCAACATGGGACTCTTCATCAGGAGAGAAAATCAATATATCATCCAGGTAGACAAACACAAAATGATTCAAATATTGTCTGAGCACGTCATTCACAAGAGCCTGAAATACAGCAGGAGCATTAGTTAGCCCAAATGGCATAACTAAGTATTCATAGTGGCCACTGGGGGTATTGAATCCAGTCTTCCATTCGTCCCCCTCCCTTATCCTGACCAAGTGATAGGCATTCCTCAAGTCAAGTTTTGTAAAGATCTTAGCTCCTTTCAACAGTTCAAAAGCAGTGGAAATGAGGGGGAGAGGGTACCTATTCTTTACCGTTATATCATTCAGGGGAGAGTAGTCTATGCAGGGTCGGAGGGATCCATCTTTTTTACCTACGAAGAAGAATCCGGCACCAGCAGGAGAAGACGATGGACGAATGAGGCCCGCCTTCAGAGATGAGTCAATGTAATCCATCATAGATTGTCTTTCAGGACCAGAGATTGAGTATAGACGTCCCTTGGGAATGGGTGCACCCGGTAGCAAGTCAATTGCACAGTCATAAGGTCGATGAGGAGGCAACGTAGAGGCCCGAGCCTTACTGAAAACCTCCCTCAGGTTGTGGTAACAGGAGGGAACATTGGGCAGGTCTGGTAAGTCAGATGCATGGTCATGGGTAACTTGCTTAGTCTCTACCTCACTCCCTGAAGTAACCCTTCCTACAGACAGCCTTTCAACTTCTCCTGGTGAGGCCAAACATGTATGCTTACATTCTCTTCCCCAACCCCTCACCCTACCGGAACGCCAGTCAATATGAGGATTATGTCTTTTCAACCATGGGAAGCCTAAAATCAGAGGGTGTTGGGTGGAGTCGAATAAATGGAATGTCATGAATTCTGTGTGGTTGTGATTTATGATAACCTGGACGGGCTCTGTGTGGTGAGTGACCTGAAACAATAATCTTCCATCAAGGGCGCTGGCATTTAAAGTTTGAGCTAAGGGCATGGTGACAATGTTCAAGCTTTTGGCAAGGCTCCAGTCCATTAAACTTTCGTCTGCTCCTGAATCAATGAGAACATTGTGTGTTAAGGTCTGCTTACCTAATTTCATTTGGATAGGAGTCAGCGTACGAGGAGAGTAGTCCGAAGTTAGTCGGCTCACCAGCGCCCTCCTCTTGCCTGGGGAGCCCCGTCTTTTAGTGAGCAAGCGGCCATCAGGTGTCCACGATGCCCACAGTAGAAACACAGGCCCTGGCGGAGGCGCCGTTCACGCTCCTCCAGTGAAAGTTTTGCTCGGCCAAGTTGCATGGGTTCCTCTGATGCGGTGGATGGCGTTGTCAAAGGAGGCTTGATCCAGACCCCGGAAGAAGAATCCTCCCCCATCCGGATGCCACGAGGAGGCCCTCTGGAGCTTGGTGAACGAACTGCAGGTTGTTCTCTTTCTTTTTGTCTCTCCCAGAGTCTATTATCTATTCGTATAGCCAGAGCAATCACAGAGTCTAAATCTTCTGGAAGATCTAATGGGGCTAAGTGATCTTTGACAAGGCCTGAAAGTCCATTTACAAAGGCGTCCAGCAAGGCCAGATCATTCCAGCCACTGTCTGCTGCTATTGTCCTAAACTCTATGGCATAATCAGACACTCTTTGATTTCTTTGCTTAAGTTGAACTAGAGCTTTAGCCGCTTCTCTCCCTGGTGCTGTACGATCAAAAATCTTTTTCAGGGAATCAGTAAACAGTCTGAGTGTTCTGCAAAGGGGAGAGTCTCTGGCCCACTCTGCTGTAGCCCAGGCTGCTGCTCTACCAGTCAGGTGTGTTATCATGAAAGCTATCCTAGACTGGTCTGTTGGAAAGGCAGAAGGCTGATGTTGATAATGCAGGTCGCATTGGACTAAAAAAGGGCGGCAGTCACCTGAGTCACCGGAGAATTTCTCTGGGGATGCGAGAAGAGCATGAAGAAGGAGTAGTTTCTTGGACCACACGAGCCACAGGATTCACAGCCTCAGGCAGGGGCGCAGCAGCGGAAGAGGTTTGAGATCCAGCTTCCAGGTGAGCAAGGATACGGACAAGCTGATCTGCCATGTGGTTGACTTGGCTGTTCACGGATGTTTGGAAGCTGTCTTGACGACCACTCAATTCTCTCACTCCCTGGTCAATTGATTTCAGCTGATCGTCATGTTGAGACAAAAGCGTGCCTTGGGAGCGCAGAGCTGCTCTGAGCCTGTCTGGGTCGGCTGGGTCCATACTTTGGTCAGTTCGTACTGTTAAGACTGCCACAAGGCTCAGGACCCAAACGCACGACACCAGAAACAGGTCAGGTTTAACAAAGTATTTAATTAAAGGCAAAACACAAAACGCTCACTTGGAGGATCTTAACAAAGAAACAAAAAGAGTCTATCAAAATTCTTAGTGCGGTCCAGGAATGACTGGCAGGCTCGGTGAGACAAGACGAACTGACACAGGACAAAGGGAAACGCAGACTATATATACACACTGGGTAAGGGGACACAGGTGGCAACAATTAAGGGAGGGGCTGACAATCACACTGGAGGGAAAACACACAAGGGCAGGAAGGATTCTGAAACGAGAGGGAAAGGTTACTACAAAATAGAACAGGAAATCACAAGACAGAGCAAAAGGCAAAAGACAAAAGACTGAACTAAATAAATGAACTTAACATAAATGTCTAGACACCACACAGGGCTCAATATTAGGCCCCCTGCTATTTTCCCTCTATTTGCTCCCTCTTGGGTCCATATTTAGAAAGCACAGCATCGCATTCCACTGCTATGCTGATGATAGCCAGATTTATGTCCCACTAAAAAAGGAGGGTTACTCAATTAGCCCACTGCTAAAGTGTCTAGAGGACATAAAGGCCTGGATGGCGTGCAATTTCCTAAAACTAAATGAAGGAAAAACAGAAGTAATGGTTGCCAAAGTGGCCAGCACCACTGGCACCACTTCTGTAGACCTGGGTTCCCTGGCTCAGTACACCAAGCCCACCATTACTAACCTTGGCATTAAAATGGACCGTGAACTAGGGGTTTCACCAACTACTCGACTAGTCGACTAGTCGACTACTTCTACCACTAGTTGGCGCTGTAGGCCCTAGTCATCTAGTCGTGAACAAAATGGAGGCAAACGTCGGAGATGAGGATGCCGACATTGGCGCTGAGGTGCTGCAAAATGCTCCAGCAAAACACGTCTGACATTCAGGGGTCCTCATTTATGCGCAAATGCGCTGCACCTATGCACTCTACAGTTTCAGTTTTAGCTCCGGCGCTAAAAGTTCACGAGCGTGCTCCACTAGCACCCCCTCTTTGAACAGCTGTTTGGACCTCATTTCGAGAGCAACAAGAAAACACGGGTCAACAGTGGCGCGGATGAGCTACGGGATTACTGCCAGCAGAGACCACATATCCCCACAATGGATAACCCTCTGAAGTGGTGGGCACAAAACGCGAACCGCTTCCCCCGTTTAGCCAAGCTTTCCAGGAGCTACCTGGCTACACCAGCACCCCAAGTGAACGGACTGGCAGGCACTGTCACGACAGCGGTCAAGCCTTCCCTCACATGTTGATGCTTTGGTCTTCCTTAACGCAAACCAAAAAACCTGGAAGGGTGGACATCCTTATCGAGGAGGACAGTGACAGCGAGTAAAGTGTTGCGCAATGCGCACTGGATTTACGTTGCATTTATGTTCTTAACAGAGTTTTTGCAGTAGATTTGGTGAGTCCAGTTACTGTTTTTTATTTAATCAGCCATGTAACCCATGTAACCTAAATTAAAATGCTGCTTTGTTACAGTGTTTAACGTAACTGTATGCATTGCAATACAAAATACAGTTTTACACCTCTCTTTGTGTGTCTTTATTATGACGTAACAACTAGTCGACTAGTCGACTACTATTTTGAAAAACTTGTCGACTAGTAAATATTGGTAGTTGTGAAACCCCTACCGTGAACTAAAACTTGAGTAAGATTAAATCTGTGGTAAAAACAAGCTTTTATCACCTGAGGCAGCTAGCCAAAATAAAACCTTTTCTCTCCAGACAGCAGTTTGAAACAGTAATCCACGCCTTTGTCACCACTCGGCTGGATTACTGTAACTCTCTCTACATGGGGGTCAGTGGGTCCTCCCTCGCTCGTCTGCAGCGAGTGCAAAATGCCGCAGCAAGGCTTTTAACTGGTACACAGAAATATGACCACATTTCCCCCATTTTGGCTTCGCTCCACTGGCTGCCAATACATTTTAGGATTCATTTCAAAATCCTTTTATTTACTTTTAAATCCCTAAATGGCATGACCCTACCATATCTTTCTGAGCTGCTACACCCTTACACGCCCAACCGCCCTCTCAGGTCAGCAGATCAACTGCTCCTGAATGTGCCCAGAACCAAGTCAAAGCTCAGAGGGGGCCGTTGCTTCTCTGTAGGAACTGTTCCACACTGTGGAACGATCTGCCCCTGCACATCAGACCGGCCTCCACACTGCCTGTGTGACCCACACAAAGTGTGTGATCACAATTTTATGTTTATATTTAATATCATTTTATATTACCTGTTTAACAATGGACAGCAGGGGGCAGTAGATGGCAGGGTAACACTGCCGTAAAGGGGTTTGTTATTATTTACGCGTCTGCCGTAAAATGTCTGACGTGATGACGGAGCTCCCGTTAGCTTGCCATTCTGGCAAGACCCGCCAAACGAGCAGCAAAAGGAATTCTCTGCTCATAGTTTCTCCTGTTTTACAGGTCAGTAATGTGAACAGATTGTCACAAATGTTATAAATCGCAATGTCTTAAGTTTGAAGTGATGTTTAGATGTGGTTTATTATGTTGAATGCCGCGTAGAAGACCACCTCGTGGTGGCTGTGTGTATGTGTAATGGCGGTCGCTATTTAGATGTAAGACCACCTCGTGGTGGCTGTGTGTGTATGTGTAATGGCGGTCGCTATTTAGATGTAGTAGACTCGCGCTCCCTGATGAAAGTGAATGCAAGTGAATTGTTTATAGGGACGACGAGGAGGGCTGTGTTGAGTATATTGCTGCGAATATGAACAGTATGACTCTACTAAACCTAGAAGATGAGGGAATGTCAATGTTGTTGTGTCTACAAGATACTGTTGATTTGATTATTGCAAACCGTAGCAGAGGTACAGTGTGTTCCAAAGAGGGTGAAATTGATACTTCTGTTAAGTCACCTCTGATGTTATCTGCTACTGTTAATGCTAACCAACCACTTGAGCCAGTAGACAATCCAACTGAGACTGGCATTCATGACACAGACAAACAGAAACTGTTAAGGGGCTTAGAGGAGGTACAAAACAAACTTCAACACGGTGTCACCACACCTAGTTCAGATACACCGCAACCTCACTCTAGCCAACCCAGTAAGCAGCATTCACCTAACTCACCACATACATTTACAGAAGGACTCTCTAATCCCACCCGAGAGGGCATGATTTCCCTTAAAGATCTTTCACTTCTGCATAGAAGGGAGTTTAAGATTCATGGAGGGCAGATAACTGACACTTCATCAGACATTAGTTTTAACAGCTTATGTAAACAGATTGAGGAAGGCTGCAGAGAGCAACACACTGACGACGAGATCATTGGAGAGGTGTTACGCATAATAAAGGGTGGAAACTTTAAAGACATGCTGACAAACAAGGAAGATCTTACAGTCACCGAGCTGAAGAGTTTTCTGCAGTCCCACCTTGGCGAGAAGAGCAGCACAGAGCTCTTCCAGGAATTGATGTGTGCTAGACAGCATGAAAATGAAGCTCCACAGCAATTCCTATACCGCATGATAGGACTGAAACAAAAAATAATGTTCACCTCCAGGCAGGCAAATGCACTTATTAAGTATGATGCGTCTACACTGCAGGGTGTGTTTTTGAATGCAGTCTATCAAGGCATGGGAGAGAGACATGAGGATGTCAGACGGGAGCTGAAACCACTGCTTGCTGACCCCACTGTGTCTGATGAAGCTCTGTTAAGGCAGGTTATCAAGACTACAATGGAAGAAAGTGAAAGAAAGCGCAGACTGTGACGCAGTTCCAACCGCAAGTTAACTCAAGCACACAGCATACTCGCTGAACCTGAAGAGACACTCAGCAGTGTGGGAGAGACTAAAATCAAAAGTAAGGATAATGTCATCCAGAGATTGAGTGCTCAGGTTGAGGCTTTAACACAGGCAATGGAAACACTGAAACAGCTATCACCAACGACCCATGTGCCTGAGGGGCTACATCAAACCACCCACCAGGGTTGCTCTGACAAAACCAGACCAGAGAAGAAGACCAGGAGACCGTATGGGTGCCCACAATGCATAGCTCAGGCTCAACCAAACTGTAGCCACTGCTTTTTCTGTGGGCAGGAGGGTCATCGTGCTATAGGCTGCTTGAAGAAACAGAAGCAGGCGGGAAACGGGCGCCGGTCAGGGCAACGGGACGACCACTGACCGACCCAAAGGACAAGTCCCACCCCCAGGAGGTTGCAGCAGCAAGACAAAGCACTGGTGATACACGTATCAACACACAGAAAAATAACGAACAACACCCAATCAAGAAGATAGCTCCGCTAATTGGCCGAAAGTCGCTATTGAGATGTAGCATGAACGGTTATGCCATAACCGCTCTTTTAGACTTTGGGGCCAACGTGAGCATAATAGACAGTGCTTGGAAAGACAGATACTTACCTGGACAAGACATTAGACCCCTCAGTGAACTCATGGAGGATGATCTCTACATGACGGCTGTCACAGGAGATGCAGTACCTTATGAAGGATGGATTGAAGTGATAGTAAACCTGCAGGGAAACAATGATCCAGACTTATCTATTCGAGTGCCTTTCCTAGTGAGTCGAATAAAAATAGACAGACCGATAGTTGGTTTTAATGTCATCCAGGAACTCTTTAGGAGTCATGAAAGTAGACCCAAAGTGATATATATCCTTGTCAACTTACTTACTGGTGCTTTGGAGATTGACAGTGCTATGGCAGAAGCTATGGTGAGTTTCATAAACACTGAGCAAAAACAGGAACAACAGAATGCTGCAGTAAAGATAGGCAGGACAGAAGTCACTATTTATCCTGGCCAGGTAGCTTATATTAAGTGCAGGGTACCAGTAGATATGAGTGAATCTGACTCACTTGTGCTTTTCGAACCCAATCTAGAAGCTACACCACTGGCACAGCTGAGTGTTGGAGAAGGACTAATGGCGATCCAACAGACAGAGAGACCTTTCATAAAGGTGCCTGTGTCAAACCATTCCAGAAGTGCTGTGACTCTGCCCAGCTGTACTGTTCTAGGCAACATCGAAACCATTGATAGAGTGATAGAGACAGACAACCCAAACAGCAAGGACAATCAAGCCCAGGCAAATATAGCCAGTTCTTCCAAATCACCAAACTCTAACAGCGACAAACCCACTTCTGCACTGTGGCACCCACCTGTGGATGTCAGCCACCTGAGTGATGAGCAACAGATGAAGGTGGAACAGATGTTACACGAGGAATCGGCAGCCTTTGCTAAAGATGATGGGGACATAGGTTGCATTCCCAGCCTGCAAATGTCCATCAACTTAAAGGACAACATCCCAGTTCAGTGCGCATACAGTGCCGTGCCCAAGCCCCTTTATAAAGAGGTTAAAGAGTACATCCAAGACCTACTTGTAAAAGGGTGGATAGTTAAGTCAAACTCCGTACCAGCTCCTGTAGTCTGCGTCAGGAAAAAGGATGGGTCCCTAAGGTTATGCATCGATTATAGAATGTTAAACCAGAAAACAGTACCAGACCGTCACCCATTGCCTCGTATCCAGGAACTCATCGACACCCTAAAAGGCCAAAGCTGGTTCAGCATTTTAGACCAAGGCAAGGCCTACCACCAGGGCTACATTGCTGAAGGATCCAGACACATGACGGCGTTCATCACCCCTTGGGGGCTGTATGAGTGGGTGAGGATACCTTTGGACTCTCCAACGCCCTGCTGCTTTTCAGCGCAGCATGGAGGAAATGTTGGACTCTCTGCGTGACAACTGCTGTATCCCTTACCTCGATGACATCCTCTGCTACTCCGACTCCTTCACTAGCCATGTTGAGGGAGTATGTCAAGTCCTGAGAGCCTTGCAGTCCCATGGTGTCAAGCTTCGACCGACAAAGTGTGAGCTGTTCCAGAAAGAGGTCAGGTATGTTGGGAGGATGGTCTCTGCAGACGGTGTCAGGATTGACCCAAAAGACATTGATGCCATCATGTCCCTGAAAGAGAAGAGGCCAAGCACAGTAGGAGAAGTGCGGAAGTTACTGGGTTTCTTAAGCTACTATAGAGCCTATATTCAAAACTTCTCAAGCATTGCAAAACCAGTTTATGATCTGTCGAAAATTAAAGGAAGCTCTTCCGTGACACAGGGGAAACATAAGGGTGGAAAAGGATCTCAGCTGCCCTCAAGGACACCTGTCCTGTGGACTGATGATCACCAAAGGATCCTTGAACAGCTGATTGAGACACTTTCACACCCACCTGTGTTGGCCTATCTGGATTTCGAACTGCCATTTGTGCTTCACACTGACGCCTCTCAGCAGGGACTCGGCGCTGTGTTGTATCAACGACAGGAGGGAAAATTGAGAGTCATCGCCTATGGTTCAAGAACTCTGTCTCCCGCTGAGAAGAATTACAACATGCACTCAGGGAAACTCGAGTTTCTTGCTCTTAAGTGGGCGATATGTGTGAAATGTAGGGATTACCTGTTCTATGCACCCCATTTCACAGTATACATAGACAATAATCCCCTCACATACATGATGAGTACTGCCAAGCTGAATGCTGTGGGCCACCGATGGGTAGGTGAGCTAGCAGACTTTAGGTTTGATGTCAAATACAGGCCAGGAAGAGTGAACATAGACGCAGACACGCTCTCTCGTCTCCCTCTTGACATTGACACCTACGTCAGAGAGTGTACTAAGGAACTCACAAGAGAAACCATCCAAACCACATGGGATGGTTGTGAGTCTGCAAAGAGGCAGGATGTTGCTTATGTTGCTGCATTGGACCTGGCTTCATGCTCAGAGTCAACTGTGAATGTGTCACCCCTTACCATTGACCACAGTGAGCTAGTCAATGCCCATGGGGGGGGCCATGCAATCGGTGAGCTTATCAAACTTAAACAGGCAAAGGCAGTATTGACCAATGAGGACAGGAAGAGAGCCAGTGGTACACTCAGAAAGCTCATGCACGAGTGGGGAAAACTGCACATGGAAAATCAACTGTTGTACCGGACAGCCAGTCAGCGGCAGCAGCTCGTCTTACCATCACGATACCACCCCCTGGTACTAAAGCATCTCCATGACGACATGGGACATGTTGGGGCTGAGAGGGTCATCCACCTGGCTCGAGACCGTTTCTACTGGCCTTTCATGAAAAAGGACATTGAAACCTATGTAACCAGAAAGTGCCCCTGCATCAAACAAATGAAACCTGTGACACACATCAGAGCACCGATGGGCAGCATCACTTCATCTGCACCACTTGAGCTTGTGTCTATAGACTATATGCACCTGGAAACTAGCAAAGGTGGCTACGAGTACATTTTAGTAGTTGTTGACCATTTTACCAGATTTGCTCAAGTCTACGCAACAAAAAAATAAATCTGGCAGAACAGCTGCTGAAAAAATCTATAATGACTTCATTCCAAGATTCGGCTACCCGGCCAGGTTGCACCACGACCAAGGCAGAGAGTTCGAAAATGACCTGTTCAAGACCCTGAGGCATCTGGCTGGAGTTGCTCATTCGAGGACAACCCCATACCACCCCCAAGGAAACCCAGCTGAGAGGTTCAATAGAACACTGCTCCAAATGTTGAGGACCCTGGGAGAAAAAGAAAAGAGCAACTTGAAAGACCACTTACCCCTGGTTGTACATGCATACAACTGCACCAGGCATGAGGCAACAGGCTTCTCACCCCACTACCTCATGTTTGGTCTGTCAGCCAAAGGTCAGACTGAAACAACACAGGGCTATGCTAAGAAATGGGCTCTGAGAATGAAAGAGGCTTACCAGATTGCATCTGAAAACAGTCAACACTCCAGTGCAAGAAACAAGAAGTACTACGACTGTCACATCAAGGGAGTTGTGCTCCAACCTGGTGATAGAGTCCTAGTCCGCAACATGAGTGAGAGAGGTGGACCTGGAAAATTGAGGTCCTACTGGGAACAAACTGTGTATGTCGTCAAAGAACAAGTTGGTGAAATTCCTGTGTACAAAGTGTGCCCTGAGACAGGTGGTGATAAGATCCGTACCCTCCATCGAAATCTCCTACACATTGTCAATGACCTACCTGTAAACTTGCCTGAACCAACAGGAAATCCGCTACCACCTAGAGGGAAGAGCAAGAGTCATCATGTTGAGAAACAACGACAGAGAGAGACATCACAAAGCAGTGACTCAGAAAACTCTGATGATGAGGCACCTAGAGTACGATACTGGCTAAGAGTACCCCCACAAGCTGGACTTCACTCACAGAATGTTGAACCTAGCTCTGGATCTCAGCAAAACACAGACGGTCTGAAAAGGGTACCTGAACCACATAGATATAGAGTGCCATCGAAATATCATACAACAGAACAACATCGAGTTGTTACACCTGAGAGAGAAACCAGACAAGAACAACCAGAACAACGGACTGATGAGGAAGACCTGCCTGTGGATTCTGAAGCACCGGAAGAGCATGAGTATACAAGTACCCTATGGCTATGACCGACCTGTGACACCTCAGGATGAGCCAGAGAGGAAATCCACACGGGACAGGAGACCTCCTCAAACGCTGACATATGACTCCCTTGGTCAGCCATCCTCCAGATCATGTGGGCCTACAGACCCAGCGGGACTCTATACTGTACAAGCCCTGCTATTCTGGGGAATGCAGCCCGTTCCTATGCCACATTACACTACACACCAGACACTACCTTACACTACACACCAGACACTGCCTTACACTACACACCAGACACTGCCTTACACTGTAATGCTACCATACATACATGCATATTGAGAAGGAAAGATTGTTACACCCACTCGCATACATCTTTTATTCACCTGTACATTTAAAGAAGTGCCCTTGTGAGAGTGTGTATAAGTGTTTTAAGTTCAAAGAGAAGGGGCACAAGTTAAGAGGTTGATGGTTAATGTCGGGAGCCATTTTTCTTTGTCGGGGAGTGTGTGACCCACACAAAGTGTGTGATCACAATGTTATGTTTATATTTAATATCATTTTATATTACCTGTTTAACAATGGACAGCAGGGGGCAGTAGATGGCAGGGTAACACTGCCGTAAAGGGGTTTGTTATTATTTACACGTCTGCCGTAAAATGTCTGACGTGATGACGGAGCTCCCGTTAGCTTGCCATTCTGGCAAGACCCGCCAAACGAGCAGCAAAAGGAATTCTCTGCTCATAATTTCTCCTGTTTTACAGGTCAGTAATGTGAACAGATTGTCACAAATGTTATAAATCGCAATGTCTTAAGTTTGAAGTGATGTTTAGATGTGGTTTACTATGTTGAATGCCGCGTAGAAGACCACCTCGTGGTGGCTGTGTGTATGTGTAATGGCGGTCGCTATTTAGATGTAAGACCACCTCGTGGTGGCTGTGTGTGTATGTGTAATGGCAGTCGCTATTTAGATGTAGTAGACTCGCGCTCCCTGATGAAAGTGAATGCAACTGAATTGTTTATAGCTAACAAGTGTTTTAGGTGTGTTTTGTATTATCTATGTGTCCTATGGTCAGTCATTCTTTAATTATTATAAATGCGTGTTGCTTGATGCTAATGCTAGCATATATTAGACTAATGCTAATACTTTGCCTGAAAAGGAAATATTATCTGTCATCGCGCCCTGCATAGCGGGGCCTGTTACACCTGCTTTTAAATCGCTTCTTAAAACCCACCTCTTCTCCTTAGCGTATTAACATCTTTTAGAGCGTTGCTTTTATTGCTTTTAAATTGTCTATTGTTTTTACTTGTACTTGTTTTATGGTGTGTGAGCTGAGCTGTGTTACTTTTTGTATGTTTTGTTTTGTTTATTTGCCTGTACAGCACTTTGGTCTGGAGGTTTAAAGTGCTCTATAAATAAAGCTGTATTGTATTTTACACAACTATTTTATGTCAAAGAAACATTACATTTTTATGTTAATTTGAACATTTCCTTTAATATTAGGTATATTCATTTACCCTATGTTTAACCAACATGACTTTTTAATGTTAATTTTAGGCTTTTAATATGCTCAGTATATTTAATTTGTACCTGTTAAAACCACATACATTTTTTGTTTAAACTACATGCTATAGTTTTCTGTTCAATCTACCTAGCCTGCTCAAGGTATACATAAGATTATTTGTTTTATGTAAATAGAGGCATTTCGTACATTCTTCTACAGGATCCATCCTAATCCCTTATCTACAGCATTTATCATAACGTTTAAAAAAAAATAGTCAATAAAGACAAACACATTTCTTTGAACAACATTCATGTATTTTTCTCAAAAAACAAAACAATATTAACAACCAACTACACATCCAGATGAGCGTTTGGTTTTTCCATCATGCAGCCTAAACTATGCCAGGAGAATTAACAAATACATTGAAAATAAAGAAATAGAATAACTAAAAAATGTTTGTGATGCATGTATATATACATTATTGTGTTAGAACACAGCAAGGAAGCTTAAAGGAAACTATTTTCCCGACAAAAATAAAGGTTTATTGTGCCAAATGGCAAAAAAAAAGGCTTATTTTTGTAACTCATTCATAGTAAACAATTAACAAAAAATGCCAAAGCATAGTCGAAAAAATGTAAATAGTAATCTGCTAATATGAAAGGGCACTTTAATACAATAAAGCAATGGCATTGCTCTGGAAAAATACATTAAAGTATAATAATGGCCTGGTTTCTCACCACATATGCAGTAAAGAAAGTATTACAAATAAAAACACCCCAACATACTAATGTGGGGGAAAAACTGACATTTTGAAGTAGCGCAATTAGATAAAGACATTTCTGCAAATCTGACATCGCACTTTGATGCAAGTGGTACATTCTGAAGCACATGACCCCAGGAAAAACACACATTTCTGAAACATGCAAGTAAATACAGCAAAAAGCATGAACAAAGGAAGTGCAAGACAGTTGTATCGATGAAAGTCCAGTATAAATGCTGTAAAAGTGCACAATGGTCCATGGCAACAGCTCACTCAAATAGTTTGTTTTTAAACGCTTGGGCTTTCTTGGAGAGCATGTTGCCGTCTAGCTCCATTAACATTTTCTGGAGCACTTCGAACATGCACTTCAGTTTAGGGGTGTAGTTCAGGTTCATTGCATACATTAGTCCAAATAACATGGTAGCAGCTAATGCAATGTTGTCCACATCAGTAAGTACCTGTTGGCCTTCAAGGACAATCCCAATGTCTTCTGGTCTCATGGTGGAATTGTGTTTGACAACATAAAGTCCCACTGTAATCCCCTCAATGGACCGAAGAATGACGTCTTCATCTTCTGCCTGCAGAGTGCACAGTCACAAAAGGAACAGAGTGAGATCTAACAAATCAATAAATATATAAACCCATTACTAAATCCCTGTGTTTAACAAGTACATTTGGTCAGATTTCAGTACTTTTAAGCCTGCTTGTTAACTGATATACTCCTGTCTGACCTGATAAAAAATGTTCACTTCCTGTATCCGTTTTAAATTAAAAGCCCTCTAGCTTCTCAGTGTAGTCTGGCTATTAAACAAAAAACAGGGATTTTCACAGACTTTTGGCTATATACTATGTGGTGTTTCAATAAATACATATTTCAAAGCCCAAAAAAATGTTTTACTTCTACTGACCACAAACTCTCTCAACAGATCTTCTGGGTCCTCATTGAGGTACACACACAGCCCCTTGAGAAGACATTCCCGCCCTAAATCGACATCATCAACCTAGGTGAAGGGGGATAAGAAAATAAAGAATCTGTTTTGCTCAATGAAATGTGTACACGATTGACTCGATGTATAATTTCCTTAAAATTCATTCTTACTTGAGTCATGTTTGACATAATACAGTTCAGACGCTGGCCTATCTGTCCTCCTCTCTTCTCAAAAATCTTCAGAAGTTTGTCAGATAGCACATCTAGCTGAGAGAGAAATCTTGATTGGAGGGGCAGGGTTGTTATGCGCTTAAACGCCACATTTATCTAAGAAAACAAAATATCAGTCATAAAAATCATCAAATCATTTCATTTTCTAATGATGTTATGATTGAAGTTGCGTGCTAAATGTATTGCAAAATCACATACCAGGCATATCTTGCCTCAAAACGATGCAGAGAAACAAGTCCATGCATTTGTTACTTCAAGGCTAACTTATTGTAACTCTTTATTATCAGGGTGTACCAAAAAGTCAGTTAAGTTGCTTCAGCTGATTCAAAATGTAGTGACCAGAGCACGGAAAAGGGACCACATTACTCCTGTTTTGGCTCCCTATAGAACACAGGATGTAATAAAAAAAAAATCTTCTCGCCTACAAAGCCCTTAATGGCGGGCGCCATCTTATCTTAAAGGTCCCATGTCATGCTTTTCCGGTTATTACCCGTCCCCTTGTGTGTTATGAAGGTTTTTATGCATGTAAACGGTCTGCAAAGTCACAAACCCTCAAAGTACACCCTGTAGCAAGTAAAACTCTCACACAGAAAATACCTGTCTATGCTGCCCCAGAACGCCTCGTTGGACATTTCTCTTTTTCTTCCTGGGTACAGTGACGTGCCCATACCCAAATGGACCCATTGGTCCAAATGGACCAATCCGTGGAGCCGTTACGTTACGTCCGCGGAGCCGTTACGTTAAGTCCGTGGATTGGTCCAAATGGACCAATCCGCGGACTTCCTCACACACACACACTCAATATTTTCTCAGCTGCAGCTCCACCGATTTCTCCTCCCTGAGACGGCAGGACGCGGCGAGGCTGTGAGTCGGTGTGTGAGCACACACACAAACTCCCAGCCAGGCTGCGGGTGTGTGTGTGTGTTCGGGCTGGGTTTAGCTGTGTCTCGCTGTCTCGCAGACGGCCACTGGGCTCATAGGGAGGGGGGGGTGCAGGAGCTCCAACAAGCCGTTTAGGACAGAGAGTGAATACACAGAGATGCTGTATGAGAAACCAATGCGATTTTGGAAAATTGCACAATATAAATCTATGTTAGTATACCTCAACAATGGAATTATGATCAGTAGAAATGGCCATGACATGGGAACTTTAAAGAGCTCATTATACCCTACTGTCCCACTAGGGCATTGCGTTCCAAGAATGCAGGGTTTTTGGTTGTTCCTAGCTAAATCAAATGCAGTCGAATACACAAGTCCTGCAATAAATCCTTCCTTCATGGAGGTGATCATACTTTTTGTTAAAACTCTGTGAGAGGTTTTTTTACAAAAGCTCTTTTTGGAGGATGGAATCTGTGGTGCTGTTGAATGGTGTTGTGATATAGTGAGAATAACTTTTTATATCAAGTACACCCATGAAGAACAACCAGGTTAGACTACATTACATTTCATTTAGTTTACGTTTTCTTCCAAAGGGACTTAAAATATATTACTGTAATGTAAGACTACATATAAGAAACACCCTTATAGCCATTTCAACAAACAAAACATTATCACTTTTGTGAAGGAGACTTTATCGCAGAATGTTTGGCTTTTGCCTCTCACTTTCTGAATAACTTTTGCCTAATAAATCAGAAAATGTGTATATCCCTGTATTACGTTACCATTGACTGTTAGCAGGCTCAATGTCGAGTCAAGGCAACATAATAAAGGAGACGGTAGCCGAAGTAATCAAAAAAGAATTTAATTAATGATTACCACCATGGTTGAACAAAGGAAATATAAAGTAATGACAGACAAGAACACATACTGCACAGACAGGATCAGCCCCAGACAAAGGGGAAGGCAGAACACTTATACAGGAGGTAATGACGAGACAAGACACACCTGGGTTAATTACAAATGGGTACACCTGGAGGGGAAAACGATAAGGACTACAAAACCATAACAGGGAACTACAGCTAGACATGACACATCACACTAGGAGCGCCTGATCAGGGCACAAACACATAACACCCTGCAATGTTTGCAGTATGTAAGTGTTATGAATAAATATTCAGAAATTGTCAGACTAACACCAGTTTTCAATTTGTTAAAGATCAAGTTTAAGTTAGTCAAGTAAATCACACAAAACATTTCAATACTCACCATTTACTACAGAGCCTTTGGAACAATGTTCAAAGCAAGGCTGAGGTCAATCTTCCCCACACCAATTACCTATCACAGAAAAACATATTTGAAATTATTTCATTATTCACACACAAATAAAACAACAATGTTCCCTGCTCCTTAAAGGCGACATTTACCATTTAATTATGTACCTTTAGGTTTATATAAACCGACTTCGGCCGAGGTGGGCGCCTCCAGTGTAAAAGGCTACAGTATACTAATGCAATGAGTACAACTTTGTACGGAGCCATACACATCAGCGTTGCGAGCTCATTTCCATTGGTTTCAATGGAGACGTGCACTGGCTGCCAAGGTCTTTTTTTCAGGCCGCGGCCTTTAATGTACCTGTGTTCACAGTTTTAGCTATAGTGTTATAGCAGAAAAGTTTAATCCAGCGTATTTTCTATATTCATTTAAAGATTCCATAAATGAATGTGTATGCCTTAAACCTGTTTAGATGAAATGTGTGTGTGCTCATTGCAGTGCCTATAGGCTGTATGATTGTTGCTACTGTTAGGCTGCTGGGGTAGTAGGGGATGTAACTTCTCATTATTGTTTGATTGTTGTACAACGAAATAATAATTGATCAACTATACCTGATAGGTGCATCATATAGTGAAACATCTGTTATGGGAATTATGAGATCAAATGTATTAACATTTAGGATTCTTGATATAACGCACACACATTTTATCATGTAGCCTACCACACAAATGTCACATGTTTTTCTCTCTGAAAGCTATACTTGTATATGTTTAAACATCATCATCCCATGACATCTTTAGGAGTAGTTAACTAACAAAGGTTGACTGTTCTTATAGCCTAAAGCCTTCTCTGGACTTCCTCTAAACTCGAAGACAGCTGACCTAATTAGAAGGACCATTGTCTCTCACTCTGTTAGTCATGTGAATCCAGAGGTTTTTGCAAGAGGGTTTGAGGAAACATTACATGTTACTTGAAACAACATAAAGTTAGAATAAGGTGTTATTTATCTGCTGTTCTGTTTAGTGTGTGAGTTTTTGAATATATGGTGCAAGGGGGTCTCAGCTGACCTAATCAAATGTTATCTTGAGAGACTGTTTCACTCAGAACAGGAGGTGCTCTTAGTTCATACTTGCACACACACACTGTAAAGAGAGAGGACGGACTACAACAAATCAACACCAGCTGACTCACTGCTTGGGGGTCGTCCAGGAAGTATAACTACTGTAAAATGTCAATACTGTGGCACTCCCTTCTGACTGACTGTCCGGATAACTTGTATCCCACGGTGGTAGAATTGAGTCCAGAGTACTCTGTGAGAATTGGACTGTCTGTTTTGCTAATAAACTAGTTGATTTAACATAGCCTTTTATTTTGTAGTTTTCTTTTGTGCTGCTTTCAACGACCTCTTCTTCTCATCAACAAACGCGCTGAAGTAGGGCCGGCCCTCTTGACGGACGCCTGAGGGTGCCACTACAACACCTTTAACTTTGGGACCGCAGCAGCGCGCACCGCTCGTCATGTGACGAGGAACAACCAATCACAACCGAGAAACATCTCAATTTACGTAAACACAAGTGTACGGCAAATATGGAAGATAAGTTCATTTCACAGCGGGTGGATCGTAACCCTGACTTTAAGATCTGTCCGGCATGTCCCCCATATTCATGGTATCTGCACCGCTGCTAAATTGTAACACGATCATTAATATCCTCCACTTTCCAGTATCAAGTGTCGCTTTCCGGGACACACCCGCACACACAATATTGTGTCTCTGTTTTGATCCTCTCTGTGTGTATTTACATGAACACAGAGCGGATCAAAGCAGAGACATAAACACAGTTTTTTAGGGAAAACATTGCGGTCCCACATACAATATTGTAATATATCTTTAACAATCAACACCTTAAATGGGTAAAGATGGACGCTTAACGTAAGGTACAACCTACCTCAGCACCCTTAAAAGTCGGCACAAGAGTAGACATGCAGAGCCGGACCAACGCGTTAAAGTTCTACACCGCCTGACAGGAGACATGAAACAATAATTTAAAACAAGACGTACCGCAAACATGCCGCAAGCTCGTCCATCGGCTATGACTCCCCCCTCCCCACTGAGCTCGGTTTAATGTGCATAACTTTGGGCAAGGTTCATAGTTTTAAATATTGTAAAGCAAGCAACTGCCGGACTTTCGCTCTATAAATACTCACACTATAAAAACACGCTATATGCACACAAGTCAATAAATATAAACTCACCTTATGATTTTCATGGCTTTATCCTAGCTAACACCAGGGAATGACAATGTTTACAAATTGAGAGCTGTATTTACGTTGTTCGTTGTAACGGCAAATGTGAACTCAGCTTTTTGCAAACAATGCGTCTTGTAATAACCTGTAACTATGATGAACATTTGATGACATTTAATAACTTTTAATAACGTTTACCTTGTAGAGATCTCCTCGGAACAGAACCAGCTTACTCCTCCGATTCGGGAAGAAGAGATGGTGGACAGTTGAAGTGGAATATTCAGTAAATCTGTTTAGGCACTGATAATCTCTTGCCTAGTCCACTAATTCCCTGTTGCGGCATGCATACATGTTAAGTCACTAGTGTCCAGTGGCATGGAGCTTTCACGCTTGAGAAACATATGTGGAGGTAAAACACCATCATGAGATCTAACTTTCCTATTTCAATCCAAAAATATGACAGTATAAATATTTTTGGAAATGCTGGGGGGTGATAACCTTTGAGGAATATCAGTGCTTATTTTCCTGCAAACCCCTTCAAACTTTTCACAGTTTACCGAAATGTTGACCCTGTTATCCATTCGTACAATTTGTAAATCTTCTTGTCTCGCATGTTCCTTTACAAACCTGCACAAAGGTCATCAAAGCTACAGAAAGGCCAGAGAATTATGAAGAAAATGGAGGGATAACAAAACAGCTGAGTGGACATCATTTTATTCATAATGCTTTAGTGACATTAGTGACTTTATTCTGACAATCCTTTTACAACAAGCCTTCTCCTTTATTTTTTCAGGAGTCCATGCTCTTATCTGCTCAAAGTGAAGAAAGTTTGTTTTGAGTCTTTTTGAAATCAAGGTCATTTGATAGCTGTCCATGTTTTAGATGTGGACCAGGCGCGACAGTGGTTAGTAAATGTTAATTGGATATCGCATGGATATCCCTTGGATTTAAATAACTGTTGATGTGTTCCAGTCAGGCTTTCGACCGCACTACAGCACTGAGACTGCTCTTGTTAAGGTCTTCAATGACATCCACTCAAACACAGACAATGGCAGAATCTCAGTTTGTATTATTAGATGTTAGCGCTGCGTTTGACACTGTTGACCACAACATATTACTAGACCGACTGGAAAACTGGGTGGGACTTTCTGCAACAGTTCTAAATTGGTTTGAATCCAACTTAAAAGGTCAGGAAAAACGTTTTTTCTATAGGTAACTAACTACACATCAGAGTTGACGGATATGACATGTGGGGTTCCTCAAGGCTCCATGCTGGGGCCTCTTCTCTTTAACATATACATGCTACCACTGGATCAGATAATGAAAAACAACAAAATAAGTTACCATAGCTATGCAGATGACACACACATTTACATAACCATTTTACCAGGAGAATATGCTCCTTTAAAGGTCTAACTAAAAAATCTATTAGACGGCTGTAGCTTATTCACTGCATCTGACACCAAAGTCAGAACTAAACATGGAGAAGCAGTGCTCAGTTATTATGCTCCAAATATCTGGAACAAACTACAAGAACCTGCAGGTCCGCTGCAACTCTTACTATTTTTAAATCCAGGCTGAAGACTTTTCTTTTTGCCGCAGCTTTTAATTGAACTATTCATATTTTATACTGGACCGTAACCTTTATTCATATAATATAATATCTGTGTTATTCTATATTAGCTTGTTTATTTATTGCGTTTGCTTTTTAATGACTGTTTTTAAATGACGTTTTAAATTGTGTTTCTGCTGCACTATTTCGTATATATGTTTTAATTTTTGTAAAGCACTTTGAATTGCCTTCTGTTGAAAGGTGCTATATAAATAAACTTGCCTCGCCTTGGATTGGCAGGTTTAGGTGGGGATAGTTTGCTTCATCAAGGCGTTATAAGGATAAGGTTGGCTCAAATCTTCCCTTTTAACGTTTCTCAAACAGGAGGAAATGGTACATAACTATTTCTCACCGCGAGGTTGGGCGCAGAGAGTTGCAGTGAATACAACTAGTTAATTTTCGTTTCACCAAGGCAACATCAGCGAAGAGCCATTTTATCGCGTACCAAGTGAATGCAGCTTAAGCATTTAACCCCATACTGCTCCACTGCTAATGGATCTGCCTAAAACTGATGATATCACAGAACAATCTTTATCTTCTGTTGTGAAGACGATCAACGGGTCGGAGGTAGAATTATTCAATTCCTGCCTTTGTGTTAACTGTGATTTGCTCTTTTGCAGTGCTTTGCTGGATCACGTTCATTGCAGAAAAAATAAGTGTCAGACCTTTTCTGAATGGTGTTCCCGGCGATGGCACCAGTTGATTCAACAGAGCTGTATTTTTATAATTATATCATGTCCATCTGTGTGAGTGTGGACTTAGTGTGATCAAGGCCTGGATTTTTTAAGCAACTCAGAACCAGAGAAACACACTGAAATAAATCACTTAAATACCTCTAACTCAGAAAAGGACTTGAGAATTATTTATGAACTGACGAGAAAGGTTACTCCTAGGAGAAAGTGTGACGTTGCTGTTTTTTGACACATTGAACTGACAGGTAGAATTTATGATGATGTGGTATAATATTTCTGTAAATTGCACTTTTTGCACACAACTGAAATATTTAACAGTGGTAAAATTAGAAATGCAAAATATAGAAGCACTTTGTGTGTGCAGGTTTTATGTAGTCAACTAACTTACTATGAACAAATGCAAGGGTAATTATGCAAACATATAACGACAAAATGTAATACAAATAACATGTCATTTCTAAATGTTCATTAAAAGTGTCGGTTATTTAAACCAGAAAGTTTTTATTTTATGCACAATAGAGCGATGATCATGCATAAAGTATTGTTTCTTTCAAAACGAACCTGAACCATAGTTTGTTGTTCATTTATTTATTACAAACCCATAGGTGTATTGGTTTCTCCCCCCAAAAATACTATTATTTTAAACCTGGGATTAATCAAAAAGAATCACAGATTATTATTGTGCTTAAAGGTCCCATGTCGTGCTTTTCCGGTTATTACCCATCCCCTTGCGTGTTATGTAGCTTTTTCTGCATGTAAACACAGAAAAGACCTGTCTATGCTGCCCCAGAACGCCTCGTTGGAGATTTTTCTTTTTACATTTTTTTCTTCCTGAGTATGGTGACGTAACCATGCCCAGGTCCAAATGGAACAATCCGTGGAGCTCCTCACACACACACACTCACTCAGCCTTATCTTTTCTCAGCCGCGGTACTCCGCGGAGTTTCGCCGGCACACACACTCACTCAGCCTTATCTTTTCTCAGCCGTGGCTGCATGGATCTCCACTTACAGTTCAACACACACTCACGTGTGTGTGCTCAGGCTGAGTTCCGTGGTGTCTCGCTGTCTCGCAGACCCCACGCAGCAACCAGGAAACGACACCAGTAATACAGCTCACACTGTCCGCTCCTCGAGCCTCAAAGGGCGGGGCAGCGAGCCCTGCAACGTCCCGCCAACATGGCACCCAGACCCCACGCAGCCTTCTCATCTGTTTGTCATTACTGGTGTCCTTTTCTGGTTGCTAACAAACGCCATTGTAACACATAAACACACATCAGAGCACAGTGGGCTCATAGGGAGGGGGGGTGCAGGAGCTCCAACAAGGCGTGTAGGACAGAGAGTGAATACACATAATATACAGAGATGCTGTATGAGAAAACCAATGTGATTTTGGGACATTGAACAATGTAAATCTATTCTAGTAGACCTCAACAATGGAATTATGATCAGTAGAAATGGCCATGACATGGGACCTTTAACGTGAGAAATGTTTTCATTGATTGATACTGCTAAACAAAACTCTGATTGAAAGCTTGAAAGTGTTGGTTGAGAATTATGTAAAATATTCTGAAGAGAGCCTGTTTAGTACGGTATTTACACCATCATTTTCGAGTCGTGCCATGTCGTTTAAACAGTCGAAACTACAATTGAAAACCCTTAAAACAAAATACAGGTGAGTATGTGAGCAAAAAAAAAATGTATTAGACGTACCGCCAAAAATTATTTGGATGTAAAGATGATGGCTATATTAAACAAACTAGGGTTGAGCGCCTATAATATAGAAATATAACGCTCTGTAGCAAAGATACTTTACTGAACAGAACAGAGAATGAGGTTCGTAACGTTACTCTACTCAATAAACAGTACCAACATGGATCCTGTCATCGGTCACCTTTCCACACTCTACTCTGTCATAAACACCTTTGTTTCTGTTGTCTTGTTTAACATTCATTCCAGCTATAGCCAACAATAATGGATGAAACTATTTGGCCTCTCAGTTTCAGTAAGCAGCCTTTATCAAAGCCCAGGCCTAATCATGAGGAACAGAGGAGGCAGAAAAAAACAACTTCCAGCTCAGGGTCATAGGGCTTTCTTAGACTGGTGAGATTAGAGAAACCAACATGATGAGTTATTTTTCCTCCCTGATATGAAATCTGCCTCTCTCTCAGGGAGCCTCTTGCCAGACAAATGGTTCCTTTGCATAACATGTAGCCTTTGTGCTACATTAGAAAGCAAGTATGCATGGCCAAATTCCAAGCACTGCATATATTAGCATTCAGTAAATTCTACCCTCAGTGAAACATTAGTCTTCTCTTTATCCAACATAATCTTAAAAAACATTTATCACAGTGCAAGAATAGGAGACATGTGTGGGTAACTCCACTGCCTTTCTGTATCTAGACCTGTGCCCCGGAGAGGAGATGTAGGAAGTCTATTTAGTGTAATTAAACGGATTACACTGTGCTCACTGTGAGGGCTGAAATAAATATATAATCGCAGCCTTCTAGGCACAGGTCAGTAGATAATGTAGAGGTTTTGCTGATAATTAGCTCTAAATAGTTTAAGTACAGTATTCTTCACTTAGAGGCGAGCCAGGCACGGTGTTGTGTTTTGCTGCTGGATTTTTCTCCTGGGAAATTCTAACAGCGATGCTTAAACAAAAAGTATCATTACAACAATGATTTTTCAAGACAATGAAGCTTTGTTTGAGAATAAATAGCCAGTTTATAGTTCTATCTCATTACACAGCACACACAGCACACTCATTCAAAGAACACTCAATTGAAGGAAATGGGGGCTGCCTGCTCTGAGACCCTCCCCTGTGCTTTATTCCTGGTGAAAGGGTTGACAGAGGCCTCCTCCTCCTCCAGCTTTACTGTAACAATGATATGCCTGCAGTAAGCCAATACTCCAATCATTTCCCTTCCTATAAAACTCTTAAATTAAATCACATTTTATAGTTTACTCTTATGCTAATGTTCCGCACATTAGAAACCTAATTATAATGGTGTAATTGTCCCTGGATCTCTTCTGATTGACATGGCACTGACTACATGCAGGAGGAAGTTCAATGGCTCCTAGTGCTGGAATTAAATGGACACAGGCCAAACAGCTAGTTTAAAAGTGAATAAACTATGAAACTGTTCGAGTGATATAAACATTTATTTTTTAGTATTGTAAATATACAGTTTATGTTTTAAAGGAAAAAAGACAGCTACCCGCTGTAACAATTTATATTTTTATTTATTTTTTAAATTACTTTTTCCTCTGTGACTTTATTTACCATTGGATCACCTGCTCAACTGTACATGCTCTTATAACTATTTATTACACGGCTTAGATGAATACTCAATTCTGATTGGTCAATTTGAACATTTCAGACTTTGTTAATCATCGCTAACAGCTGCTAACCATAACAGCTGTTGCTAAGGAGAATCAACGGACAATGTGCATGTCATGTGTCATATAAATCGACCGAAAGAAGTCTGATACATTTAACGTCAGTTGTGGACAATAATCATTTGTTTTCATCCATCAGAAAATATCTTGGAAGACTTTCAATATTCATTTTTATATTTGTGGAGAGCACTACATTTTGAATTCATGATGGCTAAACTGTCCCTAGAAAAGAAAAAAAAGGCGCGAACGAAAGAAAGAGTTTAAAAGGCAGAACGCTGGCCATCAGAGAAATCAACAGAAGAAGGCTGACAGGAAGTAAACATTAAAGGGAATAGCAGAAGAAGACAGACAGGAAGTAAACACTAAAGGGAACAGCAGAACAAGAAATACTTGAGCCCTTTTTCATTTCTCAAATGTTTGCCTCCTCGACTGCTCTGTACTCCAGTAGACACTAAAGGGAACAGCAGAGGAAGAAAGACAGGAAGTAAACACTAACGGGAACAGCAGAAGAAGAAAGACAGGAAGTAAACACTAACAGGAACATAGTGGGTGTTTCTCAATGTCGAGTACGCTTGCTTGGTAGCACATGTCTTCCGAGTCACTTGCTTCAGAAGCGAGGCAAGAATACTTCCTGGCATTCGGAAAACGAAGAATGGAACAGGCTAGCAAGTGTGCAGGTGTGCGTCATATGAGAGCCCCCGCCTTACATTTTCCGCCACAGATTTGGGGAAATTGGTCCGTGTGCAAAGCATTGTGGGGATTTTAAGACCGCGGAGTCTACACATGTGCAGCCTCGAAATTTCTCCAAACGAAGTACGCCGGGCTCGGTAGAATTCCAAGTATGCTGGACATTGGAACAGTCCTTCGGCGGCACTCGATGACGTAGTATGCTTGAAATAGTGTCTCTGGAGCATTTTTACTCGACATTGAGAAACACCCAGTATTGGCTCTGGCGAGTTTAAAGACTGGTTAATGGAAAATAAAATGTGAACAGACAGATACAGCTGCACATTATCCTATCCCTTACATACTGTATGTAATGCATACATATTTTTTGGACAGAGCTCCATTTACTTCTACTGAACATATTTGATATTGTTTGTAATTCTGTATATATTTTACATTTACACTGACTTCATATTTTTTCTGGTCTTGTTATCAAATCAACTATAATAATAAATATTTTTCCACATCCTGACATTGAAGTGAAAACACACATGTAATTCACGGACAGCCAATTCAGATGTATTATCAGAACAGTGAATCAACGTATTTGCGCTTGGTATGGCATATTTGCAGCATTACGGTGATGCAGAGAGGATGTGAGATTAATAGTAACTCTATAAATTTGGACAAAAAACCCACTTTTGAATAGATCCTTAATGTTGCCTGTGTATTTGTGAGAGCTTTCCCACGCAAAGCCGGATTTAATGTATAGCTTTACCCTATATGGGTGTATGTGAATGCAACTCAGATTTATCATATTTTCTCAGTCAGCCAAGCATTCATGGCCAGCAGGAAATAAAGTGAGTATTTGACGGAGTGTGTGACAGTGGACTGATTCGACACTGGCTTTCCGTCCTGCTGTGCCCCGCTCTAATGTACCTATCATGCACGTGATATATGGCTGCATGTATATGTTAGGGTTCACCTGGCAAGCATGTCACCTGCAGTCTCTCTGTGCCATGATGATGGATCAGTGCTTCTTCCTGGGGTGTTTTTTCACTAGATGAAGTAGATGCTGGTTACATAGGGTGCTATGTATGAAATAATAATTTGAAATGTAAATCAAGTGTAAACACACAATCCTGCATGAATACAAACCCTATGAATGGCACACAAGCTGCATGCGTCCTTGAATTCCTGTAAACAGTGGTTGATGTTGAGGTTTTATTCATATTATTACAGCATATGTGTAGGAAGGCTGCAAATAGGGCAATACACAGGTGACAGAGTAGAGCTATATCCAAGATATTCTTTCACTAGTATTGGTCCGTCTTACCAGTAAACTCCTTTTATAAATCACAGTTATTGCACGCAGCATAAGTTTGAATATATTAGGAAAAGCATCAGGATAAAGAAGGTCAATGTTGTTCATCTTTTTTAGGTTAATAATAATGACAGGTTTACAACCCTCTTTGTGTCGCGAAGAATACATTTATTTTCATATAAGTATATTTAGATGTAATACTTACAGTAAATTAATGTTTGAACAAAATATGGTGATTTTAAAAAAAAAAGAACCGCTGTTTCCAAACAAGATCTTAATGCTAAGACTTTCTTAATCAATTTTACTGAAATTCTCATATTTAGGGAGAGTTTTTCAAAAGCATCGTAACCAAGGACACTTTAGAAACTGAATGATCGTAGATTAACGAGTCCTTCCTACTCGCTTGAGAGCATCTGAAAGGGCCAGTTAGGATTACTGCAACAGTTTCGTCAGACATGCTTTTTTAACTGACAATTGATATAGAGTTAATAAATATGGAAAGGAAAACCTATTCCAGCCTGTGCAACGTCTGTGTTTCACCAAACATCGACAAACGCTGTTATCCCGTTAGGAGTTATCACCCAGCCAAGCTTTTATTCTGTTGCGTTGGCTTTAAAGCTTTTTTTTGTTGGCATCAATGCCAACGCCTTTTATCAGCTGAATAAAAAATGTGGAATAAAAGTGATAAACAAAACATGAATACAACACTTCTTTCCCACACCCTGCGTCAACACCAAAATATAGCCCTCTGTCTCACCCGCACACACACACACACACACACACACACACACACACACACACACACACACACACACACACACACCCCGTCTGTTTTGTTCTAAAGGACCATTACTTCACAGCAGTGTCAGCCAATCTCCTCCAGAATGAGTTCAGTGATGTGCTAATGCATTTTCTGCCTCTCTGTCTCCGAGCCTTCAACTTTAATAATTGCGCCACTTAAAAATAAAGACTTTAATTCAGAGTCTTCTTTGAGAGTGAAATGAAGAAGATACTACATGTGTTTTCTACATGGTATCTGGATGGAAGCAAGGAAATGTGACGAATAATTACTATTTCATGGTTTCACTGGGCTGCAGAGAAGTGAGAAGGAGAGTTTAAAGTAAATTCTGTCTTACCGGGATGTGTCAGTATGTCAGTGGCAGCCTCCTGCGGGGGGGGGGGGATTGGGTAATGATCACCCAGGGCTAACTTTTAATTCACAGCAGATTGCAGCCATATTTGGAGAGCGCAGAGATCGGAGTTTAATTGTCCTTTGCATAATCACTTCCTTCACATTAACTTCCACTTATCAGTTTCTCAACTCAAACACCATCTCTCTGGTCAACATATTTTTCATTTTAGACTGTTTAGCTGTGCCGAACAGAAAGGAGTGAATTAAGCACATAATTGTTATAGACTGTACTCATTGTTTCCAGTGAACATTACATTACATGTCACTTGTTAGACGCTTTTATCCAAAGCGACTTATATACAACATGCTGACTGTAGTGGGACTCGAACTTCCTCTCCCAATCCGAAGATAAGCGCACTATCGCACTATCCCACTGAGCCACAGCCACCTGGTGTACTGGTCTTCAGAGTATGAACTCTACTGGGTGTATAATGACCTTACCTGAAGCTTTACATTTTTTCCTAGAATTACAGATCTGCTAAACTACATCATATTTCCACCTGTTTTCTTCTCTGCGTCTTTGAAAAATGTAATCACAAATGCTGAATTGGCAGTTTAGAATAGTTTTTGGCATTTAACTGAGGGTAATACGGTCTGAATGCCATTTTCTTTTGTCCCACAAATCAGTACATGGGTATTTCCCACTTTGCTGTACTAGGATATGAGATATCCTATCAATCCAATAGAGAGGTGAAGGAACGAGTCCTTAAAGTGGAAGTGAGTCAGCGTTTTACCAATTGTGGGTCCCTTGTCTCAGTCAGCTTTTTTTTTAACATTGTTTTTGGTAAGGCGCCTAAAACAAGGTCTGTGAATAACACAAGATTAAGGGATTTCAAGGTTTGTTCTTCAACATAAAATATGTCAGAAAACTCCCCAAACATCAATGTCCGTAGCTTTTATTTGTCAAAGAAATAGCGGCTGCTAACAAGTCACCAAAAAAGCTTCTAAACGTCATCACGCTGACAGGACTCCGCCTGCTTTGCAATGCGATCACGTTGTAGTTATTTTTTTGCTTTGTACTTCTGCCAATAGCCTTCTCCAGGGGCGTCGCCTGGACCTGAAAACATTCGGGGCTTAGCCCACAGTGGCGGCGGCCGCGGCGCTACAGTGGAATTTTCTATTGCAACACTCCCCACACGCACACACAAGGCTCGATTATCAGCTCACGGCATATAGGCAGGGGTAAAGTGCTATTTTTTATGAGTGGGGGGCGGACCTCACCTCCTCCAGGGGGGTCTGGGGGGATGCTCCCCCGGGAAAAATGCTTTTTAAATATTGAAGTTAAAAGCATCAATCTGGTATACTTTGAGAGCTATGGATACATCTCTCAACACCCATATGAAACAGAACTGTAAACAGATTTTATTTTTCTTTATGGATATTTTACAAATCACTCCCCTTTTAAACTGTATTCTTGTTTTACTGTCATATAGTATTTCATAACTGTTTTTCATTTATTCTCTTGCTGATTTATACCTATAATGATCATATGAAGGTGTGCCGCGGAAACAATCTTTTGAATAATTTCTGACCAAACCGTTTGAGACCCACTGAGATAACTTAGACTAAAGTTAACTATCTAAACACTCAGAGAGTCCTTTAGCTCACCTGAGTCTCTCAGTCTGAGAGGAGAGGACTCTCCTCCAGCTTGTTGTGGAACAAACAGCTCCTAATGTCCGTTAGTGCAGCTAGCTAACCAGATGCTAACAACACGGTCCCTGCTGGCACTGGTCCCTCTATCTCCCTCTCTCCCTCTCTCCCTTTCTCCCTCTCTCCCTCTCTCTCTCTCTCTCTCTCTCTCTCTCTCTCTCTCTCTCTCACACTAAATGCTCTATTGCCACACACACACAGAGCCGAGTTTGAATGACACAAGCAAACGTTTATTTCCATGCAACTCTCTGATTGGTCTGGTGTCTTGCCTCTGTTGCATTCACTGAACACGGGAAATTACAGTCCTGCTGTCCTCTCTTGTGTCATGATGAGGTTCACGTAAAGCACGGTTAATGCAGGCCAGGCGACGCCACTGGCCTTCTCGCTTCAAAATCACAAAACGGTCTTTATATGTGGAGATTATCCATTAGATAAATGTGTCTCGGCCACAGAGCTTATTTTCTGCAATATATCATCATTTTATGGGAAAATCCCATTGATTTTAGTCGAAGTATCCCACAGCACCACTCTATTCTCATTTGACGTATAGTCAAGACATGAATGGAGAAGTGAACCAAAATAAGACAATTTACTATAAAATATATGTAAATCTACCTGAAATCTGCAGCCAAGTATGGGCCAATATACTGCCGTTAAAATCGACTTATTTGTAAAATTGCAGTGTTCACTCGAAATGTCAATTCAACTCAGTGTCCCTGGGTGGTACACACATTCTAAAGAAACACATTGCACCCTGCTTTTGTGGTAAGAAAGCTTAAGGACATAGGCAGATATTATTATATATCTTCTATAAAAAAGTTTCAAAAGAATAAGGCCCACAGATCACTTATTTTCCTCAGGGTTGTCTTTAAAACTTGCACCATCAGAAATAGGTATATCAGACATAGATCAGACATAGACTGAGATGGCCTTTACAGTCACTTCTCAATCAAACTGAAAAGCTGTGGTAGATTTTGGACGGCTCTCTTCATCACCACATCAAAACAGAATGATGTTTATACCTCCAATAGCTTACATACTTGGCAAATCTATCTATGCGTTGATATTTTCTTTGTTGCCAATGTGTGATGAAAGCATCATAGAGAGTTCTATAATATAGGTGAAACCCGATCTTTGCAGTCCACTCTTTATAGTTCACACTCGCTATTAACAGAGTTGAGGCAGACACCTTTAACCTTTGATGTGTTGAAAGTGTTTCTCTCTTTCCCTATCTCTAGGTGGTCATATAATCTGTGTTAAATGCAGTAAGCGACACAGAGTGGTGACTGGCAGAAGTAACTGGCAGAATAATTGAGTCAGAGTTATTGTGAGTAGCCTACATGCTAATGGAGTGACACATTACAGCAACTCCCCGGTGGTTATCTAGGGCTGAACAGGGGCTCAGGACCGTCTAAAAGGATCCCAGTAAAAGGAACAACATGAGAGCCTTAAAGACCCAGTGAAGTGTGCGCCGGTGCATGATCTGTTATGCTAATACGTATAGTAATGACCAAAATTGTCCATTGGAACCCATATAAAAGATGTTGGAATAGCAACGAATTTGACGAGTTGGAATTTTCCGCTGGGAAATCTGCAGTCGACCTCCGCCTTCGTGGGCGTGGCTTGCGATCTACTGCGTGACGTCAGAAGATGGGCTCAGCCGAAGTGTTTACATTCACCACCGTTCATTTTGTCTCTGTTTCAAAGTGGAATTTGCCAACGTTTTTGAGCGAGTATTTTATTGGAAAGTGTTTCGCAGTCGACTGGAAGTGATTGCCAATCGAGGAAACCTGACAATGCAGGCGACAGTGAAGAAAAAGGGAGGAAAAACACACGGGAAGCGATGCATTGCCGCTGGCTGTGGTAATGTCAATTCTGCCGAAGTGGCGATGTTTCTGTTCCCAAAAGATGAAGGTGAGTGGCTGGTGTCATTGTTTCGTAGATTCGTAGATTGTTTATGAAAAATAAAGGCCACTGTGTTTGTGTTTACTAACAAGACTATCATGGCGGCGGCAGAGCTCAAGTCGAGTTTCTCCGCCTGGAGATATTCTCACTATTTCACTTTTGTCGAGCACAAAGAAAAGAACGTTTTAGTTAAATGTAAGTTGTGTCTTGGCGGGTCAAAGATCCTATCGACTGCCCAAAACAGCAATTAAAATCTGTTGAAACATCTGCAGAAACAACATGCTGGGACGAAGCTAGTAGCTAAGACCACAGACCCAGACGCCACTCCACCTCCACCTAAGCAACAGCGGCTGGATTGGCACTTTGAAACATATCTTTGTGTTTGTGTTTGTATAGACCACATTGCTTAGCAGAGTTCAGTGATGCAAATGCATGTCAAGTTGATCAACAGGTTGTATTATTCTCCGATGCAATAACAGTACTGAAATGAAGGCTACAGTATAAGGGCATTAATGGGTGCCCTTTTTTAAGTAACTAAAAAGTTACTTTTCACAGTAACGCATTACTTTTTGGTGTAAGTAGTGAAGTAACTAGTAATTGTAACTAGTTACTGGTTTTCAGTAACTAGCACAACACTGCATGTGAACATGAATGTTGCATCATGCTATGAACAGATGAATGTATGATCAGGTGATGGCCAATCCTGTGTGTAGATCTACTCTAGATCTATGACAAAATATTGTCCTCAACTAAATTGACTTCCATGGCCACTTTCCTCATCTATCCTGTCCGAAAAGCTGTCAAAATCACTCATTTCTCTCGCACCCGTATCACTTTCCGAAGTCTCCGTCATGTTTACAATCACAACTGGGTCCATCTTGTGACGTCACAGCCGCTATCGTCTGCAGCAGCGGTAGGCTCAGACGGCCGTTCACGGGATGAAAAATTTGCGATGTTTATCTCGTCCCTCGCACTTCCTAAAAAATTATTTTAGCCATGAACAGGTACAATTATATGTAAGAAATGAAACTGCCATTTCATTTTGGTGCAAAAAAATGCACTTCACTGGCACTTTAAAGCTCAGGCTTTTAGTCTGAAAGGTTAAAGCATACAGAGGAGAGCAAGGTCACAGACACATTCGTTGGAAATATGAATTCATCCCACTTGTAGAGACAATGTGACACACATGAAGATATGATAGGAAGCTAGATGATTTATGGAATGTTAACATCACAACCCAGCCAACACCTGTAAGTTCTGAATTAAAGAGGCCCTATTATGCTTTTTGGGGGTTTTCCCTTTCCTGTAGTGTGTTAAAGGTTTCTCTGCATGTAAATGGTCTGCAAAGGCTAAAATCCCTGTGTTCCCTCCAGAGAGAGTTTCTCTCCCACACACTCCCCCCCTGCTGGAAACGCTCCATTGGACTCCTTTGCTTACTTTCATAACATAATGACATCACTATGTAACACTCGCTCTCCTATTGGCTAGCTCTCAGAAACATTTTTCATTATAGGCTTAGGGGCGGGACATTTCTTACACATCTCTAAGCGGTTGACCAATCACATCAGAACTTACAATTACATTACATTAATTACATTACATTATTTAGATAATTGAATAATCTTCATTAATAAATTATGTATACCGAAAATGTAATAACGGATAATGCAGGGACAAATTATGTGTGGTGTAACTATCAGAAAATGTTGTACACATACACACATTTGTAATAAAAACACAAAAACATCATCAAATCAGAATTTTAAACAATATTAAACAATGTATGTTTTCGCTTACTAAAGAAATTGAGAACTAAACATTTCCTTAATTCTGATTTGAAGCAAATGTCAATTTTCTGATACAAAACATTTTTATTTGCTCTTTTCGCATCTACAAACAATCTCAGGAAAACTCCTAAAGATGTACACACACACATACACACACACACACACACACACACACACACACACACACACACACACACACACACACACACACACACACCCAATCACCTCTACCTGATTTCCTGTACTGTTCCTGTTGTTGCACTGAGGGCCACTTTTCCATATGGATAGCCCCGGTGTTTCCTGTGCGCTCCAGCAGCTCTTCAGCTGAGTGGCTCAGTGTTGTAGCAGCAGGTCTCAGTCACCAAGGAGGCCGGGGGTGAGATGGGGCCATCATCTCAGTCCACCACCATCTGACACCGCTCACAACAACATCCATTTATGAAATTGAGAAAGGGGGGTGAAGGGGACACCATTGGAGTTTCTGGGATGAAATAAATATGAAAGGGGAGGATACAGGGGAAGAACCCTGCATTACAATGAATGCTAAATCGAAGAACTGGTTGATACACTTGTGAGTCACGTGAATGTATGTTTTTATTTGTATTACAGTTTTTTAAAATGTTGGCTTTCACAATTATATTAGAGTATTATTGCCAAATTCAGATGATAAATACAGCGTTGAAGCCTGTAAAGGTACGATGATGAGCGGCGAACTGAGCAAATTAACAGTGAGGCATTACAACAGGCGGGGTGTGTTGTGTGATTTTCTTCAGGAAATACTTTATATTAGGAGAACAAACACAAAATGGATGAAAACTAAGAATCTCCTCCCTCTTTGTAACAGCGTAATATCAAAAGACAGCTCTGACAACATGTTTCCAAAAGTAAATGAGAAATTTGATTTAGCAAATATTACATTTTTTTGGACTCAAATCAAAATTACCTCAATATCTTTTATTTAAAAGTGATACCAAATATGTAGCCTACAGATATCTTTCAATGCATTTTGGGTTTGGGTTGTTTTTATTATGTATCCTTTTCGGATCACGTGCAAATCTTTATTTAGTAAAAGTATTCAGAGGTCCAGAAGAAAGACTGTGGCTGCATTCTATGTTATCGTTTTTATTCTCTTTGGTGTGGGCTTGAGCATGTCTTTATGAAGGTGTTAAAGCAGGAAGTCGTAATAATATCGCATGTCAAGTTGAGCGAACTCCTTCCTGGTCCTCGTAGTTTTTCCCCAATCTTTCTCCCTGAAACATCGCTAAAGGCACCATCATTGCTCTGCAGCAGTAATTAGTTTATGTGGGTGGCATCTTGAACAAGTCAGCTTTTGTCTTTGTGCTTGTCTCAATTAATTATTGTAATTTGCAATCAACAGAGAGATGTACATACACACTTTCAGACCCGTAGGAACTTGGCACTTGGCTCCAGGCTAACTCATGTTTCACTCTGTCACATTCCGGTGAAATTTAAGCCTGATTTTAGCCCAGGGGTAACAAGTCCCCTTCTCCAAAATGATTATCTCATATCTTGTACATTGAAGAACTGACTTATTTAAACGGAACAGGGGTTAAATGATTTATATAATGTTTAACCTTTACACAGCAATCATGTGAGCAGTCTTGGTGTTTTCTATTGACACCCAGCATATCTATTTCCACACATTGACACTTAAACTGCATATTATTCCTTTGTTACTTGAACTCAATTACTGTATTACAAACACTTAAAAAGTACAGGCCCTTCCAGACAAGTATTTACATCCAAAACACAACTGTGCGATGGGGTCACAACATTTAACATGCTGTGTCTACAATAATCAGGTGTGTGAGACAGATACAACATTATTGCATTTATAATAGGTTAAAGCCATGCATGCTCAGATTTATTTTTCGTCTACTCAAACACAAGTTAGAGGTTTGAGAGTGGTATTAGAAAGGAAATGGGGAATTCAAATGAAACCCTATTTATTTGTAACAACAGAACAGCTTACACAGTGGAATTTGACCTCTGCATTGAAATAATCCAAGTGCTAGGAGGGATCCAGTAAGGTGAACTGGGACCCAAAACAGAGATGGCAAAAGTACACACTTATTACACTCAAGTAGAGGTACAAATACTTGTGTTATAATACAGAATTTAAGTGAGTTATTGAGACAATTCATAAATCCTTTTTGACGCCAACAATTTAGAACATATCTCTTATATGGGTGATTAGGAATGTCTCTTTTCTCAGTCATGTCTATGTCTCAAAACTTCACCTGCCTCTTCCTCTTCCCTAACGTGAGCCAGTTTTTCTTGCTGCCTTCTGACTTGCTCCGGTTATATAGCTTTGTAGGCCACTGGCGCAGTTTGAAAAACGCCGCCTCAGTTGCTTCCTGCAGACTTCCGCCTTCGGTACAGTTTAGAGGATGATGGGAATTGCCTTGAGCTGAGTTCTGATTGGTCCCTTTTCTTTAGAGAAGACCAGGAAATTATGGATTACCCCGATCGTGTTTTTTGTATGACATTAGATTGAAAGGACTCACACCATCAAATGCAAATTAAATCTAAAGTAGCGAGCCTGTTGTGACAATGTAAGAGGTAGAAAGTACAGATTTTTGAGTTAAAAATGTAAGGAGTAAAAGTAAATAGTGGAGTAAAGTACTGATACCAGAAAAATCTACTTGAATAAAGTAACAAAGTATTCTTCCAAACTCTGGACTCTATAGTCTGAGTTGGTTACAGTATAATGTATTTCTTGCAATTTTGGCGGAGACCAGTCAGGGATCATGTCTTTAGCATACCTTTTCTTAATATCAACACCATTAATAAAAACAAAAGCAGCATGTGTATAGATCCAGTATACCTTCAGTAATTGGTTAATGATGTGCCAATGAACTCTGCAAATGTTAGCTCCAAAAGTTTTCCCTGTCTCTGGGTAATGAACCTTTTACACACGCCCCAGTAACATTTAACCATGACATCTACAAAATCAGCCTGAAAATTAAGACTTGGAATCTAAAACGATTGCATGAGTCTATCAGAAACTGGTCAGAGCTGGCCGATGCTTCCCTATGATTGGTCAGTCTACGTTCTAGTGGTGGGACTGAGCAAAGACTCATTGCGGTCTGATATCAGGCACTGTTTATTTACTCAGAGATTATGAAAGAACCAAACATTTAAGGTTATTGGAAATGTAAAATCAGTCCCGGTTCTGATGGCATCTCATACGTAATTGAGCAACTATTGCAAATCTTCCCTTAAAAAGATTTCCAGAGTGCTTAATTTAAATTCAGAACACCTAGCATGTACAAACATTGTGTTTACTTGGGTATAAACATTAGTCTTCTATAAGTCATAACTTCTCTCCTAATGCATCAACATTAATTGAAACAAATGTGTTTTTTTGGACCTACCTTCTCCTCGTCAACATGTTTTAAACCTCAGCACTGGAAATGAATGTGTCCTTTGTAATCATATGGCAGTGTTGTGACTGTATTGAGCCGTTGTGTATGTCCTTTGGTGGGGATGAATACCTTCTATTGATTTTTAACAGTGACCTGTGAAAGTGTTTGCTAAATTAATATTGAATCTCGAAAGAGAAAATGTGTTAACAATTTCAGGCAAATGAAAATCTAGATTGAGGCAGGTTGGAGTTCTCTATCTCTAACTCTAGACTCTGAGGAGGCAAAACAACCTTGCTGCAAAAAAGGTCACACATTAGGAAGCTGTCCGTCCCGGAATTGAAATGGATACTTGTGATAATGGATCAATAGCAGCAGAATAAGGACAGAAGTGAAGCAGGGCAACCCTCCTGGGACTAAATCCAACCCCAGCATTCCTCAGATATATGGAGAGCCCACTCAAAATCTGAAGAGTGGGCTAAGAGTGGGGAATGAAAAGCATGAGAGATACCCTTCATTTTCAAATCATCATCTGAGAAAGGCCTGCTTTGTGATTCCAGGCTATGAGATCAAGGCTATCCCTTTTTCCACTTCTTATCTCTCCAAAGAGCCCAGCAAGGAACAGTCACTCACAACTGTATTCAAATGCAGATACACACAAGGATATATACTGTAGATACACATCAGTGCACACACTACCTCTGTGAGTAATAACAATAGGGGTGTGTTCTCTCTTCTTCTTTATAGATTGTAGTCTTAATTATGATAGGCAGAGGTACAGGATGGAAATCATCTACATGTAAATCAAGAGGAGAACCTAAAGGGAACATGGCTTTATAATGGGAACATCCCATCACAACCTTCTAATGAGGAGAAAGTTAATGAAGTATAGTAACACTGACACCAGCCATGCTCTCCTTCCACACTCATGCTATTCAAGAATAATTCATCATAAAAAGCTCCTAGTCACTATAAACAGAGCACAGCACCTTTCTTGTCAATGGAAATTGAACTCAGGGGTTTTTCTAGAAAAATATAGTATGAGGGCAATGCTGTGGCGCTGATCTTGTATATAAGATATATAAATTATTGCGAGAACATGACGCCTGTATACAAGATGGCGCTGCGGACGTAAACAACAAGGTGACGTCGGAGCTCTGTAAAAACAAAGCTGTCTATACCGTCTGATGGTCTAATCGACACGATTTACATATATATATATTTTTATACCGTTTTGGAAGTTTAAAATGTTACGGGGAAAATCTGCATTTTGGTATGAGGGCACACCCGGTTTAGACAAAACCCTGGAACTGTACATTATACAGAACCTCGAGGCAAATGGACAAATAAAAACATGAATGAGTGTAAAATTAACTGTGCAAAGGAAAGAGTCTCTAACTCGCAGAGAGTGGCAACAGGGTTAACACAGTCTCAATGTGAACTTGGTGCAGTATACAGTACAGAATATACAGTCTCAGTATATGACCTGATTCTAGTTTTCTGTGGGTACAGACATTTGTGATAATTGGAAAATAATTCCACTGCATACCAAGGAATAAATAAACTCAATATATACCTTCTGAATATTCCTTCGGAGGTTTTTTTGATTCAAAAAGTATCATTACATCTGTCAGAAGAAAACCATGTATTATCTTTTAATTGAGAAAAGGGACACTTTGGAAGGATAGTATCTAAAAAAAAGCTTTATACCATTTGGAAAAGGAGAACAATGTGTACAGATGGTCATGTCTTAGTTTAATTCTGATTGGGTAATTTCGACATTCCATAGGTCTGCTATTATTTCCTGGAACAGGAAACAGGAAAATAAAGGAAATAACAGGAAATAAACACTAGCGGTAACAGCAGAAGAAGACAGAGAGGAAGAAAATCCTAATGGGAACAGCAGAAGAAGACAGACAGGAAGTAAACACTAACAGGAACAGCAGATGAAGACAGAGAGGAAGTAAATCCTAATGGGAACAGCAGAAGAAGACAGACAGGAAGTAAACACTAACAGGAACAGCAGATGAAGACAGAGAGGTGTGACTACCCGATTTGCATGTCTGCCCGATTTGCACTAAGCAAGCACGAATTGGTCTGTCATATTGGACAGCTACATACGGGCAATCCAAACAGGACATTTGACGTCCATACTGATCTAATAACAGAGTTTTGTTCTTGAATCAACTTTTTTTTATGAAAAGTCATTTCCCCTTTCCAGGAATCTCAACAGAACAAGTTTGGCCAGACTAATACATTTCTAATGTTAAATAAATGAAAACAATTCACAGTTAAGAATTAGATATTAATTATCAATGCCATAAATGATTGCATACATTTACAGTTTCTTATTTCTCCAGTGTGAAGGCTGTCAAACAGAAGTAAAATCAATTTCTCACTTATTCTTCTCAAATAATCGGGAAATGACGTTGTAAAAACAATAACTCATCCCTCTCGTTCAGATTAATGTGGTCCTTTTTTTTGTCTTCTTTGCGAAACGCCGCTTTGTCAAATGTCCTGTTTGGATTGCCGTACGTAGCTGTCCAATATGGCAGACCAACTCACGCTTGCGCAGTGCAAATCGGGCAGACATGCAAATCGGGAAGTCAGAAGAGGAAGTAAACACTAACAGGAATAGCAGGAGAAGACAGACAGGAAGTTTACACTAAAAGAAACAACAGAAGAAGACAGACAGGAAGTTCACACTAAAAGGAACACGGTATGCTGCTGTTGCTGCAGTTCCAGCCGAACAGACTCCTTTTTCCCCGGAAGCAATATGATCATTTTAAATGAATAACATCATTATACATCAATATTGTGAGTCAAGTCGTTGGTTTATTAAGTATGTAGGCCTTCGCGTCCGGATCATGGTCACCCTTTAAGTGTTCTTTATTCATGAATGACCGCCTCGCTGCACATTAGCGCTTACTTGTTCTTGTTATGGGAATGTTTGACCATCTGATTGTCCTTTATAAAAAGTGGTAATCACATTGAAGTTTTTGGTGATAAACGTACTTCACTGTTTGTCCTGAAAGAGAAAGGTCAAGGTAATTTGTCTCCTCTCTTTTGCAGTTTTCACTTTGGTGTGATCTCTTCCCTGAGAGACGGGGCCTTTTGTTTGATTGCCTCCCGATAATCCTCTGATAAAGTGTCTGCTGATTAAGAGATGTCCACTTAATAATCTCCAAATCCACAGGTAATTATAGTGCAATCTACAGATAATCTAATCTCCTATCTCCCCCACAGGAGACAGAGTTAGAGATGAGAGGGATGGGAGGAAAGCTTAAAGGGGGGGGGGGGGGGGGGGGGGGGGGCATGTGATTGCCATGTGTAGGACTACATTGTAAAGATGCAGCTCTTTGAAATAAAACTTCATGAGCAGTGGCTAGAAGGTGATCTTTGTATGTTAGGCGGGAGTATTCATTTCACATGATGATTGTAGTGTTCTCCTGCACTGTGGTGAAACTTTACAATAAGACTACCCTTATAAAGGATTCATAAAGGGTTTATAATTAGGTTATTAATTAGGTTGTAAACACTTTATGAATCATTAAGAACCATTTATAAATCAGTTCTAACATAGTTTTCATACATCAACACAGGCTCAGTATTTGGCAAGATGACTAAGCCTTATGTTGGCTACCTTGCTTACTTCGTCTTCTTCATCAGCCAGCATCCTTGGTATCTGTTGTTCACTGAGTTGATTCCCCCCCCCCCATCCATCTTGATGTTTCTTGGCATCTCTTAATGACCATTTGAGTTACTAACATTTATAACTACCAAAAGGGAGCCTTGTAAAGTGTAAAACACATTCCCATTTATTCATTAGTTACTACCATTTCTAATTTGTCTAAGTTATATTAAGCCTTAAGGTTTTGCATAAATTAGGACGTGGTCACATTGAGTGACAGGTCTGTCCAGTGACTGCTGTTGTTAGCTTCCTGTCTCTCTGCTAGCAGCTCCGTGATGCTACAGGGACTCAGCCTGCTCAGCTCATCCGGGGAACATAACTTGAACTCGGCCTTGTTTGTTGTGCTGGTACCTTGTGGACTATTCTTCATGCTTATATTGGACTATTGTGACTCGCTCTGCGGTTAAAACAGACGGTGCATGAATGCGGTTTTGCGGTAAGTGAAATTTGAGTACTTTATTTATGTGTTGCTTATGTTTTTAGTCAGCTAACGTTAATGAATGTTAAGGCTTGGGTCAGCATGTAAGCAAGTGCTAGCTACATCTGTGCTAACGATGCTAATCGTAGCCTCCAAGTTAAAATGTAATAGAGAAGTGTTAAGCATTAAGTGTGATAATACTGTAGAATAACATAACAGAGTAACATGGGGTACAACCACTACACCATAAACCACAGTAGGTGGTTTGTGAACCCCCAGACTGACAGTCATACTCAACATAATGAAAGAGCTAGGTCGACCGTCAAAGGACATGTCCGCAGACTGAGAGGAAACCGTACAGAGAGTTTGTTGGAGAACCACCTCAAGGTTCTTGAATGGTCATCTTGGCTTGGCTCTGCTCACCCTGATGGACTGCTTGGACGCTTGTTCAAGGATATACACAAAGCCTTTCCAGTCTGAGTACCATTATGTCTTACCAAGTCTTTCATTTATGTCTGAGAAAAGCTTTTATGTTTAAATATGTGTATCAGTCATACTAAATAGTCATTAGTGCGAATGCTGTTTACAGCATTCCACTATAGTACTTCGATTATTTATTCTTCCCATTAATATTATTATTATTTCAGCCAATACTTTGGCCCTCCATAACTTCAGCTTACTTTCAGCTACAGAAACCTTTCAACTATTAAACTATTCAGCCTTTCAGCAATCGATGGGAAACTTTCAACTTTTTAAAAATATTCTATACTTTTTGAAATACTCAGCTTTTTAAACTCTTTTTTTAACATGGAAGTCAATGGGACGACTCTTCAAATCCTCTTTTCCTACACCTTACGCCAAATGCTTCTCCTTCCACATACTTTCAGCTTGAGAATTCATTCCAACTTTAAAATGATCACAAGACCTTCAGCTATTCAATTATTATTCAGATTTTGATATCTTTTACACTTTTTGAGATATTTAACTTAGTTTGGAGCTTGGTAGAGAGGCTTTCTTCAGATTTTAACATTAAGCTTATTTAACATAAAGCTTAGAGTGCTTTGATCTCAAAACAGAGTGGAGAGCAGCTTGAAATTCTCCCCAAAAAATGTTTTAAACCTGCCATAATTCCCAAACCCTACACTCCTCAGACATAATTTTTCATGAAAAACGTAGGAAAACCTCTCCTAGGTTGGAAAATAACAAAAAATTAAGAAAACATATTAAACAAAATGCCTCTTCAGGGGATGAAGTGACTCCATGTAAACAATTTCCGGATCTTTCTTCAGAACAGAGAGAAGTACACTTTAGACAAACTGCTCCCATCTTCACATTTACGACACAAAACCCAAATAAACAACATATATCAGATCATTGGGGTTCCCTGATGCTTACTTTCTGGTCATTTTTTTTATAGGAGCCATAGTTTTTGAACAGGTGGCAAAATTGTCAGATATAATCCTCAATGCATTCTTAATGGGACTCAGTTCTGCAGTTGGATGCCATGGTGTTGCTGGGCAGATTGGAGCCACACATCTGAGTGACATCATCTAATCAGAGCAGACACGCCCACAGACAGACGGACAGACAGACACAGACAAACAGACAGACACAGACAGACAGACACACAGACAGACACAGACAGACAGACAGACAGACACACAGACAGACACAGACAAACAGACAGACAGACAGACAGACAGACAGACAGACAGACAGACAGACAGACAGACACACAGACAGACAGACAGACAGACAGAGTGTTTTGTTGTCCCCATGGTAACCTTTGATCTCTGGGCTTACACACACAGGTGTTTGTAAACATTCATTCACTACTACTTACATTTAATATCTTTATTTAACTCCTTCAGCCTACTTTCAGCTGCAGAAACCATTCAAATATCAAATTATTCAGCCTTTTCAGCACATGATGGGAAACTTTCAACTTTTTCTAAATATGTTATACTTTTTAAAATATTCAGCTTTTTTTTAACATGGAAGTCATTGCAATGCATTTGAGCTGTAACAATTTGATTCAAATCATTTCACTTTTCTGCATTTCTCCGCTAAGTTCAGCAACACACTTACTTGGTTTTTGTAGCTAAAAGGAGCTACTATTTAGCTAATAAAATATTCAGCTTTTTCTGCATTTTCAGCTAAATTCAGCCACAAATGTTCACAGTTTACAGCATTCGCACGCATTTTCTGCAGGAAATGCATTTTCTAGTTATTTTTGAGTCCTGATTTTCTTCATGTGTGAATAAAATGTTTTGCTTGGTTCTGTGAAAAATGTGTATTAGGTCAGCGTGAATGTTATAACTCATTCATAAATGGACATGTGTATTAAACTTAAAAACAACGCACCCTTTCAGTAGTTATAAATGTTAGTGACTCATCAATAGATGGTGATGTGTTTCACACTTTACAACAAGGCTCCCTTTTACCAATTATAAATGGTAGTAACTCATTAATAAATGGTCATAAGAGATGCCAAGAAACATCAAGATGGATGGGGGGAGAATCAACTCAGTGAACAACAGATACCAAGGATGCTGGCTGATGAAGAAGATGAAGTAAGCTAAGTAGCCAATATAAGGCTTAGCAGTACAGATAAATGTGGGCTCACTATTTGGCAAGCAACCGGTCACAATTGCCCTGTTTATCTCACGTCTTATAAAAGCTTATTAATGATTTATAAAGTGTTCACAACCTAATTAATAAATGAATTACAAACTATTCGTAAACCCTTTATAAGGGTAGTCTTATTGTAAAGTGCTGCCGAACAATGCAATACAAACATATAATATAAACCGGTAAATGTTTATATATAAAAATATACTTTGGTTCTTGGTCCGAAGCATTTAACATACTAGCATATACACAATAGTAATCAAACTCATTTTTTATAATTTATTAACTATAATTAATAATAAATAACTCAACATTTCATCAATCAACACCGAAAATAAGAAAGAAGAACAGTTACAAAGGTTTATGTAAACGGATATTATTATTCCATAGTTCAGCTAAAATTCAAATATTTTAGTGAATGTTTATGCTTTTTGTCCTAATGTTTACTGTGATATTTTTGGCCACAATAATGTTAGCATGATACTGGTACTTGTTACTGGAATATACCTACTGTTAACACTTTCCTTAAAAAGAATAAAAGGATTTGCTCATCTGTCGTTTCTTGTCCCCCTGAATATAATTTTTGTGATTTTGCTGCCTTCCCAGAACCTTTGGTGAATAAATAAATCACACAAAACTATTAATATAAGATTTTGCATGCAATAAACTAAATGTATCAATTACATTTTAGAGAGTGGCACAAGCCCTACCATCCAACCATTGTCAACCGTTTATCTGGAATTGGGTAGCAGAAGACGGCCATCAACCAGCTCTGACTGGGGGATTCCAAGCGATCCCAGGGTTTGCCCCTCGGTCTCCTCCCAGGAGCGGCCTAGGTGACATCCTTACCAGGTGTCCAAACCACCTCAACTGGCTACCTTCTACGTAAAGGAGCTGCATCTCTACTGTGAGTCCCTCCCGGATGACTGAACTTAATTCGGGGGATGCCAGCCATCCTCTGGAAGAAACCCATTCCATCCTTGTATCTGAATCTCATTCTTTCGGTCATGACCCCCCCTCTTCATGACTATCGGTGAGGGTAGGAGCAAAGATGGACCGGTAGATCAAGAACTTTGCCTTCGGGCTCAGCTCTCTCTTCATCTCAACGGTGCGGTAAAGCTCCCGCTGTACTGATTTTCTGACCCATCTCACATGCCATAGTCCCCACACTTAGACCCCGAGCTACTTGAACTCCTTTACTTGGGGTACAGACTCATTCACTACTCGGTAGTATACAGTCCATCGGTTTCCTGCTAAAAACCATCGCCTCAGATTGAGAGGTGCTAATCCCCATTCACAAGCCCTTTCTTACGGCGTTACTTATCAAATACATGGGATACCCATGCAGGCCCGCCCCTCCCTACACGCAGATCACAGACTGCGTGGGGCCTTACCTTGCGGAGGGAGCCTCATTTTGCGGAGGGAGCCCCATCTGAATCGCAAATGCGCCGCAGTTCCGCCGCTGCTCCACTAGCACCCAGACCCCCCACCCTTCGCGACACAGAGGGCCTCATCACATAACTTTGTGTGTGGCCACAAGTTGGCCAGGGGCGGCCCTATACCCATGCGTTCAAACAAATGACCGTAGAATAATTAAAAGTGCATTTGACTCTTAAGCTCATCTACATCTTGTCCCCTGCCTGATTAAATGAAATAGCAAGTAAACAGTATACATCTTGCCAGCTTTCTTCTTTTGACTCCCTAAAGTCAGACATAGAGCAGCATACTTTTCACTTTTCAACCTAACTGTTTACTCTGGGTTTCATAGGTTCATTTTTAGCATAGTGCGTGCTACTCTAGTCTTCTATGTAAACAGTAAAGATACATGGAATAGCTTTTTTTCACCATTAAATGTCTTCTTTTGTCATTTTCACGGTCCGTTAACTAAATGTGTAAAAAGGAGCTTGATGACTGTGTAATTATGTGAGGATGCACTTACGGGCTTACATTTCCATATTAATGAGAGCATCGCGGAGAGCTTTTTACCTCACAAGGCAAACACGAGTTCCCCTCAGAAACTGTGACTAAGTTGAAGCCTGTACCTTTAAAAGCTGCTTCTCATCCAAAGCCATTTGCAGCTAGTGTAGCTCCTCGCTTGTTTAAATGAGCACCCTGATGATTGCCATCAGTGCGAAGTGATTGAACTGAGTGAATCTAAGGTAGAGAAACTATGTGGCCAATGTGGAGGGAATGAGCCGAACAGATTGAATTGGAAAGGGGTACATATAAAAACAGCAATAAAAAGTGGAGGAAAAAAAAGCGTTTTCCAGTACAAGTCGATTGAGAGAGCTCAAATGTGCATGTTGAAAACAATCTACGATTAAATAGTCTACATGAAACGGTTTTGTAGGAAATGGTGTGCAGGGTCACTGACTGGTGTACTTGATGCAAAACAATAAAGTGCATTACATTTTTTTTTCAAGTTTAACAAAAAGTGCAATGGGAGTTGTCCTCAGAAAAATAGTTCATTACAACAAGACCTAAAATGCACACTGACACTTCTTCTAAAATACTTTTAGCGCTTCCAGGCTTGGGGAGTAACGTAATCAGGATACAGAAAAAGGTAACTGTATTCCCTTACAGTTACATAAGAGAGTAATCAGATTACTGTTACATTTCTTTGAGGATTACTAGCAGGATTTGAATGTTACTAAAAACTAAAAAGAGCATATAGTGTTTGTTGTAAAGGATCAGATGTTATCTCTTCTCTTAGAGCTGTTCTGTTCTGTAGGCTAATACTTTAAGTGTGAATCTATACTTCTACTGCATGAATCTGCTTTATGGTTTTCACTTTCTTTGGTTCATTTGTTCTGTTTTTAATTCAGCAGGTGAACCTGTATGTTCATAATATATTGTGTGTGAGCTGAACTGTGTATATTAAACTAAAACGGAGCATTTTCTGTCAGCTCAGATTGTATTTCTGCTTTTTTAAACTGTAGTATGTGCTCATGTGTTTCGGTGTTAGTGTATAGGCTGCTGATGGAATATGCTTCATGAAAGGCAGGTTTTCCTATAAATAAAATGTCTGACACATTTTTCAAGCATTATAATGCATCATTTCATATTGTGATAATCAGATTAGGTTAGTGATTATATATTTTTTTAACAGGTAACTAGTTACGGAGTTTACAGACGGCGGCGTGCGTTGAAGCTTGCCACTCGACCAACAACCAATCACATGAATCTCCCGCCCCGGACACACAAGCACGCGGTTTTATTGGCTAGAGCTTGTACTGGCATATGATTCGATTGGCTGACGCTTCCGTCGAAGCTTCAAAAGTAGAACATTGCTCTACTTTTGAAGCGAGCAAAGCTACGCTTTGCTCCCACAATGCAGTTCGGCGAAGCGTGACGTCACCCCATTCAAAGTGAATGGGCAGAAGCGTTGAAGCTTCAACGCACGCCGCCGTGTGTAAGCTCCGTTATTGTAACAGAATACATTTTAAAAGTATCCCTCCTCACACTGGCTGTGTCTCACCTCAGAGGCCCCTGGTGTTTTTTTAATCACTGGTCGGTTAGATTATTAAGCATAAACAAAAATGATTTTTTGTTTTGGCATATTTTGTATATGTTATTTTCCGTTGAAATGTCAGTCTTAATGAACTCTAACATAAGAGCTTTTTAATTGGAAAGAAATGCTGCAATTTACATGGAGAGATCTATTAATGAATGTCTTTCTCACTTAGCCTTGATGCACCTCTAGTTTACGCTGCTTCTTACCAGCAGATGTAACTACAGCCTCTCACACACAAGAAACTGCATTTCTGTAATTAGCGATACATGGTTAGGGAACGAATACATCAAGTAACCAAATATTGACGGACAAGTATTTCCTATTTTCCAGCAGGTTCTGCTACTTTAGGTGCATTTTTTTGCTTTGGCCACAGAGTAGAACAACTAGACTGGCAATCTGTTAGGTTAGTCTTTATACTAAGCTCGACTAACTACATCCTACATTCAGCTGTGCACTCAGACACGAAACTGATGTCTAATCGCTGCACTCTTAAAAAACAAGTTAAAAAGAAATTTCCCAACATCATCATAGGTTTGTTTTTGAATACATTTGATTTTTTCAGAGAATGTTCTCATAAGATAGCTGACACGTGTACAGTATATTTCCCAAACTGTTGGCCTGTTTCTTTAATATGCTGCTGAAAGAAAGTAAGATAACATTCATATTGCAAAAATATATTCCCCCACAGAAGATTAGCGGCACAGGATGCCCCGTGTGTCTGCTCCTCAACAGACACCGAAGATGCTCCCGTTAATACGTCCAAGTCTCTCACACCAAATATTTGACATCTTTTATGTATTCATTGCCGCACAAAGCCTTATCAGATTAATCTTCACAGTATTTTATCATCTTTTAACCCAACATGGCCCTGCAGCAGCAGATCTGGTGACAGAGAGGGGTCCTGTGCATACAAATTGACTGTTGCTGCACTATTGCATGGCTAGCTTGCGGTCTGGGGAGTCTGAGCCAAGCTCTACCACTCTTAATAATATACCATGCAATAAAAAATTAAAGCAAATATACAAGAAAGTTTGTCAGCAAACCGAAGGAGGGTCACGGCTTTGCTCCTCGCAAAGGTTATCTGAAATGTATTTTACCACACTTCCATCTGCCACAGCAAAATAAAAGGAGAGATTTCAGAGATTTAGTCGTGCATTATTTAAAAAACTGTGTTTATGGCTTAATGAAACATTTAACATAAGCTGTTTTGTAATTGTGTTATATGCTTCTGGGCATTCTGTTGTCCCTCTTCTCTCCCGGTGAAAGCATTGCGAGGGCGCTACTTTACGGAGCGGTGGCCCACTCACCACTCTGCAGCTCTCACGCTGCTGCATGGCACATCTGCACATGAAATTCATTCCAAATGTAGGTGTTTAAGTGTAGAATCCTCTCTGCGCTCAATTATCTCAAATCATTCCAAAAGCTGCTGTGCACTGAAACCTTTTTTTTCAGATGATGAGAATCCTCATATAGTTTTTTATATTGTGCCAATTTGGCATTCCATTTCTTTGATTTCAGTCTTTGCTGTCACCTATGCATCAGTATCAGACAAATGTTTGAATATCCCACGATGTAGATTCCCTCCTCGTAGCGGTTGGTTAATGTGCCTTTTGCACGTCTGCTAAACTGCTAGTCCAGATTTAATTTACTATTTTAGAAACGCCGTATGAGAATCTGCCTCTGGATAGAAATGAAAAGTCTAGTGCAATAGGTAAATTAACTAAAACGACCCAGTTTTGCTAAAAAGGCTGTTATGCACTAAGATGATTTGAGGATTTCTCCTTTGACAACAACGATTCCAGCATGTTTACAGATTAGGGGGATCATTTCCAGAAAAAATTCTCTCTGTTCTCTGAGGCGGTAATAATCCAAGATGTTCTTTTGACGCTTTTTAGCGGTTTGATGAGTAAGATTGTGCTTGATTTGATTTTGTTCTGCTTCCCTCCTTTTCTCTCTCTCCCTAAACACGATGCTTGTTTGTTCTAAGGTTTGCAGACCCACTGCTGTGGCTTCTGCATTTTCAGTTATGAAAAACATTTCTCAAAAGTTAATATATTTTTTACACAAATAATGCATGGTGCAGATCTGTGTCGAACAATGGAGCCGGTTTTCTCTCTGAGTGCAAAGGGCTCTAAAATACAAAATGGCTGTTGTTCCCAAAATAGTGCAGAGCTCTCATATCCAGTCATTGTGCCGTACTCAACCTCCATCAAGTGGGACATGAGTTGGTAAAACACTCTGCTGATACCATGGCAAATAAATATTAGTGTGATGATCAGCTATTGTGAAGGGAACAATTTCACTTGCAAAACAGCTGACAAGTTGCATATTTAAAATTAAATGTAGGAACTACTGGAATGAAGCAACACTAAGCTCTACAGTTGCAGAACCTGGAATACTGGTACTAGCAGGGGTTCTCGAATTTAAGCTAAACGGCGGGAGTTATAATGGTTCAGACGCATAACAAGAACAAATGGATCCCTAGCAAATACCATCATGTACAGTGCAGTTGAGTGAAGAAGAGGTGGCCAAGGGGACAATGGCTGATGGAACTAAAGAGTTGGATGGAGTGCATGAGACTGGGGACAGTTTGTAGTTTTTTGGCGACGGGCAATGATGTAATCAAAGTGCCCCACCAGCCTAGGGCATAATGTGCCCAATGGATTTTTTGTTGTATTGTCAAATAAAATAATCACGTTACTTTTTGATGAGGGAGCCCTTGTGATGGTGTCTTCCATGAGTTGAGGCTTTGGCAAGTGTGTACACAAGACGTCAGGAAAAAACGTTTAAAATGTGTGTTTTCTGAATGGAGATCAGAACGATCAGGCTAGGCTAGCTACCGATGTAGCTGCTCCATCCACACTTAAAATAACCCCATATATTAACACATATAGCCCTGCCATAGACAGTTTGTGGTTTGTACAGAAACATTTATAAACAACGATTCTTCTCCAGTTTCTGTGCCAATATGAGAACTGTGAGCTCTGTGTGCTGTTGCCCACAGCCGATTCAACAACCTCAGTACATCAATGATGACAGGCGGAGTTTCTCACTGGTGATTGGCTTGATTTCTTGAAATCTGCTTGTGAATGCACCATTAGCATCAGTGTACCTGTTGCCAGTATATCCTGCTTGTTATGATCATTTGCCTGCATGTTTGGACCTGGTTTCCTTTTTCCCTTGTTAACCTGTTTAAACTGACCACCTGCTTTCAGTTATTGGGAAACAGTGAACTCTGGACATTGACCTGCCTGTCTCAAAGTTGTGCGTTAGAGTACATTGCCTTTCCAAAGCATGGCTATAACACTGTTGGTGAAATCCAGAATAATATAACTTTTTTGTTGTACACTATTGACAGTATGGCTAATTTATATGCTTCTTATAACCCTGAACCCCTGACACTGAACACAACACTGGATACAGTCCGTGCAGTTTGTGAAGTTTTGTTTTATTGACAAACTAGCAGTTCTTTCTCTACTGCAGTAGTTGGACATTTGGTTTTAATGTTGCAGCGAAGGGTCCTGGGCTGTGTGTGTGTACCTTTAATCTATTTTCTTTTAATTTTGTGCCTAAGGCATAGTACAGTAAACTGAGGCTTTATGGGTATGTTCTGCTTAATGGTTGTATAAACACTACCTGCTTTCATCAGCACATTCAGCCACTCTTTTTAAATGAGTTTCTCTCGTTAAACATGTTTCACACCGCTTGCATCGGTGACACGTGCTGACAGCTTGTCCAAGTTATAAATTCAAATAAAACTTTAAAAGCATGTGGGCATCCATCTGGGGAAAATGTAAATGTAGCTTATCACTGCTTTGTCATTCCATTAAAAATAACGATATACTAACATGACCAAAAAAAAGAAGTAATTGATATTCACACTTGCCTCCCAAATGTGTAGCAAAGAAACACAGCATTCAGACACCAACACACTGGATTAAAACGTGTTATTTTGTTTTATTTCTATGACTTCAAAATATGTCATGTTTTGAAGTTGAAAATGTACGCTGGCCGACAGGTGCAAATGCGGTCAGCCCAAAACACTTACATTAGGAGAAAGGTGCTGCAGTTTCAAAACAATGCAAATATAAAAACACATGCAAATGCATCTTTACAACAACGTTTACTGAAAGCACTGCAAATGAAAAACGCTGCTGTAAGCTCAAAACACAAAGGAAACAGGGTCACTAAAAAGTGACGCACACAGCTGGGACTTGTTGATGTTCGGGTATTAGAAAGTTGGCCAACTTCACCATCACTAGAAACTCACCTTAAATGAATAGTTTGTAATTCATTTGTTAATTAGGTTGTGAACACTTTATAAATCATTAATAAGCTTTTATAAGACATGAGATAAACAGGGCAACAGTGACCGGTTGCTTGCCAAATAGTGAGCCCACATTTATCTGTACTGCTAAGTCTTATATTGGCTACATAGCTTACTTCATCTTCTTCATCAGCCAGCATCCTTGGTATCTGTTGTACACTGAGTTGATTCTCCCCCCTTCCATCTTGATGTTTCTTGGCATCTCTTATGACCATTTATTTACGAGTTACTAACATTTATAACTGCCAAAAGGGAGCCTTGTTGTAAAGTGTGATGCCCCTGTGGGTTCATCTAGAGAGGGCGTGGCTGTGCTCTCTTGATTGCCTTGATTGCAGTAACTCAGGGCACCTGGGAGCCCTGCAGCTATTTAAAGCCTCTCTGCTCCTCTCTGTCTTCCCTCTGCTTTCTCCTACAGGCACCCGGTTCGGTTGATATGTTAATAGTTATTTCAGTTGTTTTACGTTGTGCACCTCAACACCCTCACACATACATGTTCATGCAATGCTCACCCTGCACTTACATTACTGATACGAGGTGTGTCTTTGTTGTGGCCTTTTGAGCCAGGTCATAACAAAAGTGTAAAACACATTCCCATTTATTAATGAGTTCCTACCATTTATAATTGGTAAAAGGGAGCCTTATTGTAAAGTGTGAAACACATCACCATCTATTGATGAGTCACTAACATTTATAACCACTGAACAGGTGCGTTGTTTTTAAGTTTAATACACATGTCCATTTATGAATAAGTTATAACATTCACGCTGACCTAATACACATTTTTCACATGAAATGCAAAGTCAGATGCAACAGAACCAAGCAACGCATTTTATTCACACATGAAGAAAAGCCAAATAATGACTATTTAGTATGACTGATACACATATTTAAACATAAAAGCTTTTCTCAGACATAAATGAAAGACTTGGTAAGACATAATGGTACTCAGACTGGAAAGGCTTTGTGTATATCCTTGAACAAGCGTCCAAGCAGTCCATCAGGGTGAGCAGAGCCAAGCCAAGATGACCATTCAAGAACCTTGAGGTGTTCCTCCAACAAACTCTCTGTACGGTTTCCTCTCAGTCTGCGGACATGTCCTTTGACGGTCCACCAAGCTCTTTCTATATGTTGGGTATGACTGCCGTCTGGGGGTTCACAAACCACCTGCTGTGGTTTATGGTGTAGTGGTTGTACCCCATGTTACTCAGCACTCTCCTGTATGCCCTCCACTCATCACTAATAATGCTACTTCCTGACTTAACATGCCGTCTAATCAGATGGACAAGGTGGCATTTTGATCGTTTCAACACTAGTCTCTGCCTTTTGTCTTTAACTCCCATCATTCCGAAGACCCATTTCTTATGTCCAAAGCGTCCATGTGCATACTAACAAAAAATAAATCATAACATCATCTTAGTTAACAACAAAATGCACACAAATTACAGTAAAAATGGTTGCAAATCATGTTTCAAAATGCCATACTTGTTTATTAGATGCATTGTATAACATAAGGATAATTATACAGTAATGGTCCATATTGATTGAAAAAAATAAGTATTCTCTTGTACAAGAAAGCCCAGTCTATAACTGCCGAACATAGGAACTGGGTACAGTACCTTCTCCCAGACACAAATACTCAAATAAAATAGTTTACTTTATCAGCATTGGTATTACCAATGCTTACTATTTATTTGATATCAATTTGGTAATACAATTAATAAAAAGAACAAGGTGTGGGTTCGTTCTTCAGATATGACTGTGACGTTAACGTGTAACCTCAATAATGAACTCCAGCTCAACCAACCATATTGTAATATCTAAGTAATCATCTTGAAAAATAACATTATTATTTGTAATATACACACATCTTATTGTGAGGTTAATTTCACATACACTATGCGCTCTTCAACACTACTTTGACGTTAGCTTGTCTACATAATCGATCATAGCGAATTTAAATTAACCTTATCAATGCATAAAGTTACCTACCTAATAAAATATCTCTCTAACTTACAAGGATGACCTTATTTTACCAACCTCAAACAGAAGCCGTTTGTTCAACAGTATTATCCCACTTAACACTTCTCTATTACGTTTTAACTTGGAGGCTACGATTAGCATTGTTAGCACAGATGTAGCTACCACTCGCTTACATGCTAACCCAAGCCTTAACATTCATTAACGTTAGCTGACTAAAAACATATGCAACACATAAATAAAGTACTCCAATTTCACTTACCGCAAAACCGCATTCATGCACCGTCTGTTTTAACCGCAGAGCGAGTCACAATAGTCCAATATTAGCATGAATAATAGTCCACAAGGCACCAGCACAACAAAAAGGCCGAGTTCAAGTTATGTTCCCCGGATGAGTTGAGCAGGCTGAGCCCCTGTAGCATCACGGAGCAGTTAGCTGAGAGACAGAAAGCTAACAACAGCAGTCACTGGAATGACCTGTTTTTTATTGTAATTTATGCATACCTTTGAGGCTTAATATAACTTAAAGAAATTATAAATGGTAGTAACTCATTAATAAATGGTGATTTGTTTAACACTTTACAAGGCTCCCTTTTGGCAGTTATAAATGTTAGTAACTCATAAATAAATGGTCATAAAGAGATGCCAAGAAACATCAAGATGGATGGGGGGGGGGGAATCAACTCAGTGAACAACAGATACCAAGGATGCTGGCTGATGAAGAAGACGAAGTAAGCTAGGTGCCAATATAAGGCTTAGTCATCTTGCCAAATACTGAGCCTGTGTTGATGTATGAAAACTATGTTAGAACTGGTTTATAAATGGTTCTTAATGATTAATAAAGTGTTTACAACCTAATTAATAACCTAATTATAAACCCTTTATGAATCCTTTATAAGGGTAGTCTTATTGTAAAGTGGTACCCTTTTTGGTGTCCCCTGGCACTGTTGTGTTTTTAGCTTCTTGCTGCGTTTTTATTTTGCAGCATTTAGTATATGCAGCGCTTTAGTACATGCTGCACATGTGTTGTCAAGTTGGTGGAGATGTCTCTTCATTTGCATGTGTTTTGGCACATTTGTGATGTTTTTATTTGCATCATTATTGAAAGTGCAGTGCGTTCTCCTAATGGAAGTGTAGAAATTGGTTAAAAAAGGTATCCAGCTGAATCTAAAACACACGTTTCAGTCCTTAAGTCATTATGATGAACTGTCGTCACATTACCTATGTGTACATACATTGATGAAAATAAAATTAAAGTTCAACAGCTTTAAAAAAAAAAACTACCCTCCCCCTATTTTCTATTTCTCCACTGAGTCACTTTGAACCAACGCCAAACACATTCAAAGATTCTCCTACGGGCCAATGTGACAATGATGTCAAACTGGTTTGCACTTAAAGCCAATGTTTCATCGAAGATACGGAGTTCAGTTGACAATACATTAATGCGCACAATGTTGACAATATTGCTTACTGCACATTTGTTATATTCTATAATTTATTGCATTTTATTTCAATGTAAATTACTGCTTTATTTTATTGCTATCTCATATATTTTTTTATTACAGTGTTCTTAATATAGTTCACTATCTGTGTTCTTTTTTGAACATTTTTTTAAATGTTTGTTTTTTATTACTTTTTTGTATGCACCATGACATCAAGTCAAATTCCTCGTACGTGTGAACCTACCTGGTAATAAACCCGTTTCTGATTCTGATAATCAGAATCAGTATGATGTATTTATCCCAGTGAAATTGGGTTTCATTTGTTTTACTGTTTTCACATTTTTTATTGCTTGATTTAATTTGATTTTGGATATTGCTTTTTCTTATTGTGTTATGATTTAATCTTGATCACGTTGATCCAGCTTGTCAACATTGACTTGGAAAAGGGCTAAAACAGTTTAATTTGTATTGCTCTGTTATCCATTTATATAACTTTATAATTTGTTTTTGATTTTATTACAGTTAGCCTTTTGATAAAGTCAATGTGAGCCAAGACTGACCGTGACGCTGTGGATTGGAGGCGGGGCTTAAGCTAATAGAAGTGTGCACACTCTATGGGCCTTTTATTCTTGAGGGGCAGGCCCTTTTGGCTTCATGCGGCACTGAGCAACTTTCACAGCAATGAACAGGGGGTCCTGCTTCCAAATCTGTATCCAGTTCTCTTCATACATCTATGTTGAAAAACAACAATTTCAAACAGCTTGTAAAATAGTTTGCAGCAACCAGGTAGGCCTGCCTCAAAATAAAGATTACAGATGATATAGAAGGGAGTTAAGGGAATCATAATTAGCTCCCTATCCTATAAAAAAGGCTGTCTGCAAAGGTAGAGATATATTGATCCGTCTCACAGCAAAAAAGTTTAAAATCTCATATTGTTCCTGTTCTTTTTGGCTCGTCTTTCCTCTGTGGCGCTGAGAATCCCAGTTAAAGGCAGAGCGGGATTTAAAGGTGATGATGGCAGGAACATGCTCACTGTGTGTAATTGGAAGATCAGTGAATGACAGCCTTTGTTCTCCTCCCAGCATCCAGCAAAGGGTGTCCGCTGAGGGGAAGGTTTTATCACTGGAAGAAAGAGGACAAATGGCTTTACATCACACATGCAGGCTATATTTGAAAGTGTGAAATGTGATCACAAAAAGGATTATTAAAAAAATGATCATAAAACTACAGAAGAAATAACTCTCTCCATAAAACTGACACTTGGATTAAACGATGCATTCAGGATTAAATGTGAGAACATGTTTTTGTTAAAAATAATCACAGATTCAACATTTGATTTAATTGATACTCTGCCTTATTTACATATTTGTGATCACCTCAAGAGCAGTCAGACATCTCGACAGAAGACACATGGCTCCCAGCACTGGACGCTGCGATTAGCTCCTCCACCCTATGGGAACAACACTTTCTGATTGGCCGCTCCAGCCAAGGGTCAACTACCCCAGCGTTGCGTTATGCAAGGTCAGCCTCGGCTCGCCACTCTTCTTCCTTTTTTCCCGGAGCTGATCAGGCTTTAGGAATATTCATTGACTGCAACAAAAACATAGATTATTTTTAAAGCCTGTGCCTTTTCACGCTGCAGATCTAATTGATATGGTAATGAGGCAGGATTTAGTTGCTGAATGTCCTTTTCTCCACAAGACATCATTTTTTGAAGTTTTCTTTTATTCCCTCGGGAGTGGGTGTCAGATAGGTGTATAATTTGAACAGACTGGAGATGAATCTGTGTTGCTCACAGCTAAACGTTTTATCAGGCGTGATTAAGAGTCCCTGCTAATATTTGAACTGTTCTCAGACAATCTCAACACAAGTTTTATTAGTAATATCTGTGCTTACCTGATGATCTGGCAACCCGTTGCGCTAGCAATTGTTGGCTAGCTGCAGCACTGGCAGCACGACAGTCTGGATATTAGTAGTTTACTTTTAATGTTTTAATCAATGGAGAATAATACAACTTAGTTGGATATAACTAACAACAGTGAACTCATTTAATAAAGCTGCCTTCACATGATGAGCGGTAAATGGCTCTGCGCTGACTCTGCTATGTAGAGAGCGGTGCATGGGACGTAACCATAGAAACAAAACTTAACTGGCATCAAGCAAAGAACAAATTGCGTATCATGCGAATGCAGCTAAAGGCGTAGGTCAGCATTTTTTGTGTTTATCTGCGAAAATGTCCCAACCAAAGGTAGAACTATTCATAAGATGTATGTGTCTGAAGTATCTGCTGTGAAGACAAATGACTGAATAGGTTACCAAAATGGCAATACTTCTTAACAATTAGCGACATAAGCATTCATTTGAAGTTGTGTTTCCATCAACCTAATGAATGTTAGTCAAACATTGACCATCTTCAACCCCAACTGCTAGCTTTTTCTTCAAACCATGTGGACATGAGACACATACCATCAGAATAGATTTGAAAGATGCTTAAAAGTGCCAGTGAAGTGCATTTTTCTGCGCCAAAATGAAATGGCAGTTTCATTTCTTACATGTCATTGTACCTGTTCATGGCTAAAATAATTTTTTAGGAAGTGCGAGGGACGAGATAAACATCGCAAATTTTCATCCCGTGAACGGCCGTCTGAGCCTACCGCTGCTGCAGACGACAGCGGCTGTGACGTCACAAGATGGGCCCAGTTGTGATTGTAAACATGGCGGAGACCTCGGAAAGTGATACTGGTGCGAGAGAAATTAGTGATTCTGACAGCTTTTCGGACAGGATAGATGAGGAAAGTGGCACAGAAGATGGAAGTGACGATGAGGAAGCGCAGGACATCATTAAACCCTACAGATTTGAGCCGTCAGGGACGTCAAGTGGGGAGGATGATGGCGACGACATGGACGATGGAGAAGACATTGGCCGGCTACAGAACACTGAATGGTTAGTAGGTTAGCAATGACCTTGTTTAAAATGTCTGCTTGGGCTCAGCCTCTGGGAAATAATTAGCTTATGTACATGTCATGTGCTAGAGTATTATTAAACTAGAATTGGATTTTTCTGGTCATTGAATTAAAACATACGCCAGGGTGACCGGCCCTGTTTTTCTGCAGCTTATGGGAATAATTCCACCTATCAGATAATCAGGGGGCGAGAACAAGAAATTATTTTCATGCGCACATAGTCTAACTTTATTGGATCTTCTGCATAAAATTCAACAATATACAGTTCCAAGTTAAAATGATAAAATCGAGTTACCTTGCAAAATGTCGCAACCTGGCAACACTGAAACATCCTGGCATTCCTGCTAATCATAATGTTACATCTGTTTTATATGTTTTAGGTGTCAGTGCGACAACTGTAACAACATGGACACTGTAGCCGAGAGTGTGTGCTGTCGGGAAATCCCCGCTGTCACCAGGACCATGGAGGAGGATGGTGTCCACAGCTGCATAATCGACCACCCCGGCTTCCGATCTGGCTGTCTAGACATCTGGGTGCTGCGTATAGCATACCATGGATACAGGCAACATTATGGCCATCTCCAGCAAGAGGGGAATGAGTAAGCCTTACAAACACTATTTACAAGAAAGTCTATTCCTAGTATATAAATGTATCAGTTTATATGATGTCATGACAACTTTTGCAACTTTATACGTTTGAATATTAGTCTTTTATGATCTGAGTATAAGAAAATGTAACTTTGAAGTTGACCTATTATCATCTATTGTCCTTCATTGGTAGTAGTCTCTTGACAGTAGCTGTCGTCATATCAATGCTATAATGTTTTATCTTGCAGACGCCACCGATACACAGCCTACCGCCAGCTGGTGAGACTTTGCTGGGGTTACCTAGGACGCGACATAAGAGTGCCACTGCCCTCTTGTGCAGTGAACCGAATTCGTCGACAGTTTCCATCCATGGACTATCACGGTTATGAAGAAGGACAGTGACAATACAGTTCTGAAGTGAATGTTTAATACAGTTCCACAGTTGTAGCTGCACAGTGACAGACTATTTGGTCTGGAAACGACTGGCATGTGCCTTGATGGCCTCTGCTTTGTCAGGCTTCTCCATTGCCGAGGACAGAGTGGGAGGCTCCTCCAGCTGTACAGGCCTGTCTGCGCTGGGTTTCTTGCAGAGGTCGACCACCTCTCTCATGAGATCATCCACATAGCCTGCAACAGTGTTCAAAGACAGAATAAAAAACTTGCACTTTATAATGTTGTCTAATAATAAATGGTGTCTGACATCAAACCGAGATCATTCTTTCAATTGGGGTTTTGAACTGAATTAGTTACTAAATCATTAGTACCGGTACATTACCAATCTGGACAATATTATTTTCAGTAATTTAATTTCAAACTCACTGAATGTTGCCTCTACTAGGATCTTCTTCACAACATGACCAGCCTTGTACTTGGGGTAGCGGATTTTGAACCTCTGTTCTCCCTCCTTCGTGGTTGCAGTATGTCTGCTGGCATTCTCGTTGTAATGCAGTCCGGCAAGAAGGGTTCTGTTAACATAAACAAAGAAACAGTTTTAATAATGTGAAAATAAATATCTCTCTTTTGTAATTATTCCACGTCTATACATGAACAGCTCTATTAAACTTGATATTGATTCAGAAAGTGATTTAGTGTTTTATTTTAGTCCTGGCAATGTGTGTCTTGGAGTTGACAACTTCATCACAGTTCCTTCCTCCATTTTGACACACTATGGGAGATGTGACGTAACGTCGCAAGCTTTTATACAGCACAGGGACCTGGTTCAGCACGGTACAAAGACACCCATTCCCAAGTAACTGAAACAAGTCTTTATTATTATATAGAATTATATGCTGAAAAGACCAACCTGCACAGCATGCCAGTGTAGGAGTACACGTAACACTTTGGTGCAAACTGAATGATGAGGCTGTGAAAGCCCTCCACCTTGGACGTCTGGTGTACAGCAGAGAGCTTGCCGATGTCCTTGCACAGCATCTTGTCTGTCACCAGTTTCTGTAGTTTGACAGCTGATAGTGAACCTGCAATCAACAGATCAATAAATCAATCATCAACAAATTTCAATGGCAGTGCTTGACATTATGGATTATCAATTCTAATGTTTGTTGCTCAGACGTATGCATACACTGTATACATTCCATACTCCTTTTGGCGGTGGATGACGGTTAAAATTACAGTCACCCGTTGCTGATGCAACAGACGTAATTTTAAATGTCACGTCTGCCGCCATATCAGAAAAAGGAGTATTGACTCTAAACTCACTTGGTTTGATCCACTTCTTCTTCTGAGCCCTGCCTTGTAGTCTCTTGTGCGCACATGTGGGGAACTTTCCACCATGGCCCCTGTGGAGGTTTAGGACATGCCGCTCCACGGACTTCCATTTATCCACAATCAGTTCCGCGTCGTCTTGCGTGGAGGAAACCACTGCCCAGTACAAGTGGTTGATGATGCTCTGTTGCCATGCTTTCAGGTCCTCACAGCCCTTGAGCTTGCAGATGGCTTTCAGCTTCTTCCCAACAGCTGCAAAGACAATACATAAAAATGACATCATAAAGAGATCTATCTATTTGAGTGAGGTGTGCAAATAACATTTGTGACACTGCATGCTGCAATGTCTGTCTGGTGATAACAACTTTACGATAACTCAATAGAAGACTCTACTCCTTGAACTTCAAAAGAAACAACATTGACACATACACTTGGCTACATGCCAGATGTCATAAAGATGTGTTGTGTACGGCATATTCTCTCTAATCCATTTGGCAATCTGGCGATGTCGGTCTGTGACGAGAGTGCCAATCTCCAGGATGTCCTCAAAGAAGGCCACCATCCTCTTCAGGCCTTCCAGTTCCATATGGTAGCTCCCACCACACTCGTTGCTCTGAAAATACAGCAGGGAACATTCCAGTTAGGCAGATAACTACACAGGAGCTCTGCAATGAGCTGAATATGATTTGAAACACTGTTACTATTACAATATTTACAGATTAAGTTTTATATTTCTCACACAAAACCCTGACCTTGAACAATATAAACTGTACCTGCACCAGCTGTAGGTCTAGCACCACATTTGATTCCAGCTCCATTGTAGTGTATGTTCCAAATTTTGCGCTGTGTCCAGGGCTGTCGGCCCTGCCGTCACCCCCCAGAACCAGAGGTCGCCCTTCAGTCTGCAGCATCGCAATGTGGGCTGCCTGTTGTTGCGTCCATACACCCTGTATTGCAGGCTGCAGGATGTCTCGCTGGTGTGAGAAGAATGTTCGTTTCTCGTAGGTCATCACACCCATGTGGTTTAGGACTCGCAGCACCTTTGTTGGCGACGCACCGGCAAACATTATGCCTGCAGACAACAGCATGTTGCCTGCAGGGAAGTTTCCAATGCTCGGTTGACTCTGCCACTTAGTTGCCTGCAGACAGGAGTCACATGTCAGGTGGATCTTAAGCAGTGTTCCAGTGGTTGTCCACACTTGACGGATGTCGACGCTGCCGCAAGATGGACAGTGGCACCACTGTAGCAGTTTCCCGAGGCTGGAGCCAAAGACGATGTATTTGGGTTCCTTGTGGCAGATCTCATCCCCAAATGCTTCCCGACTTTCTGACAGATCTGACTTGTCAGAAGAATCAGCCGCTGAGATGGGGCTCAGTTCCCAGTCTGAGGATACTGATGGTGGTGCAGCTGGACTGCTGGACGGCGCGTCTTCCAGTTGGTGCTGGCTGCTGCTGCTGCTGCTGCTGCTGCTGCTGCTGCTGCTGCTGCTGCTGCTGCTGCTGCTGCTAGAGGCAGCCTGTGGTGGCTGGTCAGGTGTAGCTGGATCTCTGGTGCCATGGACTTTCAGCTTTCTCTGCCTCCCTGGTACTGGTAGACTTGCAGTCAGCATCTCGGGCGTCACCTGGCATGCTGGAAATGAAATGATCAATGGAATACTATATTGTGTTTATATAAAACCACAAATCTATGTTGATCTGTTGCTTACTATTTATAGTTAACAAATTCAACATTAGAAGGAATATCCCGTACTGTAATACAGTATTATATGATACACTCGCTCATCCTGTCAAACTGTTGTGGTTTTTTTTTTGTAGGAACTGATTAAACTTCGATTTAATAGTACAGTACTATTAACCAATCAATAGTGGCATTACCCTTTGACTGTGTCTTTGTGAGTTGTTTCCCAGTCTGTGTCTTGATGCTGACAGTAGCTGTTGGAGTCCAGTCTGTCTGGCAGGCCTGATCTTGACTCTGTCGTTCCTGCCAGATGGAAACATAAATTTCATAGTGTGATGTTGTAAAATATTTTTGAGGAGTTAGAAGTTCTAGACAATATTATCATGATAAACATGTACCCTACAGTAATGCTTAGCTAGAGCCAATGCATATGTAAGTCAATATCATGCCTGACTAGCAACTTTCTACAATAATTATATTTAGCAGACTGGTTTGCCGGTTGCATGTTTGGTGTTTGGAACAAGACTAATGCTAAGCTTTTTGTTTTACATAACAAGTGTAAGATCTAAGGTTTTTTTTCATGTGTCCACTGTGTGTGCCAGTCATGATAACGTGCAAGGTAAAACCAGCCAATGTGCTCATCTAAAACAAAACCTGGGGGCAATCACAAACCTGTTCCGGTGCCATGTCTGTGTCAGTGGCCATCTCCATTGATTCCTCTGTGGAAGCAAAACTGCTACTCTCCACTTCTGATTCTGCCAGGAGTTCTTCTACTTTCTGCAAATGTACACAATATGAAATGGATTACAAAATTATTCAAAACAGTATAGGCCTACACCTTGCTCATACCATTTCAACAATAATAATTCATGAGACTACTAGCCAACGGAATTAAATCCTGATTTAACATCAACAAATTAGGCCTAACAACTTTACCCGCTTTCTCTCTCTCATTGCAAATGCAGATCGCGCCAGTCTTGATGTTGAAGGTTGTCCCACAGCTGAAGTCCCAACTCTGGGGAAAACAGTTGGAATTGCTCCCTTCTTCAGGATCAAGGTCCTCTTTGTCGCAATGCCCATCTGCGCTCGTAGTAGAGCACTTTCATCAAAGGAGTCCCTTGTGAAGTGTTCACTGCACAGAACACTGCATTTGGTAGGCTCCCAGTCCTTCCTGGTTCTCTTTACTTGCTTTGCCCATGCCTTTGACAGATCTGTAGAAATGAAATAAATCCAACCATTAATAGTCAAAAGATAAGCTCTCTATTCTATAGGTAATCTATTATGACATCATTAACATGGCCATGGAAGTCAATTTAGTTGAGGACAATATTCTATTATCATAGATCTAGAGTAGATCTACACACAGGATTGGCCATCACCTGATCATACATTCATCTGTTCATAGCATGATGCAACATTCATGTTCACATGCAGTGTTGTGCTAGTTACTGAAAACCAGTAAGTAGTTACAATTACTAGTTACTTCACTACTTACACCAAAAAGTAATGCGTTACTGTGAAAAGTAACTTCTTAGTTACTTAGAAAAGGGCACCCATTAATGCCCTTATACTGTAGCCTTCATTTCAGTACTGTTATTGCATCGGAGAATAATACAACCTGTTGATCAACTTGACATGCATTTGCATCACTGAACTCTGCTAAGCAATGTGGTCTATACAAACACAAACACAAAGATATGTTTCAAAGTGCCAATCCAGCCGCTGTTGCTTAGGTGGAGGTGGAATGGCGTCGGATGAGTCTGGGTCTGTGGTCTTAGCTACTAGCTTCGCTACTAGCTTCGTCCCAGCATGTTTTTTCTGCAGATGTTTCAACAGATTTTAATTGCTGTTTTGGGCAGTCGATAGGATCTTTGACCCGCCAAGACACAACTTACATTTAACTAAAACGTTCTTTTCTTTGTGCTCGACAAAAGTGAAATAGTGAGAATATCTCCAGGCGGAGAAACTCGACTTGAGCTCTGCCGCCGCCATGATAGTCTTGTTAGTTAACACAAACACAGTGGCGTTTATTTTTCATAAACAATCTACGAATCTACGAAACAATGACACCAGCCACTCACCTTCATCTTTTGGGAACAGAAACATCAACACAGTGGCGTTTATTTTTCATAAACAATCTACGAATCTACGAAACAATGACACCAGCCACTCACCTTCATCTTTTGGGAACAGAAACATCGCCACTTCGGCAGACTTCACATTACCACAGCCAGCGGCAATGCATCGCTTCCCGTGTGTTTTTCCTCCCTTTTTCGTCACTGTCGCCTCCATTGTCAGCTTTTCTCGATTGGCAATCACTTCCAGTCGACTGCGAAACACTTTCCAATCAAATACTCGCTCAAAAACGTTGGTAAATTCGACTTTGAAATAGAGACAAAATGAATGGTGGTGAATGTAAACACTTCGGCTTGGCCCATCTTCTGACGTCACGCAGTAGATCGCAAGCCACGCCCACGAAGGCGGAGGTCGACTGCGAATTTCCCAGCGGAAAATTCAAACTCGTCAAATTCGTTGCTATTCCAACATCTTTGATATGGGTTCCAATGGACAATTTTGGTCATTACTATACGTATTAGCATAAAAGATCATGCACCGTCGCACACTTCACTGGGTCTTTAAATGATGTGGTATTAGAAAGAATGGGGACTTGTAGAGATGTTTTCTCAACAGCATTGAGTTACTCAGGGAACAATATTTTTCTTTTTCCATTTCTGTAGTTTTTTGTCAAATAAATACAAGCATGCTGTGTATGTACAGGTAACATCATCCTACCACATTACTGGGCATTTCAGTTATTTGAAATCGAAATACTCACTTGTCTCTGAAATGTTGAACCACTACCATGCAAAGTTGCCTAAAGCAGGTTTATAGAGGACATATTCTGCTCATTTTCAGGTTAATATTTGTATTTAGTGCATCTACTGTGACATTATATGTGTCTCCATGCTTTAATGTTCAAAAAGCTCTTTATTTTTCTCATACTGCCTGTGCTGCAGCACCTCTTTTCACCCTCTGTCTGAAACCAGAGCCCAGTCTGCTCTGATTGGTTAGCTGGCCGGCCCTGTTTTGATTGGTGAAGCCCTTAGAGATGTCCCGCCTCTTAGCCTATCATGTACGATGTGTTGAAGCACTAGCCAATAGAAGTGCGATTGTTACATAGTGATGTCACTATGTTCAGGAAATAAACAAAGGAGTCCAATGGAGGCGTTTCAGGCAGGGGGGGGCAGTTTGTGGGAGAGAAACTCCCTCTGGAGGGAACACAGGGATTTTAGCCTTTGCAGACCATTTACATGCACAAAAACCTATAGAACACACTACAGGAGAGGGAAAAATCCCAAAAAGCAAAATAGGGCCCCTTTAAAATTGATATTCCCTACATAACCATTCAATACTACAGATACAGCAGCTGCTATCAGTATGTACAGTACAGTATATGTGTAAGGTTTTCTAACCAAGCTGGATAATTGATAGCACAGCTCTTGGTGTTGATAATTGGTCCACTAATTGGACCGATTCATTAGTTGAGAATGCTTGAAACCACACAGCCGGCCCGAAACACTCACTCAATGTACACTTCCACACTAAATATATATTCCCCTCTGTCTCCAGTCTACCATATTTAATGTGACACCAGCACTTTATTGCAGATATAAACAAAATGGCTCAGGGGAATTATGCTGCAGCTTCCACACATAGAAGTCTGTTACCGCAGATATAATATGAGAAGGACTCAGCCAAAGAGCAGGATGGCTGTTTTTCTTCTTCTTTAAAGTAGTGCATAAAGTAGGTCATGAATTTCAAAAGTGCTGATTACCATTTCCACTCTCAATCCCATTAATCAACGCTTCCGCCATCGAGTCCCACCAGAGAAAACAATGAATAAGAGCGTGTTACTTTGGAATTAATCAATTAATCACACGGCGCATGAAGAACTACCTGCGACACAGCATGGGTGGTGCGACAGCATCCAGGGGGTTGTGGTAGTGAGCATAAGCCCCCCCCATTACCTGGCAAATACTGGCAGGTTTTGCTGCACTTAAAGAGCAACTTGCAGGTTAGAGACACCAGTGAATAAATGTGTAGGAAAATTATGTATACACTACATTTTTTTTCAAAAAATATACATAAATATACACTACAGTGACATCTGGCGTCGTTTTTGTAAGACATTTTTACTTCCGCATAAAAAAAGCCTCCCCACGTGACCTCCCACGTGTGACGTCACATGGGGGAGAGCGGCCGGTCTAACGTAGTAATAAACATGGATCACAATGCTAGTTTTGACACAGAAGAGGTTGAAAATAAATATTTGAATGCATATGACGGACCACAACCATATAATTATGAGCCTGCTAGGCGTCCAAGAGACCAGGAGCAGCCAAGGATTAGAGACCAGGAGCAGCCAAGGATTAGAAGAAATAACGGCCATCGGCGAGAAATGGAGCTGTGGTGTGAGGAGAACCAGTGGAGAACAGGGCAGCTGTCTTGGTGAGTTACCGGCGTTAGCTACAGTTAATGTTAGCTAACGTCGGTCACATCACAACATTGTAAAGTTAGCTATCATATATCAGGCTATAACTAAAGTAGTATTGATAATATAGTAACGTTACTGGCAGGACGATCTGGCGGAGAAAGGTTGTGGAGCCTCCGTTGATATGCCTTTGTAAATGGCTTGATGGAAAGCAGGTGTGTAGTCGGGGAGGGTGCACAGCTGATTGCAGCAGGTGAGTGGAGGTTGAGCCGGGAGCCAGGAGTGACAGCCACCACGCCCACACAAACAACACAGACAGGGGAAAACAAACAAACAAACACAAAGGAGACGGCTGGAGGAGTACAGCCACCACAGCGTTACCTAATGCAACTCCACACTACGTCTTACGGTGCTGTGTACCGGAGGGGAGAGAGAGAGGAATGAAGGGAGGGAGAGAGATGTAATACGGTTTCCTGATAAACGTTTTGTTTGATAGGCCTCAGCTGTGGAGAGTATGTGCTGCAGGGAGGTGGATGCACCTCGCACAACGCACCCAGGAATGAAAGCTAGCTCCGGTCCTTTTCCTGTTAGGGAAACTGTGGACTCGATGTCCTGACACGCTGGAGTTTGTGCAACCTGCACAAACTCCAGCTCACCATGATTACAAATGGTGAAATGCAATGTAAAATTACCGAAAAAATACCAGCTCACTAAATCACAACCGCTCAAACCAACTACAAACTACTACCGCGGATTGGGCAGAGAAGGAGTCCGAGAAAGTTGCTCCCCCATGTGACGTAATATGACGCGTTTGACATATGACGTTAAAAAAAAAAAGCAGTTTTTAGTAGCAGAGCTCTAAACGGCTCCTTTCCCCTCTGAATTATTGCCCTTATGTCTTGTAAAACATATCAAATCCTGCATTAACTTTTTTAATTGTAATTTTCAGGCAAGGTTAAGCATAAATCTAGTAAAAAAAAAAACCTGCAAGTTGCTCTTTAAGAGCGATGGATGTTTTGTCGAGGATAAGGAGTGTGAATGTAATGACTGAAAATAGTTGATTATGATAAATAGGAAGGGGTGATATGTGGAATTTCTGTTTTCAGGGTGTGGTTATGAGGCCTGTCATTTCCACATGATATCAAGAAAAAGTCTATAAGGTATTTTTTGCATCTCATCAATGTTTCTTACCGGTTTAAATTATAATTATAGAAGCCATTGCTAAATTAAATTACACTCGTAGTTGCAATAATTGTTAATTAAGCCTATGGATCAAGCTAATGTTGCCTTTGACGCCTTAGTTGCTGTTTAAATTCAGGCAACAAACAAACACGATAAGGTAGGATGATTTAATCAGGCACTGGGTTGCAGGTCAAGAACAGACAGAGGTGGGTGAAGGGCAGCGATGTGCAGTCAGGGGAGGCAGGGGAGGCAGAGCCTCACCTGTCATACTCCAATGTAACGGGAAAAAACTAAATAATAATAATAATAAAATGTCTCCACTGATCTGTGTTGTAAATGTGATTTCTGTATGATTCCAATCGCTTTTTATAGTCAAAATCGGCAAATTTGCCGAGCTCCGCTACAACTACATGGGAGCGATGAGGATTGAGGCAGGGACGAGCTCTGCCTCACGTCACCCCACAGGAACTGGCTGGAGCACGGGCACTAATTTAGCGCGGGCACTTATTTTGTGAGCGCGCTCCAGCCAGTTACTCTGTGGTAAGGTGAGGCACAGATGAGGTCTGCCTCACCTCAGAATGCGTCACCCCACAGAAACTGGCTGGAAAGCGGGCCCTAAGCGCATGCCTGTTACCATCTCACTGTAGGTCACAAATGTAATGTTTGTAGATCCCTTTATTACATGTGTCCTAGCCATCCATAGTCTCTAAATAACTTATTTCACGTATATATGATATTATTTAGGCTCGCTGGTCTCATCATACAACGGCACTGAAAAAGCACCAGGGGAGGCAGCCATAACCTCTGCCGCACTGAAGGGGGCGCACGTGAGCCCACAGGTTCTTGTTGCTACTGTTATTCTACGCAGAGACGGTAGACGCAAACAACAAACTAGACTTTTGAAACTAGAGAGATAAGGAGGACTTTTACAAAAAAGTAATAGAGATTGTTGTCCAGAAGGATAGCATGGACCTCATCTTCAAGTCAAGGTAAGACCACAATTGTAATGAAAATGGGATCTTACTAAGAAAGAACAATCCAATATTTCGATTTTGGGTATCCTTTTGTTGAACGGTCTGTTTAAAATGAATCGAAACATCAGACTAAAAAAGCTTTTGAAAATAATATGAATATTTAGATTAAGGTCAAAATATAGTATTTGTAAATCTGACTCTGAAAGAGTCAGTGCCTCACCAGCCATGAACCTCACTGCACGTCACTGGTGAAGGGGGTCTGGAAAAGGAGAGGAAAATTCAGGGGGAGCCAAAGAGATAGGGGACCTGGACACTTCACAGGACGTCATATGGTATGTGCTGCAATTGCTACCAAATCTACCTATTTGTCTTCTTAGTCATTGTTCCTATCAAAAGCCCTTAGCCAACTGTAACAGTAACAGTGTTTTGGCCAACATCTCTATCCTTCCCCATGTGATACTTTAAGAGATTGAGGTGTTTAGAGGATTCTACTAATAAGGGTCTATTGATCAAGACACAAGCAGACACTTGTACCTAGCGAATACCAGCAATGCACATAACAGATCTTGACTTTGCCGATGACCTCATTGTCCCTTCTTCTACAATCACAGATGCTGAAGCCCTCTTTCACGCCCTCAAAGACGCTGCTGCGTTCGCTGGCCATTACTGCAACAAATCGAAATACTGAGTTAATCTCAAAACAGAACAAACCCCTCCATGTATTTAAAAATGGTACACCGCTCAAACTCGTCAATGATTTAAAATACCCAGAACTATTCAATATTGCCTCTATTGAAAAGCCAAAGCTTGGGCAGAATGCTACAAACTGGACAAAATATGGTCAAACTGTTCAGGACAACATAAGAACGATGACTGAACATAACAGCACACAGAACTGTGTTAGCCAAAAACCAGAAAAAAAATAACTGCCTAACCGTGAAAGTGTGTGTGTGTGTGTGTGTGTGTGTGTGTGTGTGTGTGTGTGTGTGTGTGTTTTGTGCTGCTGATTTGTTTCAAAGTCATTCCAGTTCTCAGGTCTTTACACTGGCTTCCTGTCTGTCAAATAATTGATTTCAAAATACTGCTACAGGTTTATAAAGCATTGGTGGTTTAGGGCCAAAGTACCTTGCTAAACTATGAACCATCCAGAACTCTCAGGTCTTCTGGTCTGCTTTCTGTCCCTAGTCAGAACTAAACATGGAGAAGCAGCGTTTAGTTATTATACTCCAAATATCTGGAACAAACTACCAGTAACCTGCAGGTCCGCTGCAACTCTTACTGCTTTTCTGGCTTTTGCCACCACTTTTAGTTGAACTATTCATATCTTAGACTGAACTGTAACTTTTTATTATGTGTTTTTACCGTTAAAAATAATGAATTATGGCCACGTTATTAATAATAAAAAATGAAATAAGAAATTTAAAAAAAGTAGCAGTATATATTTTTTAAGGAGTGACCATATACAATTAAAGAGTAGCTGGTACTGTTTGCCAATTGTAAATAAATTGAGTAAAAAAATAAAGCATGAATTTAACGAGGGTATATTGCACATGCCTGTATATTGCACAATATATTTATTTTATGTATATATATATATACATAATATTTATAATTATTTCTTAATGCTCCTAGTGTTTTTCATTTTTCCAAAGCACTTTGAATTGCCTTGTGTTGAAAGCTGCAATATAAATAAAGTTGCCTTGCCTTTTGACCACTGTCTCCTAACTTCCCCATAGTACTTGAGGTCATTGTGTAACAAGGAGTTGTGCAATATAATCTCCAGATGAATAATGATAATGTGTGCGTGCTAGCTATATGTATGATCCTGTGTGTGTGTGTGTGTGTGTGTGTGTGTGTGTGTGTGTGTGTGTGTGTGTGTGTGTGTGTGTGTGTGTGTGTGTGTGTGTGTGTGTGTGTGTGTGTGTGTGCGTGTGTGTGTGCGTGTGAGTGAATCCTTCAGCTGTTGTGATGTTCTTCAAAGCGAGCTCCTGCAGCTTTGCAGGCCGGTCAAAGGAAGTTATTGACAGGCTCTACCAGCCCACCGTTACCACTGAGAGTTGGAGTTAGAGCTGATGAAGTTGACCCCCCGCCGGGAGTCCTAGCTCACATGCTAATAAGGAACCTAACACAGTATTTCCATGGGCGATCACACTCCTGTTTCATCAGCCGCCAGATAGCATTGATCAGTACGTGTGTGGCGGCAATGTTTTTAATCGGCTCTGAAGAAAGGCACAGAGACGGATAAGAAAATGAAGTGACCTTGCACACAAAGTACCCACAGTTAAATAGATGCTTAGGTTTGAACTGGGCCAATCAGAGAAGACCAAAACTAAGCTCTTAGAAGACACGCTGTGCACAGTTTTTACTCTGCATCCTTTCAGGGTGTAAGGCTGATATCAGAGGTAAGAAAAAAATCCCAAATTAGAAAACATAGATATTTGTGACCCACTCTTTAAAAATAACTCGCATTCGAGAATGTAGATTAGGTCAATAACTCGGGTTTTGGTCATTTGGGGGTTTTGGTAGATTTGAAACAAACAAAGTCTTGGTTTTCAGAATATGAACCTTTTATTAACATATTCAGAATATAAATACATTTGTGAAGTTTATAAAGACAGGGTGACTCCCTCCGTACGTCTCGCTGAAATAATGAATGACAGGCTGATAGTAACACGGCAGGGTCCGGGACAAAGGGTTTTCTATGAGGGGCCGTACAGGCCGTAATTCATAGTTGTCCTCTCACACACATACATTCTCCTTTTACATACATACATTTTCACTCTCACACACATACATTCTCCTTTTACATTCATACATTTTCACTCTCACACACATATATTTACACTCACACATTCATACATTTTGCTCTCATATTATCATATTTCAATGCACACATTCATTTATTATAAGGCAAGGCAAGGCAAGGCAAGTTTATTTATATAGCACCTTTCAACACAAGGCAATTCAAAGTGCTTTACAAAAATGAAAGACATTAAGAGCAATAAGAAACATATTATTTAAAAGCAATGAAATAAAATGACATTTAAAAACACTCATTTAAAAGCAAAGATAAAAAGCAAAGATAATAAAAGTTACAGTGCAGTTTAAGATATGAATATATCAATTAAAAGCAGCGGCAAAAAGGAAAGTCTTCAGCCTGGATTTAAAAGTAGTCAGAGTTGCAGCGGACCTGCAGGTTTCTGGTAGTTTGTTCCAGATATTTGGAGCATAATAACTGAACGCTGCTTCTCCATGTTTAGTTCTGACTCTGGGGACAGAAAGCTGACCAGTCCCTGAAGACCTGAGAGATCTGGATTGTTCATAATTTAGCAGTAGATCAGAAATGTATTTTGGGCCTAAACCATTCAATGCTTTATAAACCAGCAGCAGTATTTTTGAAATAAATTATTTGACACACAGGAAGCCAGTGTAAAGACTTCAGAACAGGAGTGATGTGATCCACTTTCTTAGTGTTAGTGAGGAACCAGTGTAAAGACTTCAGAACAGGAGTGATGTGATCCACTTTCTTAGTGTTGGTGAGGACTCCAGCAGGAGCGTTCTGAATCAGCTGCAGCTTTCTAATGGATTTTTTAGTGAGACCTGTAAAGACACCATTACAGTAGTCGAGTCTACTGAAGATAAAAGCATGGACAAGTTTTTCCAAATCCTGCTGTGACATTAGTCTTTTATCCTAGATATGTTCTTTAGGTGATAGTAGGCTGATTTAGTAACTGTTTTAATGTGACTGTTGAAACTCAGGTCAGAGTCCATGACTACACCTAGATTTCTGGCTTCATCTGTTGTTTTGAACATTGCAGACTGAAGCTCAGCGCTAACTTTTATACGTTCTGCCTTGGCTCCAAAAACCATTACCTCAGTTGTATCTTTGTTTAATTGGAGAAAGTTCTGACACATCCAGTCATTGATTCGTTCAATGCACTTACTCAGTGTTTGAATTGGAGAATAGTCTCCTGGTGAAATGGTTATGTAAATGTGGGTGTCATCCGCATAGCTATGGTAACTTATTTTGTAGTTTTTCATTATCTGAGCCAGTGGTAGCATGTAGATCAGGGGTGCCCAACCTTTTTTGAACCGAGAGCTACTTTTAAAGTTGCCAGTCTGCCGAGATCTACCAGTCCAAATAGAGAGGCGTAGCCATTACTGACAGCCTATTACCAGATAAATACACACTTCTACTTGTATAAAACTGACCTTTGTATGATTAATACTTCATAAAATACTGCAGATCCTTTATCTTACCTCTTTCTAATCTACACACATACAAGTATTTAACTGAAGTTACACAACAGTGTTGTTGATACAGAGTTGGAGTTTATTCACACGTCACATACTACAGTGGGTAATGTTTTCAAGAAACATTGAACAGTGCTGCCACATAGGACACAGGAAAAAAAGAAAAGACACTGAACCCTTTCTTTGCCATTATATAAAAATAGTGTTGCTACAAAAGTATAAATTAGGCTTACTAATAAGACAACTCAGATCTGAAGCTACACAGGAATCTGCTGCCAAAGTGCAATAAAAAAGACAAAATTAATAGTATCAAACCCTTGTTTTTTTGCATTTTAGTAGAGTATAAAAAGAAATGCCTTTAAAATAGGATGCAAGCAACACTAGTTTCTTAACCTGAATTGATAATAGACTATAATCAATTTAAACAGAACATATCTTAATGTTTGCATTCTTATACCATTTTGTACAATAATTATAATGAATAAGTTCAAACAAACTAAAACTTACAACTGATTAATAACGGTATCTAACTTGAGTTTTTATTATATCAAAAACCTGTTGAAATGCTAGTTATTTTTACTGTCCCCAAAAAGCGCATCGGCAGCCTCCAGGAATGCTTCTTTCACAACTTCGCCGTCTTTGAAAAACTTCATGTGTTTCGCAAGAACGTGACTGACACGATAAGATGCTATGGTAGCAGCCTTGCTCTTGTTGTTGGGCCTGGTGAAAATTGACTGCTGTGCATTTAGCTGTCCTTTCAGGTCCCTCACCTTTTGGGAGCGTAGGGCAGAATTAGGAGGGAATTCCGTCTCGTAGCGTTTGTGCACTGTTTTGAAATGCCGCTCCTAAATTACCCTTCTTCGATAAAGCCACGCTCGCATTGCAGATGAGACAGATGGACTTTGAATTGGAATAGATAAAAAAATAATCTTCCTCCCACTCGGAGTGAAAATGATATATTTTGGGCTTTTATGCTTCTGCCATAATTGTGGTCTTGTGTGTGTGCAGACTGTCATAATTTGCCACGGACAACGTCAGCAAACTAGTGCCCACTGCCCACCAGCCACGCCCGACACATGGGATCACGCCAATCACAAAGCTTTGATGCATTCAAGTGCATTATTCTGGCACAGGAAGATTATGTTATAGGACATTAACGATAAAACAGAATATTGTTGTTCTATTTTTAGACACATCTCGCGATCGACTGGGAATCTCCCCGCGATCGATCGACTGGTTGGGCACCCCTGATGTAGATGTTAAAGAGAAGAGGCCCCAAGATGGAGCCTTGAGGAACCCCACGTGTCATATTTGTCAACTCAGATGAGTATTTACCTTTAGAAACAAAGTTGTTTCTGTCCTTTAAGTAGGATTCAAACCAATTTAGAACTGTTGCCGAAAGTCCCACCCAGTTTTCCAGTCGGTCTAGTAATATGTTGTGGTCAACAGTGTCAAACGCAGCACTGAGATCTAATAATACTAACACTGAAGTTCTGCCACTGTCTGTGTTTAAGTGGATGTCATTGAAGACCTTTACAAGAGCAGTCTCAGTGCTGTGGTTTGGACGAAAGCCTGACTGGAACAGATCGAAACAGTTATTTAAATGCAAGAAATTACTCAACTGTTGAAAAACTACTTTTTCAATGATTTTACCTAGAAATGGGAGGTTTTGATATAGGCCTGTTCATTACTGAAGCATCTAGATTATGCTTTTTTAAGAGCGGTTTAATGACTGACGTTTTTAGGGCCTGTGGAAAAACACCTGAGTGAAGAGATTTGTTTACTATATGAAGTAGATCTGAGGCCATGCAAGGAAAAACATTTTTGAAAAATCCTGTTGGAATAATATCAAGGCAGCAGGAGGAGGATTTCAGAAGTTGAATAATGTCCTCTAGGTTTGTTGTCATGGTGTTTGAATTGATATTCGGTGGACACAGGGACAAAACATTTGCTGTACCTGATACAGAGGCACTGACTGCTTGTCTAATTTTCTGAATTTTTGTCAGTGAAGAAGGAGGCAAATTCATTGCAGGCCCTGGTGGATAGAAATTCAGAGGCTACTGACACTGGGGGGTTTGTTAGTCTGTCAACGGTAGCAAACAAGGCACGTGCGTTGTGTTTGTTTTTGGCAATTATGTCAAGAGAAGAAAGACTGTCGTGCAATTTTCAATTCCAAATTATAAAAGCCAAGTCTCTCTTTATAGATTTCAAAATGAACCTGGAGATTTGTTTTTCGCCACCTGCGTTCAGCTTTTCGACACTCTTTTTTCTGTTTTCACGGTCATGGCCTTTCTCCATGGAGATATTTTCTTGCCAGTCACTTCCTTTATCTTAGTTGGAGCAATGGCATCTATAACATTTTTAATTTTTGAATTAAAATGATCTAGGAAGAAAAATTCTAAAACATTTCCCTAGTATTTTCAGTTAAATATCGCTCATATTTATACATTTTGCTCTCATGCACATTCATTAAATGTTTACATTTAATATTATAAATAATATATGCATGTCTGAAGACAATATATGTGTATGCAAGAGAAGAATGTATGTATGTGTGAGAGAAAGTATAGTGGAAACGGAAGGAGTATAGTTGAAACGGAAGGCAGGTCATTATCGCGCTGTGATTGGCTCAGAAGGTCGAGCGGGGCGGGCTCATGTTCAGAACTTCGGATTCAAATCAACATGATGGAGGGAGATGAATCCGTGTATCTTCGGACCATTTGTTTTTCTTTATTAAAAAAGTAAACGGAAGAGCGTCTGCGAGGCGTTTTTGCTTTTAGTTTTTTACCTTACTAAATGGTCTAATGGTCAGTGGAGCGAGGGCGGGGCGAAACTCAGGAGGTGATTTCCAAACAAAAGCACTCGTTTGCTTGGAACGGTGATAATATTATAAACAAGGGGAAACAAGGTGAATTTAGTGATCACAACGGAAACGGCCATGACACACATTGAGCCCAGAAAATGAATGTTATTAAGGGCTGTAAATATAATAAGCCTATGTCTAAAATGGACAACATTGTTAGGAGATTTAAACTGCGATTCTGGACTGCGGTCAACTCAGCCGTCTCTCGCGTTTGTTTTTTCAAATCAGCTGCTCTTCATTTTATTTCCTGCTATATTTGATGATCGATACAAATATTTGTTACCACAAGTTCTTTATAAAACACTGTAACACTATTAAGACACTGTTGGACTCAGTACTAGTTGACTGCTACCAGAAATAAAATGAAGTACTTTTACTCTGTACTTTTTGAGTAATCCTCTATCAGAGTCCCCTCCATAGTACATAATGCATGTTTTCTGCTATCTTTGATGAGTGATAAAAAGACAATTTTACCATTAGTTCTCAATGATATTGATACTGCTGGACTCAGTAGTCGTAGTTACACCTACTACCACAATACAATGAAGTACTTTTAGTGTGTTTTTTTTCCTCTGTCAATGTCCCCTCCTGAGAACAAAATCAAGCCACTTCTGCTAAGTTTGATGAGGGAAAAAATGATTCTGTTGGACTCAGTACTATAGTGAAACTACTCTCACAAGTACTATGAAGTACTTTTACTTGAACTTTTTGAGTAATCCTCTGTCAATGACCCCTCCTGAGTACAAGAATGCATGTTTCTCTGCTATTTTGAATAAGCGTTAAAACACCTTTCTTCATGAGACTTATATTGTTGGACAGAGTATTTTAAGAGGATATGGTAGACATGATATCAGCACTACTTCCAGTCAGTACTCCAGCAGCAGCATTTTACACCTTGGAAAGTCTTTAGAGACTGGCCTGGATAGCTGGTCACAACTATCCTTCAGCAAAGTGACACACTCTGTCACTCTGGTTGGCCTCTAATGATGCTGCTGTCTTTTAATCAACCCACTCTCTTCAGTCTGCGTACAAATGACAAGACTTTACACATTGGAAATGCGTGCAATAGATACGCAGAAGTCCGATTTTGCGTGCATATGATACGCTAACCATTCCCATTGAGATCTGAGGCCGAGTTTTGCGTGCATATATACCACGTTTCTTGCCTGCACCACTTGTTTTGTCCGGTCGGGTCTTGGTAGACCGAAGCTGTGTGGTTCATAAAAACATGTCTTACTCAATACCAAGCCACGATTATTGTTTTTATTTTAAATCGTATAATGTCGGACTTTTTTGCCGTCTGTGAGGAAAAGAAATAGGGCTCAAGCTTCAGAATAATGAAATCTGTATTTTTTAAATCTTTTTTTCCTTCTAATTTGTTATTCTTTTCTAAATAACACACCGTTATTTACTCAACAATAACACACAATTATCCCTGTTTTTATTTATTCTTTTAATTCTATAATATCGGGCTTTTTAGCCGTTCCTCAGGAACTGAATTTCAAAATAAAGTCACCGGAAACAGACGTAGGCCTATAAGGGACATTTCGAGCATCATTGCGATACACACCACAAACCCACTGAACTGATTACCCAAGATCCTCAGCTAGAAGCTCGGTGATTGGATTGTTTAGCCGCAATGCACGCTGGGATATGGTGTTAATGCGATATGAAATCCGAAAAACATTTAAAAAAAGAAAATAATACTTTATTCCGAGTGTGCTTGCTTTTCTCTTTGGAAGTCATCACATAACGGCATTGTAATACACGGTTTGGCTGCATTAAATATTACACATCTGCCGTAGTTCTTTATTTATAGAGCCCTGATTAGAAGACTTCTAGACAAACTGGAAAAACTGCCACCGAAACTGAATATGTGACGTGGATCATAAATATATCAGCAATTAAACAACATCTTCCATTTCTCTTCACACAATACGTCTCCTTGCAGTATCAACACTAATTCGGCTGACTTTTATATTTGATCCAATTGTAAATAGGTTATATTTATACCATAACGGTGCACAGCTGATAGAAAAGGACTTGTAGTTTTTAAAGATATTATGATTTTCTTTGAATATAGAATGTAAATACTGAGTTGAGAGAATAGTCAGGGGTTTTTGGGTGATGGGAGACACATCTATGGAATCACAATTTCAATAGCTTACCATTAAATGACAGATATACCTTTCTGTCTGTGATGTTTTACAAATCAGATATTAATGTGTAGAAGTAAAACATGAGAAATAGTATAGCAATATCCTGTAAAATTATGTGAAAACATGAATAAAACTGCACATCTTCAGATGTTATACATACATAAGTGTCCTACACTAATAATACAAAGTTATTATTAGTATGCTGTGTGTACCTTGTGTGCACCGCCTAGTGGTTAAAGCACGTTATTGAATTATTTTTGTTGAATAATGTTATTTTTGTTGAATAATGTTATTTGATGAAAAAAATATTAAGAGTACATACAAATAGGGGGAAAGTAGAAGGTCAATGATAGAAATATAGAATATAAGTGATCTCTACAATAAAACAGTTTAGTGCCGGATGTACAAAGATATTAATATGAGGATGTGCAAAACAGACAAACTAATTAACCTTTATTTAAACATTAAAGAATACTTTGGGTTAAGGTCTTCTTTTAAATAAGAAAAAAGCTTTTGGGATATCTACACATAAATATTAAGCCTGACAAAGTACTTAACGTCTAATATATTGCTTTCCTGCCTATGTTGAAGCACTTATTTTAACTGATATTATACACATTAATTATACTCTTATGTATGTAGATAGTATAAGAAATGTGCAGAATTTGACAGTTTAATGGTGGAGGTATACACACATATTGATAGATGTCTTGTAATGCACTGTTGAGGAAGCTGTGACCCAAGTTTTTCATTCATTGCATAACTTCAACATAGTTCAGGTGTAACTAAAGTCTGCTTTAAGGGTTGTTTATATTTCACATCATTAATCAGAATCTGCAAAGTAACTAAAATAAATGTAGTGGAGTAAAAATACCAGGTTAACCTCTGAATTGTAGTGGAGTAGAATTACAAAGTAACAATGAGCTGTCATGTGGGTATATATTAATGCTGCCCATTATGGACACAAGCGATTTTCACCCATTTATTAATTACATGTTTTAAATTTGTACACACCAATGTGTTTCCTATCGCCTAAACCTCCAGGGATGTACACAGTTTAATACTGGCAACTTCTAATTGTGGGAAAAACGAAAACGTCTTTTAAAACTACAATTCCCAGTAGAGACCGCTATAGAACATGTTGCGAAACCCATGTGCGAAACACAATAGCCAGCATGTGTAGTTCTGGGGGGGCGTTCGAGTCCAGCTTTCGATAGTCTGCCGTGGTTTAGTTCATTTCAAAGAGCTGTTTGACGCTCGGCGTAACCTTGGCGCACTGCCACTCCAACATCCAATCCCAGAGCTTGAAGATGAATCACGGGGTTTGTCAAGCAACGGGACTGTAGTCCCAAACGATAGCTGAGGATTATGGGTAGTGTAGTGTCTTCGGCCATCCTAAACTCTGAAATGTTTTTCGGATATCATATCGCATTAACACCATATCCCAAAGTGCATTGCGGCTAAGGATCTTGGGTAATCAGTTCAGTGGGTTGTGGTTGTCGTGTGTATCGCAATGATTCTCGAAATGTCCCTTATAGGCCTACGTCTGTTTCCGGTGACTTTATTTACGGCTAAAAAGCCCAAGATTATAGAATTAAACGAATAAATAAAAACAAGGATAATTGTGTGTTTTTGTTGAGTAAATAACAGTGTGTTATTTAGAAAAGAATAACAAATTAGAAGGAAAAAAAGAGGTGTTTTAAAAAAAATACAGATTTCATTATTCTGAAGCTCTGAGCCCATTTCTTTTCCTCACAGACGGCAAAAAAAGTCCGACATTATACGATTTAAAATAAAAACAATAATCGTGGCTTGGTATTGAGTAAGAACATGTTTTTATGAACCACACAGCTTCCGGTCTACCAAGACCCGACCGGACAAAAACAAGTGGCGCAGGCAAGAAACGTGGCGTATAATATGCAAAACTCGGCCTCAGATCTCAATGGGAATGGTTAGCGTATCATATGCACGCAAAATCGGACTTCTGCGTATCTATTGCACGCATTTCCAATGTGTAAAGTTGTGTCATTTGTACGCAGACTGAAGCGAGTGGGTTGCTTTTAATATATGATTATTTCTCTGCTCCTAGTTCAACATTCATCTCCCTCCATCATGTTGATTTGAATCCGAAGTTCTGAACATGAGCCCGCCCCGGTCGACCTTCTGAGCCAATCACAGCGCGATAATGACCTGCCTGCCGTTTCAACTATACTCCTTCTGTTTCCACTATACTTTCTCTCACACATACATACATTCTTCTCTTGCATACATATATTTTCTTCAGACATGCATATATTATTTATAATATTAAATGTAAACATTGAATGAATGTGCATGAGAGCAAAATGTATAAATATGAGCGTTAAAATATATGAATATGAGAGCAAAATGTATATATGTCTGAGGGAAACATTTATAAATATGTGAGTGACAATGTATGAATGTGTGCATTGAAATATTATAATATGAGAGCAAAATGTATGAATATGTGAGTGTAAATATATATGTGTTTATTAAAGGAGAATGTATGTGTGTGAGAGTGAAAATGTATGTATGTAAAAGGAGAATGTATGTGTGTGAGAGTGAAAATGTATGTATGTAAAAGGAGAATGTATGTGTGTGAGAGGACCAGTATGAATTACGGCCTGTAATGAGGGGCCGTCCCTCATAGTTTTCATCTGATCTTACATAAAAACAATGCCTTGGCTTTCAAATTACTAAAATATTATCGCCAAATTCAGATAATAAATACAGCATTGAAGCTTGTAAAGGACCGATGACAAGCTACCAAATAAGCGACTTAACAGGCGGTGTGTGTTGTGTGTGTTTCCTCGGACAATATACACACCCAAGTGCTCCTACACACTCACACACACCCACCAACTTCCACACGACTTTCCCTCATCTGAGTAAAAAAAACATGCTTGTCCTCGATGCTACTAGCTCAAAATGAGTTTGCCTAATCAATACCGTGGATGGATACCCGTGAACAATAAGCTGCTATTGAACATTATGAGATGAACAGCCTGCTAACAAGATTGTATAACTTACATACAAAGATTTCAGATTCATAGGCTATACAATGGTGGTCCTAAGGGGGTGGTTATAACTATGCCTAAAACCACCAGACTCAGGGACAGTTTCATCCCACAGGAAATAAGACTGTTAAACACCTGAACAGTTGAAACAACATCCATAATATTCATCTGGCTGCTACTTAAAAATTATTTTAAAATTATTTATCTATTTACCTATATATCATATTTCAATAACTTGCATATAGACTCTTATTGCACTATTTCACTTTTGTTAAACTATTTTTCTTTTTGTATTACTATTTACTTGCACTATATTTTTCTGTTTATCTGTGTTTTGTGTTGCACTGTTGGAGAAGCCTGTGACACAAGATTTTCATCGGCATAACTACTCTGTAGCTATGTTCATATAATAAAGACTAAATAAAGAACCTTGAACAATTTGACATACAGTATTTGGAACCATATAATATATATATATGGAGAACAAACAGTAAGGACATCATTAGAAAGCTACGAATATCATTTTTTTAAAAGTGTATATATAAATGCTGGGTTATTTCTATAAACACATTGCTGGGTTGATTTGGCTGGGTCATAATTATGGGTTATTTGGGTACTGTAAACACACTGGTGGGTTGTTCATGCTGGGTCAAAGGGGTTATTAGGGCTTCAATTGCAGTTGAACACCTGCCTGGGTTATTTTTAACCCAGAGGTTGCTTTAATCATTTTCCCACTTCTAAATCATTCTAGAACCATCTTTTTGTCATTTCTCAAAACACAAGGTATGTAACCTATATGTTATCACTATATTTTACCTCTATTTATATAATTATACAATTCTGTAACCTACACTGATAAAAACGATTTTTTTTTGCTCTATTAAATAATACTATGATTATGTGTTTAACTTATACAAGAAATTACTAATAATTTTCTTTTACTCAAAATCTCTCCTTTTATTTAATGTGTTACTTGAATTTATGGAGTAATTTTGTATCTTCATTTTGATAAGTACATTTAAATCATAGCACAAAGTAAATGTTAACTAAAGTAATGTGTTGACCTACAACCTGTGAAAAGCTAGTAAAATGTACCTGTGCAATGCGAGTAAAGGTGGGCGACGCCACCGATGACGTCAGAGGAGTTTGCAAACTGAACGGTTGGTGCCTCCTTCTGTAGCGCGTTAAATTGAAGTTAAGGTATAATCTTTGTCTCCAGTATCTTTCTGTACTTACAGTAATGTGTGTTCGCTACAGTAATTGACATGTCTGTTAAACAGCATCACGTTGAAGTTAGACGGAAGCCACCCTCCCGCCTGATGGAGCTTCTGTCTGCAGAGGAGCTGATCAAAGAGAGCCAGGTAAATGTTCTGCTTGATTTGTGTTAAAATGTTTCTGCTGTTCTGTTTGTACATGAATATCTCTATTCTCTAAAGGTAAGTACATCTTGCCAGTATATGAAAATCCTCTTCAGTCTCCAGTTTTTAAGTTAACATTTAGATAAAGTACATTGGAATCTAATTTTACTGTATAATATTTATATATATTTTCAAACTTACTCAATTTCAATGTTTAATATTCTGATTCAAAATTAGTTTTTTCAGGAGAATTGATAGTTTGAGTCTGTAGAACCCACTTATTTAATCAGGTTTACTTCAAACATTTAATAAACTACTTTGACCGTAACAAATAAGAGTTAATATAAATTCCCATATCCACACTGTAGCTAATGCATATGATAATAAAGCCCTTTGAACCATTTTGAAGCTTACCCCATCCCCTCTGCTTAAAAAGAACATGGCTACTTAAACACTAAATTAAATAGCTAACTCAACCCAATCAGTCTTAGTAAATTCACAGAAAAGTTTACAGTATTGTATGTTAACACTGATTTACATGTTTTGACAGAATGGAGGCAAAGATATCATGGAAAAAGGACTATGCTGAGTGTGTCGTGAAGCTCCATGTCCCCCATGAAGTGCAGCAAAAGAAGACGCCACACCTCCCAACGTGTCCATCTCCATCGAGGGATCGGCGGTGCTTGATGAGGGTGAACACCTGCCTTCTGCTCACGGGCATCATCCATGCAATGAACTTAAGTAACACATCAAAGTTGAAATACGCTTCTGGCGTTTGAAAAAATCTTTCTTAAACTTAATTTCCTCAAGATTTCTCTTGAAAGTCCACATGTTTGCAGAAGCAGTGGTGGAATGTTGAGGCACTTGAGAATGCTCTTTTCGTTGCACTTTATACTCCACTACAAATCGAAGGGAAATATTGTACTTTGTGCTTCACTATCTTATATAGAGTTTATAAAGTATAAGGTTCTGTTTTTTAATTTACAAAAAAATGTAAATATTGTTAGAAATCCTTGAGCTATTACGTTCTCAAGGGTTACTACAATTACTACAGGGTACTTTTTACGTGCTACAGGAGTTAATAATGGCATACACTGTACATGCAGACAAGTCAAACCTGGTCATGTGAAGTGTTTGTTCACTTGAGGGCAGTGCATGGCATGAATAATGCTTCAACATTCTTTCAAATCTGCCCATAAGCACATCCAGTCCGGGGGCCCATCCAATCACTAGTGATTTTGAAAAACCGCTAACCCGCCAGTGATGTTGACTTGTTGAATCACTAGTAAGTGATTTTGAAAAACCACTACAACCACAACAGTGGTTCAACTGTTGTTGAATCACTAGTGATTTTGCAAAACCACTAATCAGCCAGTGATTTCACAGAATCACCAGTGTTCTTGCAAAACCACTGATTTCTCACATTCACTGTGAATATAGGCTACAGTATGTATGAATCAGAATCGGTATGCACACCAGATTGGATGCAGCAGCTTGTCCATTCGAAGGGTTGGAATTCAAACGGATGTAGTATTTTGTAAAGTCAGGCAACTTAATTGACCCTGTAGAGGAGGCATTCACTGGAGAGTCTTTTGTGCAGTGCTACTGGGACAGTTAGACCGGTTTTACTTCAAGATAAGATTACACACCGTATGTACTGTAGTTGGGTGGAAACCTTAAAAGGTATATGAAAAACCATTATTTTTCAGGGAATGAAAAAAGAAAAGTGTTCCAAAGGATCCAGTGGTAGTTATTGGTCACAAGCTCTTCTTAAAGGAGTAGTTCACCCAAAAAATGACTTATTTTCTATCAATTACACACCCCATGAAGCATTGAATTCATTCCTGAGCCAATAATTTGATGACCGGCGGAAAGATGCTAATGTTCCGGTAGGAGACACAAAGGAGTCTCTTTGAGTTTCCTACCGGAAATGCACCCGGTCATCAAATTATTGGCTTAGGAATGCGTCCAAAAAAAATATCTCCATGAATTCAAGGCTTCATGGGGTAATTGATAGAAAAAAAGTAATTTTTGGGGTGAACTATTCCTTTAATACTTTTCATTGGTTAAATATTTATGTATAATATATATATATATGTGTGTGTGTGTGTGTGTGTGTGTGGTGTGTGTGTTGTGTGTGGTGTGTGTGTGTGTGTGTGTGTGTGTGTGTGTGTTTGTGTGTGTGTGTGTAGCACTTATAATGTACTATTATACATTTTGGGCTTTAAGAAACTGCTAGAAACTGTAGCCCATCTAGCCCCAGGAATGTTCTTCTCTATTTGTATTGTGTAAAAATAAATTGTAACAAATCCATTGTTCTTTTATAGTGGAAATGGAATGTTGGAGATTTGCCAAAGCTGTTTTTTTATATAGGCCTATGTGTGTATGTGTAACTTTTATACATTTTGCGCTTTAAGTAACTGTTAAAATGAAACTGTGTAGCCCATCTAGCACCAGGAATGTTCTTATGTAGTTATGCGGGGGGGGGGGGGGGGGGGGTTGAATTTGTATTGTGCTAAAATGCATTGTTCTTTTATAGTGGAAATGGAATGTTGGCGATTTGCCAAAGCTGTTCAAATTATCAATAAATGCATTTTTTATTACAGTGTGTTTGGAGATAATTCATTACACTATTATACATTATTATTATATTCTATTTTGTCCAACAATATAGTTAATTTCAATCACTAGCTTGGGTCAAATAAACAACCCAGTGTATGGTTTATATTTAACCCAGTGATATAGTTAATTTCAATCACTAGCTTGGGTCAAATAAACAACCCAGCACATGGGTTAAAATTATCCAGCCCAGCACATGGGTTAAGACAACCAAGCGCGTGTTCTGTCCTATAGTGACTCAGCAGCTGGGTTATGATTGGATTATTTTTTAACCCAGTAGTTTTAAGAGTGTAACTCAAAATGTGATTTGGGGTTAATGTGTCGGATTTTGATGGCGTGGTCACATATGCAATAATGCACAGACATGCCATGCAACATTGCTGTACTGTACGATTAGAAGGGTTTAAATAAATATATCTAATATAGGACTTGAACTCATGACTGATTTAACAACATAAAAATACTGATTAGATATTGACTACAGATTGTACAGTGCAGTGCCTTAACCGAAGCATAGTCATGTTTTTTGAGGAAACAAAAACAACAATGTAACTCTCCGCTGCATATTTGGAACAAATGATGAAGTCCACACCCATCTCCTCTTCAGCGGGGGGGGCGAAATGATGAGGCGCTGTGCTTGACAAATCCTCCCTTTCATCTCCCAGACTGCAGATCTGACAAGTCACCACTTATTTGGAAAACAGTCTTAAGTCGGAAGTGTGATTGATTCATGCGCAGGGTGACTGTTTCCCACAATGCAGCAGCCACGGGCCCGTGTGTGTGAAGTGAAGATGAGTTCTCAGCGGGTCGGAGGAGGTGTGAGACGGGCTTTGAGGCGCTGTTGACAAGCGAGTGGCAGGTGACCGATGGCCTGGCGCTCCGTCACGTCTGAGGTAATGAGGGAGACAAGCTATTCTTCATCTGATGGCTCTCAGATACGCTCTTTGAGGTTTGTTTGTCTACGGCTAAATTTAATTTGCAACTAAAGCCTGATGTGAGACGGGTGGCAGTCTTATGTGGCGATCCCCCTGAGGATTGGGCTGGTTCGTGACCGACCTCACTCTCACAGGATACAGGGAGTAGAGGGCAGCTCTCCGGGGGGTTGGGGGGTTTCTAAGTGTGTGTTTGCAACAGAAATAGATGACAGTTGTATAAATAAAAAGTCTCCGGAGACTAGAACAAAAAAGCTGCTTATTTCTGGGAGGAATTGTTCTCTGACTTCAATGGCTCTGAAAATGTCAATGAAGGTGAGGTGGGATATTTTGGGGACATAATCGTGACATTGTGATGTCGGAATGTTGGTACAAGATGACATCTAGCTCTCCTCCCCGATGCCTCGTCGTTCTGCTGGTGTTATCAAGAGCAGAAATGATGTCAACATTTATCTATGCATACTTTTTTATTTGTATTTCTGCGGTGATTACAGTATAGGGCTTCTAAAATACTCTGTGTGTAAACACAAACTCAGCAACTTGCACTTTTGGAGTGTTAGGATAAGCACCTCCATTTTTCTTCTGTCGAGTCATTTCTTTTCAACCACTTCCACACACCTTGCATGCTTAACAACATTTACTGTGAAATCCACTGCTTAGTGCTTACATTACTATAGTGAAGGTACCTGTGCAATAACAACCACACACACACACACACACACACACACACACACACACACACACCTACACACACACACACACACACACACACACACACACACACACACACCTACCTTCGGGATGAACTATCTAATTATTCGAATCCATCATAAAAAGTCACATAAACATCAGTGTTCATCACATTCCATCTAAACTGAGGGCGATATGAGCAGAAAATATAAAAACTACAAAGTGGTCACTTAGGAATTAAGATGTTTAGAAATGTGTAAAATAATTGGGCATTTTTTACTTTTGTACAATTTAATACTTTTTTGTATAATTTCATGTCATGATTTCATGGGGATTTGTATGGAATATTTTGCTAAAATAATCAAATTATTCATTCCAAATTCAGTTTTTGGGGGTTTTCAAATTTAAGTTTTATATAATCAAATCTTAGGACCAGAATGTTTTGCTCATTATAAGTTACTGGAAGACCAATTCCAATGCTGGAAAGCATCCCAAAATCTTTGAATTACATTGCAAGTAAAGAAAAGACGTTTAAGTTTCAAGCATATATTTTTATCTAAATTGAATCTGAGGTGTTAGAGCTATCTACCTCAACACCTTAGTTAAGATTCAGCTTTCCTGAAAACAACAGCAAGGTGAGTCCTCCTCCAGTTATTCTGCTCCTGAATATTTACACTTCACAGGCTGCATACATACAGCTGTATCCAGGCCGCAAAATGGAGAAAAAATATGCTGCATAGAATATTTACAGCCAATTATGGGCTAGAAAAGCTCCTCTCCATCATGTCTGCCCTTCTGCATCATAAAGTGCCACTGGAGGTGATGGAGTGCTCCTGGGACTGAGTGATTATGCTAATCATTAGCTGCTTCTTGCGTGGACGGGTGTTTGATCAGGGCAAAGACAAAGGAAAAGAGCTGTTTCAGCCTCCATTTTACCCTCCACACGCACGAGCAGAAACAAGACATCAAGCTTTTTGATGAGCCAAACGGTCCTTTTTTTGCTTAGAAGAAACGCTTGCATAAGGTCTCTGAAGAACCTGTATAGATGTGGAATCTAAGACTCCGTCCACACAGAGACGAAACGGGTTGTATCCGCTACAGTTCTCTATCGTGTGGATGAACCGTCTATACCAGGCATCCTCAAAGTCCGGACTCCGGTCCGGATCCGGACCGAACCACAACTGTCTCTGGACTCTGAGCAAATTATACTTTTCATATGTATTATCTGTATTATCTGTGTTATCTGCGAGACATCGCCACAACGCAACGAGTCAAAATTCTCCGCTATGTCCACTGCAAACAGCGCTCTGCATGTCCGACTGTTCCAATGTCTGTGTGTGTCTGTCAACGCATTGGTCCAATCACATTCAGCATCCCGTCAGCGTTTTTGTCCCCCACCAACAGTCTGCGAATCAGAGGCAGAGTAGGGCGGGTCTTCGCGGAATGCGGGTGGGAAAAATGCGTGTCTCGTCTCTCCCCAGCTGCCACCCCAGTTGGCAGCTTTGTTTTGAAAGAAAAGTTGTGGCTCATCGGACATTTATGAGAGAAAGTCTCTAATGTCCGAGTGCAAGTGAATGCAGCACAAGACCCACGTCTTGTAACCCCTCCCCTGGCGCGAGCGTGGAAATATGATTGGCGGCGATTTAATTTCAACGGGACGGTGCAAAACGAGAAGCATTCGGACCCAAGTACTGAAGGAATGAGGTGCGGTCTACAATAACAGAGAAGAGCCTGTCAAGTTTGGCTGTACTCAGCATTGAATCAAAACGCACTAAAGCTGTTGATCTTAATAAGTTTGTGAGGCGTTTCGCTGAACAAAATGGTAATCGCCGCATTCAGCTGTAATAGACATGTCAACTTGATGCTCTGCTCACGGATGAGCATACAAAACTGTTAAGATGATGACCTTACGTGTGTAAATATATTTTTTTCTCTGTGGGGGTCTGCTCCCAAAAAACAGTTTTAAGTCCTGAGAAAGTCAAATAAGACGGTGTGTAAAACTACACTGCCCAGCCAAAAAAAAGTAACCACTTTGATTTAACTAGGCCAGTAGGTAAGGACATTCCACTGGATAATAACTGAAGTATAAAAGAATGCATGACTGAAGTGTTTGAAGGCAAACAAAAAGAGGAAATAACAGGTCAAATCAAGCAAATCCCCCTCTCAGATTCCACAGCAACCAGAAGAACATAAATACTGGCTGGTGATTTGATTAATCAGCTTTGTGATGGAATAAAAATGCATAGTGCATTTCCTTAGCTGTGGATGAGTCTACTGACACCACTGACAATGCTCAGTTGCTGGTGTTTGTGAGTTTTTATGATGAGGCAAAGGGGGAGTTAGTTGAAGATGTGTTGGGCCTGACGAACCTCAGTGGACACACAAGTGGGCAAGACATTTATAAAGCAATAATGGGAATGCTGAATGAAAGAGGGTGCAGCTGCCTTTATTCATAACTGTGCAGCTCTTACACTGCGACTCTGAGGGATCAAGCACAGACACAATAACAATGAAAACTGCTGCATACAGATTATTTTAGTTTTTGCAACCTCGTGTTAAGAATCTTGTTGCAATTGTTTGAATGACCGTAATAAACGGACCTTTGTCTTATTGAAAAATGTCTTTGGACCTTTAAGATTTGTATTTGAGTACCCCTGGTCTATACGATGCCGGAAAGGCGGATACCGATAACGATAACGGCTCCCAAGGTGGGTAGATCTGCGGACGAAACGCTCTGGGGGGCCAAACGGCTCCGCGTGTACGAGCTATACGATCATTTCCTGATAACAATGAAGCCATAGCCCCGCCTCTCCCCACCTCTGCTGCTCACCCCTGCGTCACCCGCGTTATTGCTGATGTGTTTCGCCAACAACAATGGCGGATCACAGGGTTGCTTTCGTGCTCCAGACGCTACTGACCATGCTACAGATGTTAGTGCAAAATCTACAGCTCCTCCACCACAACCATCAGCAACAAGTGGACATGGAGAACTACATAAACTACATGTTGCTAAATCCACCACGGAGAATAAACAGAAGGGCAACCAGGCAACCATGGCAACCATGCTCGGGGGGTCTTCTTCGCTGCTTTGGTGTATTTTGTGGCGGATGTACAGCGCCACTTACAGGCCCGGCATATGTACTACAGCGTTTCCAGCGGGTCGAGCGGTCTCGTGTGGACGGACACGTTTCTTGAGCCGATTCAGTGTGGACGGAAGACTTTTTTGATATCGACATCGGTTCGTTTTCATTTTCATTTCCGTGTGGATGGGGCCTAACTCTGATGGATTCATACATTTGAATAATGGATTTTGGTCCTTAGAACACAATTTATGGTGCTTTGTTTGTCCTACAGCTATCACAGGGTGGGTGAGGAAGGCAGAACCCAATCACAGTACAAAAGAGGGAGGCAGGTATAACTAACAAAAAGCTACATTTATTCAAATCAAGCTGGGACAAAAACCGGAAACTAATGGGAGCCGGCAAGGTGAAACATAATTACAAAAAAAATCCAGAATCGGACATGAAACCAGGAGATTAGACACAGGTGGATAGGATCAGAGTGGGGAAGACCATCACAAAAAGTGGGAGAACATAAAGACAGGAAGAAAATTCAGATAATAAGACAAGACACAACAAGAAAAAACAAAACCCAAGATCATGACTGTTGGGTAAATATTTTCCAAGGCCCATAACTTTGACCCGGTTTATCAGTTCATACTGTCCTGACTGAGCACAGGCACCTGTAACCTTGGCTGCTGTGCTCTCAGTGTTTTGTCTCCCTGTTCCTGCCTGTTGGCGTCAGCTGATAGAGGTGTTATGATTCTATCTTGTTATGTACAATGTTGATTATTCTCTCAGAACTAGCTAAATACATGGGTCTGGGGTAGAAATCTTCAGAATTGATTGTGGCATCTCAACCGTGTGGTCAACTCGTGGCCCTGTGACATGTCTTGTGAATTCTCCGGCCGAAGCTCCAAATAAACCGCCAGTGTTTGCCATCAAAGCTCCAGCTCTCCTCGTGTCTCTCTGAGTCCTGACTCCTATTGCTTCAGAAGTTTCCCCCACAATGACAACGGCTCTATGCAGAGATAAAAGGATAGTTGTGAGTGGAACAATAATAATACATATATTTACAATGTGCCCCTCATTCACTCTAACACACAGATGGCAGCGAGGTACCATTCAAAGCGCTGGTCCGACCATTCGGAGCACTTTCTGGGTTCAGTTTGTGTGATCGTGGAAACCCTGCTTCACCCTTGTAAACCCATGCCCTTTGATGTTGGTGGATTAATTAATCCCAAAAAAAGACTGCCCACCTTTTTGTATAATAATAATAATCTTGGACCCCCTTTTATTTTTTCCATCAATTCATTCACTCCCTACTGAAATTAGAGGGTATCTCCATAGCTGTCAGCTTGCCCGTTTAAAAAAAAAGAAAGGATATATTGGCTTTGATAAGATTGTGGGAATGCCTCCATTCGACTCCTTTGTTTACTTACAGTGACATCACTATATAACACTTGCGCTTCTATTGGCTGCGCACCAACACATTTTATGTGATATGCCAAGGGGCGGGACATCTCATCAGTTGACCAATCACAACAGAGCTAACCAATCAGAGCCGACTGGGCTCTGGTTTCAGACAGGGTGAAAAGAGGTGCTGCAGCACAGGCAGTATGAGATAAATAGAGACCTTTTTGAACATTAAAGCATGGAGACATGACATAGTACAGGCACTAAATGCAAATACGATCCTGAAAATGAGCAGAATATGTCCTCTCTAACCTAAGAGTAGCATAAACCTTACAATACATGATTAATTGTATGTTTGTACTCCCACCATCCACCTCTCTTTAACATAATCCAGGCAGCAATTTTGTTTCCTTCATTATGTATTTGTCAGAACCATTTAACAGTTTATAAATGCAATTTCAAGGGGACGACACTTGAAAGTGCATGTCATAAAGACGCTTTGCGATAGAAAAACAATGACGTGAACCTCCCATACTGCTGTTGGAAATATGTCACATTCTTTCATTTCAATATTTTTACAAACCAAATGCATGGTTCACAGAGCCAAGGCGTTTGGGCAGGCTGAGGGTTGAACAGTTGTCACAGGAAGGCAGTTTGGATGCTAAACATGGCTGCATGCGACAATAAGCCTTCTGTCTGCTGCGTCTCTGTGTCTCCTCTCTAATTCAGAGGGGTTAATGCTGGAGCACAGCTTTGCTGTTATTGCTTTCTCCCGCTACCTTTAATCAAGGACTCTGTAGGACAGACATGAAACCACGTCACAATGACACTTAGAGTGCTTGGCGTCATCAAAATAATAAGTCATCCCAAACAACCTTGACTTAAGTCGCCTGTGAGAAAAGCCTTTTTGATTTGAATCCTTTTTCAAAGCCCTATTCAGAGCAGAGGAAATTCTGTTGCAGTGTTGGCTGGGAGATTGAAGCAATTTTAGGATATATCACTTGTGAGACGACAAATGGAAGAAGTTTAGGTCGGAAACTGTTCAAAAAGCTCTGAAAGCCAGAAGTCTCAAACTGGAGTATTCCACCTTATTTCCTTTTCCTCTTTATTTCTTATTCCTCTTATTCCTTTCCAAAGTGCATTTGCTGCTTCATGTGAACCCAGCATGCTCTCTGGACTCTCCAGGTCCACAGAAGCTCTGCAGTGAGCTGATGGCAGGCATTCAAGCTGATCACTGAAGGTGAATGACTTTCACTTGAGGGAATCTGATACTAAAAGCAACAACAACAAAGCCGGCAGCAACTTTCTGCGGGCACATGCAGATATTTGGAAAATTCTTTGGCAGATTCAAGGTTAGGTTTCACAGAGAAATCTCCTCAGAGAACAGAAGTGGCTCTGGAGTTAGTCCAAAGTAGCATCTCTGCCATCTGGTCACAGCCGTCTGACAGTGATTATGAACACACACCAAATGGATGCCTCTCCTTTATGGGCCTGTGTTCCAGAGCAGCTCGGGGTTTTATTCAAAGATTAAAACAACCTTGTCTGCAGTATTTCTCATCTGAAAGTGAAAAGTGACATGAAAGGAAAAAATGAATTAGCATTTCTTACACTTCGCTAAAGTTAGTTCAAAAATCATTCACGCTGAGGTTATTAATTTTATAGAACTGAGAGGGAAATATTCTCCCCGCATTGAGTAAGTCAAATATTTAGTTTGTTTAAAATACACATCAGCCAACACTGAATGCTCTGCTTTTCGTAGTTTACCTCTAATACATGTTTAAAGCCACGAATAGACTGCAAACAACCTTTTTTTAGAAATAATAATAATACAATTAATTTATTTAGACCTTTTTTAGGTACTCAGAGTCACTTTAAAAACAACAATTCACACAACAAACAAAGATGAATGGATGTAAATTAGAAACATTACAAATAAAAAATACAGAACAGAAAGCGTTAAGAACTGGCGGAGTAATGATGAAGGCCCGGTCACCCCAGGTCCAGTTTAAGCCTTTCCAACCAGTTGAAATGTAACCCTGCACACTTTGATTTTGACGAAAGCATCAGAGCCCTTGGGTATCATCCCAAAAAATATGAATTTGACAGCTACTGTCGCTTCGTAGAGCATATTTTTCAATGTGGATTGATGAAAATAGCGCTTCTTTAACGTGAAAGAAGATAACAGTTATGCATTACATTATTATATATTACCATGGATTTAGGAATAATAAACTATCAAAAAGTAGTATTTAATAGCTCGTTTTTTTGTTAGTCACGTTTTGTACATAACAACAGTATGTACTTTGTTACTTTCCGACTTCCGTTTGCCCAGTCGATACAGACCGCTGTAGGGGGTAATTAGTATTCCAAAGTCTATTCTGTATTTAACTGGAAAAAGGATGTATAAGATAAAGAGGAGGGGACCGAGGACTGAACCCTGAAGGACACCATTAGGGCCGTAGGTGGTGGAGGTTTGGCAGTTAGTAATGGAGATGTAATGATTTCTGTCAGTGAAAGTTTATTAAATAAAAAATCTTTCTTTCAGCAACCGTGTCTGAAAATGTAATTTATTTAAAACTATATCAGACACATCTTTTTAGAAATGCTGCAAGATTTTTTCTAAAATGACAAGGACATTTTTTAATATTGTATGTCTGCTAAATATCAAATGTTTTTATATTTCTTAGTTTTTTTCGAGGTAAGCTCCTGGCTATAGGCCTGCTTCCAGTTATGTTATATTTGAGATATAGGACTTACCATACAAAGTCCTAAAAATAAATAATCCAGAAAGGTGTGTGTCATAACTGCTGCTGCTCACAAAAGTAGTTTTTCCACATAGGGAGGATGCAACACAGCGATCCCTCTAGTCTCAAGCAGCGGTTGCCCTAAGTTTACTTGGGGGGGGGGGTTAACTTCACTGTCTACATAAAGCTAAGGTGAGCATGTAACTGGCTGTTTGAGACTTCCCCTTGTACATATCTTTTCTTCCCATAAATATGCCGGGGAGCGGCTTGCTGTCAGGGACTGTCAGTCATCCTAACAATACTCTTAACACTTAAAAGCCTTGTTCCTGGATTGCCTTTGGGCCCCTAGCATAGAGTGTTTCAAATCTAAATAGATTCCTCTCCATTGACGTTTTAACTATTTTTGAAAAGATGACCAATTTGACCTGTATCAATGGTACAGAGTCTAAATTAAAGACCCAGTGAAGTGTGCGCCGGTGCATGATCTGTTATGCTAATACGTATAGTAATGACCAAAATTGTCCATTGGAACCCATATAAAAGATGTTGGAATAGCAACGAATTTAACGAGTTGGAATTTTCCGCTGGGAAATCCGCCTTCGTGGGCGTGGCTTGCGATCTACTGCGTGACGTCAGAAGATGGGCTCAGCCGAAGTGTTTACATTCACCACCGTTCATTTTGTCTCTGTTTCAAAGTGGAATTTACCAACGTTTTTTGAGCGAGTATTTTATTGGAAAGTGTTTCGCAGTCGACTGGAAGTGATTGCCAATCGAGGAAACCTGACAATGGAGGCGACAGTGAAGAAAAAGGGAGGAAAAACACACGGGAAGCGATGCATTGCCGCTGGCTGTGGTAATGTCAATTCTGCCGAAGTGGCGATGTTTCTGTTACCAAAAGATGAAGGTGAGTGGCTGGTGTTATTGTTTCGTAGATTCGTAGATTGTTTATGAAAAATAAAGGCCACTGTGTTTGTGTCTACTAACAAGACTATCATGGCGGCGGCAGAGCTCAAGTCGAGTTTCTCCGCCTGGAGATATTCTCACTATTTCACTTTTGTCGAGCACAAAGAAAAGAACGTTTTAGTTAAATGTAAGTTGTGTCTTGGCGGGTCAAAGATCCTATCGACTGCCCAAAACAGCAATTAAAATCTGTTGAAACATCTGCAGAAACAACATGCTGGGACGAAGCTAGTAGCTAAGACCACAGACCCAGACTCATCCGACGCCACTCCACCTCCACCTAAGCAACAGCGGCTGGATTGGCACTTTGAAACATATCTTTGTGTTTGTGTTTGTATAGACCACATTGCTTAGCAGAGTTCAGTGATGCAAATGCATGTCAAGTTGATCAACAGGTTGTATTATTCTCCGATGCAATAACAGTACTGAAATGAAGGCTACAGTATAAGGGCATTAATGGGTGCCCTTTTTTAAGTAACTAAAAAGTTACTTTTCACAGTAACTAGTTACTGGTTTTCAGTAACTAGCACAACACTGCATGTGAACATGAATGTTGCATCATGCTATGAACAGATGAATGTATGATCAGGTGATGGCCAATCCTGTGTGTAGATCTACTCTAGATCTATGACAAAATTTGTCCTCAACTAAATTGACTTCCATGGCCACTTTCCTCATCTATCCTGTCCGAAAAGCTGTCAAAATCACTCATTTCTCTCGCACCAGTATCACTTTCCGAAGTCTCCGCCATGTTTACAATCACAACTGGGCCCATCTTGTGACGTCACAGCCGCTATCGTCTGCAGCAGCGGTAGGCTCAGACTCTGAAAAATTTGCGATGTTTATCTCGTCCCTCGCACTTCCTAAAAAATTATTTTAGCCATGAACAGGTACAATTATATGTAAGAAATGAAACTGCCATTTCATTTTGGCGCAAAAAAATGCACTTCACTGGCACTTTAAATCTATGTTTATTTTAAAAACCTCAAAGGCATAACCAGTCAAAAAAAGGCTAAACAAACCAAAAATGAACAATGCCAGAGAGCCCAAAGAAGGCCAGAGCAAGCGGAGCCACACATTCCCAATTTGTCTGGTTATATGCAGGAAGCAGAGACACTACTCCTCTGGGACTTCCTGTTTGTCTCCGTTTGTTTCTGACCTGAGCACAGAGCTCACTAATCTACCAATAAGGGGAATGTATACATGAGTTTTTTTGCCCTTGTCTTTACAAACATGCACATACTTGCGGCAGAAAGCTTACAATGAATACACAGTGAAGACAGCAATGAATGAATATAAGAATATGAAAGGACTTGAGAACGTCAAGAAATTAACATAAGTATGTAGAATGACTTTAGTACATGAATAAAATAGATACTCTCAAAAAAGCACTAAGTGTTGTTGCTTTAATGTATGCATTCACTTTTCCAGCTTGCTAGTGGTGTGTCTCTATGTCTAAACTATACTTGACAGCTGATTGAATGAACCATTTTTAAATCAAACTTTCCATTCAGGAGGAATCCCCAAAATCTCTATCATCGAAAAACTTGTGCTACTATAGGATATAACGTCTTTAGGAGCAGAACCAACTCCTCTCTTTATCTCACACACCTTTACGCCAATAGCTCCTCATGCATACCGGACACTGATGGTTCGGGGACTGCTGGTTCAAACAAAAACGCATTACTTGAAGTCTGACAATACGGATATTTCATTGTGATTTTGTGGGATAGCTTGGATCCAGCTGCCGTGAAAGGTATCATTTTTAGTCCAGAGAGGCATATTTCAATATCTCATTTGATGAGTGGCCAAATATTTTCTACACATTCATGTTGCCAGAGAATAAATTATCCGGTCATGGTGAACAGAATTCCTTCATTTTATACATTTGTAGATCGACAGAGATTAACAATTAATTAATCATTTAAATAATTTATCAAGATAATATTCAAATCGTTGGTTACAGATTTCCTATTCTCAAAGATTTGCCACTTTGGATATGACAAAATTATTTATTTTTTTATTTTATAGCCTGAAGGATTTATTTAATAGTCAACAACAATTGACAGATGATTCTGATATAAATATTCTCGTTGTTAGCAAGCTTTGTACTAAAGGACATTTGAATCAGTGAAAGTGAAGATTCTGATACAACTATGCGAAACAAACTCTTGTTCACTCCAGCTTTGGAGGACTGTAACTGGGGTCTCAACTCTGGAGTTTCATAATTTGTTCAATAATTTCTGCTTAAATAATATATAAAATAAGTACAGTTTTTCTTGCAAGATTAGCTAAAACTATTTAGCTTCTCAACACAGCCTCTAGAGTTTTAAAAGTAGTGGAGTTTGCTGCAAATGATGTGTTGTACCAGGTATTCATGATATTGTGTCTAAGTATAGCCTCCCTATCAGTCTTTGCAATATGCGTGATTGTAAAATTAAATAAAAGGATGAAACTATACTAAATAATACAGATAATGAAGACAGTGCAACAGTAATATCATCATAGTTGAAATGTGCATGAGAATAATCATCACTTCTGTTAATATCCACTTTAGAATTCTGCTGCATAAATGGTAAACAAACACACACACACACCACACACACACACACACACACACAGTTTGCCATGCCATCAGGAGAAATGTGGAGTTCACTATCTTGCTCGTTGAGACTCAGAGATGTTTACCACAAGGGGCTCAGGATCGAAACACTGACCCTCTGATTGGTGGATGACCCCTCTATCTCCTGGACCAAAGCTGCACAAAGTCACTGTTGAATTGAAGAAAAATTATAACTGCTTTAATTGACAGCTCATCATTTATTATCTCTGGTTATAATTTAGAAAGAGCTGCAACTTTGGATAACACCTACGACCATAGTCAGAGTAAATGATACGCTCAGTAACATGAATACACCAAGTCACTTCTCAGTAATGACCTATTCTTAGTATAGTTTTATATTCTCCAGAGTTCCTAAGAGGGTACAGTGTGGAGGTTTTCTAAGTGTTTTGTTAGTTTAAAGTACCTTTGTCGTCCCCTGCCAGACATTTGTAAACGCAATAGAATTGATATTTATTTTTACTATGGTTTACAAGCTGTAACTAATAGCTTCATTAATGAATAATGCATACTTATTTCAGCCGCTAATAATGATACAGCAGTGTTAGGAATTAATTGCTTTGCCTTTTCCACCAAGATGACCTCCAACGTTAACATGCACACATGCTGAGAGGTGGTCCTGAGTGGGTTTCCTTCTTTTCGCTGTAGCTGCATAATGATTCTGTATTTTTAGTGTAAAAGAAATCTTCCTCTTTCAACTGTCTTTCAGAGCAACATTTTTAGTTAATTGCATTTTTTGTTTCTGTAACACAATTACATGTCGTTTCTAACTGTACATTTTTTTTAAGAAGTTTAATTTTACAAAAACACAGATGCTGGGTTCACTAGAGTCTTTCACTTCATCATGTTTTATATTATCATAATATAAAATAAAGAATGTTGACAACCAGACCAGACCTGATAAATAAAACAGCTGTCAGAACGTGTCCTGCTCAGGGACAATAAACAGCAGCAGAGAATTTTCACATCTGGCAACCCAAATATTGCTCATAATTGATTTATTTATCATTATGGGATTATTCAATATATTCATGCTATTAATTACAACTTAGAAACTAATATAGTTGCTCGAAAACATGCAAAATAAACACATTTGTAACCTGCTCCATCGAAATCAGTCGCATTGACCCGAAGACACATTTTGAGTTGTATACAATGTTGGAAAGAGGAGATTCCTAGCTTTCTAATGATATCAGGATTGTTTTTGTTCCTCAAATACTAAGCAAAATATGTCACATTATATAATGACTCTCACCGAGTCGTCATTTTGAGAAAAAGGCCTTTAAAGTTTCCTCTTCTCTGGAATCCATCGATCTGATTGATTATTAGCGAGCAAATGATCAAAATACAACGGAGGGAAGATATTTTCGTTTGGATTACTGGTCTGGGGGAAGCTCGCGAGTGTGTGTGTGTGTGTGTGTATACGTGTGTGTGTGTTTGTGTAATTTTGCGTTTGTGCGTATTGTGTTTGTTTCCCGGGGAAAACACTCACGAGAAACACCGGCTGTTGTTATGCCTGCTGTGACGTCAAGTTACTCCGTTCTCCGCTTGTAATTATGCCGTTCCAAGCTTCAAAGTTGTATTTATCATCTGAATTTGCCAAAACAAGTTTAATATTCTGAAAGCCAAGACTTTGTTTAATTGAAATCAGATGAAAACAAACTGTAACGGACCCTGCCGTGTTATCTATGATTACTATACGTCTTACATTCATAATTTCAGCCAGAGGGAGGGGAAGCAGCGCTGCGGAACAGCAGAGTGGCGAGTGAGAGCTGTCATCTTCCCTTTACAAGCTTAAAAAATGTATTTATCGTGTGATTTTGGAAATAAAAGTTTCATATTCTGAAAGCCAAGACTTTGTTTATTTAAAATCAAACAAAACACCCGAACCCCGAAAACTATTTTTTTACGCAAATCCACGTTTATTTTGAAATGAGCTGTTGCGACTTCCGACTGATTTCGATAGAGCGGCTCACATTTGCATTGTTTCATTACCTCCAATTTGAGTAAGATGCATGTAACGCTGCTGCTGCCTTACTGTCAACATTTGTTTCCCTTTTGTGTCAGTGACCAGTGTAAGAAATTAAAATCAATATTTAATGACGTAATTTAGCTTAAAGGGGACCTATCATGCTATATTTAAATAATATATAAGGTATATATATATATATAAGGTATATTAATACGTTTTAATTTTCAAAATACGAAACAGATCATGCATTTTAGCCATGCCTCATTTTGCCTCACTCCAGCTCTGTCTTTGCAAGGTCTGATTCAGCTGACCACGCCCCCATGCGGAAGAGGGGGGCGTGACACGGCCCGGCACGAGCGTCATGTTATCATGCTTGCTGTGATTACGAGTGGAGAGTCAACATGGCCCAACCTCTCATTCCCCTGATTGGTGGAGAGTTGACCAATCAGGCGGAGTGCACCTACATTACGTCAAAAAGGTGCAAATAAAAAATCCACCCGTATCAAATCCGTTGCAGCCCCGTTTTTAGAGATTTGGGTATGGAGGAAAAGAGAGAGGGTTGTGTTTTCTGACACTTTGTGAGTTCCCTGGAACACCGGGGACACATATGTATGTATAAAAGACATCACAAAGTGCATTTTGCATGATAGGTCCCCTTTAAACACACAGTAAGCTTAAAACTGTTTTATTCTGAAAACAGTTCTGGTTAAAGTTTATTTTGAAAAGCTGTATTGAAAGACGTTGCCGTTGACAACAATGACCACTTCCGGTTTTACGTAAACAACGATTACAGCCGTTAAAATGCATTAAATAAAAAGTAATGAATGAGTCCATGAGGAGAAAGGCGTGTGGAGTTATACAATGAACACATTACGTCTAAATCCTCTGTTTTACGCGATATCGGACACAGAAGAACACCGGGAGGGAGGTTCCCTTTTTTACGTCAACAGCCGCCATTGAAAGGAGGAGCCATTTCATCAGATATAGACGGGGGGTTCCTGGCTTGTTCGGGCTTCTTCTTGCCACCGGAACCACTGCGAGACAACAGCTAGTCTGTCTCCCTCACACTACTCACTCTGTTTGTTTCATTACCACGCTACTTAATTAAAGTAACCCATTTGAACCTTTTCAGAGACTCCATTAGTCTCTTTATTTTAACTTCTCTCCTGGGACGCGAGAGAATCAACACACATCTACACCAGTCAGCATAGAATGGTGCAGAGTCCTAAAACCAAGAAATTAAGTAGCATTTCCCTCGTCTCGAAGTCAACATTGTTGTCAGTAATAACCCCACTAAAAAACAGCAGTTGCTAACAAGTGTCTAAATCAGACGACTAAACATCATCACTCTCAACATTAGCCGCCTTTAGCTTAGCGGTGTTTTGTGCAGCCGTGCCACTGTGACGTTGTTAGTTTATAGCCTAGCGTTAGCTTTTTTCTTCTGGCCATATTGTATTGTACACTTAAAAAAATCACACAGTGGCAATATGCTGAGATTATCCTGCTGAACCAAAAATGTATCAGTATCATAAATGTATGTTTATACAATATTCCAAAATCCAATGGAAAAATCCCATTGGGTTTTTTCGCAGGAACCCCTTTGCGATGCTAACTTCCTGGTCCGCCTACAAAAAAACGCTCCACTGTATTTTGCCAGCAGCAGAACAATATGTCTGTCTCAGCTGTCCTCACAGTGTGAGACAGGAAGTAACCTACCGGAAGTCCTCATCAGCAACATGAAAGAACATAGCTGTAGGAACATTCTATGACATTGTGTGGTATCTTGTTAGGGTAAATATGAGTGCGTCTGTTGTAATAGAAATATCTGGCCCCTGTCAGCAGCCTCTTTGAGGCTGGATGCACGAGTTCTGAGCCGCTGCCTCCATTGTGAGGCACTTTAAAAGCCTCTGCTGTGATCTTTTATATTTTATTGGCCCTGTGATGAATAGGTTGGAGATGGGCGGGCGCGAGAATCCTCCGTTTATCATAATCACTGTGAATAGAATAAAAAACAGGAGATCCATAACAATGTTGGCCCCATCTGCAAATACAGACCCGGGAATAAAAGTGTGGTGTCATGCTGAGACAAGGATTGTGTCTGTGTTGTTATTACATTTTGCACAAACAAACAAAATGTACGCTGCTTTCAGAGATGCCGAAATGAATCATTTTAAAACAGAGTAGCTAAACATCAAAGGAGCAAAAGAGGTGTGATCTATCATCTACAGTTTTTTCCTCAAGTGCTTTCTATCTGCACTGTCTTCCAACTTCAACATATAAGGCTTTGTCTATTTGTGCGTACCACATATCTCTGTAGCTTATCTCAGAGACACAGTCTTGAATGTATAACTTGCAGAGTAATGGTAAATATATGCAGACTGATCCTCAGGGGAAGTGTCAGAGACAGCCGGCAGGCAGAGAGTTTATAAAAACCCTAAAAACCTGTGTGAGAGAAATTATTCAACTTTATAGTTCTACGGTAAATCAAGGGAGAGCTTTGAGTGAAATAGGGGGCTGGGAACGCTGCACTCTAATATTTATGAATCATTCTTTTGTTGTGGCAGAGCTGGTAGACAGGCAAGAATTCAGAGTCGGTCCCTGGAGCTGAAAGGTATTTGAATGCTGAAAAATGCATGAGCGTTTGTATTGATAGAAACACAGATCAGCCTTTGATGGATGGCATCTGATACCTGAACACAAACAGGAGGGCCTTACTCTGGGAGAAAGTGAGGCTCCTGTTTATGTGCTTACAATCTGTATTTATAATGCTCTGACTGAGAGGGCGAGTGTGTGTGTCTGAGAGCAGGTCATCTATAAGAAGTCCAAGAGAAAACATTACTCACTATTCACAGTAACAGAAAAACCCTTGTCCAAGCGATGCACTTCAATCACATCAGAATATGACACCTGCCATATGACTGAAAATCACACTAATGCATCTTCAGGGAATTTCCTGAAAATCCTAAAAATGAACAATAAAACTAAGAACGTCAAAAGAAGATTATGTCAAAAAGGGAAACATTTTAAATACATTAATATTTTGCTCTCAGATCAATTCTATTTTGTGATTGGTCAACAACTTAGAGATTTATCAGAAAAGTCCCGCCACTTAGCAAATCACGTAAAATGTGAGTGCTAACCAATAGAAACCCAAGTGTTACATAATGATGTCGCCATGAAAAAGAAGTAGACAAATTAGTCTAATGGAGGCATTTCATCTTTACAGACCATGAACCCAAACATATATAACACAATGGAGGAAAGGGACAACCCCAAACATTTTTATAACTTAATATCAGTTCATTTAAAAGCTTAAAAGTTTCTTTAGCAAGTTAAGGTTGTTAAAGCTGGTGACGCCATGCAAAATAATAGAAATTCGGCTTTACCTGACGCCAAGACAGTAAACGGCAATGTGGAAGCGCCCTAAGAGGCTTCAAAGCATGAGGTGAATAGTTTGAAAAAAAGGCCAACCCTCACTTAAAGTGTTTTTTTGAGAATTGCTATCCAATAAATGTATAAATCTCATGGAAAGAACCTGCATTTCTTATAGCTTTTGCGTTTTGTGCAGCATATTTGCATAGACTGCAATTTAAATCCCACACAGATCCTGCTGAATAAATGTTTTGAACTTATTAACAGTTTATTGATCAGTGCTTAATAAGTTATATAACAGGCAGATTCCCCTCACACTCAGTGAGTCAGTGGAGATAGAAAATCGATAAATCAAAAGGCCAAGAAACACTGTTGATTTCTTTGCATGGAGAAGTCATTAAAGCTGTTTTGGTTCAGTAAATGTTGTCAGTCTGCACAGGTTAGAGAGGCCAGGAGCCGCTGCTGACAGAAGAAGGAAACGTTTAAGAAAGACAGAATCAGCATGGTATGCACTGAAGGACAGGATGAGTACTTTCCTGCTGCCGACACACACTTCACATCCAGGCTTGAGGAGTAACGGATTACGTAATCAGGATACCAAAAAAAAGTAAAAGGTTTTTTATTCCTGCATTTACGGTTATATAAATACAGATGTAATCAGATCAATGTTACATAAAAAAAATTGGAGGATTACTATCTGGATAACAATGTTACAATATATTTAAAAATAAATAATGATATTATTAGAAAGCACACACACTGTAAAAATGACAAAGTTAGGACATCTCCAAATTTCAAGTCAACTATCTGCACTAGATTTTTGTGTTTCGAGGAAAACTGCCCACATTTGAGCCAATTAATAATATTTTGCAGAGATAACTTATTCATATGTAATGTGACTTCAATTTTTGAGTTCTACATACAGAATTCCAAGAAGTAGAAATCTTGCCAGCACAACATTTTTTGTTCAGAAAATGTACCTTTTTTAACTTCTAATTTTGTGTTCCACATTCCAAATGGCTCAAAACCAAATCACTCAGAGTATTTATTCTAACATGGAAAGACGTCAATCCAGAGGTTCATGGCTGATCTGAAGCATGGTCTGGGTGAATTATTACCACTCTCTGTATCCCCACGCAGGGTTAGATCAATTATTTTTAAACTGCCTGGTAAAGCTGAGCTCCATACCTTTCTCGCATATAGTGCAGTATGTTTGTATCAATTTCAGACAATTTTAGGACTTCATGAAGATTATAAACTGATATTGCCTGAGACAAAGAAAAGATTGGACACAATTAGTTCTTTCCTGCTGTTGCTAAGCAGCAGTCATCCAGCCATGGGCAGTTCTGCCATTCCTTAAACACCATCAGTGTGAGAGGGGTAAGGGGGGCCTGGGAGGGAGGTCAGGACTGACCTCAGACTGAAACACTCTGATATGAGCACACTTATGGCGCTTTTCCACTGCAGCACGCAGCACGGTTTAAGCGGGCCAGGCCAAACCAGGCCCGCTTTTTTTTGCTTTTCCACTAGGGGTAGTTCCGGCTCAGGGCTACTTTTTCACCTTTTTTCTGGCCCTCAAAAATCGAGGTTCTTACCGGGCCAACAACCGGGCTGAATATGCTAAATTAGTGACGTAAACACTCTCGACTGCTGAATGGTCAGAGAGAATCGCTGGCAAGGGGGCTACAACAAAATGAACATATTTTACCGTGACTTAATAGTAATACACGTTTCAAAATGATGCCGAAGTAACAACATACTGATACCGGTCTGCAGACAAGATGGCAGGCGAAACACCTTTTAAAATGTGTGTTTTCTGAATGGAGATCGGATCGATCAGGCTAAGCTAACGTTGTATATGCTCCGTCCAAACTCACAACAACGGCCTACAGACATAAATAAACCAGCGACTGTATTCGCCATGACACAGACAGTCTGTGGTTTGTACTTGTTTAACTTTTGTCCAGTTTCTGAACAGATATGAGGAGCTGTGAGCTCTGAGTGCTGACAGCTAACGGCTGATGTTTTGGTTTTGTAGTTCGCATTGAAGATTACGTCATGTCAGTTTTATGCAGCGTCGCTCCGAACAGCCGATCGCCCCGCCCGCCGAACACGCCTACACTGCGTTACTATAGTTACTACCCCAGCTACTAAACTGTAATGGAAACGCAGCATAAAGTGAGTCTGGCCTACCAAGGCCTAACCATACCGTACTAAGCCGTGCTAGGTCCTTCAGTGGAAAAGCGCCAATACATTCACACAGAGCTCAAGGACCATCCGCCTTATTTCATTTACAGTATATACTGCTGTTGACCCCAATTTCAGCTCAATTATATTCAGGGGTGCACATAACTTAGTGAGTTACTCAGATGAGTACCAGAAGACAGCGTTTGGTACTCACCCCACACGAAGCGTGGTCCTCCTCAGTGTCTCCTTCACAGTCCTCTATTTACACTTCTTGCATGCTAGATGATGAAGATGATGAAGATGCACCTCCCTGTCTCTTTTTAAGCCTCCGATTTGCTTTCTCCAAAATTTGTTGCCAAAACTGTGAAGTTCTTGCATTTCCTGAGGCCAAGTTGAAGGATCAAATACTAAGAAATTATCACATGACTTGAAGTCATATCTGATTTCAGATGTGGGAAGTTACTAAGTACACTTATTCAAGTACTGTACTTAAGTACAATTTTGAGATATTTGTACTTTACTTGACTTTGATGCTACTTTGTACTTCTACTCCACTACAGTTCAGAGGTAAATGGTGTACTTTTACTCCATTACATGTATTTTAATACCTTTAGTTACTTTACAGATCTGGATTAATGACCTCAGACTTTAGTTCCACCTGGAGTAAATTCACAAGCTACCCTGCAGTATACAAAGTCATTACAACTAGCTGCACCTTTACCAGCTGTGATAACACTTTAATGATCAATCATTATAAAAAACATCATATATATTATTCTGAAATGGACCAATCTGCACAATGACTACTTTTACTTTTGCTTTACTTTAACTATATTTTGATAATACTTTTCTAATTTTACTTGAGTAACATTTTGAATGCAGGACTTTTACTGTAACAGAGTATTCCTACACAAGATCTGAGTACTTCTTCCACCTCTGTCTGATTTTAAACTCTTCCATTAACACCCTGAGTAAGTTTGCAACTGTGTGTTTTACTCCACTTTGTTAAATAAACTGCAGCAGCTTGACCACAGAGCGTGAACGTTGTGATCAGCTGATTTTGCGCAGTTCTCCAGTGTGTGCGCAGGGCACAGAATGTGCACAGGGGAGTCTCCCACTGCAGCCAGTTGGCGGAGTTTTGGCACAATTCTGTTGTTCATACCAACGTTAACCATGTCTGTGCACACGGTGAACAACTCTGTCGTCCAGTGATCTAAGCCTCTGCCTCCTGTAAAGCTTCACAGGTCCGTCGGTTATGTCCTGCGCGGCTCGCCCAGCTCCAGTTCAATCAGTCATTGAAAGTCTGAAGATTTTTTGCAGGGAGCAAAACGACAACGTAGCTGCTTAATGTCTTTGTTTTTTTTTACATGTCTAGTAGTTTACTCCATTGAGTGTTGACAAGAAACACGTGTAGACGAAATATGTGTTTTGTTTTGATGGTTTGAGGTAGAGATGGGTGAGTCCTGATTCATCCGGATCATTAACCCGGATCCTAGTAATGAGCTGGTCGTGACGAGTCTTCCCTCTCCATTAACCCAAGTCCTTTGAGTCCTACACCTGGTGACGTACAAATTAAAACTATAAATTGCGTCACTCGCTACTCTCCTTATAACATGTAAAATCACATTACAACGTACCCAAGTCCCTCTGCCAAGCCTTTAGCAAGTAGGATAGCTAACAGAAGTTATCGTTTGGCTCAGGGGAGTGGACGCGGATCAGTGAAACTTCCTGCAGACTCGTGCGGACTCAGAGGCGTAACCGTAGCAGATCCAGAGATCCAGAGATCCAGGCAGACTCATCATGCACGAGTCAACAGCAGACTCAGATTCGCAAATCCTGACTCACTGAATCATGGGAACTTCCTTCACTTCCTGCAGACTCGTGAGTCGTGGGGACTCAGAGCCGTAGCCGTATAGCAGATCCAGAGATCCAGACCATACATCCATGATCCAGACTCGTCATGCACGAGCATAGCCGCGGGAACTGGGAAGTCATTTTACTTAGGGGGTGCGGACAAAAGTGGGGAGAGATTTAAAAAACAGTAACATGAAGTTTTTCAAATGTACACCATTCGCAGCCCCGCCTCCAGCACCCCTACTTCCCGCGGCTATTGTGCACGAGTCAACAGCAGACTCAGAGATTCGCAAATCCTGACTCACTGTGCAAAACATAGCAGACTCGTGTGGACTCAGAGCCGTAACCGTATAGCAGCAGATCCAGAGATCCAGCAGACTCGTCGTCATGCACGAGTCAACAGCAGACTCAGATTCGCCAAATCGCAAAATAACCCTTTTTTTTTGTGATCAAATTTTTTATTAAAGCAAAAGACACTGTGTAGCGGAGGTTAATGTAACGTTGGTTTAATATGCTCGTGAAATGCAACAACTTTTCGGTTTCACCGGTAGGATTTCTACACTCTTGGTGATGCTGACTCATATGACTCAAAGGACTCGTATGATCCGGATCTCTTCAATGACTGACTCAGAAGACTCCGAGTCCGTAAAAGGATCCGGATTTGCCATCTCTAGTTTGAGGTACGCAAAGGCGCGTAGTGACACAAGTGACGTTCCGCAATTCAGATTTGTGCCGCGCATGCGTACCTGCTAACCAGTTATGTGCACCCCTGATTATATTCCATGGTTTGGTATAACCTTGTTGTAAGGGTCACAACTTAAAATCTTTTATACTGTGTTATACTATTTTACCAAGCGATTTTCATAGAAGTCTTGTTGATATCAACTTTAATTTCCTGCCATACTTCTTTTCTCCTTAACCTTTAATTCACACATCCCCATAGTTATCATGCACTCCATCAATTACAATATTATCAGAGTGACTAAAATGATTAAAACATTATATTGTCACGAAGGGAAATTATAATGTTGTCTCATTATAGTCATTACAGTAGTCTGAGTAGTCTCATAAAGTATACTAACTAGAAATAGAAACTATGATCATTAATTGACTTTATAACTATTAAACTATGTAGGGAGGCGTGTGGCGCAGTGGATAGAGCCTTGGTGTTGGGATCCCACTGCAGTCAGCATGTCGTTGTGTCACACTTCAACCCAAATTAAGACACTTCACCCCAAATTGCTCCTGTGGGGATTGTCCACAGTATTGAGTATGTAAGTCGCTTTGGATAAAAGCGTCTAACAAGTAAAATGTAATGTAATAAACATTTACCATATGTAAAGATTGAAGTTTTTTTTTAAATCTTAATAGTTAGATGTTGGTTGGTTCACAGTTTGTGTGATAACAAAACATGAATATAATATAGGATGGTTAGTGTTGTGTATCTGTATCTGTGTATAGAATACTAACAGATCAATTTGCCGATTGTGGCGAAGCAAACTAACATTAGTTTATGACAACAGATTACAAATATTTTTTAACAGTAACGCAGTTTAGTTCAACTTCGCTCTGACATGTTACTTTATGCTGAATCTTTGACAGTAAAAGTTCTGTCAATAAAATACATTAGTTAGCTTGTTAGCTTGTCTTTTAAGGGTAGCTCTGCAGCTGTTGAAAGGTAGAGGAAGTTTGATTCCACATTGGGTTTCTTGCAGAGTACAGTTAGTTTGATTGTTTACTGCTTTTTGCTCCTATTGATGTGAAGTCTATTACTGTGCAGCTAACGTTACGATGGGTTAGCAGTGATGGCAAACCAGCATTCTATTAGCTGTGCAGCTAACGTTACGATGGGTTAGCAGTGATGGCTAACCAGAAGTCTATTAGCTGTGCAGCTAACGTTACGATGGGTTAGCAGTGATGGCTAACCAGCAGTCTATTAGCTGTGCAGCTAACGTTACGATGGGTTAGCAGTGATGGCTAACCAGAAGTCTATTAGCTGTGCAGCTAACGTTACGATGGGTTAGCAGTGATGGCTAACCAGAAGTCTATTAGCTGTGCAGCTAACGTTACGATGGGTTAGCAGTGATGGCTAACCAGAAGTCTATTAGCTGTGCGGTTAGCAGTGATGGCTAACCAGCAGTCTATTAGGCAAACAGAGTCCAAGGTTGGTCCATCTGGTTCTGAGCGGACTGCACTGTGACCACAGAGCCATCCAATCATAGTTAAAGTACAGTTAAGTGGATACGGGGATAAAACTAAATGTGAAGGAAAATAGTGCAAAATCATGCATTAATAGATTTTCAGAAAAAGCATATAAACTCCAGGAAATAGTACAGTGGTGTATTCCAGCTAGCTTATAATTTTTTTAACTCCTTTTAAATCATTTCAGGACAACGTCACTGTTTCGGTTTAATATTGAAGGGTTTAGACATGTGTCAGAAAATGCCCTTATATCTTGTTGCTATAACAATGCAGATATTAGTTTTAATGTTTCAACGACATATCAATTTGAAAGGATGAATTTGAAATGAAAAGAATCTTTGTGTTCCGTCTAACCTGGCTGCAAGAACAAATTAAAAGTAAAGTTCAAGTTCAACATAATTGAGAGTCTACCTGTATTCTTCAATGTGAAAATATGTAGTTGACAAGGGAAAACTATAAACAAATTCCAAGAATTTGTGCAGTTTGTGTAGCTATTTGCAGTATTTACTGATATACATTTTGTATTATTGCATAATTAACACTTAAATTTGATTCAAAATCCACAAGTGTTAATTGGTATCTACTTTTTATTTTTATTTTTACATCTCACTGTTTGTATCCCCAGGCAAGCTGTTGCGCAGCACAAGACACAAAATCTGCATCTCTGAATTATTCATTCTCTGAGCCAGCTATGTCAGTTTAAATCTTTATTTGTTGCTTTCATTAACTGTGAACTGAAATCAAAGCATGTATATTTGTATTATTCATATAATCATCAACAATATTATTATAACTGATATAGCATGTGATTATGACTGTATTGATTAGATATGTGTGATTCTGGCCATAGATAACAAGGGCTACATCATTTTCCAAAGGTTTCTCGCAACATATCCCGTCAGGTTGTCATTGAGCAACACAGGGAAGTCATTTAGCATTTATTTAATGCATTATTTGATTTGGACTTGGTTGAAGAATTTTCAATTATTGCATCTTGACTTTGTAACAACATGACGTTTAACAAATGCTCTTACTCAAATGAAAGTAGTACAATTGAATGTTCTGTTTTCTCAAACATATAATTGAATGAGACACTTTATCATCCAGGGAGATTTATGAAATTCAAATGTTGTCCTCACCTTTTGAACAGCCACAGTGGTGACTCACAGCCGGTAGAGATGGATCCCCCCAAGGTCAAGGCAGTTACAGATTGGCCCCACCGGCCCCACCGGCCCAACAGGCGATTACTTCAGCCGTTCTTGGGTAAAGCCAATTTGTACAGTAGGTTTGTTTGCATCTCGAATTCTGTCGCTGCCCCACTCTCAGCCTTGACCTCGCCTGAGGTTCCATTTTCCTGAAATCCTCAGGCAGGGGAGGCGTTTCCAATCTCAAACCACTCTTCACTACTGCTGCTCCTGTCATAACTGTCCATGGCCTTTTCTTTTTAAGTTTGTAGCTGAAGTGGATCCCTAGGACACTAAGTCTGTGGCTGTCCTATCATTTAGTCTACGAAGGACGCAAGCCTCAACTACAGATCGGGAACTGTTGGCAGTCAAGTCTCTTTTTTTGACCTCCATTACTGGCTAAAGAGCACATATTTCCCCTTCCAGGTGCCCTCTCCAGGGTCTTTTGCTCAGAAGAGGGGTCATCGTTTTCTGAAGCTGCATCCTAAGTGCCTAGTCAGGAGCGCTCTTGGACATTGAATCTGGAGTGCTTAATGCCCTGAGTTAAGAACAAGACAAAGCAATGGACCTACTAACTGCTCTTTTGTACCTGTTGGTCTAGATGTGTTGACCTGGGTACTAATGTACCTGTGTTCACAGTTTTAGCTATAGTGTTATAGCAGAAAAGTTTAATCCAGCGTATTTTCTATATTCATTTAAAGATTCCATAAATGAATGTGTATGCCTTAAACCTGTTTAGATGAAATGTGTGTGTGCTCATTGCAGTGCATATAGGCTGTATGATTGTTGCTACTGTTAGGCTGCTGGGGTAGTAGGGGATGTAACTTCTCATTATTGTTTGATTGTTGTACAATGAAATAATAATTGATCAACTATACCTGATAGGTGCATCATATAGTGAAACATCTGTTATGGGAATTATGAGATCAAATGTATTAACATTTAGGATTCTTGATATAACGCACACATTTTATCATGTAGCCTACCACACAAATGTCACATGTTTTTCTCTCTGAAAGCTATACTTGTATATGTTTAAACATCATCATCCCATGACATCTTTAGGAGTAGTTAACTAACAAAGGTTGACTGTTCTTATAGCCTAAAGCCTTCTCTGAACTTCCTCTAAACTCGAAGACAGCTGACCTAATTAGAAGGACCATTGTCTCTCACTCTGTTAGTCATGTGAATCAATAAGGTGTTATCTTTTATCTGCTGTTCTGTTTAGTGTGTGAGTTTTTGAATAAATGGTGCAAGGGGGTCTCAGCTGACCTAATCAAATGTTATCTTGAGAGACTGTTTCACTCAGAACAGGACGTGCTCTTAGTTCATACTTGCACACACACACTGTAAAGAGAGAGGACGGACCAGATGAAATCAACACCAGCTGACTCACTGCTTGGGGGTCGTCCAGGAGGTATAACTACTATAACATTTGAATACTGTAGAACTCCCTTCTGACTGACTGTCCGGATAACTTGTATCCCACGGTGGTAGAATTGAGTCCAGAGTACTCTGTGAGAATTGGACTGTCTGTTTTGCTAATAAACTAGTTGATTTAACATAGCCTTTTATTTTGTAGTTTTCTTTTGTGCTGCTTTCAACGACCTCTTCTTCTCATCAACAAACGCGCTGAAGTAGGGCCGGCCCTCTTGACGGCCGCCTGAGGGTGCCACTACAACAGTACACAGCTCCAAGTTGACTTGCAATTCATGGCCATGATGCATGCGTTAATGAAGAGGTGCGTACCTTGATCCTCCATGCCAGAAAGGGTGAAGCATTTTGAACTGATTGTGACAAGTGTGCCCTGAATAAAAACATCAACTGACCCATGGCTGGCCTAATAACCCTAACCCTAATCCTGTTCGCCTTGGACCCCAGTCACACATTGCCCTGGACTTTGTTACTGGACTGACAGTTTCTAAGGAAAGGCCTGCAGCCTTCCATACAGATTCATCATTGAGTTCCCGACTGGCAAAGACACATAACTAAAGTATTTAAACATCATGATTTACCTCAGGGTATTGGTTCTTAAACAAGTCCCCAGATCTCAGTCCTTTACTGGATGGTGTTCTTTTAAATCATCAACACTTCCTCTAGCCTGTCTTTAAGTTTCATTCCCAGACTACAGCACATCATGGGTAAGATGCTTCCATGGATTGAATATGCTAACAATTATCTTCATTAAACATGCTTGTCTTTCCGCTTTCCAGTGCTATCTAAGCTACCAGCACTCAATGTTTCCCGCTGAGGAAGAGGAAGTGATGGTCCCAACAGCCGAGACCTTTTTTAAGCAGTGTTGGGAAACTTGGAGCAGGCTCCAGTCCGTCTGTTGCAGTCGGTGGCCGTCTTCAAGAAACAGAAGGCTGAATATTTAGTTCTAGACTATAAAAATACATGTTCTTATCTTTAATGAAATGTTTGACTGCTGCATCTTTATTTGTGCTGTCTTGTAAACCATATGAATCAATTATTAGTTCAAATTAACCCTCACATATACAGTACATTCGACTTATGTGCTAAGCGAACTAAAAAAGGATGCATCCTGTCAATCACAATTTATCTACCTTAATCACAGATGCAGCTAATGTTGAGCATTAATAAATGATGAATAAGAAACACGTGGAAACAAAAGCCTTGGTAAAAAATGTTTCATTTAATTAGAAAAGTGATGGATTATTACATAATAGGTTTGTTACTATTATTACCCAATACTAGCTAAAGCTTGACACACAGAGATGTGAGAATGGGGCCAATTGATACCTATCATACCATATTCAGGTAAAACTGTGCAGCTTTTTGTCTGTTAGGTAGGCAGGTTGGTATGTTTGGATGCTTTAATTTCATACTATCCTCCTGTAAAATGACGTAAGTAAATATGATGATGATTAAGTCATGACTTCAGTCCCACAAGCTTAGCTATACTTTACTTTACTTGACAGGGATCGATTGGGTTGCAGAGGACTTAATTTGGTCGCGGAGGAAAAAGTTCACGCAGACGGCTATAAGTGACAGAAATAACCATTAAAAACTTGTTTCTGTTTGGACCGTGAAGCGAGAATGGCAGCCGATCATCTCGAGCAGATGCATTGAAGCCAGAGACAAAAGTTGTCCCATGAAAATTGGAAGTAACTCCAACTACGAGGAACTTTAATTTATCTGCTGTTTTCATGCACAGCTTTAAATCTGTGTCCAAATCTCTAACATAACTGTACACCAATGCATGTGCATTAAATCTGTGTCCAAAATACAATGGGATCCACTCAAGGTCCTCAAAGTTTAGTGACTAATGTAAGAGACATCAAATGATATATTTATAAGCTAAAATCAGATCAAAGGAAAACTGCATCTAGTTAATTGACTTTTACTGGTACCTTAATTATTTGATTTGTAATTCATTATATTTTGGAGCCAGCAGCAGCTCATGCAGTATAAACTCCAGAGCCCTTAAACCCTCTGCAGCTCTGTGTTCACCTGTGGTAGTGTAGGTGGGAGTGCATTGCTCAGGAGAAAGTTTTGATGTGATATTTGTTAGTGAAAGTCTGAAAGATGAGCCAGGCGCTGTATTGATTATGATTGGTTTGATTGCAAGATACATAAGTTTTAATTAATCATCGGGATAATCAAATTGGCAGCGATATTCCAGACTCACTGCAGACTTTTGGGACCAAACTGAGTGCTATTGATTAACAACCTTTGCTTTTTTCCCTCTGAAGAGACACTCTTGCCGATGGAGGCTGAGAGTTTGACCTTTCAATCCAGCACACACCCAAACAAATGATCGTTCTCTATTTATCCATGACATGAAGATGCCCCCCCCAAAACACACACACACACACACACACACACACACACACACACACACACACACACACACACACACACACACACACCTGGTAGATTCTCCTATGCGGTAATAAGTCTTAAAAACAGTTATGTCAAAGTCTCTGAAAAAGCATTTATCTTATATTGTATATTTACATAAAACTGCATATTTATCTGACATGGATATCTAAAACGTACCTATTATATTGTTTTTTGTTTTGTTTCCTAAGTTTTTGAATACATACTGTATGTTCACTATTATTTTGGAGCATGATATGTGGTGTTAAACCGGAAAAGGGATATTTTTGTCAGAAGTTTCCTTCACATAAAATGTATTTGAGGCTTGGCTTCGTGTGCTAAGTGTTTTCTTTTATTCACTCACATATTGGCAAAATCCAAACCTGTTAAGCCCTGAGCCTGTTTTTCAGGTCTCAGGCTCGAAAATGACATTCCCAGAACAAATGACTATATCTTCACTTCTAAAAGGGGAAAATTAATAATCTTTTTTCTCAAAGCAATGATAAACCTGTGAGTTGGATGTAGAAAAGTCAGAATCAATATAGATGTTTTTATTTTAAAGTAAATTCAGATTGAACATAGTAAAAAAATGTAAATTATAGTTTCCTTCCTTCCAAAAGAAACCCATTACTTACAGTGAAAACCACCCTTGAATGATGGGATAGTAGACTAAAAGCTTTAGGAATCCAAACTATAACATATAATAAGTACCCTGTATCAAGATTGATGCAAATCAAGTGAAATTTGACTTTTTTAGAGAGGTTTAGAAAAAGAAACCCACTTCTGGGGTCAGTTGGGTGTATTTGCCATATCTCTGGAACCCATCGGTCGATTTTGGTGATTGACACCTGTTTTGAACCGTTAGAGCCAATAGAATTGAGGGGAAGTTCCTAAATCCATCTAAACATTACCATTGGTGAATGAGAGTGATGCGCAGCCAGCATGCCCAAAACCGGAAGCTCTCATACACTCTCGTAGCTCTCATAGCAGCTATATGAAAACTACTCTTATTGACATAAATGTTATGATGGATTATCAGTAATCATTTCAAAGTGACACAGAGACATTGGATTAACCTTCAGCAGCGTTGATATGCGTTTTAATGCCATTGAACACAACTTTTGATCAGAAAACAGTCGTTTTGGCCACGTAAAGTGAAGTTGTGTGTTGTCTTTGCTTGCCTTCGCTGCCCTGAGTTTCGTCGCACAGTGATGATACTTATACCATTTGAATCTGTGGAATCTCAGCTTTCATATGATCTAGTTTGTGCAGATCCGATGAAGTATACAATATTTCTACCTTGAGTTATGTGCTAAGTGCGTTAGCACTCTTTCGCTTAGTGCTAATTCAGTCGCTTGGCGTTAGAGTTGTGTTTCGGTAAAAAAAAATCATATCGTCAGTTAGCTGAGTTTCTTCCCGTTAAGTGGGTATGACACATTAATTGGTTGTTAAATGTTAAGAAGCCCTGAGACACAGTTTCGTGAATATTGCCCAAGTTCCCATCAGCAAAAACACGCCGGTTTGCTATCCTGGCTCCAAAGTGGTGGAATGAGCTCCCCATTGAAATCAGGACAGCAGATAGCTTACACATCTTCCGGCGCAAACTGAAAACTCATCTCTTTCGACTCCACTTCGAGCGATAGAATTACTAACAAAGAATTGCTAACAAAGCACTTATATACTAATAAAGGACTGGCTTATCTAAAGCCAGTTGAGTAGCACTTGAAATGTTTTTGGCTCTATGAAACCTGATGTACTTATATGATTCTGTTTTCTTCAAGTTTGTATCTTGTTGGTCGAATGCACTTATTGTAAGTCGCTTTGGATAAAAGCGTCAGCTAAATGCAATGTAATGTAATGTAATTGCGGGGGCACAACAAAACTTAATATTTATCCACCAGTGCCAACATGTGGTCAATTATTATGTGTTATACGTTTGACTAATAACTCATAATTCATTAGGCGTGGTAAAACTATGTGAGTGTTCTCTGGGTGTTGCAGATTCGCCTGATATAGGCCATGCCCATTTGCACTTTCTTCAGCCATTTTGGATTTTTTTGTAATTATTTTTTTACATCTTCATTAAATATTTCCTCTGGACAAACCCTATTTAGATCCACGCAAATAAAACTTATCACATATTATGACTTTGTTCTGTGTATTAACCAAAAGGAGAAAGCCAACTAATTCTTAATGCAAAATATGTCTGTTAGCTCTGTAAATATCAAATGTTAGCAAAATAAAATATAAACATATTAGACTACACTCTCTAAAGTGACAGGAAGTGTATAACCTTTCAATCACCAAGCTGCTTTAAATGTGCGACTATTAGATATAGAGCGTTTTTGATATCAGGCTTTGATGTAGTGATGTCACAACTTCAACAATTACATTTGTGACTACAATATTATCTTAACTGTTCAAGGTGATCGAAATCACTACAGCCAAAATGACCCATTTATATAAATATGCATCTAGAAAGTCTTGATTTTAATATTGCAAGTAGGTCGATCTAAATATTGTTTAGAGTGTTGAGAACGATTTGGCAGATGTATCCTGTCTCAGGGCACAGTGCTGATTTTTCACAGCTTTGGGATGAACCATCAAACCTGCCAAGTGCTGTCTGAACGTGTGAAGCATTTGTCTGTGGAAGCACATGGCAGATTATCAAACACAAACACTGGGGGCAAACCGTGGCACCGCATATCTGCTATCAAATATTCACATGAACAAATGTGGGAAGTACCTGAGTGGGAACACATTTCCTGTGACACAGCTTTCCATCTTGGCACTGTTTATCAGAAGGTGAGATAAAAGGGCAAGGACATGGACGGGGAGTAAGACGCAGTGTGGATGACTGAGTCACAGCTCATATGTCTCGCTAGTGCAAATGTAAACAGACACAGTATTCTCATCTTCCACACCACCATTATATGAACATCATTAGCTAACTACTACTGCAATGTAAGAAGGGTACAAGGTACATTTTAAATATGCGTCAAGCTTGAGTAGGAAAACGACATAGGGGATCATGCAAGACTGTGGAAATAAGACAATATTGAATAGATGTAACCTTAGTGCTTCACCGTGCTTTGAGTCTTAAGCATCTGTTAACCTTTTCAAATATTTTTGTTCCATTATTAGATTATCTTTTGGAAAATATTTGAAAAAAAAACGGTGGCCGACAAGTGCAAATGCTACAATAGCCCAAAACACTTCCATTTGGAGAAACGTGCTACAGTTTCAAATACATATATGCAAATGTGAAAACATAATTCAAGTGAGACATCTTCACCAAACACAAAACACAGCATATGAAAAAAAACGGTATACACTACCGTAACAGGGACAGTAAAAAGTGATACACACAGCTGGGACCGGAGAGCTTGTTGACGTTCTGGATTATAAAGTTGGCAAACTGTCACTGTTGGCAGAGTTAGCCTTTTTCATAATTGTAATGAAACTGTTTTGTCAGTATATTTGAAACGACTAGGTTAGCTACGTTAGTTAGCTAGCTTTCAGATCTGCAATAATATCCGAAAGAATCATGCGATCACATTGTTAAAATAAGCCAATAAACTGACACTTTGAGTAAACTTCCAGTGACTGTTTCCATCGTGTTTTGAGGTTCTTGCAGCGTTTTTTATTTGCAGCACTTTTAGTAAATGCTGTGCATGTTCACAAAGTCGGTAAATGTTTTCTAAATGCTGTGCATATGTTGTCAATTTGCTGAATAGGTTTTCTTTCATTTGCATGTGTTTTGGCAACAAACTTTTTTTATATTTGCACTGTTTTTGCAACTGCAGCACGGTTGGGGCGTTGTAGCGCGTTTGCACCTGTTGGCTGACGTGAGGAAACTTGGTTGAAAAACAGCTAATTTGGCTGCTCCAACCTTTTGTAAGGATGGTGGGGACATGATCAGATCACGCTTGATTGACAGCTCCCTTTCAGCTCAAGTAAGTAGAAAAATGTTTTACTGGCATGGAATAAACCACCAAATATATCAAATGGACCCTACTTGGTTTCAAAGCTTGACCAATTGACTAACTAAAAACTAGGTTAAGTGACCTAGAGCTGTTTCTTCAATGATCTATATTCCCCAGATAATTAAGCTTCATACACTTATGCTACATTTATGAGCTACTGAAATCATCAATTATCACTCATTTGGTGGTGTACCCCATTCTGCTTGTCAGTAGCTTTCAAGCCATTTGCCAAGAGAAAAAAAAAGCAAAGCAAAGTGCAGTGAACTGTTGGGCGATAATGACTAAAGGTGTTATGAAATTAGCTTGCAGAGAAAGACACATCAATCATCTTTCTCCTAAATATGATTGGGCAGATACTTAATACATAATAAATGTACTTGCTTAGCCAAGGCCTCGTTTTTTCATCCTTAAAAGCTAATCAACACAACATGTTTGCCCCAGTGGCTGCAAGGATGACAACAATGGATGTATTTTTTTCCATTCATCAATCACTTAGAGAAAGATATTACAAATGTACCATTTGTAACACTACACATTTGTTTAGACATTGATGTTCTCCAAAGGATGATTACTTATGGCTTTGCTGACCCTACATTTGCTGAGAATAATCATGATCCCTAGACAGTTAGTTCTAATGTTTTTTGTTGACTCGTAAATCTGTACTGTTTGGTCATTATCAGGTAAAAAGTTCCTATAAAAACACAAAAAACATTTGTAGAAAATATTTTTGCAATTGGAGTTGGTGGGAAAGGCTTTGCTGTTTGGTGAAGATCTCAAAGACCCTGAGAACCAATGATGGTTTCACTAAGAGAGTACAGAAAATCAAACAAGGAGTAATTTTGTGTGACTGGCGAAGCCACACACAGTATAGTATTCGACATACTTATCTCATCTTATTCTCCTTCTTCCGCCACAGATTTTGTCATGCTACAGTACTCGTCCGGCAGCATTGACACGAAACACACAAAGAACCAGCCTGTCCTTCTACAAAAAACGACCATATAGGTCGATTGTTCAAGCCCTTATTACGACCCAGAGATATGTTTTAAAGTGTATGTTGTTTCTTATACGACCACTAGAGGTGCTCTAGTGGTCGTGTAAGAAACAGCATGCTCCCGTTGATTGCAAACGCTCCGGAGGGACGTTTATTCACAAATAACCCTCTCTGGAAAATCCTAAATTGTGGAATAGTTTGGCCATTAAAATGCTTTTTGATTAGATTTCTAGCGAGAAGTGTATATTGTACTCTTAGAATCCACGTCCAGTGGATGTGTAGGATCTATAGTTTGATAGATATTACGAAGATCATTTGAGGTCTCGCCAGGATAACGTGTATATGCGGCAGCTTCCATGTAAAGTTAGCGTCAACTCTCACGGGGGTGAAAACTGTTTTTCCAGTCTCTAAGTTTTCATAGTAAAACCGGATGTATTCCCCTCACTGTCAAATGATTACACAGTGATACCTGCATTACTCATCCAGTAAAAAAGATCAGTTTATCCTTGTTAATTACACAATATTGATTGGTTTAAATTGTGTACAATGCTTTTGTGTTTTTAACCTTCGATTCGGAGAAACAAATAGTTTTTTCGGAGTTTAGACACTAAAGTTTCCGAAGACACTACACTACCCAGAATCCCCAGCTATCGTTTGGGACTACAACATCCGCCTTGCTTTACAAACCCCGTGATTAGTCCTCAAGCTCTGTGATTGGATGTTGGAGTGGCAGTTCGACAAGGTTATGCCGAGCGTCAAACAGCTCTTTGAAATGGAATGGAATCACGGCAGACTATCCAAAACTGGACTCGAACGGGTCCACTCCCACCCCCCACCCCCCAGAACTACACATGCTGGCTATTGTGTGTTTCGCAACATGTTCTATGGCACGTCTCTACCGGGAATTGTAGTTTTATACGACGTTTTCGTATTTCCCACAATTAGAAGTTGCCAGTATTAAACTGTTTACATCCCTGGAGGTTTAGGGGATACGAAACACAGTGGTGTTATCAAATTTAAAACATATAATTAATAAATGGGTGAAAATTGCTTGTGTCCATAATGGGCAGCATTAATATTCCCACATGACAGCTAAGGTCAGAAGAGCTTTATTTAATAGCTGGTCTTATGTCTGTGACCCCCTCCTGTTGTTCATTGATAAGCCTGAAACATGCACTTGTCAAGGTTCAGAGGCAAATTTTGCAAATATGGCAGTAGCCATCAATCATCTTAAGATAAGATAAGATAAGATATACTTTATTGATCCCAAGTTGGGAAATGTTTTTGTTACAGCAGCATGTACTACTTTGTTCTACTCCACTACAGTTCAGAGGTTAACCTGGTATTTTTACTCCACTACATTTATTTTAGTTACTTTGCAGATTCTGATTAATGATGTGAAATATAAACAACCCTTAAATCAGACTTTAGTTACACCTGAGTCAAATTCAGGGAAGGTGATTGTACTTTGTCAGACTTAATATTTATCTGTGGATACCCCCAACGTTTTTTCTTATTCAAAAGAAGACCTTAACTTAAAGTATTCTTTAATGTTTGAATAAAGCCTTATTAGTTTGTCTGTTTTGCACATCCTCCTATTAATATCTTTGGACGTCCTGCACTAAACTGTTTTATTGTAGAGATCACTACAATAAAACTTCTTGATCTTCTTGATATTTTCTATTCTATATTTCTATCATTGACCTTCTACTTTCCCCCTATGAAAGTATGTACTCTTAATATTTTTTTCATCAAATATAACATAATTTCAACAAAATACAACATAATTTCAACAAAAAAATGTAATAACGTTTTTTAACCACTAGGTGTCCCTTTCTATCAGCTGTGCACCGTTATGGGGTAAATATAACCTATCTACCAATTGGATCAAATATAAAAGTCAGCCGAATTAGTGTTGATACTGCAAGGAGACGTATTTTGTGAAAATAAATGTAAGATGTTGTTTAATTGCTGATATATTTATGATCCACGTCACATATTCAGTTTCGGCGGCACTTCTTCCTGTTTGTCCAGAAGACTTCTCATCAGGGCTCTATAAATAAAGAACTATGGCAGATGTGTAATATTTAATGCAGCCGAACTGTGTATTACAATGCCGTTATGTGATGACTTCCAAAGAGAAAAGCAATAAAGTATTATTATTATTTTTTTAAATGTTTTCGGATTTCACATTGCATAAACACCATATCCCAACGTGCATTGCGGCTAAACACTCCAATCACCGAGCTGAGGATCTTTCCTACGTCTGTTTCCGGTATTGTTCCTGTAATGAGATCACATTTATGCTACATTGAAGGGTGGAATTGACTACACATCTTCAGAAACATATTTTGCTTTAGATATAACTCATAGCAATATTGTAACCATTAAGAAAAGCCAACTGCATTAAAAACCCAGTTAACAAACACTAGGTAAAGTATTTTCCTTCAGTAATGAAGATGTAATTCCAATGTAGACACACCTGGGGTCGCTGTTCAGTCTGTTACGCTGAGCCATGCATTGTGGAACATTAAAAGGAACGAAGAAGACGAAGTGAAGTGACGTACTTCCGGTTCAACATGAAAACATTCCCAGTTAAACATGCAAAAACAAATCGCTAAATAAAAAGATAAAACACTGGCATGTAATTTACGTTAGAATAAATAGAATGGTTTTGAATAATAGATGAGAGTAAAATCTACGTCACTTTACAGCCCCGCCCACTTTTGGGGAAACCAACGCTGTCATTTGAACGGCGATCAGCCTGAAGCCACAGAGCTCTTCTTTTACTGTCCTTTCTTCTTAGAGGAAGTACAGAAACACGTAACTCTGGATTTGTTTTTAATGTTTGAGGTGCAATAAACGACACAGCAGCTTTTTGGCATGATACAACTATTATTTTCTGCCTCGCTCATGAGAGTAACAGCTGGCGAAATTACAGCCTCGCCTACTGATTTTAATTTAACCATATATCGAGCCCGATTGTCGATTTCAAATGTGTGCTCTAAAATGATATTTGTTAAATTATTATTATTTTTATTATAAGCAAGACAATAAATGGCAAAGATATGTAGAAAATAACCGTATTTAAGATACGTTCAAAACAAACGTAACGTGGGAGAAAATATGTTTCTAGAAGATATGTAGAAAATAAACGTATTTGAGATACGTTCATAACAAACGTAACGTGGGAGAAAATAAGTTTCTAATTAAACGTAATTGAGAATGCAGTTTAGTTCTGTGGGAACGTAATTTTTAGGAGACAGGGTTGACAGGCTGACGCTCCCGTTGATTGAAAACGCTCCTGTGGGTCGTATTATGGGTCGGAACAATCTACCTATTTGGTCGTATTAGTTGGAGGACTTGTTGCAAAGAACACATCAAAGCGGCCCTATAGGAATGAATGATAAATCCATTTGAACAGAGCTCAAAAACACCCCACTTTGACCCCATAAAGATTCCGCATACTTTAACGTAGAACAAATATTACAAGTTTAAACGGTTCTCGAGACTATGGACTTTATTAGACTAATTGGATATTTTTGGATAGCTAGTACGGTTCTCACGTACTCGCAGCTTACGTTTTGTGAAAATGTCATACTGTTTCACATTTTATAATGGGTTGGTTAAGACTTAGAGTGGGTGACATCACGGATAGAGGAGCTGTAAAATCTAAAGAGTTTTTTTTCCAACTATTGCTCGGCTGGCCACAATTTTCACTCTTCATACATAATTTGGTGATCATAATGTAGGGAAATTTGACACGGCCGCACCAATATGCTCATTTAATCAAACAGACTTACACACATAGCAAACACGAGAGTCATCAGGTGTTCATCTGGTATCCTAAATACTCGGGGTAGGATACTTAGCTCATTGGAGTTACAGTTTTTCACTTAGAAGCAATAATGCAGCACCATATTGTCAATACATTCTCTGACAGGCTGTCTCTCGTTCACTGGCAGGGCATTGCCGTGGAAACGCTTTGATCTTTCAACACAACTGTCGGTTGTTAACTGAATCCAGTTACAAAATGTAATAGATAAACAGTTAAAATAGATAAACAGTTAAAATAGTGAGCTAAAATTAATGGATATTCTTTGTTGTACCTTAACAATATAACTAATGCTATTAATACTTACTCAGCGGGGGGTAATGTTAGCATCGGGATGCGCACCCAAGTTTCAGTCACAGTAAAAATTTCTCGGAATTGTCTAGTTGTTAGTACTGTCGGGTAGTACTGTACACTTTGATATGTATATTGTATTTAAATGTATATAAAGATAACATCAATAAAGCAATTGCTGTTTTTTTCCATGATGTTTGAGGAAAATTGTCCAAAGATTACCTGCTGATCTTTCCTTTAGTGACTAAAGTAACCTGTATATCCTATATAACCTGTTCCAATAATTATAACCTGTTTTAATAATTATAACTTTGTCTGTGTAAAATGTATACTTATGAAACTAGACCAAGTGTTCTTATTTTGTTTTGTTTGATGTGGTCAATTGTGTGTGCGTTGACTTAGGAATGTTGAGGTTCCAGTCGACCCCCCCCGGGTTTTTAATGGGCCGGATAGGAGCATGGGGGGGTTGTAGGAGAAAGGTAATAAAACTGACACCATTGAGTCTATGCAGAGATTGTTCTGAGAGAAAGATTTTGGATGCGGAGTGGTACAGCCAGGTGCTGAGGATAAACGAAGATAAGGATTGGTACCTCACCCCCGTGCGACCCAGAATTGTTTATTTTATGGCTGCCATAAAATATGACCTGGGACTGATCGGCGGCGCAGGAGATCCAAAGTTCCCACACTTATGGCTGACTCACTCTGATTCGCTGTTTAGACCTCGTCAATGGCTGACTCACTCTGATTCACTGCCTAGGGCTCGCCCAGGAGTGAGTCCACCAATGGATGAACACCTAGGGAGGAGCAACCGACACAACTCCTCCCATACAACTCCTCTCCGTTTGTGGGAATAAATATTGTGAATTCTGTACACTCGCGGCCTCTGTTCTGTCTGACTGTCTGATACGTACATCGCACGGTGGAAGAGCTGAGGCCCGAAGTACTTCGTTATATAAGTACTTCGTTATATTGTACTGTTGTTTCTACCATTAAATCAGCTTATTGTTTAATCTCATATCTCTGTCTGAGCCGTTCCTTTTTACAGCAGACCACTCATCAAACGAACAGCGCGGAGCGGGCTCGAACCTTCAACAACTGAAGGCTGCTTCACCCCAACAATTTGGTGACCGACCGACGTGATGAGTAGGGTCATAGAAGGAACACCGGCAGCCAGCGGACGAACTGTCAGGGAAGACACCTCGAATACCTCTGACAACTAAACAAGGGCCCTACGACTGAAAGGTGAGCAGATACCTGTTATTATCAAAATCTGTGATTGGCTATACTACAAAATTTTAGAGTTGTCAGCGGCATTTTCAGTGTTTTAGTCTTACGGTAGAAAGAACAGTACTACAGAATAACACTTTCCAGTCTCAAAGAGGAGCTGTAGTTGTGTTATATGTGGGGTATTTCAAGAGGAGAAACGCAACTTTCAAAATCAATTTGAAATGACCGGATCTCGCAAACTCTTGCTGTGGGGTTAATCTAGAAGACTAAACGTGACGATAAAGAGATTCTGTAGACTGGGTTTCGACTCCTTGCCAAAAGCCACATCGCCGAAAGGGGGTGTAGAAGCGCTTCTGGAAGTCTCTCCATCTGTTGAAATATACATCGCACTATAAAAGTCAACTAGACTGTACGGGGAATATATTAACTGTGTAACGAGATTGCAGTGGTTATAAAATTTAAAGGAAGTCCAGCTGCAATGGTCGTTCGAGATTTCAGTGGTTTTAAAATTTAAAGGAAGTCCAGCTGAAATACTCTGAGAAATAAGGTGACACACACAGTAATTCTTAGACGAATTCTGGGGTTGGGGCTCATCGACTAAGTACACAGGCAATCCTTAGACGGATCTGGGGTTACATTAGGTTTATTTATTTTGAGTGTGATTAACTGTGTAACGAGATTGCAGTGGTTATAAAATTTAAAGGAAGTCCAGCTGCAATGGTCGTTCGAGATTTCAGTGGTTTTAAAATTTAAAGGAAGTCCAGCTGAAATACTCTGAGAAATAAGGTGACACACACAGTAATTCTTAGACGAATTCTGGGGTTGGGGCTCATCGACTAAGTACACAGGCAATCCTTAGACGGATCTGGGGTTACATTAGGTTTATTTATTTTGAGTGTGATTAACTGTGTAACGAGATTGCAGTGGTTATAAAATTTAAAGGAAGTCCAGCTGCAATGGTCGTTCGAGATTTCAGTGGTTTTAAAATTTAAAGGAAGTCCAGCTGAAATACTCTGAGAAATAAGGTGACACACACAGTAATTCTTAGACGAATTCTGGGGTTGGGGCTCATCGACTAAGTACACAGGCAATCCTTAGACGGATCTGGGGTTACATTAGGTTTATTTATTTGAGTGTGATTAACTGTGTAACGAGATTGCAGTGGTTATAAAATTTAAAGGAAGTCCAGCTGCAATGGTCGTTCGAGATTTCAGTGGTTTTAAAATTTAAAGGAAGTCCAGCTGAAATACTCTGAGAAATAAGGTGACACACACAGTAATTCTTAGACGAATTCTGGGGTTGGGGCTCATCGACTAAGTACACAGGCAATCCTTAGACGGATCTGGGGTTACATTAGGTTTATTTATTTTGAGTGTGATTAACTGTGGTTGTATATTATAATATTTTCAACATCAATTTGAAAGGACCGTCCCTGAAAGTATTGTAGAATCTTATTTGTATCTGATAGCATATACGTGACGATCAAAGGTTATTGTAGACTGGGTTTCGACTCCATGCCTTGGGCCGCATCCTCCTTAAGGAGAGGCGCTCTTTTGCAGTCTCCGTAACTGGTTGAAATACACCTCGCAACGAAAACTATCAGACTGTATACCTGTGGGAATAAAACTACAATAATTAGTAAATTATAGTACGCAGGGATATCTGGTGTTTTTTATAAGAAACTAAAACCGTTAGGAGAGGCGCTCTTTTGCAGTCTCCGTAACTGGTTGAAATACACCTCGCAACGAAAACTATCAGACTGTATACCTGTGGGAATAAAACTACAATAATTAGTAAATTATAGTACGCAGGGATATCTGGTGTTTTTTATAAGAAACTAAAACCGTTAGGAGAGGCGCTCTTTTGCAGTCTCCGTAACTGGTTGAAATACACCTCGCAACGAAAACTATCAGACTGTATACCTGTGGGAATAAAACTACAATAATTAGTAAATTATAGTACGCAGAGATATCTGGTGTTTTTTATAAAAACTAAAACCGTTAGGAGAGGCGCTCTTTTGCAGTCTCCGTAACTGGTTGAAATACACCTCGCAACGAAAACTATCAGACTGTATACCTGTGGGAATAAAACTACAATAATTAGTAAATTATAGTACGCAGAGATATCTGGTGTTTTTTATAAAAAACTAAAACCTTTAGGAGAAGCAGATACGAACGAAGTCAAAAATGGAAGGAGAATTTGAACGTGAAGAGAGAGAATTAGGAGTCCCTGTTCCGGGGAGTTTAAGGGAACAGTGGGGACAAGCAGAGAGATTGATACTTAGCGGACTTAAGCCCGGAGATCATAAAAAGGCGAGCAGGGATCTCCGTTTCTTACACGATCAGATGATCGCAGAGAATAGAGTAGAGGGCAGAATATCTGCATTGGGGATTTCAGGCGAATTTTAGCCCAGCAGACAAGTGCGTATGAAGTTCAGCGAGTTGAAGCTAGGGTGGGAACAGGAAAGTATCGGGACGATCTTCCCATCATCACGAACAACATACACAGCCAATTGAGCACCGCCATGAGAGAGCATTTCCCACAAACAGGGGGCGGGTATGGGTCACTAGCATTCACATTCACTCCTGGAGAGGCTGCAGCAACCATGTTGCTCAGATCCAGGGAGCAGTACACTACAGCCACTGATTGTAGTCCAGACAATAATGATCAACACAAACAGATGTTCCGCAAAGCAATTCTTGCTGCAGTTCCAGCAGAGATTAAGGCTCTTATGGAAGACAATCCAGAGGCAGACCATCTGCCTACACAGACGTGGGAAAGGCACTTGGCCCACCACATGGGTAAATACAATAAGGTACTTACCAAGACAAAGACAGAGGAGGAAGAGTTAAGAGTCCAGCTCCTCCGCACACAGCTAGAATTAGCCCGTAAGGCAATACAGACCGAGAAGAAAAGTGCCAAACAGCTTGTTGTCCGTTCAGATAGTGATGTGCCGAAAGCCCCCGTGGCCCCGGCCCAACAGCCGGCTCCGTTCTGGCCTTTCCCTGGGGTGTATCCGCCTCCGGCTCCTGCTTACAATGTGGCTCCGTATGTCTTTAATCCTGCTACGCAGACACAGAGGGGTGTGGGGGTAGGGGAGCTCCCAGATGGGGGTTCAAAGGACCAACAGCCCAGAGGGTGTGCTTCAGGTGTGGTCAGCCCGACCATTGGTGGAAGGAGTGCCCGCATGGCGCACCACCACCACAAAGAGGAAGGGGACAAGGGGGACAAAGTGGCGGACAAGAAACCAGAAAAGACATGCAGTATTACCAGCAGAACCATGGGGTAGCACAACAGGGTCAAGCTCAGAATGGACATATGGCTCCGAACGCAGTGGCGATCCCTGGTGGACAGTACGTGCAGTATGATCCGGAGAAGGGGTATTACCCACAATGAGGGGGCCCAGGGAACCCAGAATGTACGGGCCTGGCGGATCCTTACATGAACATGACTGTTAAGCAGATTTCACTGCCATTTTTGGTCGATTCTGGGGCTCGATATTCTACTATCAACACTCCTAAATTCGACAAATCCAGTTCAGATGATACTGTCGCAGTCATGGGGTTTTCGGGACATATAGAACATGTACCGCTCTCAACACCGCTGACCACTAAAATAGCAGGCCAGGTATTTTTCCATCAGTACATCCTTGCACCCCAAAGTCCGGCCAACCTCATGGGCAGAGACGTTTTGATCAAAGCCAATGCCTCTATCCTCTGTTCCCCTGATGGTCTCATCATTTCATTTCCCGATGGTACTAAGTTGAACTGTTCATTGTCCACAATCAGAACAGGCTCCCAGATGATGATATCCCAGTCTACAGCCGCAGAGGCTACCCAGTATGCAACTATATACTGGGGCCTGCTAGACCGGCCACAGGAGAACCACGGACTTTTTTCTATCTTTCAACAATGGAAGCCCTGGATCAATCTCCTCCGCCCTTACGGCCCTCCTCCTGACCCTCCCCATCTTACTCTGTACTATGATAGACAGGATGACCAAACCTACGCCTATGCCTTTGATGCAGAGGTAGCAATGGCTAAGTGGGAGGTAGAGGCAGTAAAGTTATATATTGGCCAAGCAGGGGTAGCCGCAGCAATTGATCTAACTGACGAACAACAATATTGGTACCGTATGTCTTCTGAAGCCACCCCACACATTTCCCTAGCCATTAGGAAAGGTTACGAAGCCAAAGAACTGGGTCCCATGGTCAAAGCACTGTTAGAGGTGGAGGACTGGGAGCCCACACAGATAGCATCACTTACCTTCTCTCCTTCACACAGCGCCTATGCACTTAAGATTCAGACACAGGAATGCATCTTTATGGAAAGGCACGAGGTAGACAGACATCATGGTAGGGAGAAAACAGATCATCCATTTACAGCAGACATGATACGTGACCTCCCTCCTGACTTGTGGTCAAGCGACTCTCATGACGTGGGTTTTTGTTCAAAAGCTGCTCCAATTACCTTCACTGTTGATACGGAACTTCCGGTTCATCTCTCTCAGTACCCGTTAAAATCGTTGGCTCGAGAAGGGGTGACCCAGGCAGTGGAAGGTCTTAAGAAGGCAGGCGTTTTGGAACCCTCCCACAGTGATTGGAACACACCTATTTTACCAGTACACAAGCCCAATGGGGACTACAGAATGGCACATGATCTTAGAGCTATCAACGCTATCACTACTACTCCTTTGATACCAGTTCCAAATCCCTACACAGCCATTTGCAACATTACTCCAGAGCACACGTGGTTTACATGTATTGATCTTGCAAATGCTTTCTTCTGCATTCCATTGGCAGAGGAAATGAGACCGATTTTCTCATTTACCATTGACAAAGAGAGATTGCAGTACACCAGACTTCCTCAGGGATTCAGTTTATCCCCAGGAATTTTCAATAAAGTTTTGAGGGAACAGTTGGATGGGGTTTCATTACCAGAGGGAGTGGTTTTGATACAATATGTGGATGATCTGCTTATTGCAGCCCCTTCAGCAGCCTCTTGTCTGGAAGCCACTCGTAATTTACTGGTGCGCCTGCACACAACAGGGTTCAAGGTATCCAAAAAGAAACTGCAGTGTACCCGCAAGGAGGTTGCATTTTTGGGCAGGCTCATCTCTCCGGCAGGTACAGGCATGTCAGCATCACACCAGGAGCTCATTTTGAGCCACCCGAAACCTAAGACTGTAAAAGACATGTTATCTTTTCTGGGCCTGACAGGCTACAGCCGACATTACATACCTGAGTATAACCCAAGGACTGCAGAGCTCAGAGCTCTGATCAACGACAAAGGTATCAGAAACTTGACAGCAACACTTGACTGGACTCAGACAGCAGAATCAGCATTCATCTCTCTGAAACAATCCATGTCCCAGGTAACAGCATTGGCTTCTGCATCATACATGTTGCCTTTCTTCCTTGACATTTCTGAGAATGAGAATACCGTAAACGGAATCCTATTTCAGAAAAAGGGGGGATGTAGGTCAATACTGATGTACATTAGCATAACACTGGATAGAGTGGAAAACAGAGAACCTCCATGCACACGACATGCAGCAGGAACAGCTCGGATTTTAAACAAAATTTCACACATCGTGATGCAGCACCCATTGACAGTTTTGACAACACACAGCATTGTCTCATTTGTTAACTCCAGCGCATTCACCATGTCATCCACCAGACAGACAAGACTTGAGAAAACTTTGACAGAGGCACACATAACCTATTCACATGAGGGCGTGAATAGCGCAGACAACATGGGCAGTGGAGAACCACACCGATGTGAGGACAAGGTCATACAGGATGTGAAGTTGAGAGTGGATCTCAGGGAGGAACCAATTCCAGATGCAGAAAACTTATTCACAGATGGTTGCTGCTTTAGGCACCCCATCCATGGGCTCCAGGCAGCCTATGCAGTGGTAAGTCAGACAGGCATAAGAGAGTTTGAAGAAAGAGCAGCTGAAAGGGTAACAGGGAGAGTCTCAGCACAGTTGGCAGAACTAAGAGGAGTCACTGCAGCGTTAGAACTATCAGATGGAAAGGAAGTTAACATCTACACAGACTCAGCTTATGTCCATGGAATAATTCATGTTGAAATGCGCCAGTGGATGAGAGCAGGATTTGTAACTTCAACCAATGTTCCCATTAAACATGAAAAAGACATCAAAAAGCTAGCGGAAGCAGTAATGTTACCAAGCAAATTAGCATTGCTAAAATGTAAAGGCCATAACAAAGCTGATAACTTCTTAGCTTGGGGAAACAATGCAGCAGACAGAGCAGCCAAAGACAAAGCAGGGTACTTACCACATTTCCAGATGTTGGTTACCAAAGCACCAGAGTTACTCCCAGCAGTCACTGATGACACTCTCAAGGTAGCACAGGAGGCAGGTTCCCCGCAAGAGAAAACACTATGGTTGGAAAGGGGGGCTACAAACAAAGAAGGAATTTGGTACTCTCCAGACGGTAGACCAGTTCTACCCCCAGAGTGGATAAGATCCATGCTAAAAGAAGCGCATGGCCCCACTCATTGTGGTAAAACTCAAATGGACAGACATCTCACGCATTGGTGGCACCCATACTTACCTGACATGATAGCGAACCATTGGAAGAATGTGTAATCTGCCTCACCCACAACATCAGAGCAACAGTGAAGCCTCACCAAGGAAAGTTTCCTTTACCTAAAATGGCCGGAGAACAAATCATCATTGACTACACAGATATGATTGATAAGGTTAGAGGGTTCAGGTATCTCCTAGTGGTGGTAGATGCATATACAGGATGGCCAGAGGCCATACCATGTCGTAGGGAAGATGCAGACTCAGTGATCAAGTTTCTTATCACTCATTACATCCCCCTACATGGGTTCCCCAGAAGGGTGAGGTCAGATAATGGCAGCCATTTCAAGAATCATCATTTGCAGACAGTTGAGAAGTCCCTTGGACTCAGACACAACTTTGGATCAGTGTATCATCCACAGTCGCAGGGAAAGGTAGAAAGAATGAATCAGAGTATCAAACAGAAGCTCAGTAAGGCCTGTGATGCCACAGGCATGAACTGGTTAGACGCACTACCTTTGGCCCTATTGTCCCTTCGCAGTTCTGTAAACAGAGGCACAGGCTTCTCTCCTTTTGAGCTAACACATGGTCACCAGTTTCCTGGACCTGGAGCATTAGCAGTAGGGAAAGAAGTAGAAGAGATGGATAGCAAACCATATTACCAGCAACTTAAGGGCTTGGTATCAGATTTCTCCACCCAGGTTGCTGACGCCAAAGGGGGACCGGAGAAGCACGAGGCTAACACCGCAGAATTCATCTGGCTGAAGGTCATCCGTCCGAAGTGGCTCAACCCAAGGTTCACCGGCCCGCACAGAGTGACTCAGAGGACATCACATGCAGTTCGCCTCGAAGGAAAGGGGGAAACGTGGTATCATTGGAGCCAGTGCGCCGTTGGAAAACCTCCAGCAAGGACGTTAGACGACATCAGAACTGACATCGCTGCAGCAGGACGAGAGAGCGACACCTCTGACGACGACAGCCCAGCAGAAGCAACGACCCACACAACAGATGACAAGGACAAAGACACAGAGGTAACAACAGGCGATCTTGGAAAGGAGATTACGGCCGGCGAGGAGGCGGACACGAGTCTACTCTGAAACACACGACTCCATATAGGACCCGACTTTTTTACTCCCACCTTTAGGGGCACTTTCCAATAAGTAGCAGCATTTTTGTGCCCACCTATAGGGCCTCTTTCTAATAAGAGTAGTAGGTTATATATAACGAGAGGTTAGCCCTATAATTAAAGGGCAGTGAAAGTCTCCCCAATCACCAGACCTTCTATTTAACAGGTTTTTACTGAACCTTATATTTAACAGGTTCTGGGAGCACAGTATTTACCATTACAGGGTACTATTTTACACCCTTGTTTTAAAGGATCTCCTTAGGAGATTTTAGCATTGTGTTCAGAAGAACCTAATTACAATAACACGGACCACTGATTAAAGGTACTCAATAATGACAGACTGTGGATTACACTTCCTTATTGTTTGTTGGTGTACTCTGATAGTGGGAATCGTGGTTTACTTGGGACACTGTTTGTATCTTGAACACCATCCTTAGTTATTAGAAATAACCCTTGTTGTTGTGTTACATTGAAAATAACAACCTAACCATGTATGGGAGTTGGAGATGGTTGCTAGGGATGTCCCTGGTCACGATCATCACCGTTACCGTTATTTTTGTTTTGACTGATTCCATTGACCACCCAGACTCCATTCCCCCGCCAGAGGAGTCCGTAACTAGGGTCAAACGGGCCAAATATGAGGTAAAAGTTACCAAAATGCCTCCTAAACAAACCTTCACTTTCCAAGCAGGTAGTGATGGAATAATACAAATCGACCTGTGCAAAATTGCCCCCTGCAGAAACCTCGACAGGAAATATTCCTACCTAGCCAAATACGTCTGCTTAGCCCCTGCGGTATGTAACAGAAGCGTCACAGATAGGGTCAAAGGCGATCCTTACACTTACAGAGGCAGTGCATTTGCCAAAGGCGACCCCTATCTGTCCGTCACATACACCTACGGTTGTGCCTGCGAGTCCTGGTCCGGTGTCCTAGCAAATTCGGGTCCTGATGACTGGGGATACACGCCATCTTACCGATCAGCGGCAATTGTTAGATCCCTTAAATATAGAATGAAAGTGGTCAGGAGAAACCCAGACGTCCCGTGCTCCGCCAGGTTTTGTAATCCGGTGCTCATAACGCTAAAGAAGGTCGTGCTCTCCGACGCTGGACTTTATGTCCTCGCGGTACATGCAGGAAGGGGTTCGCCACAAGGCCTCTTCGAAATTAAAGTTATACCAAAGAGAGAGCAAAACCGTCGTCAGGGAGCATCTAAGGTTAAATACTTGTCTAAAGTCACATGTACGGATAAATGTACGGGGGATTATAGCCAACTTCAACCTCTAGACATCATCCAAATGGCCACAGGATACATAGATGACAATTTATGGCTAAAATGGGTTGTCCGAACAGCCCAAGAACAAATGGCAGGGGATTGCCTAGCCTGTGCTACAGCCCGCCCGCAATTAGTCACTGACCCTGCGCCCCTATTTTCCACAGATACCTGGGGTTACAACTGTATGTTACAACTGACCAAGATGGCTAGTCCTCCTAACTGCACCACCCTGGCCAAGGTTTTCCCTCCAATTGACAATGGTACTAGGACAGGCCCATTCACGCCTAACAGAGGCGCCGGTGGGTACACATGTTTCACCATGGTCCAAAAATCTCCGCGTTTTGATCTAGGAAATATCTCTGCGGATTGGTGTAACCACACCGTGTCTGGTAATAGTATAGGACATTGGGCCAGGGGTGGCCTCTACTATTATTGTGGGGGCCACCGCCTGTTCACCCGTATCCCCGAACTATCTGTGGGGTTGTGTGCTATGGTGCGCCTCCATGCACCCCTAATGTTACGAGGCGAAAAACTGGTGCACACGGACCCTAAAGCCTCCCTCAACATCAACCTAGTCACTCGACGTAGGGGACATGTGTTGTCCAAGCGTTACGCCCCAGGCCCCTTTGATTTATCTGCCAACTCTCCCACTTACATGGACTCCATAGGGGTGCCACGGGGTGTTCCCAATGAGTATAAACTCGCTGATCAAGTTGCCTCAGGTTTTGAGAACATTCCTTTCCTCGCAGCTATCTTCCCTATCACCCCTAACAAGAATGTAGACAGGATCAACTATGTACATTACAATGTGCTCCGTTTAGCTAATCTCACTAGGGACGCTGTAGAAGGACTCGCTGAACAGCTGGGGCCGACTTCCCTTATGGCAGTTCAGAATAGAATGGCCCTTGACATGCTGTTAGCTGAGAAAGGAGGTGTGTGTTCAATGTTTGGTGATATGTGTTGTACTTTCATTCCAAACAATACGGCTCCGGACGGTTCCGTCACAAAGGCTTTAGAAGGTCTTCGCACACTATCCATAACTATGCATGAACAATCAGGGATACACAACCCCTTGGAGGAATGGTTTACAAACATGTTTGGTCCATGGAAAGGTTTAATAATGTCTCTTTTGATTTCTATAGCTACTTTTATTGCCATTTTAGTAACATGTGGTTGTTGTTGTGTGCCTTGTATCCGCTCATTGTGTGTTAGATTCATCAGTTCCACCATTGAAGGAAAAGCTGTCCCTCCGTACCAAATGCCCTTGTTGGCTTATGCATCGGAAGGAGAGGATAGCATGATGACTCAGCAGACAGGGACGCAGTTTTAATATACTTTGGTCTCCCTCCACTGTCATAAGAGGTTGTTATGGTGGGCAGTTCCCGAAGGTTTAAAGTACTCTAAATCCCAGCTTCTGATGGATTTATATAATGTTGGGGGACAGACACAGTAGAAAAGAATGACAGTGGTTATGTGTCGAATGCTTTGTGTGAATTGATCTCTGGAGGTGAGATCAAAAGGGGGATTAAAGTAACCTGTATATCCTATATAACCTGTTCCAATAATTATAACCTGTTTTAATAATTATAACTTTGTCTGTGTAAAATGTATACTTATGAAACTAGACCAAGTGTTCTTATTTTGTTTTGTTTGATGTGGTCAATTGTGTGTGCGTTGACTTAGGAATGTAGAGGTCCAGTCGCCCCCCCGGGTTTTTAATGGGCCGGATAGGAGCATGGGGGGGTTGTAGGAGAAAGGTAATAAAACTGACACCATTGAGTCTATGCAGAGATTGTTCTGAGAGAAAGATTGGGATGCGGAGTGGTACGGCCAGGTGCTGAGGATAAACGAAGATAAGGATTGGTACCTCACCCCCGTGCGACCCAGAATTGTTTATTTTATGGCTGCCATAAAATATGACCTGGGACTGATCGGCGGCGCAGGAGATCCAAAGTTCCCACACTTATGGCTGACTCACTCTGATTCGCTGTTTAGACCTCGTCGATGGCTACTCACTCTGATTCACTGCCTAGGGCTCGCCCAGGAGTGAGTCCACCAATGGATGAACACCTAGGAAGGAGCAACCGACACAACTCCTCCCACACAACTCCTCTCCGTTTGTGGGCATAAATATTGAATTCTGTACGCTCGGGGCCTTGTTCTGTCTGACTGTCTGATACGTACATCGCACGGTAGTAAGAGCCAAGGCCCGAAGTACTTCGTTATATTGTACTGTTGTTTTTTACCATTAAATCAGCTTATTGTTAAACCTCATATCTCTGCGTCTGAGCCGTTCCTTTTTACAGCAGACCACTCATCAAACGAACAGCGCGGAGCGGGCTCGAACCTTCAACAACTGAAGGCTGCTTCACCCCAACATGACAAAATAAGGAACTGTATGACTCATCTGAGAAGGTTGTCAATGTAAACGCATATGAATTATCTGGAAACCTTAACGAATATTTAAAAAAAACATAACGCAAATTAATGAGGGTGACCGCAGCGGCTTCCCTGGACAGTGGCTTTGTCGATGCTTAAGCTAAGTGTCCGAAAATTGTCCGACTTCATGCCAATAATTCTGAAAGTATCAAAGCTAAGCTGAGATGTTACCAGGCCCGGACTGGCCATCGGGAGGACCGGGAGGTTTCCCGATGGCCTGGCCTGGTCTGATGATTTGTTTTTGTTAAGTATTGTGAATGCAACGCTGCACAAATGTGGGTCTGCCTCACACAGGATGACTGGCTGTTGTTGTAGTGGCACCCTCAGGCAGCCGTCAAGAGGGACGGCCCTACTTCAGCGAGTTTGTTGATGAGAAGAAGAGGTCGTTGAAAGCAGCACAAAAGAAAACTACAAAATAAAAGGCTATGTTAAATCAACTAGTTTATTAGCAAAACAGACAGTCCAATTCTCACAGAGTACTCTGGACTCAATTCTACCACCGTGGGATACAAGTTATCCGGACAGTCAGTCAGAAAGGAGTGCTCCAGTATACAAATGTTACAGTGTTTATACATCCTGGACGACCCCAGACCAGTGAGTCAGCTGGTGTTGATTTCATCTGGTCCGTCCTCTCTCTTTACAGTGTGTGTGTGCAAGTATGAACTAAGAGCACGTCCTGTTCTGAGTGAAACAGTCTCTCAAGATAACATTTGATTAGGTCAGCTGAGACCCCCTTGCACCATATATTCAAAAACTCACACACTAAACAGAACAGCAGATAAAAGATAACACCTTATTGATTCACATGACTAACAGAGTGAGAGACAATGGTCCTTCTAATTAGGTCAGCTGTCTTCGAGTTTAGAGGAAGTCCAGAGAAGGCTTTAGGCTATAAGAACAGTCAACCTTTGTCAGTTAACTACTCCTAAAGATGTCATGGGATGATGATGTTTAAACATATACAAGTATAGCTTTCAGAGAGAAAAACATGTGACATTTGTGTGGTAGGCTACATGATAAAATGTGTGCGTTATATCAAGAATCCTAAATGTTAATACATTTGATCTCATAATTCCCATAACAGATGTTTCACTATATGATGCACCTATCAGGTATAGTTGATCAATTATTATTTCGTTGTACAACAATCAAACAATAATGAGAAGTTACATCCCCTACTACCCCAGCAGCCTAACAGTAGCAACAATCATACAGCCTGTATGCACTGCAATGAGCACCACACATTTCATCTAAACAGGTTTAAGGCATACACATTCATTTATGGAATCTTTAAATGAATATAGAAAATACGCTGGATTAAACTTTTCTGCTATAACACTATAGCTAAAACTGTGAACACAGGTACATTACTGTATACATGATGTGGCCTGCCGACATGGCCACTGTCATACCGATCATACATTAAAGCCCTCGATCGGTCTCTGTGTGTCATTCAAGCTCGGCAGGGTGTGTGTATGTGTGGCGCGAGTGAGTGAGTGAGCGAGAGACAGAGAGGGAGAGAGAGAGCAACACAGTCTCACTCCCTGATAGTCCAATAGCGACGCTTGGTCAGGGTCCTATGGCGTGCAGTTGTGACGCACCGAGTCTGCTTCAGCTTCATAAACGGACGCAAAGAGCTTTCAACTGATTGCAATGTATTCCCATCGGTGGCAGGTATTTGACGCTCAGGGAAGCACCGCATCGGTCCATGTCGGCGGCACTTAAAGTGCCAGTGAAGTGCATTTTTTTGCGCCGAAATGAAATGGCAGTTTAATTTCTTACATATAATTGTACCTGTTCATGGCTAAAATAATTTTTTAGGAAGTGCGAGGGACGAGATAAACATCGCAAATTTTTCATCCCGTGAACGGCCGTCTGAGCCTACCGCTGCTGCAGACGATAGCGGCTGTGACGTCACAAGATGGGCCCAGTTGTGATTGTAAACATGGCGGAGACTTCGGAAAGTGATACTGGTGCGAGAGAAATGAGTGATTTTGACAGCTTTTCGGACAGGATAGATGAGGAAAGTGGCCATGGAAGTCAATTTATTTGAGGACAATATTTTGTCATAGATCTAGAGTAGATCTACACACAGGATTGGCCATCACCTGATCATACATTCATCTGTTCATAGCATGATGCAACATTCATGTTCACATGCAGTGTTGTGCTAGTTCTGAAAACCAGTAACTAGTTACAATTACTAGTTACTTCACTACTTACACCAAAAAGTAATGCGTTACTGTGAAAAGTAACTTTTTAGTTACTTAAAAAAGGGCACCCATTAATGCCCTTATACTGTAGCCTTCATTTCAGTACTGTTATTGCATCGGAGAATAATACAACCTGTTGATCAACTTGACATGCATTTGCATCACTGAACTCTGCTAAGCAATGTGGTCTATACAAACACAAACACAAAGATATGTTTCAAAGTGCCAATCCAGCCGCTGTTGCTTAGGTGGAGGTGGAGTGGCGTCTGGGTCTGTGGTCTTAGCTACTAGCTTCGTCCCAGCATGTTGTTTCTGCAGATGTTTCAACAGATTTTAATTGCTGTTTTGGGCAGTCAATAGGATCTTTGACCCGCCAAGACACAACTTACATTTAACTAAAACGTTCTTTTCTTTGTGCTCGACAAAAGTGAAATAGTGAGAATATCTCCAGGCGGAGAAACTCGACTTGAGCTCTGCCGCCGCCATGATAGTCTTGTTAGTAAACACAAACACAGTGGCCTTTATTTTTCATAAACAATCTACGAATCTACGAAACAATGACACCAGCCACTCACCTTCATCTTTTGGGAACAGAAACATCGTCACTTCGGCAGAATTGACATTACCACAGCCAGCGGCAATGCATCGCTTCCCGTGTGTTTTTCCTCCCTTTTTCCTCCCTTTTTCCTCCCTTTTTCTTCACTGTCGCCTCCATTGTCAGGTTTCCTCGATTGGCAATCACTTCCAGTCGACTGCGAAACACTTTCCAATAAAATACTCGCTCAAAAACGTTGGTAAATTCCACTTTGAAACAGAGACAAAATGAACGGTGGTGAATGTAAACACTTCGGCTGAGCCCATCTTCTGACGTCACGCAGTAGATCGCAAGCCACGCCCACGAAGGCGGAGGTCGACTGCAGATTTCCCAGCGGAAAATTCCAACTCGTCAAATTCGTTGCTATTCCAACATCTTTTATATGGGTTCCAATGGACAATTTTGGTCATTACTATACGTATTAGCATAACAGATCATGCACCGGCGCACACTTCACTGGGTCTTTAAAGGGAGGCAATGCTCATGACACGCATTTTTAAATAATTATCATACGATAAAACAGACCAGTCTCTGCCAGTCTTTATTTATTTTTTTAATCTGATGACGTTATCAGTGATTTTAAGCTGATTAATTACCGAAATAACATCAACCCTGTGGGCGGCGCCATTTTGACGAGTCACATGACTTATTTTACCGGACGTGACGTGAACTATGCGTTTGGACAAAATGACTCTAGTTACTCTCCATTGTTCTCACAATTCCATTGAAATATGCCTCATTGTATTTTTGCAAATAGGATATATTTGTTATCGTAATGAACAGGTGTTCCTATCACAAATTATATTTCAAGATAAGCTAAGTTTCATTTTGACTTTTTAACAGCCAGTCTCAGTTCTGTCAAAATACTCACAGCTAGCTGAGTGCTTCTAGGGCATTTTGATTGTTTTCACCTGTTCATTGAGAAAAATGTCCACTTCATGTATAATTTATTCAGATTTTTTTGGCTGTATATATCTCTTTAGTGATTTATGTTGCCTGATACACGTCCTCGTGTTTTGTTTAATACATTTAATTTCATAGTCAATGTCAACATCATGCCACATAATAATTAATCTGTGGTAGCAATATATGTATATTATTTACACTGTGAAATATCGGTATATCTAAGGAAATATGTATGAAATTATTACTTTTTAATGATGAATTAAACAAATAAGATGTTTGGCCTGAAATGAACGCTTTTCTTATTTAATATTCACGATTGATTTATCATCATCATCATCATCATCATCATCATCAGGCCTTTTCTTTTGGCATTGTATTTTTGACATGCTTGACAATCGGCACTACAATTTAAAAATATTGTGCATATGTTAATTTTAATTGTAAAGTATATAATGCTAAGAAGAAAGGGCTGTACCCGTCCAATTGACCCACCTTTCATTTATTGGTTCAACCAAAGAGGTGCGTTTCACATCCTTCATGGCAACCAGTGCTGTTCTCAATACAGCTTCTTCTAACACCACAGTGCCGAATTCCCTGTGTAAACATATGCAATCCAAGTCGTCGGTGACCAGTTTATTTTCAAGCTCTTCAAGCTCATGACAACATATGTTCATCAGAGGATTGTCCATGGCTACACACCGACTGCAAGTACACCATTCATGTACAGGTCCCTACTCGCCCCCCGAAATCAATTGCACGAGTAAAGGGATCGTCTCCAGCAAGATCACCGTGCTGTTCATCCTCATCGTCACTGGATTCCTGACGGTTCTGGCCACTTGGCTCGAACCTATATGGCTGAATTCCCCCATCCAATCTCTCCACATTGCTCAAAACTTCTTCCTCGGCTGACGAGTCCGAACTCAAATACTCCGCCATGTTTTCGTCGAACGAGCTGTGTGTTTACAAAGTGAACGCATAGATGACGTCACGACGTAGTTTTTTGGATCATGTGACTACTGAAAATGGCCAAAATGGCAGCTGCCTGACGGAATATACAGGTTTTGATCAAAAAGAGCTATAAAATCATTATTTACCGGGGAATATCGCTGATTTCTTCAGGGTATGGTTTAAACATAATGTTTCACTAAATACTGAAGTTTTTATTAATTATCTAATGAGTGGACCCTTCCTTTAAAGGCAATGTGAGCGTCCATTCCCATTGGATAACGGAGAATTTTACACCCGGAAATAAGTATTCTCCTTACTGTCGATTGATTTTACAGTGATATCTGCACTACTCATCAACTCAAAAACACCAGATTATCCTTGTTAATTACACAACATTGATTGGTTTAAATTGTGTACAATGCTTTTGTATTTTTCCCCTTCGACTCTGAGAAACAAATAGTTGTATCGGAGTTTAGGATGGCCGAAGACACTACACTACCCATAATCCTCAGCTATCGTTTGAGACTACGCCATGCGATTTGCTCGACAAACCCTGTGATTAGTCCTCAAGCTCTGTGATTGGTTGACCTCCAACTGCATTCCATATGAAAGAAAACGTTTCGTAAAAGATAAAATCATACTTTATTCAGCTAGTGCTTGCTTTACTCTTTGAAAGTCATCACATGAATGCATTGTAATAAATGGTTCGGCTGCATTAAATATTACACATCCGGCTTAGTTCTTTATTTATCTACAGAGATCAGGCCTCAGAATAGACCGGAAACTATTCTTTTACCGTTCTGTTTTAATTTCACAATAAAGTGAAACCTCCAGGGATGTATATAGTTTAATACTGGCAACTTCTAATTATGGGAAATACGAAAACGACTTTTAAAACTACAATTCCCACTAGAGACGCGCCATAGAACATGTTGCGAAACACACATATAGCATGTGTAGTTCTTTGGACACGTTCAAGTCCAGTTTTGGATAGTGTGCCGTCGATGGGTTTCATTCCATTTCAAAGTGCTGTTTGACGCTCGGCGTAAACTTCGCGCACTGCCACTCCAACATCCAATCACAGAGCTTGAGGACTAATCATGGGGTTTGTCAAGCAAAGCGGCTGGTGTAGTCCTAAACGATAGCTGAGGATTATGGGTAGTGTAGTGTCTTCTGCCATCCTAAACTCCGAAAAAATATTTGTTTCTCCAAATCGAAGGGGAAAAATACAAAAGCATTGTACACAATTTAAACCAATCAATATCACTGTAAAATCAATAGACAGTAAGGATAATACTTATTTCCGGTTGTAAAATTCTCCGTTATCCAATGGGAATGGACGCTCACATTGCCTTTAAAGGGAGGCAATGCTCATGACACGTATTTTTAAATAATTATCATACGATAAAACAGACCAGTCTCTGCCAGTCTTTATTTTATTTTTTTAATCGGATGACGTTATCAGTGATTTTAAGCTGATTAATTACCGAAATAACATCAACCCTGTGGGCGGCGCCATTTTGACGAGTCACATGACTTATTTTACCGGACGGGACGTGAACTATGCGTTTGGACAAAATGACTCTAGTTACTCTCCATTGTTCTCACAATTCCATTGAAATATGCCTCATTGTATTTTGTTGCAAATAGGATATATTTTTTATCGTAATGAACAGGTGTTCCTATCACAAATTATATTTCAAGATAAGCTAAGTTTCATTTTGACTTTTTTAACAGCCAGTCTCAGTTCTGTCAAAATACTCACATCTAGCTGAGTGCTTCTAGGGCATTTTGATTGTTTTCACCTGTTCATTGAGAAAAATGTCCACTTCATGAATATATTTATTCAGATTTTTTTGGCTGTATATATCTCTTTAGTGATTTATGTTGCCTGATACACGTCCTCGTGTTTTGTTTAATACATTTAATTTCATAGTCAATGTCAACATCATGCCACCATAATAATTAATCTGTGGTAGCAATATATGTATATTATTTACACTGTGAAATATCGGTATATCTAAGGAAATATGTATGGAATTATTACTTTTTAATGATGAATTAAACAAATAAGATGTTTGGCCTGAAATGAACGCTTTTCTTATTTAATATTCACGATTGATTTATCATCATCATCATCATCAGGCCTTTTCTTTTGGCATTGTATTTTTGACATGCTTGACAATCGGCACTACAATTAAAAATATTGTGCATATGTTAATTTTAATTGTAAAGTATATAATGCTAGAAGAAAGGGCTGTACCCGTTAAATGTACCCACCTTCATTTATTGGTTCAACCTAAGAGGTGCGTTTCACATCCTTCATGGCAACCAGTGCTGTTCTCATACAGCTTCTTCTAACACCACACCATGCCGAATTCCCTGTGTAAACATATGCAATCCAAGTCGTCGGTGACCAGTTTATTTTCAAGCTCTTCAAGCTCATGACAACATATGTTCATCAGAGGATTGTCCATGGCTACACACCGACTGCAAGTACACCATTCATGTACAGGTCTCCCTACTCGCCCCCCGAAATCAATTGCACGAGTAAAGGGATCGTCTCCAGCAAGATCACCGCGCTGTTCATCCTCATCGTCACTGGATTCCTGACGGTTCTGGCCACTTGGCTCGAACCTATATGGCTGAATTCCCCCATCCAATCTCTCCACATTGCTCAAAACTTCTTCCTCGGCTGACGAGTCCGAACTCAAATACTCCGCCATGTTTTCGTCGAACGAGCTGTTCGTGTGTTTACAAAGTGAACGCATAGATGACGTCACGACCTAGTTTTTTGGATCATGTGACTACTGAAAATGGCAGCTGCCTGACGGAATATACAGGTTTTGATAAAAAAGAGCTATAAAATCATTATTTACCGGGGAATATCGCTGATTTCTTCAGGGTATGGTTTAAACATAATGTTTCACTAAATACTGAAGTTTTTATTAATTATCTAATGAGTGGACCCTTCCTTTAACTGCCGCCGACATGGACCGATGTGGTGCTTCCCTGAGCGTCAAATACCGCCGCCGATGGGAATGCATTGCAATCAGTAGAAAGCTCTTTGCGTCCGTTTATGAAGCTGAAGGAGACTCGGCGCGTCACAACTGCACGCCAAAGGACCCTGACCAAGCGTCGCTATTGGACTATCAGGGAGTGAGACTGTGTTGGAGAGAGAGCAGCACCGGTTACGGGTATTGTTGTTGTTAGCATCTGGTGCTAGCCGCGCTAACGGGACATACAGAGCAGTTAATACAACAAGGTGGAGAGTCCTCTCCTGTCAGACTGAGAGGCTGATAACTACAGCTCAGTGAGGTAAAGGACTCTCTGAGTGTTTAGATAGTTAACTTTAGTCTAAGTTATCTCAGTGGGTCTCAAACGGTTTGGTCACCATTTATGTCAACACAAATGTACATTTGAGTGATTAGTCAAATGTGCATGAATAAAAAAAAAAAGAAGTTAACTAGATGAAATAAGATAAGATAAACTTTAAAAGCTAAAACTAGTCTTTACTGCTGCTTCACAGAGGAGCAGGGCGAGAGGAGGGAGGACAGGATAGGCTGATTCAGGTGCCCTGACATAGTCACAACACACTATAAATGAATAATAATAAAATAAACAAGTTTTAATGTTTGGCTATTGGACATGGTATATTATTGGTTATGGCCATATTCTTACAATTTTATGATTATTGAAAAGTATACAGTTATGTTTCTTATGGGTGTTCAGAGATGTATCCATAGCTCTAGTCTCTTTATATTGCCCTCAAAGTGCACCAGATTGATGCATTTAACTCCAAAATTACTAAACTGCTTTAACCCTTTGGAGTCCTGGGCTAATTTGGCCGTTTTCGCATACTTTTGATTTGTCTTACTAAACCCCATTAAGAAATGTTTGGCATGTCAATGTTTGGTATATTTTTTTTAAGGACAACCTCACCTATATAACCTGATAGTTATTTTTTTCATTTTGAGATACTATATGGATTGAGATACTATATTTTGGACACAAAATCACAAAAAAACGTAAAAACGGATTTTTAAAATGATATTATTTTTTATGTAGGTAACATAAACATGCACAACAAAACAATTTGAAAGCTGGAAATATATAGATGGGATGTCACTATGATAATGTGAAAGTTTGATTGAGGTAGAATGAACCTATATACAAATGTTATGAAGAAATAACAGGTGTATCCATAGGCGTTTTTTCCTCATTTCTCAAGTTCACATTATGTACAAAAATCAGTTTTTTCTGTCTTTGTCTGTGCCACGCCTCAAAGCAGTTTCTGTCAACTACGACACAGACGGCAACATCACAGACTCCTCCTCCTCCTCCTCCTCCTCCTCCTCCTCCTCCTCCTCCTCCTCCTCCTCCTCCTCCTCCTCCATGTCAAAAAACAAGCTTATAGCTTGACTCACGTTCAGAGTTTCTTCATCAGTTGAATCTTCAAAACTCTAAATCTATCTAACTATATCTAAATTCTCAATGTTTGCCTGTCACTTTACTTCAATCGCCGTCTCTCTTCGTCTCCCGCCGCCTGTCTTCGTATATCTTCGTCTCTCTCCATTTCCCGCCGTCTCTCTTCGGTTCCCGCCGTCCCTCTTCGTCTCTTTTCGTCTCGCTTCGTATCACTCCGTTTACCTGATTACCTCACCTCCTCCCTGGTAAATACATCCTGTTGAGCAGGATCTACAGTTTCCAGTATTTTCCGTTTCGTAAAATGATAAAATACGGCGAAGATATTAAAATATGTGCTTCCATTTTTCATACTTTTGAAATATATTTGTATTAACTTTATAGCATCCTATCTCCGTGTTACTGGGTCCTTTTGCATGAAATAAAGACTGGCATATAGTTTCAAGCCAGTACTTTCGACGGAAAGACACGGCAATGTTGTCCGGACTGTTGTTTTTATGCGGCACCGGCTTGAACAGGTCATGTGATCTGATCACGCCGGCGTGACGGTCGACTCCAAAGGGTTAAATGTGCCCCCGGACCCCCCTAGTGGATTTGAGGTCCACCCAAACAAAAACATGTTCACATGGCTAGGATAACAGTAACCTGTGTCCATATGTTTCTATTTGTGTAATATAATTAAACTATAGGGCTATCACTATGGGCAGCAACGCTGTAAATATTGACGATACATCCAGCAAAACGGCAAAGAAATAAACTGGCAGTGGCTTGGCTGGGTGTATAATTCCCGGCCTGACTTATTGTCCCAGTCCGGCCCTGGATGTAAACATACATTTTAAACCCCTCAGATTTCTCTTACAAGTTTGTCAGGCATTTCTATGTTATAGCACTACACATGTATATGTTTTATCTCCCCCATAATACAAGTAAATACTACTATCGATTGACACCATTACTTATACGTTTGAATGATGATATGAAAAAAACTCACCAATATAACAAGAATAATAGAAACTTCCATTTAAGAACATCAATATCTTTAAAAGTGCCTTGTGATGAAAAGGCTTATAGACTTGGTGCTGTTGTGTTAATGTCTATAGTTGAATAATTAGACTATAGACATGTTTGCTAGCATGTTGTTACCTGATGTTATACACAGGAGTGAAGGGGTGGCACTGGAACACTGAAACACACTGTTTGACCTGCTCTATCTTGTCCCAACTCAACCAGTTAACAAGAGGTGCCCACAAGTCAGGGCAAGTTGCAGTATTAATGCTAGGAATAGTTGGTCATTACCAAGGGTGGCTGAATAATGGCTATTGAAATTGAAAGCTGACAACTGAGCAGGACAATGATTTCGGAAGAAACTGCCTATCAAGCTTGATGATGACAAAGCCCGATATCGGTTTGAACTTCATAGCATGAATACTGGGCTTCAGTATAAATCCCCGCCCAACTTTGGAACTTTTCACTGTGATAAATAACAGTTCAAAAAACTTGCTCCCCAGAAGATGACTCAGAAATTGATAAAGAGGCCCTTTAGATTCTCATAGTGCCTCGCTTAGAACAGACATGTTTGCACTGTTTCCATGGCTGTGAGAATAGCTTAATATTCAATATAACTTTGTTCACCCCAACATTATTGATTTATGGAACGTAATGAACAATACACTTTCGAAACCTTGATCATGCTTACTTAATATAAATTGCTGCATTACAAAATTCTTAAAAACTATCCACACACTAATATTTCTGTATTATCTCTGTGTCCTTTCATCTCAATTTCCTGTCAGCAGGCTTCAGTGCAGACCCCTCTCCTCTTTTAGCCCATATTTTTCCCCTGACTTCATAACATGCTCTTTCAGATGGCAGGGGAAGCTGTCAGCTTCAAAACACCCAGTCAGACCTGGAAACTGTGAAGCAATCCTTTCATTCTAAAGTGTCCCTGCCCTCCCCTGCTGCAGCCTCCCAAACTCACCCATTACCTCCACCAACACCACAACGCCTCCCACCCCCTGCCTGTCCCTCTGCTGTCTGAAAGCCTCACTCTTTTATTCCGTTTGTTCCTAATTAGAATCACAGGCCGTCTGTGAAGTTCAAAGTCAAGGCAAACAAAGTAACTTCATGACTATTTTTTTTTAGAAGCAAAACCTCTCTGGTAATAATTTGGAATGCAGACCTTTGGTGCACCCCTGCTTCTTCCTCAGATTTGATGTACAAAGTGGGAAGTAATACAGGCTATAATGCAAACAATAAATACATAATGAGGACAAGATGTTTGAAGTACCCTCTTTAGATCTGGGAGCTCACTGTGTAATGCATTCCTGGGTCTAGGTGTCTGCTGCTGGTGTTGCTTCCCCCCCTCTCTTTGCCATACCTCATTTCTCCCCCAGAGCTGTCAGATTTACTTCCAATTAACGTATATCTGTTCCACTCCAGCGACTCAACACAAGCACTGAAGCTGCCGCCGCCACCGCTGCTGCTCCCAGCTCACAACTCCTCAAACTTTCTGCTGTTGCTATGGTGTCTGTCTTCTTCAAGGGCCTGATTGCCTGAATGTTGTTCAGCTCTCTGCTGGCAAATAAAGTCTGCTTCATTTCCAATATGGGAAAAGTAAACAGAGAAGATTCAAAGAGGCTCGAATTGCTGAGTTTCACAAATGTATTCAATGGTGTGATTCTGCCAGTGTGAAGGTGTACATACACCTAAATGTATACACCATAAACATAACTACAAAATGACCAGTATATCATATAACATGTTAAGGAGAGGTTGTCAAGTAAATAAGCGAAAAAGGGTATAAATTGTAGAATTGAACAACATTACAAAAGCCATCCATGGTAAAGTTGGCCTAAATGTCTGTATTTCTTATTTACAAGGGTGGTGTGTTTTAGAAAAATGTGTGGTTATACCATTGGTAATGGAAATATGAAAAAATGTAATAAAGCCAAGAGTTTATTTTTAAATCCCTTTAATTAAGTGTAATGTACAATTCTCAAGCATCGAATAAAAACAACTGAATCTATGATACAGCCAAAATGCCAATTTCTCACAGTTCCCAATAGAGTGATATTAATACTAAAATAATACTACAATCAGCACAGTTTATTTTAAAAGACCATGAAAGCCGGTGATGAGTACAGGATGTTTCCAAAGCCAATGAAGGCAGGCAGGGTGATTATGTTTAACCTGTTCAACCCCCGAGCCTGTTTTCCAGGTCTCAGGCTCGAAAATGACATTTCCAGAACAAATGACCATAACTACACTTCTAAAAGGGGAAAATTAATAATCTTTTTTCTCAAAGTAATGATAAACCTGTGAGTTGGATGTAGAAAAGTCAGAATCAATATAGATGTTTTTTATTTTAAAGAAAATTCAGATTGAACATAGTAAAAAACTGTAAATTATAGTGTCCGTCCAAAAATTCTTTTTTACTTATAGTGAAAACCAGCCTTGGATGATGGTATGGTAGACTAAAAGCTTTAGGAATCCAAAGTACAACATATAATAAGTACCCTGTATCAAGATTGATGCAAAACAAGTGAAATTTGACCTTTTTAGAGAGATTTAGCACAAAAAAAACCCTTATGGGGTCATTTGGGTGGATTTGACCTATCTCTGGCCCCCCTTGGTCGATTTTGATGATTGACATCTCTTTTTAACCGTCAGAGCCAATGGAATCGAGGGAAAGTTCCACATACACACACACAGGTTACCAAATAAGGAGTGAGAGTGACATGTAGAAAAACCGGAAGCTGCGCTAACCTCTGGTGCTACCATTAGCAGCTAATTTGTATTCTCCTATTTTTGCATAAAAATGGAATTATGGATTATCAATAATTTTTTCAAAGTGACAGACACATTGATTTAACCTATGGATTAACCTTCCGCGTTTTTTCTCGTTTTAATGCCATTGAACACGACTTTTGATCAGAATAACAGCTAAGGTGAGCATATGTCCGTGTTTTGCTACCTAAAGCTACATCCTGTGTTGTCTGTATTTGCTTCCCCTGTCACGAGTTCTGATCGCTCAGTGATGATCCTTATATTTCTATAATCTGTGGAATCTCAGGATGTTAGCTAAGCTTGTTTGTGCGGATCCAATAAGTATATCGATCGGTTTCGCTAGAGTTCTGTAATAACGGCATTAAGATTTTTTCGCTCAGGGCAGATTCAGAGGCTCAGCGTTAGTCTTATGTTTTTTTTTGCTAAAAATGGTTCATATCATCAGTTAGCTGAGTTTCTTCCCGTTACATGGATATAAAACATTCATAGTTTATTAAATATTAAGAATCCCTCAGACCAGGGCTCTCGACTAACTTTTTTCACCATCCTCCCGGAACCGTCCCGAAATACAATCTAAGCCATCCCGAAATTAATGTGGACCGTCCCGAATTTAAAATATTAGTTTTTCTACATTATCATTAGTTAAAATCATTCAAAGTTACCTTTAACATAAATACAACATCATACAAATCATTAGATGATAATTCATCAACCTTTTTATTTGAGTAAATCAGTCAAAAACATAAACAAATAATATATTTTAAAAACACACAAACAAGAAAGTTACTCCAAATGTAATCCTATCAAGTCCCATCCAATTAACAAAAATCCAACACTCTGTCCTGAAGACAGAACCCAGAGTAACCAGTAACCAGGATGACTGTAACACAGTCAGGAGACCTTGACATATTAATTAGTCTTGGAACTGGGGCCTTCTGGTCCTGCAGCCACTACTCCACCACTTGGTGACCGCTTTCTCTGCATTGAATTGCTGTGCAGGAGGGCCATGAACTGAGATGTGCAGGAGGAAGCTAAGCATCTCGTTAGACAAGCAAGACCTCCAGTCTGACTTAATTCTCTTCATGCTGGAGAATCCACGCTCGCAGCAAGATGAACTCATGGGGAGCACTTGTGTGATCTCCACTATGACCTTAATTTGCTTAAACTGGTCTTCCCTTCCAATAGCACCCGTAAGTAGCCTCTGCCACAGCACCTGGGGTTCAATGTGCCTGTAGTGACGCTGTACGAGGACTTTCAGGTCAAGCCACTCTCTCTTAGCTGCCTCTCCAGAAGTAAAGTCCCCGCATTCTGCAAGGATGGATTGGAAATACTCCATCAATTCAATGAGCTCAGCATTGCCAAATGTCGCCAGTTCAGCTGTGTCTTCTGGCCAGTTAGACAGATCAAAGAGGGTGGAGGTTGCCTTCAGAATCCCTGTCTCCAGATTCCCAAAGCGTGCTGACAGAAACCTACACAGGTCGTTAATGAGGCGGAGCTTTAGTGAGTTGAAGGTGGAATTGTTCGTTTCCCTCCTGTTGAGCTGGACATTCTGCCAGGTGTTTCCAGGTCCAACCTCATCCAGTACCTTCTGGAGCCTTGGGCCTGGGTCTGTCTAGGTTTGTAATAAAAGGAAAGAAAAAACATTTTACTCATTATAATCCATAAAATGAAAACGTTTTAAAGTATGTTATATTGTGACTATAATAATAAATATTGAAATGTGTATAATATATGGAATATTTACTCTGATGATGTTGATTTTGTCTAGACTTCCAGGCGTACATTATTGACATTTAAAATATTTCTTATTATATAATAACAGCACAAAATACTTCCACAGTTTTTCAATAATATAATCACAAATGACAAAATATCTTTACAGTTTTTCATATTTAGGGATTATATAAATACCAGTTTTACCAATTCCTATATATTCAATTGTTAATGTTTGTTAATGCTAGTGCCTTAATGTTAATTAAGGCACTAGCCTCCCTGTCATTCGGATCACTAGCATGGTTCTCAAAGTGAACCAGGGTAACTTTGAAGTTTTTCACCAAACCTTCAAGGGCCCTGGACATATGTGGAAGCCATCTTGTCCCATCAATGTTACCTGGTTTGACCACATTTATGCCCATAACTTTCCCAAGTGCATGGAGCTCACGGGAAGCTTTTGCAGAGTGGGAGTAGTGCTTGTAAACACCATTCAGTGTCTCCTTCAATTCAGCCAGCAGAGGCACTGATTTGATGCTGTCAAGCGCTGACAGCTCCAGTCTGTGAGCTACACACCAGATTGGTACAATTGAAACAATGTCCACAAATTGATTGAAGGTTTGCCATCTTCCACATATGTCAAGTAGACCATCTCCTGATCTTTCACGGAGCGGTCAACACTGGAATCGGACATGACAGAGAAGAAGTGTGTGTTTTTTAGTTTCTCCACCAGGTCATCCTTCATAGATTGACCTATGGCCTGGACAAAGGTGCGACAGGCATTGTCGTTCTTGTAAGTGTCACCAAGGTCCAGACCATTTTCGTGATGCAAGTCAACTAGGCTTGGAAACATGGTGAAGGGGGCTTCTTCTTTTGCCACAAAGTAAGCTATATTAAATAGCTTTGTCATCTTTTCTCTGACATTCTCTGACATCTTTTGTAGGACACAAGCCATGGGTGTTCCGCTTGGGTTTACTTTCGCAGCCTTCGCGCCTTCGCAGTCAGAATGTGATGTCGTTTTGCTGTGTTCTTGGAGTGTTTTTATCTGGATTTTGCCACCACCCACGCCAACGAAAAGGTTGTTCCCTTTCGCAAGACTGGGAAAAGCACGACAGCTTTTACAGAACATCATGCCTGTCTCTGCATCAAATTCAGCAAATGGGAAGGTTTTTTTCCACTCCGGCAACCATTTGCATTTTCTTTTTGCCTCATATTTGTTTGAGCTCAAGGCATTTGAGGCAACCTGCAAATAGAAATGTATTGTAACAATAGAGTGTGCAGCCTACATTATACTCACATGGATTTACAGAAAATACATGCTGTGTTTTTTTTTCTTTTTTCATAAAAACATTTTTTTTTAATTAGTATTGGTTTTTTGTTTATAGTGTGTGTGTGTGTGTGTGTGTGTGTGTGTGTGTGTGTGTGTGTGTGTGTGTGTGTGTGTGTGTTGCATACATGCATGTAGCAGCCGCGAGTGTGTAAACTGCCCCGCCCCCTCGCACACTACCCATCCCTAGTACATGGGGAGAGGCGCAGTATATTGCTAAGGACTAAATGCGATGGAGAGTTCTCATCTCAGCCTTATTACCCATAGGGGATGAAGAGGAGTAAGTAAATAAATAAGTGGTTAAAGTTAGTAACATGATCTGAGCTGTTGCGGAGTTTTGACTCCTCATACTGTAGTTAAGGTAACGTTATCGTCATCTCACTCACTGTAAAACGGCTGCTGACTGGTTAGATAGCGTTAACAATACATCAGTCTTACGTTAGTTAACTAACTGGTAACGTTAACATAACATAATACGAGCAAGCTTACCTCATTGACTTGGGTTGAATTCCCCGTTACAGCTGTGGCTGTCCTGTCTGGTTCTGCTGTGCGTTTTCTCGATGTAACGGTAACAAATTGCAGAATTCCTCCACGGGATTCCATTGTCATTCATTGTACATCACTCAACCCGCGAAATCACACACTCAGTATGTAGCTAGACCCGCAAATTCGCGGGCCAGGAATTTGCAGGTCTAGCTACGTTCTGAGTGTGTTTGAGCTCGAGGCATCACAGCCAGCTGTGCGGGTGGCTGACAGCCAGCGGCACAGCTGTAGCTACGTACTGTGTGTGTGTGTGTGTGTGTATTTCACGGGTTGCTAAATGCTTTGTGCGTGTGTGTTTATGTTGACAAGGAGGTTTAATAACTGTGTGCTACACAAAACGTGCAGTCAGTTTCATTTTCATCGCCGTTCGTAGTAGAGTTAGCAGGGTATTTTAATTTTAACTCTTGTCTCAAATTCGTCCCAAATTTTTTTTTTATCCTCCCCGACCCTATTTTTTCCGGCCCCGGGACGACGGGACGTCCTTAAGCTCGAGCTCTGCCTCAGACGCTGTTTCCTGCAGATGATGCGTTTTTCCGGCCGGGGGCGGGTCGATGGGGTTCAACAGGTTAATGGCAAATGATTACTTAATCCTTTGGAATATGTTATATTCACAAAGAGAGCACTGATCTACTCCCTTACAATAGCAGGCACTTTTTTTAACTATGCATTGCTTTGGCCTAGATTTACATTTTACTTATTTGTTCGGCACATTTTAAGCTTACTGGCTACTGGAGTGGCTCATTTTTCATAAAATAATACAGCATATTTTAAAAGTGAAAAAACAGCCATAAAATGCGACATTTTAACCAACTTAACACACGTTTCTTGCAGGAAAATGGGCGTTTAAAATTACCTTAAGAACACGTTAAAATAGTGGTGAAATATGGCACTCTAGGCTTTCCATAGACTCTACCCCTACGACCAAGCAGAGGATTTTCAGTAAGTCTGGACCTGATTCTCCGATGAGCATGCTCATGTTGAAATCTGTTTCTTTGTATTTATACATTTGGACTTGACAGCATGTATATCTATACTATCACTTGGATATAATGTCTTCATTTATTTATTTTGTATCAACGTATAATCAATTATTATAGATTAAGCCATCCAGCAGTATATAAATAATTTTAAATGAGCTCCATCTTTAAAAGCAAAGTACAAGAATGCATCAATAATTCAATAACAAATACATTATATTATTCTGAAATTGGCTATTCTTTATGATGAACATTTTATATTTGCTTTATACTTATGTACTTTTAATTAAGAGTAAGAATTTGAAGGTGGGATTTGACTTTATTTTGCTAAGTTTCCTCGAGTCAAAGATGGGAGTACCTATTCCACCGCTGCTGATTATCTGTTTGTTTCTGTATGCACACAGCGCTGTAAACACTCCCTGCAGCCGCACCGTCTCAGAGACATCAAACCTGGCTAATGAAGAGTTCAGTCTGAAGGAGCAGAGACCTGCCGACTATTGTGTACCAGCCGCGTGTATCACTGAATCTAATGCTGCATTTGCATGGCATGGTACAGCTGTGGGTAGTAGGTTGTAGATTTGTATTTTATGTTTTTTTTTAAAGATTTTTTTGGGCAACCACTGCCCCTAAATGGTATCTGCATCCTGGAGGAAACAGTTATTTGACAGGCAGTGTCCAATAGTGTAAAACATATGTGTAATATTGGTGTTACATGGGTGGAATATGGGTCTCATAACAGTGTAATGTGGGTTTAATAACAGTGTTACATGGGTGTACAATATGGGAGTAATAATAGTGTAACTTGGGTGAAATAGGGGTGTATTAATGCGTAATGTGGGAGCAATAACAGTGGAATATGGGTGTACTGGGGGTGCAATTACGATGTAAGAAGGGTGTAATAATGGTGTTACTTGGGTGTAATATGGATGTAATAACAGTGTAAAATAGGTGTAATTATGGTGTAATAGGGGTGTATACAAGTGTAATCTGGGTGCAATAACAGTGTAATTTGGGTGTAATGTAGGAAGTACTAATCATTAATTTTCCAAAATATGTATATGTGATTGCCCATTTAAGGGTTTAAGAATAGAATGTTTGGGAATCTAATAAAAAAGATAAAAATGGGTGTCAAATACCATCAAATCCTCCCACAGAATCCCTCAGTTGAGCAGCCTTGGCTCTCCAACTGGAAACAAAGCTCAAAACACACACTAAAGCTGTGGTTACATTTCACGTTGGACCTACGGTAACTGACAAATCAGTGCATTACTACTGTATACAGACAACAATGGGTGCCTTCGCATATTTAGATGTCGGGAGACTTTAGAAAATGTCGGTATTGTACTACTTGAGAATAATAATAGGCTAGAGTCAAAGCTCGGTTTAGGGTCTGTATAGCAACAAGAAAAAAGAAAAAAACACACCAAGACCGACAGATGGCATGTACACTGTCTCAGTCACAGAGAGCCACAAAAGGATTTGAAATGATACTGGGTGAATCTGGCCAACAGCCTGCTGTCTTAAAAAGAGAAGAACTGCACATGAACTTCAGTTTGGAGCCTTTAAAACACAAACATCTCTCTTTGTTTGTGATTTGCAATGCTCTGGGGAGAGTCCAAATTGGCATAATTGAACATTTTCATTTGTACTGCTGAGACATTTCAGTGTGTGTCCAAGGATGGTGCCAACATCTTGGATTTGGAGGACTGGAAAGAAAGATAATTTAATCAACAGTCTAGACTGTGTTTCTATAAAGATCCTGGAAGTTGTTTAACTCTTTAACTTGACAATGAACCTGACTCTTCTGCTGGCTATATCTCTTTCAGATATGTCCCTCATTTGTAGCTTTAGATATTTATAGAGCCTTTTCAGTACACTTGAGCTCCGAGCACCCTGATGTTCTATTCTGCCATAACATCTGTCTCTACTGTGGATCTCAGGTGTTTAAAGGAGCCCTATCATGCTCATGTTCAAATTCATGTCTGTATTTAGTGTCTCTACTGTGACATATCTCCATGCTTTAATGTTCAAAAAGCTCTTTATTTTTCTCATACACATCTTTTCACCCTCTGTCTGAAACCAGAGCCAAGTCTGCTCTGATTGGTTATCAAGCGAGGTGGAGTGTGTGGGAGAGAAACTGCCACTGGAGGGGACTCAGGGATTTTACATGCACAGAGATAATAGTGCCTCTTTAACAATAACTTTTATGATAAAGCTAACAAATAAGGGTCACAACATTAATACTCATACCTACAGTAATTGTCAAAACTTACCACAGGTTCATTAGTAATGTTTTATGTTCAATATCTGACCGATTTTCCCGAAATATATGAACTTGATTTCTTATTCTCGTGGTAAAAAATGAGAGGTGTCATGCTTTTCCGGTTATTACCCGTCCCCTTGTGTGTTATGAAGGTTTTTATGCATGTAAACGGTGTGCAGAGTCAAAACCCTCAAAGTACACTCTGTAGCGAGTAAACCTCTAACACAGAAAATACCTCCTCAAAACGCCTCGTTGGAGATACGTCATTGTCCATTGTTTACTTCCTGGTTCTTGTAAACGTTTTTCTGGCTGCTAAGCCATTGACACAGTGCTAACAGGGCTAACTAAGTTGCTAGCGTTTCCATATATCAACTCCAATGTCAGCAGATGCCTTACATGTATCTCATAGCAGGAGAATGTCTGCATTCACACACAAAATACTCGACAGTATACTCCGGGTGATTTACCGTACGGTCAGTCGCGAAACGTAATTACATTATAGCTGGCGTTCCTAGCGTGTATGCTACCGAGGTAAACAAGAAGGCTACTAACAGCTAGACATGAGTTTGATAGGGAAAACATTGTTTTTATGCCAGCTACAATGAATGACCGAACGTAGCAGACTACCCGTATAAGATTGCAATTGTAAACATGTTCTTGCTAGCCTAGACTAGCTGTTGTTCATAGTAGATTGGCATATTACACTGAACAACTACCAAACGTAGGTTAGCACATTAGCTGGCAAGCTAACTGTGTTGATTAGATAGATAGATTAGATAGATACACACTCCTACCACAACTACTACTAACGAATCTAAAACGACTAAGTTTCTCTAATATTTTGTGATTTGCATTTGATTTCGTCCAGCCAGATCAGGAAACTCCTGGCGTATCTGGCGGACAACACACACACGGGATGACCACTCTGATGCCTCGTCCAAAAAGCCCCGGCAGCAGCTTACAAAGCTGCGATAGGCAAGATGCAGAAAACGCCTATAAGGGGAGGAATGGATGATATATTATACAGTTTATGTATATTTACACATGTTCATTTTGTACATTTCTAAAAATAAAGTTTGATGGAAATACTTAGTAGCCTTTCTTCCCTGAATTATTTGCTCCTATAACATATCATTCATATATAGCAAACCATGATTTGATTTTTCATCAAACAGTAGTAGTTTATTACAGGTAAAAATAACTTACTCTTCTATAACAACAGTTGTAGGTACAGTTCGGTTAGTTAGCGTATAAAATATACGGCTGTACCGACACCATTATAACACTGAAGTTCCGCTCAGAGCGAGCCGAAAAAAGCACTGTTAGACATGGGCGGAGCCTCTCTGGTGGTTGACTAATCAGAACAGAGTGGCCGAGCTGACCAATCGGAGCACACTGGGCTCACAGGGAGGGGGGGGCAAGAGCTGCAATGAGCCGTTTAGTGGAGAGAGTGAATCCTGCTGAATACACACACTTTACAGAGATGCTGTATGCAAAACCAATGTGAGTTTGGAAAAATGCACAGTATAAATCTATTTTAGTATACCTCAACAATGGAATTATGATCAGTGGAAATGGCCTTTAATACATTCCATACAGTTCATTAACAAGATTCTTCTAATCTTAATGCATTAAGTTGTAATCTTTGAACCAGTTCCTTGTGATTTGTTATTTTTAATTAATTGCTACTCTTACAAGGAATAAGTAATACTCTTCTTTTTTTTTTATTGACTGGATATCTAAGATTGGATATATTCAAACAGAATTTTACTTTAGTGCAATCTTTAAGCCTTCAAAATTAAGATTCACATATTTTCTGGGCATATCCATGCCAGAGGATGACTCTTTAGGAAGTGAATAATTATCTAAACAGAAATTATCTCTTTTTTCATAATTTAACCCGTGAACAGGATCGACTTGATACTTTAAAAATCAGTAGTGCAGCGTTTGTTCCATAAAGCAATTCCTTGTTGCGAGGTATAATGAACATTACAGCCCCCAGAGAGCAGGGTTTAAACCTTTGGTCTTATTTACCAATGAGCGGGATTTAAAAAGGTAGCAGAGTTGTGGTTTTGCGATAAGTTCCAAACAACATCAGTATTTCCTTGAAGATATACTCTCAAACCTGGGCCCTGATTAAAATCCATAATAATAAGGGTAATTCTCCAGGGATGGCAGGAGATACTTTACAGTAAATGCATAATTTATTGGCTTTCAGAATATGAATACCATTAAATCTGAGTGCGTGTCTAAACAATGGTTATCTTCTGAAATTGCAAATGTTATTTATTTTTCATTCTACTGCTGAGCGGAAGAAAGTTTATGAGGTCAGTGGATTATGTTTCCTAAATCATTGCCATTTCATAATAACAGTATAAACAATACATACAGATGATGAGCTGTGCACTTGGCGGGTGGATTGGCAGGCGAATGGTTGTGTAATCACTGCTGGTAACTGCAGATCTGTGAGGACAAAGGATTCCTTCCAATCCCTTCTAAACTAATACATCATTCATTTCAAAGGCAGGCGCTCTGTTTCCAAATTCTGGTGATATTACTTTCAGCACTCATTCCCTATCTCTCACAATGAGGGGGGGAGTGATTTGAATTAATCAATTAACATTCTAAAATGAATCTGATAAATTAGATTTTCCCTGCTTATCATAACATTCCCCTTGTCGATACTGTCCTGGGCTAACATTGTCAAAGTCATTAAGTGGCGTTTGGAATTATTATTGAACCAAAATTAATCTTGGGAGACTTCAGTGGATCGGGCTTTGTGTAATGTACTCTGAAGGCATTTAATCCGTTTTAATGGAAGAATCCATTGGGTGACTGTTGTCAAAAAGAACAAAAAGGAAGTTAAACAGAGGGAAGAAAAAGAAGGGATTGAAATAGACCCCTAGCATAAATATTATAACCTGTGATGTGTCATTCATCCCACACTTGGAAAAACACTCATAATATCGCCAGTCTGTACGGATCCTACTAACTTCCTGATATATAGTGATTTTTCCAAGGCTGTGAGTTTAATGTCTGAATCAAACTGTAAACATAAAATACAAGATTTTAGAGTTTTTTACTTTTTGTTCTTTTCAGAAAAGGTTCACTCACGCGTGTTTCACTCACAGCACATCTTCACACCAATTGATAAAAAGAAAAATAATCTCACTCTTGTAGTAATATCCTATTCCTGCTGTATGTCCTTCATTATATAGAGTTCACATCTGAATAATAATAAACATTAAATAAATACATACTGTATACGTCCCATGTCATACTGTCTTTTAATTCAATAAAAATAAATACTTAAAGGCGGCCTATAATGCTCATTTTCAGGTTTTATCATTTAATTCTGTGCCTCTACTGTGACATGTTTCCATGCTTTAATGTAAAAAAAAAACTCTATCTGGGGGGGACACAGGGATCTTAGTCTTTGCACACCATTAACATGGTTGACAAAAATGTATATAATTTACTTGACAATATTCAGAAAGAAATACTGAGATTATTTTTAAAAGATAGTTCAACCCGATTTTTCACTTGACTTATTGGTGAACATAAACTGATCTGATGTTCATATGCATCCAACAGCTATTTGTTTTTACTGTTGCCTGTAAACACAGTCCTAATTTAATCTATTTCAAGCATTATTGATATATACAAATGTAAATGTGCATGCCAATGCATTTAAAGAAATCGCACATGTGACTGTTAGAGTAAGGGAGACTGTGATGCCTGTTGCCATGGTTTCAGGTCTGACAGCATGGTAATTTGGAGGTGGTTGTGAGTGAAGCCTTGGCTGGAGTCTTGCATCAGAGGAAGGTCCACGGCATTTGAAGGGCAGAATAATTCTAGCTACACAAGTAGGATTTGAAATCGAAGAGACTGTGAACGTAACTGTCCATCATGGTGTCGAAACTGGCTGGCTAAGTACTGAAGTGTTGTTCGACCGGATGTAATGCTTTTATAACAATATGTGGAGTTAGACAGCTGAGATAGCAAGGGTCAGATCATTGCTTTTCATATTGTCTTTGCCTATTAGCTCTTTTCTACTTTTGTGTCTGTTGTTGTTTATGGGTTTGTATGTAAGGGTTTTGATGGGGAATATGTGCTCCAATATGTGCTGTATTTGTGCATATCTGTTCTGTCAATGCTTATGTGCTCTTGTACGTTTTCTTTGTTTACTTCTGTTACATAATGACATCGCTATGTAACACTAACACTTTTCTTGGCTAGCGCTCCAACACATTGTGATGGCTAAGGGGCGGGACATCTCTTAGCAGTTGACCAATCACAACAGAGCATTCCAGCTAACCAATCAGTGCAGACTGGGCTCTGGTTTCAGACAGAGGGTGAAAAGAGGTGCTGCAGCACAGGCAGTATGAGAAAAATAAAGAGCTTTTTGAACATTAAAGTGTGAAACAAATTGGGGCCCTTTAAGTAACACACAATCACTTTAGGACACACCTCGTAAATTCACAGCAAATAACAAGGCAGAAAACCACCAACAAAGTAGCCCAACTATCTTACCAAACCGGCACCGCCAAAGACAGCCTTTTGACGAGCCCTCAAATATGTTAAAGCCACAAGACAACGTCAAACATTTGTGAATGTAATTACATCTGTAATACAAAAATAACACCTCAAATCCCTTGAAAAACCCCAGTACCCGTTATGAAATCGAACCAGTGCTCCCTCACTCATGCCCAGTACTCCTTTTAAAGGGAAATCCTGTATTCCTTTAAATCAGGGGTGTAGTGCTATTTTTATTTTAAGGGCCGGAGCGCACCTATAATAATAATAATAATAATAATACATGACACTTATATAGTGCTTTTCTAAAAACTGAAAGACGCCTTGACAGAAAAAAAAAGTTTACGATATAAAAAGCATGCAAATCGATTTAGTATCCTATCCATTTGAACATGTTTAATTGGGGGGTGGACCTAACATCCTCTAGGGGGTCCGGGGGCATGCTCCCCCGGGAAGATTTCTTTTTACATTTTGAAGTTAAATGCATCAATCTGGTGCACTTTGAGAGCAAAATTAAGGACTAGATCTATGGATACAGATCTATGGATACATCTCTCAACAACACCCATGTGATACAGAACTGTAAACAAATGGAATTTTCTTTATGCATATTTGACTAATTACTCCCCTTTTAAACTGTATTTTTGTTTTACTGTCCTATAGTATAAGTTGGAGTTATTTCATACCTGTTTTTATGTATTCTTTTGATTTTGTTTAACTATAAAGAGAAAGGTGTGCCTTGGAAATACTTGTTTACATAAATAGTTAACTAAACGTTTGAGACTGAGATAACTTAGACTAAAGTTAACTATTTGAACACTCAGAGAGTCCTTTACCTCACTGAGCTGTAGTTATCAGGCTCTCAGACTGACAGAAGAGAGCTCTCCTCCACCTTATTGTTGAAACAGCTCCTTATATCCGTTAGCGCAGATAACTAACCAGATGCTAACAACAACAATCCCCGGTTCCGGTGAGCGCTCTCTCTCTCACTCGCTCGCTCACTCACACAAAATGCGCTCGTGCCACACACATACAGAGCCGAGCTTGAATGACACACAGAGACCCAGAAGTACTTGTACTGTATCATATTAGTTTTGATGGCTTTATTGTATGATTAGTATGACAGATGAACAGATGCCACTGGGCTTACAACTAAAGACACAGCTACGCAAAAAACGCGGCATGTGTACAGCTCTTGATGTGTACTGCAATTTTTGAAGTGCCGGAGCAGTGTTCTGGTGCACTCCGGCAGCACTAAACCCCTGCTTTAAGTTATTCCTCAACATCTCTCTGTGTTACATACTTTCTACATCTCAATACCACATATTATCTACTGATTCCTCACACAAACCGGTGTTTTCATATTAATCCTTGTTTGGTTTAGTGCAGTGCCCCATCAAAACCTACCACGGTTTCTTCTCTCCTATGACCACTGCCCTACCTTCAGAACTCTGACACTCTTTTTTATGTGATGTAAATGCCTCCCTTTACGGTATTTGTCCCACCTATTTTGGCACATCTGATTGACTTTTTCCCAGATTTCAAACTTAACCTCTACCGTACTAATATTAAGAGAGATCCATCTCCTCCAGCATTCCTTTTTCATGGTTCATTAGTGCAGATCAGGAACACCTGAGTAGGGGCGGAGCCACGAGCAGACCAGGAGCACCTGAGCAGACCTCCGCAAACCGATCCGACCCGTCGGCACAAGATCCGCAAACCGACCCGAACCCGCATATCCAACACACTCTCACTCCATAAACGTCCAGGAGCGACGCTTGGTCAGGGTCCCGAGGCGTGCAGTTGGGACGCTCCTAGGCTCCTTCAGCTTCATAAAGGGACGCAAATAGCTTTCAACTGATTTCAATGTATTCCCATCTGCGGCGGGATTTGAAGCTCATGGAAGCACGGCATTCGTTTGTGTCGGCGGCTGTTAAAGGCAATGTGAGCGTCCATTCCCATTGGATAACGGAGAATTGTACACCCTGTTGCATTTACTGTAAAGTGTCCTTACTGTAGGTATTTGTATTATATGTGCAGCACTTTGGCTCGACCAAAAATCGTTTTAAAAATGTGCTATATAAATAAAACCCGATTTGATATAACAAAATACATCCTTCATAAACGGAACCGGAAACAGACATAGGCAAGATCCTCAGCTCGATGATTGGTTGGTTTAGCCGCAATGCATGATGGGATTTGGTGTTTATGCGATGTTAAATCCGAAAACATTTAAAAAAAATTAAATAATACATTATTCCGAGTGTGCTTGCTTTTCTCTTTGAAAGTCATCACATAACGGCATTGTAATACACGGTTCGGCTGCATTAAATATTACATATCTGCCGTAGTTCTCTATTTATAGAGCCCTGATGAGAAGTCTTCTAGACAAACAGGAACAACTGCCGCCAAAACTGAAAACTTGACGTGGATCTTAAATATATAAGCAATTAAACAACATCTTACATTTCTTTTCACACAATACGTCTCCTTGCAGTATCAACACTAATTCAGCTGACTTTTATATTTGATCCAATTGGTAGATAGGCTGTATTTACGCCATAACGGTGCACAGCTGATAGAAAGGGACACCTACTGGTTAAAGCACGTTATTGAATTTTATAATTCAATAATAATAATAATAATAATAATAATAATACATTACATTTATAAAGCGCTTTTCCTGGTGCTCAAAGTGCTTACAAGCAAGTAAAACAAAAATAACAACAAAAGTAAAAAGTGCTAAGCTAGGTGGAATAAGGGCGAGGGGTCAGTGAATTAGGAGTTGAAGGCAAGAGTGAAAAGGTGAGTTTTGAGGGATTGTTTGAATGATGTGAGAGTGTTGGCAGATCTGACGTGGCTGGGGAGGGAGTTCCAGAGTGTGGGGGAGGCTGCAGCGAAGGCCCTGTCACCCCAGGTCCGGGGCTTTGTCCTGATGGGCTGCAGTAGGTTAGCGACGGGTGGGGGTGTGTCGTTGGATGAAGTCACAGAGGTAGGGGGGGCAAGGTTGTTGAGGGCTTTGAAAGTGAAAAGTAAGATTTTAAAGTCAATGCGGTGTTTGATGGGGAGCCAGTGGAGGTCATGGAGGATAGGGGTGATGTGGTCGGAGCGTCGGGTGAAGGTGAGCAAGCAGGCAGCTGAGTTTTGGACATATTGAAGTTTTTTTAGTATGAATGCAGGTGATCAAAAAAGTATGCTGTTGCAGTAATCCAGTCGGGATGTTATGAGGCGTGCACTCCTGGGCGCTGCCTCCTGAACCCCTGCAAAAACCGCGACATAAGCGGCTGACTGAAGGCTGACCTGCCGCCAAATCCCTCATGGGCTGGCCCACCATCATCTGTGTCACCTCTGCGAACCACGGCGCCCCGCGGCAATCTGGGGCCACTAGGATGACTGACAGACGTTCTCGTCTCACCCTCCCCAGGAGAGGGAGAATGAGGCGCAGCGGTGGAAAGGCGTAGAGCAGCTTTCTTGGCCATGGCTCGTGTGCAAACGCGTCCACCCCCAAGGGTGGATTGTCCCGCCGAGCCATGGAAAACCACAGGGTACATTGGCTGTTGCGTTGGCTGGCGAACAGGTCCACCTCCGCTCTCCCGAACTGGGCCCAGATCTGCTTCACCACCTCCGGATGAAGCACCCACTCGCCTGGCAGGGGCCCGCCTCTTGACATGAGGTCGGCCCCCCTGTTCTCCAGTCCCGGGATGTGGAGGGCTCTCAGAGACAACACAATCTCTGAAGCCCACACCCACAGGTTCTCCGCTGTGGTCAACAAGGCGGCGGAGCGGAATCCGCCCTGCCTGTTGATGTACGCCACTGTGGTGCGGTTGTCGCTCCTCACCAGCACATGTTTGCCCTGTATTAAGGGTTTGAAATGCTGGAGGACCAACACCACTGCCCGTAGTTCTAGAAGGTTGCTGTGCCGAGTCTCTGTCCGAGACCAGCGACCACCTATAGCTCTCTCTAGGCAGGTCCCCCCCCATCCTGTCACGGATGCGTCTGTGAACACCGTGATGTATCGGAGGTTGCCCCCCACTGAGGGGGGGATGGTCACCAGACGTCGTTTATGCCTCTTGGGATCTAAACGATGGCCGGCAAACCACCTCTGCAGGCGGCGCATATGCAGCAACCCCAGCGGTACCACGAAGTGAGCAGCCGCCATGAGACGCAGAGACTGCATGATGGTCAAAGCTTTCACCGTTGCCCCCTGTCGCAGTCTGCAAACTGCCCGAAGCAGAGATGCCTGTCTGCTCTCTGACAGGGTGGCGCGTAGCCTGCCTGCATCGAGCAACATCCCCAGATACTGCACCTGTTGGTGAGGTATGGGATTGCTCTTCTTCCAATTGACCGCAACACCAAACTTGGTTAGGTGTAGGATCAATTGGGCTGTATGAAACATTGCCCATTCCCTGGCCATGACTATGAGGGCACAACAGACACCGCCTGTTTTTGCAACAGGGCCTGAATCTCTGCCGAAAGGAAACCTATCTCCTCCAGGGATGATAGATTTGCCTCTCTTATGCCGTTGAATGGAGGAGGAGGGACGCTGCAAAACTGGAGTGAGTAATCCCGTTTCAGTGTCCTGTCCATCCACTTTGTTAATACACAGCTGAGCTTCCATTCCCCATAACACTGTGTTAGGGGACAAGCAATCAGCTGTGGAGCCACAGCTAGGAAGCTGTGGTACTCCCTGGTGGCCCACTCCGCCGCCAAACTCTCCATAAAAGGAAGTTCGGCCCATGGGGGGCTGACACAGAAAGGGCCGATTTTCTACTGAGGTCCTTGAACGCACCGCCATAATGCAGCCTTTACCCAGACGGTAAAATGCATTAATCTGAGTTTTTACGCTAGGTGCGGTGTGTCTCCTAACAATAACACGCCGGCCATAATGTCCCTGTACCCGCATAGCGCTTTGATAGCATTTCCTGCGGTTTATCACTCTCACATGTGCATGCCCACTAGCTGCTTCCTTTACTGGAGTTATAACTGGGGCAGCGAGTGGGGAATCTGTACGGTTAACATTATGTGGAAGTGTGGAATTGTGGAGAGAAATGACACTTAGACTGGGATACATGCAATCATTTTTATTGAAGGAAGGATCACAATTTTTGCATCAAAGAGGGAGGAGGCGGGATTCGCCCTCGCGTCCTGGGTGGAGAAAGCCACTCTCTTCGCCGGGACGCTTCCTCCCACCGCCAGTCAGCTCCGGGAGGATGGTGCACCCCACCCAGAAGCCCTCTGCTGAGGTGGAGCCGGAGCAGAAGCCTGTCGGGGTCAGACAGCCCGTCCCCGCGAGTGCCGGTATTGAGCCGGTTCCGCGGGAAGAGCCGAGGAGGTAGAGGGAGCAACGGGAGCCGTGGGGGCTCTGTATCGGCGCCTCTCTCTCTTTCTTACCGTAGCGCCGCGCTCTCTCTCCTGAGGAAGAGCCCGAGGAAGAGCCAGCGGCAGCATGCGGCTGAGCTGCACCTTCATCCAGCTGCGGCGGCTACATCATGGATCAGATTGTTCATCTGACCAATGCAGCGGTCCGAATAATCGCTCCCGTCCTGAGGCGGGGGTGTCCTGCTGAGGGGTGATCAGCGAGACACCCAACACACAGATTATTGGCCGATTCCCGCCATACCTGCCACTGGAGCCTTCGGCGAAACGAAGGCCGGCTGCGCCGGACGAATCGGGCTGTAGAACCCCTGACGGAGGCGGATCATCGGCTTCGGTGGCAGTGGTGGGGGGAGCGGTAGCCCTACACGCTCCGCCGCCATGGTCATCACCGAAGGGAAGTCCTGACGTGCAGACCTGTGCGGTGGACCCTCCTGGACGCCAGACCCGGAAGCACCAGACATCGAGGAGTCCTCATCGTCTTCCTCCTCGACAAACGGGGTTGCCTGGCCCGTCGGAATGGCGAAAACGAATGGCACCTCCCCGGCGACATCCTGTTCCTCCATTTCCACCACCACGAGGTCCAGGTCCTCCGCCTCCTCCGGCGAGACATAAAAGTGCTCCAGACGTCGCCGGCGGCTAAGTCGTGGGAGCATACGGCAGGCATTGCAGGACGGAGATTGGGTCAGGACGGAGATTGGGTCAGGCCGTCCGTGGCGTGGTCAGGCCCCAGACACTCAAAACAGAGGCGGAGGGGATCGGCCGGTGCATGCAGGACAGGGCCGGGGCTCAAGGAGTGGTGAGTCCATGATTTAACTTTCTTTCTCTTTATTTCACGTTTACGCTCAGTTGTTTTATCCTGCTCGCTGAAGAGAAAGGATGACAGTCAGGAGGCGAGGCCGCCTTATATACGGTGAGCTTGCGCGCGCATTCAGGTAGGCCCGCACCGAGGGGCCGGCTACGTTTATAGATATCTCAGTAGGTGAATGCTTGCATAGTATGGTTGAGAGGTAGTACCCATAGAATCCAGTAGAGGGCGGAGCCTGTGTAAGATATAACAAACGTAATGTGGGAGAAAATATGTTTCTAGCTAAACGTAATTGAGAATGCTGTTTAGTTCTGTGGGAACGTAATTTTGAGGAGACAGGGTTGCATAGCTCCAAACATCTGCGTAAATTCACAGTATTTGTATTTTTGGATAAACTAATCACATATAAATTGGTAATCTAAATGGATACTTGCTCCACTGAAAATAATTGTAAATCCTGATAACATTAAAAAGATTAGAAACGGACAAGTTGGCAAGAAAAGGTTGATAAACAGGAGACACTTAGCAAAGTAGCAGCAATTCTGCTCTAAAATGAAAAGTTTCTGCAATTCTGAAGCGCCTTAGTTAAGGCGAAGAATAAGGTCAATGGTTGTTTGCTGGAACCTAATATAGCACACATATCATCATCAGGAAGGAAACCAATATGTTTTACTCTTTGTTAACAGACATCAAATTTGTATAAAAGGACATAATAAATCTCCACCGATTGTCTTTCAGTTTTCAGGTCAAGTTTTAGAGTGACCCTAAACTTGAACTAGCAACAACTTGTTATATTGGTAGATCAGCTGAGTACCCTGTGGTGGAGCAATGATTATAAAAGTGTGTTCTGATTGTCAGAATCATGCACGCACACACAACATTGCACACACACACATGACAGCCAGCGTGTGGGGGAGGGGAAACACTTCCCTGCTGCAGTTCACACTTTTGCACTGATTGACAGTGGAAAGTGGTTACATAAATGTAACAATGCACCAACAAATTCAGAGAAGAAGAATCTAGAAAAACATGGTTGTAACCAAAGCAGTTCAAAAATCCACACAGCCCTTTTTCATGGTTAAATGCATTAAAAAAAAAGTGTGGTTAAGGTCAGAAAAGAAACAGCAAGGGTTCTGATGCTGTTCAGTATAATTCTCATTGTACTAAACTGTTATTACTGTTACAGCCTAGAGATATTGGACCCCAAAGCAAAAGACTTAGAGAGAGATGGTCAAAAACAAAAAGTTTATTTAAAGCAGAGGCACAGGTAACGGCAGTGGAGGCAGGAAGCTGGCTGGCACGGAGACAGAAAGGACAGGAGACAAATCCAGGCGACGAGATCACAGGTACAAGGAGAACAGTGAGACACACAGGAGGTTCAAACACGACGGAATTATCTGGCAGGGAAGTGGCAAGAGGACTGGGCTTTTATGTCAACAGGTTGAAGAGGTGAATGAAAACAGGTGTGCCTCGTCTGCTGCTGGGAGGAGCCAGCCAACTCCCTGTCACACACCAGCCCTGCAGTGAAAAACAGAGAAGGGAAGGGGGAGACAGAAGAAAACACAAAAAAAAAAGCACACAACAAAACCAAAACTAAACAGAATCATCACAATTACTCTGTATATCCAGCATTTTTCCTACACAGTTCACCATTGTTGGTTGCATCCTGATATATTTGCATGCCTTTTGTATCGCTGCTCCCTCCATCACCCGTCTCCTCTACAGCTTTGATGTGACTTTTACTATAAACATCAATACAAACACAACTTGTAATGAATTGCACTCCTCCTCTCTTGTTATGATCATTCTCTCCAGTGTAATTATTTCATCCAGTCATCACAGCAGTGAAGACCAACTCCTATTAAGAGCCTCATTGATCTGCAGAGGAGGAAGAATGCATTGGATTGCAGATGGCATATACAGTCTTTTCAAATAAATCCAGCACCACTCTGCTGCAAACACATTAGTCAGCACAGTCAGGTTCCATGTGTACACATGAAGTAGCAACACCTTTTGACATTAAGTACTATTTTGTATTAAACAGTGATTAACTGTATTCTTTCCTGAATGGATAGTGTTGCTTTTAAACACCATTGACCTTCACTTTTAATGCATGAACAAGTTTCCAATTGAAGTATCAGGTGTTAATCATATAATACAATGTTTTCTATCACATCATCTGCAAACAGATTTAATGCATGCAGTCACATTTGTTGTACTAAACAAAAGCAATAATGATGCTTTTGGTTACTGATTATCTTTATATGTATGCATATAGGATGAGCAGTAATCTGGAGGGAAAAAATGAGCTTCAACAGATTGTCTCTCGCTGTGTGTATGCTGTAACATGTTGGTTATCTGGTCTTTATTTACAAACCCAGGCAGGCCACGCATGCATCAGAATCTTTTGTGCTGAAGTGGCTAGCAAGTGGCCACCCTATAAGACCCTAACCCTCACCCCCCCAGGTTAACACTATTAACTCTGGCGGCACTTTGGCCTCAGTTGGATGCATTCCTCGGTAGTGGAAAAAGTACCAAGGACAATTATGGTCTTAAAATACTCCAATATAAGTACATTTAAAATGTCACTTAAGTAGAAGTAGGATGTGTTATCAGAAAAATGCACATTGTGTACCAAAATTAAAGTACTTACTTGTAGAATTGCTCTTGGATTTATAGGTTATTGTTAGGAATCTTGACTCAAATGCACAACCCAGAGACAAAAAAGGTTTGAAGAAAAATAATCTTTACTTTGCAAAAACAAAATCACTCTTCCAGAGGATATAACAAACTGTCAAAAGTAAAGCGTTCACAATGGAGGATAAAAGGCAAAACACGAGTCCTTTAAATGATGGCTTGGATCTGGCTTCATGGAACAAACGAACAATACGAACCGACAACTAACAAGGGGAGACAGGACAATATATACATGAGGTAAGTGGGCACAGGTGGAAACAATCAGGGGCGGGGCAAACACTGACGATGGCGGGAAAAAGAACCTAGGCAGGAAGTAAAGGGACCTGGAATGAGACAAGGTGAGTACAAAATAAAACAGGAAGTTGAACATAAACTAAACTAACATGAACATGACACAACTTAACATAATTGACGGGACACTACAGTTATAGAATGTAACTGTTCTGTTTTTATCATGATCATATCTAATCATTTTAATGTTGTTGTTTGTAATGTGGAGACAATTTTAGATGCATTTTAAAATACTGTGTATTTAAAAAAATACATGGTATTGCATCACATCCTTTACAAAATATAGTAACTATAAGTTTTTAATACATGTACTGTAGGAGAGTTCAAAATGCAATACTTGCCTCCAAAATGTAATGCAGTAAAAGTAAATGTAGCATAAAATGCAAATGTATGTACAGGTACAATGTTGAGTGAATTTATTTTATTACATTCCACGACTGGCATAACTTCAATCCTAGATATGTTCTGAATATCATATTGAGGACCTTTAACCTGAAGCATGGACTTTAGTCTATACATTTTCTTCCAGCTATTCTTCAAAATACCATCCTCAGTTTGTCTGTGTTGTTTTTCCTTGTTGATGATTGTTTGCTGGCCTTTCTCTACTTGTCATTCTCCGCTGGTTAACATGTCATTCTGACTTAATTGTATCTTCAGTCCCATATAGCATTTCTTCTTCCTCCACTGGGTTATTGTGCGGGTGTGTCTGCTGCCTCCACACCATGCCATTAGGCAGGCTGCATCACGGAGGTGACTACTGTAATTTTCTCCCTACCTCTCTCTATTTGCACTCTCCAACACTCAGCGGCAGAAAATTGCAGTTGGAACACACTGATGTGATGTGACTACTGATGCCTGACAGTTTCCCTGAACAAGGACTCCCTGCTGTTTGTCTCACATTGGTTGGATGAGTTTCCCTCATCTGATGCAGGATGCAGAGATGCACTGTTTATACGGAGCATGTGTATAAATCTAATAGCAATTAATCCTCACTCCAATAACTTTATGACAGTTTGACGTATACAGAGGGGACAGCTATAATTAAAACTATTTGTATGAACAGATTAAAGGTATATATCTTTCCCAAAATTCCCACAGTGATGAGATGAATAGAACGCTGAATATCTGGATGAGGACTGATAGAGGTAGCCTTCATGATTGAAGTATCAACACTAAATATGTTATTATTATATTGTTAATACTGATGCATCAATGTGTGCCATTTTACTGTTGCATCTGTTTGAGATGGAGCTTTTTCAACTACTTTATCAGCTGGTTTGGTCCAGTAATCCCTAATATAAGGGCCTCCAGAGGGGCCCAAGAACAATCTGAGGGGTCATGAGATGATTGATAGGAGTGGCAATAAGAAAAACCAAGCTACACTAAAATGTTCTAAACTTTACAGTATGTGAAAGATTGGATGAGTTAACCGCATAAGGGATTAAGGGGAAATGTTGATGTTCGTAAACATCTGAAATGGACACACACACACACACACACACACACACACACACACACACACACACACACATCACATTGTAAATCCCTAAATGTTGTAAATGGGAAATATGTAAATGTAAAACAAGAACTGCAAAAAAAGATTTCTAAAAACCCAAAAGTGTTAAACAAATATAATACGGAGATGCAGATATTCTAGTGAATTCCACCCAAAAATGTAAGATGGAACTCCAAACTGCACCTATTCAACTTTTTTTTTAAAAATCCACCACCTTTTCAGAACTGCTTTTAATCTAAAATGTATTTTGTGTTGTTTTTATGATGTATTGTGAATTGTACCCTGTAAAGTGTCTTTGAGTACCTTAATAAACACTCTACAAATAAAATGAAAAAATGTAAGTAAAATGTGAATATCTTTCTAACATTTAAAACTTTTTGTTAAGGCTTTTGTGAAACCAATTTGTATTTGTGGCTCTCACTTCTACATCTGTGGATTTGCATTTTACACACAAACACAATTGAGACACATTTTACACTGGTCCAAACGGAAATCTACCTCCATCACACCATTTCAGGAAAACACGTGATGGCATGCAGATGATGGGATTCTGCATATTAAAGTAAGAGCGTGCAGACTGCTCATTTTTTTTTTTTTTAACCAGCTGCAAGTAACGTGTTTTCATTATTTCCAGGTCAATTTTTTTTTTTTAATACCACAGAACTTCAACATTCAAATCCAAATACAACAAACCACAAATGTGCTATGCTCGGTGTTCTGTATGAGTCTAGAGTCTCTGAGTTTGAAGCAGTGGCCGCCTCCACACTGACCTGCATGTGGATCCCAGGGGACCGTTGAGGCAGTGACAGCTGTATTTTTCATGTGTTCCGTTGCTTACTAAGACCTCGTAAATATTGTATTGGCCCATGTGGGGGCCTTAAAGTGCTCTCCATCTGTCACTTAGAGCACAACTAGCTGGGCATTAAGTCACTGTACGGGCCTTACCCTACTCTTAGCCAAATTAACTGAGTTGTCCACAGTCTCAAACACAGATTTTAGTAAGTGCAAAGCTTTTGTTATATCGCCTCAGGACCAGGCTGCCTGCAATTTTACATAGTATATTTTAATACATCAGACTAAATATAACAAAACGAACAGTGTGCAAGAAAAAAGCTTTAAGCAACAGTTTCTGCTGCAATGAGTTAAAAAAAGAAAATGTTAGACTATAAATGGATGCTTTTTAGATAAGTTTCTGTTAGCAAAGAAGATGGGAATTAAACAAAACATGTAATACCGTGTTAACTCTGTTCTTGATTAAGTGACTTTTCACATCTGGTTGTAAAACTGATAGATAAACCATCACTGTAGGAGTCCATTCATTCATCTTCTACCACTATGAACCACCAGGAGTCCGCTCTAAGAGGAAGCAGTTCCAGTAGAGGGTCCTAAACGTCCCTTTCCCTGGCCACATAAACCAGCTCTGACTGGGGGATTCCAAGGTGCTCCCAGGCAGCGTAAAGATAATATCCCTTCACCTGGTCCTGGGTCTGCCCCTTGGTCTCCTCCCAGCTGGACGTGCCTCAACTGCGCCCAGGTGGCATCCTTACCAGGTGCCTGATCCACCTCAACTGGCTCCTTTCTACACTTTGAATCCCTCCCAGATGACTGAACTTCTCACCTTATCCCTAAGGGGAATGCAAGCCACCCTCCGGAGAAAACCCATTTCAGCTGCTTGTATCCGAATATCGTTCTTTTTCGGTCATGACCGACCCTTCATGACCAGGTGAGGGTAAGAATGAAGATGGACCGGTAGATTGAGAGCTTTGCCTTCTGGCTCAGCTTCATCACAACGGTAATGCCCTAAAGCAACTTCAATACCTCTCCAGCGCCTCCGATTCACCGACCTATCTCACGCTCCATTGTCCAAGACCTCGACATGCTTGAGCTTGAACCATTGCCTCAGATTTAGAGATACTGATCCTGTAAGAGTCTTAGAACATAAAATCCTTAGATTACGGATTTAGTCAGCGGGGCAAATTCAGTGGGAACATTGAATGTAACTACACTGTTGACAATGTCTCTTTTAGACTTCCAGTTTAATTCTTAAGTGGCACATACAGGGGATTTAAAAGAACAGAATCAGAAATATTTAATTAGTCCCACAGGGGGGAAATGTACAGTCTCTGCATTTGACCCATCCTATTGTTAGGAGCAGTGGGCTGCCATTATGTACGGCACACAGGGAGCATGTGTAGGGAACCGTGCCTTGCTCAGGGACACCTCGGTAGCACTTGGTCTTTCCGGCACTTGAACTGGTGACCTTCCAGTTCCCATGCCAAGTCCCTATGGGCCACCACCGCCCCTAACTTGTCACCTTCATCAGTTTTCTAAAATTTGAAATCCTCTCTTAGAACCAATTTTATGTTTAAGGCTTGCCATACAAGTCTTTGCATAGTCGGCTTTCCTCTACAGTTAGAAAAAAAAAACACTTGTCTGACTTATAGTGCTTTGATAGATATTAATAAGACAGCATGGACAGCCGAAGTATAAGTGTTCTAAGCTTTTTGGATCTCATACCCACCAGCAAGGAGAGGCCATATGGTTATGTTTTCATCGGCTATATATAATGAGTACTTCAAGCTGTGAACTGCTACACATTTTACTCCTCGTGCACAGTTGTGAATAGACGTGTATATAAATGAACAATGAACAATGGCCTTGAAGGACGTTAGTCAGTGGCTCACAAGTTAAATTCAGCACATTTACACACCACTAATTCCATCAGTACAACAAAGGTTATATCTCACACAGGCTCCGCCCTCTACTGGACTCTATGGGTACTACTCTCAACCATGCTATGCGAGCATTCACCTACTGAGTTGCATAAACTGTCATCCTTTTCTCTTCAGCGAGCAGGACAACACCTGACAGAGGTAAGTAAAACGTTTGAAAGAAGAAGAAAGAAGTTATCATACCTTCATGGAGTCGCCACTTCTAGAGACCCGGGCCTGTCCTTCGTGCCCTGGCTTAATAGTGGGTGCCGTTCCCCACCATCTCTGCTTCGATTGTTTGGGGGACCAGGATATGGCCGAAGCGGTGCCATTCACGTTCGCCATTCCAGCGGGGCGGATGGCTCAGTTTGCCGGGGAGGAGGATGACGAGGACTTCTCGTTGACGGGCACTTCCGGGTCCGGCGTCCATGGAAGTCCACCGCCCAGGTCTGTCCGCCAGGACTTCCCGCTGGTGATGACCATGGCGGCGGAGCGTGGCAGCCCACCTCCTCCCACAGGCTGGGCAGAGAACCTCTGCCCCGCTCGCATAGCATGGTTGAGAGTAGTACCCATAGAGTTCAGTAGAGGGCTCCGCCTGTGCTTATATAACTAGGGTTACAATACATAACCCCCCGTTATGGAATACTAACACTTTGCTATTCTGAGTCCCCCTCTCTTTAACACAAATTATATTTCCTATTCATGATTCTCAACTTTAATACTTCCTTTTTTTCATTTCTGTCTTACCACTATTGTTGTGCACCAAGGCCTATTTCTTGTAAGTGATAACCTTTACCATTAATTTCAAACCGATGTATGACACAATACAAATAACTTCAACTTTGCCTTCTATTTTACCCTAGTTGAGAAAAAACTCACAACTTCTTTCGTCGGAGCCACTGGAAAACGTTAAATATGTACGTGAACGTTTGTGCAGGAGGCAGTGGTAAGCCGACATCAAAAGTGATATGAAATGATATTTGTCATGATTGGGGGTTTAGAAGATGAGTTCAGGAGTCTCACAGCCTGATCAATGAAGTGGGTAAGCACGGAGGAGCTGTAAGTATTAGTGTTGTCACGATACCAACATTTTGGTTTCGATACCGATACCAAGTCAAGAATTGCGATTCCGATTCTTCTTCGATACTTTTCTTAAAAAAAGGGAAACAGTCTTAAATGTAATTATTGTGCTCTATTTCACACCAGAACCATAACCATAACACAAACTTTTAAACAATGAGAACAATAAATAAAATAAATGACAAGAATTCGTATTAAATAAAATTAAGCATCATCTCAAACAACTTTTCTGTCAAAATAGATTTGTATATTAAACAACAGAAATGACATTCAACACAATGAGGTCTCCGACAAAAAATAGAACATAGCCCTACTGTTTAGCAGCATAACTGGCTTGATTATGTCCCTACTTTTCAGCACAAGAGATTCTCAATTCCACCTCTGAGGACCTCTCCAGAGATGCATGGTTGGCGGCTGCTTGGAGGCAGGAGTGGGAGCTAGCCGGGCCCTCCCGCATCCATCGCTAGATCTGGGACCCAGGAGATGGCGCCATAGGAGGAGACGACCTACCACGCCGGCAATGGACCACACTAAACCGTCTACGAACTGGGGTCGGTCGCTTCAAAACATCAATGAAGAAGTGGGGCCTGGCAGACAGTGCTACATGCGAGTGTGGTGACCCTGAACAGACTGCCGAACATATACCACCTGCCCTTTATATAGACCACCCTCGGAAGCCAGCCTCTTCGACTTAGGACCAGAGATGCGGGCATGGCTACACGACTCCGAGTTGGACATCTGACGTTACACGAAAGAAGAAGATGTCCCTACTCAGACTAAACCTTAGTCCTAGGGTGGCAGGCTGGTTTTCATTTTTTGTTCAGTTCCTTTGCCTTGTTAAGATTTTTGGCCAAGAAAACAAGGGTTTCTAAGTGTTCCTCAGACAGGCCTCGAGGTGTCCGTAGGCTTGCCCTCACTGTCAGAGATATAGCTAAAATACTTCCAAATTTCGCTTCTGGCGTCTTTTTTGTCAACAAGCCGAGCCGCAGCGGCAGTTACACTCCCACTTGCAGCCATGCTTCTCGTTTTCTCACATGCTAGTGCGTGCACGAGAGAGGGGAGGCACTTAGAGCGTGCTTGAGAGGGGAGGGACTGCAGGCACGGCTGCAGTGCAGGGAGTGGAAGCAGAGCGCTGAACACACACGGCTCTTATTAAAACTGCGCTTTCTCACCGGAGTACTTTTCCCCGTCATTCTTAAAGTACCGATACTAATGAAACGGAGGAATCGTAACGTTTTTAACGGCAGGGTATCGCGGTACCTTTCAAGTATCGGTACACCGTGCAACACTAGTAAGTATTGCTATTAGGTCAAAAAATTAAATAAACTACTAATAATTGAAAATCAAAAGCCTCTCTCTTGTTACTTAAAGTCTCAGGCCAGGACTTGAGAAACATCTGCTCTCTCTCCTTATGACTACAACACTTAAAAAAAGTGAAAGTTTTAGGTCAAATCAATTCCTTATATAAACATGCATCACTACAGGTTAAAGAGCAACTTGCAGGTTTTTTTTTTTACTAGATTTATGCTTAACCTTGCCTGAAAATTACAATTAAAAAAGTTAATGCAGGATTTGATATGTTTTACAAGACATAAGGGCAATAATTCAGTGGGGAAAGGAGCCGTTTTGAGCTCTGCTACTAAAAACTGCTTTTTTTTAACGTCATACGTCAAACGCGTCATATTACGTCACATGGGGGAGCAACTTTCTCGGACTCCTTCTCTGCCCAATCCGCGGTAGTAGTTTGTAATTGGTTTGAGCGGTTGTGATTTAGTGAGCTGGTATTTTTTCGGTAATTTTACATTGCATTTCACCATTTGTAATCATGGTGAGCTGGAGTTTGTGCAGGTTGCACAAACTCCAGCGTGTCAGGACATCGAGTCCACAGTTTCCCTAACAGGAAAAGGACCGGAGCTAGCTTTCGTTCCTGGGTGCGTTGTGCGAGGTGCATCCACCTCCCTGCAGCACATACTCTCCACAGCTGAGGCCTATCAAACAAAACGTTTATCAGGAAACCGTATTACATCTCTCTCCCCCCTTCGTTCCTCTCCCCCCGTTCTCTCTCCCCCCCTTCGTTCCTCTCCCCCATTCGTTCCTCTCTCTCCCCCCTTCGCTCCTCTCTCTCTCCCCCCTTCGCTCCTCTCTCTCTCCCCTCCGGTACACAGCACCGTAAGACGTAGTGTGGAGTTGCATTAGGTAACGCTGTGGTGGCTGTACTCCTCCAGCCGTCTCCTTTGTTTGTTTGTTTGTTTCCCCTGTCTGTGTTGTTTGTGTGGGCGTGGTGGCTGTCACTCCTGGCTCCCGGCTCAACCTCCACTCACCTGCTGCAATCAGCTGTGCACCCTCCCCGACTACACACCTGCTTTCCATCAAGCCATTTACAACGGCATATCAACGGAGGCTCCACAACCTTTCTCCGCCAGATCGTCCTGCCAGTAACGTTACTATATTATCAATACTACTTTAGTTATAGCCTGATATATGATAGCTAACTTTACAATGTTGTGATGTGACCGACGTTAGCTAACATTAACTGTAGCTAACGCCGGTCACTCACCAAGACAGCTGCCCTGTTCTCCACTGTTCTCCTCACACCACAGCTCCATTTCTCGCCGATGGCCGTTATTTCTTCTAATCCTTGGCTGCTCCTGGCTCTAATCCTTGGCTGCTCCTGGTCTCTTGGACGCCTAGCAGGCTCATAATTATATGGTTGTGGTCCGTCATATGCATTCGAATATTTATTTTCAACCTCTTCTGTGTCAAAACTAGCATTGTGATCCATGTTTATTACTACGTTAGACCGGCCGCTCTCCCCCATGTGACGTCACACGCGGGAGGTCACATGGGGAGGCTTTTTTTATGCGGAAGTAAAAATGTCTTACAAAAACGACGCCAGATGTCACTGTAGTGTATATTTATGTATATCTTTTGGAAAATCTAGTGTATACATCATTTTCCTACACATTTATTCACTGGTGTCTCTAACCTGCAAGTTGCTCTTTAAGAATATACTGCCCGAATCTTGAAAAGTAAAATAAAATACCACAGAATCAGTTTATTGCCAAGTAGGATCCATATAAAAGGAATTTGCTTTTGAGTGATGGTGCATATATAAGATGCAAAAATCACACGTGCTGTGAGTTTGTCCAGCAGTAGAGCCAAGCTGATTGAATTGAAGGCAAACTATGGTGGCCGACAGGTGCAAACACGCGGCACAGCCGCAAAACATATACTTTGGGAGAAATGCGCTGTGCTTTCAAAAACAATGCAAATACAAAACAAAACATTTGCCTAAACACATGCAAAATGCAGGAACATCTTCGCCAACTTTTCCACACGTGCGCAGCGTTTAGAAAACATTCACCAACTTGACAGAACATGTGCAGCGTTTACTGAAAGCGATGCCTAAACAAAACGCTGCAAGAAGCTGCAAGCACAACGGAAACCAGGGGACACTAAAAAGTGACGCACACAGCGGGGACCGGAGTGCTTGTTGACGTTCAGGGATTATAAAGTTGACCAATGTCACTATTGGCAGAATTAGCCTGTTTAATAATTGGAAGTATTTTGTCATTATATTAGAAATGACTACAGTAGGTTAGCTACGTTAGCTGGCTAGCTTACAGCAGAACTGCAATAATATTGGAAGGAATCATGTTACCACATTGTTAAAATAAGCTGATAAAACAAACATTTTATGTAAGTTTTCAGTCAGTGACTGTTTCTCCGAATGGAAATGTTTATTTTACAGCTTAAACACTTTTGCACTTGTCGACGACCGTAGAGAGCACCTGTGGGTGCAGGAGTACATTATGGAATAAAATATTATAAATACTGCTCTGAGTTCATAAATACTGTTGAGGGAAACAGTGCATTGTCCCCAACTCATTACAAAACACCGCACACTGTGAAAGGATTTAATTTGGATTTCACACTTGCCATCACACTTAAATGTTTCAGATGTAGTGAGCTTTTAATAATTCTTGGCATTGATTTCTGAGGCAGCTTTGAATCATGGCTTAATGTTTTGAGGGAATAACAATTCATTTGTGGAGCTGATTGATGTCAGGGAAACTCATTTCTCCCCACAGGAAAAAGGAAACATCTTTGAAACATTCAACGGCAACCTACATTTTCCACTGGCTTATAATCCAATTAGTGCAGCAGCATTTATAGAGGGTCTAAGCACATGGATGAATCTCTGTGTCTCACTCAATATAAGGGATAATGGAACATCTAACGCTTCTAAAAATGACAATGCTGGTAAAAAATATAAATGAAGCCTTTCTCTGCAACAGCCATGTGCCATATACATGAGAAGTCACTGAAATAACAAACAGGATCTCATCCCTTATTGACGCTCGGGCAGAGGCCCCTGGCTTCACAACGGAGACGCTGGGGCCAGCCTTGTATCTTGATGAAGGAAATCAACGCAACATTACCTTGGAACATGATATAACAGGTTGAATCACAAAACCACTTTTTTGGTTAAATGAAACTATAGAAGTAACGTCAATTCACTCTAGTTGCTCACTGATCAAATGTATTGTAAATGTCCTCCCCCTTCGCATATCAGGCACAATGTGTTGGAGTGCTAGCCAATCGAAGCACAAGTGTTACATAGTGATGTCACTATGTTACGGTAGTAAACAAAGGAGTCCAATGGAGGCGTTTCACGTAGGGGGGAGTGTGGGAGATAAACTCCCTCTGGAGGGATCTGTTTATGGAAAAGAACATAACTCAAAGGCTCTACCAACAAATACAAGTACGAAATTTCAGTACACTGGTAATTGTAAAATGTCAGTGTCCATTGTCAATCTTTAAAAAATAGTAATCCTGCACACATGCAAACCTGTATTTATCCTTTGCTTTAAGCAACAGCATACTTTGTGTTGGAATTAACTTTATTAAGTTTATATTAATAAAGGTGTCTTTTCCATTTTTTTTGTATATTAAATTACATGTCAGTTGTTAGACGCTTTTATCCAAAGCGACTTACATACATTCAGTACTGTGGGCAATCCCCACAGAAGCAGTTCGGGGTGAAGTGTCTCGCTCAAAGAAACAACAACATGCTGACTGCAGTGGGGATGGAACCAGTGCTCTCCTGATCCGAATATCATGCACTTTAGTGTATAAACAGTTAAGGGCAATAAGAAGCAGTAAAAATGTCTGTCAAAATTGCATTTCCTTTTGTAAAGGTAAAGCCTAGTGGGAGGGGTTATAGTTTCAAAAGAGCTCCTTATGGGCTGAGCACATTGTATCGTGATTGTTTTTTGCCAGGATTACTATTCATTTTGAGCTCCTTAAAAACCTGAGTTATGGAAGAACTCCTATTTTGGTCTTTTTGTCCAATGTCTTTTAAACTGTATGGAATTATTTTTACTTTATTTTTATTTTAAGAGGCCCTATTATGGTTTTGGTGCATGTAAATGGCCTGCAGATGTTAAAATCCCAAAGTTTCTCTCTTACCAGTCCCGCCCTCCAACCGCCTCAAATGCCTCCATTAGACTACTTTAATTACTTCCGTAACAGTGACATCACTTTGTAACATTCACGCTTCTATTGGCTACCGCTCCAACATATCGTACCTGATACTAGGCTAAGGCACCAACATTTCCGACATATCTCTAAGCAGCAGACCAATCACAAGAGAGCCGGCCAGCTAACCAATCAGAGCAGACTGGGCTCTGGTTTCAGACAGAGGGTGAAAAGAGGTGCTGCAGCACAGGCAGTATGAGAAAAATAAAGAGCTTTTTGAACATTAAAGTATGAAACTTGTCACAGGAGAGACACTAAATACAGATATGATCCTGAAAATGAGCTTAATAGGGCCCTGTTAACATAGTTCAATAATATATTGCATGTCTGCACTTTTAATGTTGTAGGTTATGACAGTAGCTTTGTATTGTAACATATAAAGCCCCCACTTCCCTGTGCAGGGGGGGGCTACAGGCAGGCCCTGGTAATCCTGCATTAGTGGCTCAGGCTTCTCTGAGACCATCTCCAGATGAGACTGATTCTCTTTCCCGCAAGAGCAATTTTATTATGCTGATGAGTGTTTCATCCTAATGGAAAAACCATTAGCGTAAATATATGCAAATAAAGTGCTCCATTCTTTCAACTGTGTTTGTGGCCCAAGGGTTAGATAAAGAGCTTTAATGTTTTCATAGAATGACAATTACTTCACAGAATCTCAGGGGCCACTGTCCTCACAAAGATGCTTCCAACAAACGCACTCTTTTAAAATGTACCCTCACTTTCATCTTGATATCTGGAGCCAGTTTAGTTGATGACACAGTGCAGCGTGCACTTACACATTTGCAACTGAAAGACTAAACACTTTATATCATTCTTTCTTTAATTTACTTGTGTTTTCTATATATTATGATCTATATATGTTGTTAGTGCGCAGCCTGTTGCAGTATAGCTCCTGCTAGATTTTTTAATATATTCAACTTTTAGCTTTCTTATTTGATCTTACTTGTTGCTTTTCTGTTAGTCACGTATTAAATTAAGTTTTTTAGCTGTTGAGTTACCACTGTTGTGAAGTAACCCTGTGTCTGCCTCGTTTACACCAGGGAGAAGCTAAATCTGCTAAAGCCGGCTAGCTTGGTGGTCAGAACAACGGCTATCCTCACTGAAATGTGGAGATGGACACAGAGGATGCAAGGTAAACTGAAGAGATGAAAGATTAGAGCTGGATCCAGATTAATGGAAAAAAGGAAATATAGGCTGTGTCTCCCCCCTCTCATCATGGGCAACATAAGATCACTGGCAAATGAAATGGCCAAGCTAACGGCGTTAGCTATGGGTCAAACGGAATATCTTGAGTGTAGTTTAATGTGCCTTTTTGGAAGCATGACTGCTGCAGGATATATCTTACGATGGCTTCTGGACTGTTCAGGCAATGTTTATATCGTTTCCTAGGTTCTATTGATGGCCTCCGGACTGTTTTGGCCTACAAGGATTGCATTGAGAGACACCATGATCCTGAGTCTTCAGAGGGTCTCTGTGCTGTTACGTCTGCCTCTTTCCTTTGCCTCAGATGCTGTGTCCCTGGGTCTTGATTGCACATTTTTACTTTTACTCGTCATGTTTATATGATGATTTATTTATTTTATTCTAATATGGTGTAATTGTCACAAAATATAATTTCCCTTTGGGATTATTAAAGTATTTTGATTGATTGGTCTAGCTATTTTTACAGAATATATGTTCTATTGTAAAAAAGCAATGACCAGATTTTTTTTTAAAATCTATGAAGAAAAACAACAAACATAAAAAATAAAACATTGCATTAATTAGGGCTGTAGAGTTATGGGTATTTATCAAGAATTCAGTTTGAACATGTTTGTTCATTTGTCAAGGGCCCTTCATTTCAAACACTTTTGAACATGTTGTTTCCACAAGGTAAACAGGTTAAAGTAAGGGGAAAAACTGTCTGGGATATGGTAACTTTCTGGGGACCTTGTGGTATCATACCTACAAATACCATGTATCTGATCATCCCCTTTCCCTCGTTCCCCCAAAATGCTTGCCTGTCTCTACGCTGCCAGTTATCCATAAATTCAATATTAATAAAATAAAGGAAACTTTTGAGAGGATGCAGCACACATCCCTTGCAAGAGCCAACATATGAGTGACAGTACAACCAATTTACTGTATATTCCTGCCTAGTTGTTCATGGTTTGCAACACAAATGTCTCTCCCGAGCCTGAGGAAGAGCACAGTGCGTTGAGCTCATTTGGAAATGGAAATTTAAGCAATTAAATTCCAATAAGACCAGTTTGGAATTGTTTATTGTTATGTTTTATTTACAGATACCTTTGCCAATTAGAATCCTTGGTATTATATTGAATATTAAGGTTTAACTAATGACTTGTAAGCATTCTGGTTAGAAACATTCATCATAAATCACTTATTAATTCCTTATTCTGAATTGCACAATTCTACAGCTACAAACATATTTAATTTGGACTGTTACATAATAATATTTAGTGTTATTCAGCGGGGAACACTATTCTTATGGTACTACCACATTAAAAGGCCAATGCTGAGCAAAGTATATTTAGATATGTTTAATAGGGACATGCAGAAGAAATATTTTATAATTCATAAAATTCCAATATGATTAAATGCATGTTAATAAGCCACTACGTAATGGTTAATATGTGTACAGTATACATATGTACTTATAATATACAAGTGTACATTTTTTTAATTTAAGTTTCAAATCAGCTCAAATAAGAATACATTGAATTATGCAATGTCTTTTTACATTGGATTGTATTTTGGAGATCCAAATGAATCGACAAAATACTTAGTTGGGGATTACCCTCTGAACAACACATAAGAAGTGTTTTTGGATCTGACTGAACCCTAGAAAGTCTAGACAGTTTGAATTGCTGAATTCAGTTAAAGGCTTCTATAATTGCATAAGGCCATTAGCCACCTTTATCCTAAAAAATACTGAATGTTCCTTCTATATCAGAGTAGCACATGTTAACAGAGGCCCTACGTAGCTGTGTACGTAGCCGGATGTATGACTACATGGATGACGCTCATGAGACATTGTGTTGAAGTTATGATAGATGTTCCTAAGATTGGCATGATGACACAGCCCTTAGAGAGATAGGCATATGACTGTCATGTGTATTGCTTACGCAGGCCTTATATTAGTTAATCTTAACTAATGTCGGAATACTGCTTTGAACCAGTATTCCTCCATCTTGTTGACTGTAACACCCTCTCTTGTATAAGCATGTCAAGGACTCTATTCGGGGAACTATTTGTCCCACGCAGCCCTGTGTGTGAGGACTACTTCCATTCTTGCAAGGATAATAAATACATGTATCCTGATATTGTTATTTATTTATTTTAATCGTTTATTTGGCAGAGACATTGCACATTAATCAACACTTAAAACAATAAATATTTCAAGCGTAAATATGCCGGATTTAGCTTGAGCTACTTTCCATCCGCAGTCCCTCACATAAAACATTTAAGAAATGTATTGAAGATCAAGCCGGTGACGAGTGATATTTTTCTAACACACAATGAAAGGCTTTTTTCCCTGAAGACATTTCAACATGTCAAAATTAGGAAAAGGTGTAAAAATGTATGAAACAAATGATGGCTGAATTCTACTATAGTTACAGGGTGCTGGTTATATTTCACACAGGCGCCGCCCTCTACTGGACTCTATGGGTACTACCCTTAACCATGCTATGCGACAGTGTTAATTTTGGCAGCTGTTGTTGATTTAGTCTTAGTCTTAGTCTTTAGACGAAAATGGTTATTAGTTTTAGTCACATTTTAGTCATTTCTATCCTTCATAGTTTTAGTCTAGTTTTAGTCGACGAAAACTCAAAACGTTTTAGTCTAGTTTTAGTCGATGAAAAATTACATTTTAGTCAACTTTTAGTCAAAATGTTTTCTCTCTTTAAACCAATTCAGTTAGGCAAATACAGGTTTCTGAAATCGGAATCAATGGGACAGTACAAATGTTGAGGTACTTGTACTTTACTGGAGTATTTAAATGTTTTGCTACTGTGTACTTCTACTCCACTACAGTTCAGAGCTACATGGTGTACTTTTACTCCACTACATGTATTTAATACCTTTAGTTACTTTACAGATTGGATAATGATGTGAAATATAATCAAGTGTTAAATCAGACTTTAGTTCCACCTGGAGTAAATTCACAAGCTACCCTGCAGTATACAAAGTCATTCAAACTAGCTGCACCTTTACCAGCTTTGAGAACACTTTAATGATCAATCATTATAAAACATATCATATATATATTCTGAAATGGACCAATCTGCACAATGACTACTTTTACTGTCGCTACTTTAACTATATTTTGATGATCATACTTTTATTTGAGGAACTCTTCCTACACTATGGTATTTTTTTACTTAACTACAAGATCTGAGTAGGCCTACTTCTCCCACCTCTGCGCACCTGATGTGATAACGTTACTCGTAATTGGGGCAACAGAGCTACGAGTTAAGGAAGTCGAAAATTGTGCATTTCTCCGACTGAATATGACGCCTTTTGGCCGGCTGTTTGGACAGACTACTCTACTCGTGTCAACGCACTAACGCGAAAACACTAATGGCAAACGAGCTTTGTCCACATCGACCCTTGTAGAGTGTCTCTATACTTTTGAACGCTCCGTCCCCGGCAGATCTCTGTGTGCCGCTGCAGCGTGTCTGTTAGGCCCCGCCCCCGCACACAGAGAGACACAGGGAGATCGCTCTTCTGAGTGAAGAGAGCGGAAATAATGATATTGCAAGTTAGAAACGTAAGATGCATTTTGACAGACAAGACGGACAATTGGGGGAAAATACCCTGCATTTTGAATGTCCGATAGTCCACCATTAACACCTTAGTCCCGTCTCGTCAACGAAAACTAAATATACATTTCGTCAAAGTTTTCGTTATCAAGAATCTATTTTTAGCTCGTCATCGTCTCGTCTTAGTCATGTAAAAAAGGTCGTTGACGAACATTTTTCGTCATAGTTTTCGTTGACGAAATTAACACTGCTATGCGAGCATTCACATACTGAGTTGCATAAACTTAGCCGGCCAATCAGGGCGAGCCCACCTGAATGCGCGCGCAGGCACACAGGCGGCCACGCCTCCTGATCCTGTTATCCTTTTTCTCTTCAGCGAGCGAGCAACAACTGATGCAGAGAAAGTAAAAAAGTTTGATAGAAGAAGAAAGAAGTTATCATACCTTCATGGAGTCGCCACTTCTAGAGACCCGGGCCGGTCCATCGTGCCTTGGCTTAATAGCGGGCGCCGATCCCCACCACCTCTGCTTCGATTGTTTGGGGGACCAGAATATGGCCGAGGCGGTGCCATTCACGTTCGCCATTCACGTTCGCCATTCCAGCGGGGCGGATGGCTCCGTTTGCCGGGGAGGAAGATGACGAGGACTTCTTGTTATCGGGCACTTCCGGGTCCGGCGTCCATGGAAGTCCACCGCCAGGTCTGTCCGCCAGGACTTCCCCCTGGTGATGGCCATGGCGGCGGAGCGTGGCAGCCCGTCTGCTCCCAGCAGGCAGCAGGCTGGGCAGAGAACCTCTGCCCCGCTGCCGCGTGACAGGGCGGCTGCAAATAAACACGGGTGTGTTGGGCGTCTCGCCCCCACCTCTACGGATCAGAGCGATTATTTGGCCGCAGCATCGGCCAAATTAATAGCTTGGTCTACGGTGTGGCCGCCGCTGCTTGCCGTGTGATGTCCCTGGAGGATCACGCCGCATGGCACTTTCCAAAAAAAGACCGTTATGATCTCCTGGGAGCCCCCGGGTCTACGGAAGGGCTCTTTGGATCGATTTCCTTGGTCAGCGTTAATACGAAGGCGCGCGGCCCCGTGAGAGTGGCCGCGGTGCATTCAAGGACCTCCGTAGAAGAACGGTGGGTTGCGTATTGTAATTGTAACCCTAGTTCTAGAGTGATGTGTGTGTGAGAAATGCATTCAGTGAAAAAAAATTGCATTTATCCCAGAGTAAGAGTCATCTCTCCACAATTACACATTTCCCCATAATGTCCGTTTCAAAGAGACGGCATTATGACGGTGCGTTCACGGACCTCAGTAGAAAATCGGCCCTTTCTGTGTCAGCCCCCCATGGGCCAAACTTCCTTTTATGGAAGGTTTGGCAGCGGAGTAGGCCACCAGAGAGTACTACAGCTTCTTAGCTGCGCCTCCACAGCTGCTTGCATGTCCCCTAACACAGTTTTATGGGGAATGGAAGCTCAGCTGTGTACTGACAGAGTGGATGGACAGGACACTGAGACTGGGTTACTCACTCCAGTTTTGCAGCGTCCCTCTTCCATTCAGGTTACGTATTGTAACCTTAGTTCCAGAGTGATGTGTGTGTGAAAAATGTATTCAATAAAAGCGATTGCATTTATCCCAGAGTAAGAGTCATCTCTCTCCACAATTCCATATTTCCCCATAATTTCCATTTCATACGAGGTTAATTGGGCACCCATTATGAGACACAATTCCCCACTCGCCGCCCCAGTTGTAATTCCAGTAAAGGAGGCAGCAGTGGGCGCGTGCATGTGAGTGTGATAAACCGCAGGAAGTGCTGTCAAAGCGCTATACGGGTGCAGGGACATTATGGCCGGCGTGTTGTTCAGAAAACACACCTCGCCTAGTGCAATAGCTCCGATTGATGCATTTCACCGTCTGTGTGAAGACGGCATTAGGAAGGGGCATGCGGCCCCCCGAGAGCGTGCCGCGGTGTGTTCAGGACAGAGAAAAGGGGCTTTACTCCATGTACTTCCTGGTTTCCAAGAAGACAGGAGAGTTCAGACCCATTCTGGATCTTCGCAGCCCGAATCAGCACATTGCCTGCAAAAAGTTCAAACAATTACTGGAACTAGTGCAGCCGGGCGATTGGTTCACAACCATCGACCTGAAGGACGCTTACTTTCAGGTCGGAATTGCTCCAAAGCACAGAAAGTATGTGCTTTGGAGCTTTGCCTTCCAGGGGTAGCCTACGAGTACAACAGACTACCGTTAGGCTACTCCCTATCCCCACGCACGTTCAGCAAATGTGTGGCCACAGCGCTTCAGCCGCTTCGCGACCATGGCATGAGGGTTTTCTTTTACGACCTCATAGTCATGGCCAGGTCCAGGGAAGGGGTAAACACTGCCCAATTGATCCAAGTGGATTGTGGTCAATTGGAAGAAGAGCAGTCCCATACCTCACCAGCATGTGGGGTATCTGGGGATTTTGCTCGATGCAGGCGGACTATGTGCCACCCTGTCAGAGAGCAGACAGGCATCCCTGCTTCGGGCAGTTTGCAGACTGTGACAGGGGGCGACAGTGTCAGCTTTGACCATTATGCAGACTCTGGGTCTGATGGCGGCTGCGCACTCCGTGGTACCACTGGGATTACTGCATATGCGTCGCCGGCAGAGGTGGTTTGCCGGTCTTCGTTTAGATCCCAAGAGGCACAAACGACGTCTGGTGACCATCCCCCCCTCAGAGGAGGGCAACCTCCGATACTGGGGGTCCCCAAAACATCTGCGGAGGGGAACTCTACTGGGGCAAGTGACCTTCTACATCACGGTGTTCACGCCCAGTTCGGGAGAGCGGAGGTGGACCTGTTCGCCAACCGGCCCAACAGCCACTGTGCCCTGTGGTTTTCCATGGCTCGGCGGGACAATCCACCCTTGGGGGTGGACGCGTTTGCACACGAGCCATGGCCAAGAAAGCTGCTCTACGCCTTTCCACCGCTGCGTCTCATTCTCCCCCTCCTGGAGAGGGTGAGATGGGAACGTCTGTCAGTCATCCTAGTGGCCCCAGGTCGCCGGTTGGCGCCATGGTATGCAGAGGTGACACAGATGATGGTGGGCCAGCCCTGGACGGTGCCTCAGGTCTGGGGGGCGCTGTCTCGGGAGGCAGGTGTAATAGGGGCGTTACCCTCTGGGCCAACCTCTCCAGGCTTGGCTCCTGAGAGGGACAGGCTGAGACAGGGGGGATTGTCCGACGAGGTTATTCAGACTATCCAAGCAGCAAGAGCAGAATCCACCAGAGCCTGTTACAGGCCAAAGTGGTTGGGATTCCAGCGATGGTGTGAAGAAAGGAGTCTAGAGCCTATGTCTTGTACGCTGGGCTCTATTCTCTCCTACTTACAGTTACTGGTGGACAGGGGGCTTGCTTATTCCACAATTAAAGTGTATACAGCAGCCAATTCATCCTGCAATGAGGGATTCAGTCAGCCGCTTATGGCGCGGTTTTTGCAGGGGGTCAGGAGACAGCGCCCAGTGGTGCACACCTCCTCCCCGCAGTGGGACCTGCCGTTGGTGCTCGAGGCTCTGGTCATAGAACCATTTGAGCCTCTGGAGCGCTCCTCCCTGAAGGCTCTGTCATTGAAAGCAGCTATGCTGCTTGCCTTGACTTCAGCCAAAAGAGTGTCCGAGCTGACTGCTCTGTCGGTACACCCGAGTTGCCTTTTGATCCGGGGTGACCCTAGCGGGGCGACACTCAGACCGAACCCCTCCTTTGTTCCCAAAAACCTAGGGAGTTCGTTCAGGTCGAGGGTTATACAGTTGAACGGCTTTAGTCTTCCACCCCATATTGGGGCCAGGGAGGCTAAATTACACCTCCTCTGCCCGGTGCGTGCGCTGGCATGTTATGTAGAGCGCACAGCTTCCATTAGGCGCACCGAACAGCTGTTTGTGTGCTTTGGGGGGGTGTGTGGCCGGTAAAGCTCTGTCCAAGAAGCGCCTGACAGGATGGCTCTGCGAGTGCATCTCAGATGCCTACGGACATGCGGGGAGGGCCTTCCCCACTGGGGTCCGTGCACACTCTACACGGGGTATGGCCGTGTCATCAGCCTTGTTCAACGGCGTGAGTGTGGAGGACATATGCATGGCGGCGTCTTGGTCTACGCCAGGCCCCTTCATAAGGTCTTATCTCTTGGACATGTCTGACTCCTACTCATCCTCGGTGCTTGTTGGGGCAACACACAACTGGTGAGAGGGTGGGGGCTGTGGGTCAGTAGGCATCTGACCCCCCCCCCGGGACATAGTGCGCTTATGTTTTCCCATGCGCCTTAGGGACCCGGGAAACGTAGTATGCTGTAAACCCCATACAGGATTGGAAGACGCTCCTCGCCTTCCTCACTATTTTCCATGCACACTCTACACGATGTAAGTGTGTGAGTGTGGGGACCAAAAGCCGGTCAGGGGCAGTGTGATGGGTTGATGTTGTTGAACGACAGGGCGTTTATCCATCAGGGCTCCACCCACTGTACCCATAGAGTCCAGTAGAGGGTGGAGCCTGTGTGAAATATAAAGGTGGGTTACATATTGTAACCATGGTTATATAAACAGGCGGAGCCCTCTACCTAGGGGCCCTGTCTTTCCTATGCCGCTCGCTGAAGAGGGTGTAGGATAACAGGATAAGGAGGCGTTGCCGCCTTATATACTGTGTGCCTGCGCGCGCATTCAGGTAGGCTCGCCCTGATTGGCCGGCTAGGTTTATGCAACTCAGTATGTGAATGCTCGCATAGCATGGTTAAGGGTAGTACCCATAGAGTCCAGTAGAGGGCTCCGCCTGTGCCTATATAACCAGGGTTACAATATGTAACCCACCGTTTTGTACATCCTACACTATTTAACATTAGAACCGCCAACATTCGAAATACTCCTAAAACCGTGGGAGGGATAATTTTTAGCCTCTATGGCAAAAGCATCAATACAACCAGATATTTAATTATTGAAACAGTTAAGCTTTTAATCTTCCCTATTTTTCTCTAAATAAAAGTAAGACTTAAAAACATAACTATTAAAAACTCTGTTTATTAGGTTTATTGAATTTGAAATAGCTTTCCTTAAAAAGGATAAAAAGGATGGGAACATTTATATAACATGGGTTACTACAAACACACAACAAAATAGGCTACACTACTAATCTACTCATTGTAGGTTAAGCACATTAAGTAAAACAGCCTGCTTATCAAGAGCCTCCTAAACAGGAGCTGTTGCTAGGCAACCAGTTGTGGCACCAAAGTTTAGCACTGCATTATACAGCTGTTTCTATGAAAGGTAAACATGACCCCCTTGGCCAACATACTGTTGCCTGTGGAATCAATTCCGACTGCAAACAAATGACTGAGCACAACTGTCAGCGTTATGATTTGGTCATGTTAATAGTCAACTGTAGGAACCCTGTCTGCAGTATTACAATTGATTGCCACCCCCTCAAAAAAAGCTTATCAACTATGGTTGTAGGGGTTTTAATGTAAACATTGATGACCCATCATGCCGTTACTGATTTGTTTGAGCGGGTGCAGCAAATCTCGTGTTCACAACTGAGGTGACATGCTTGACCTTGCATTTACTTAAGCCTTGAATTTAAACTCCCTCTTATTGACATACTCGGGCTTCAAATGTATTTTATATTACTCCTGTATCCAAGCAACTTCTCCAATCCTGAAGAGAAAAGTATGTTCCCTAAGGCTCCGCTTAAGTTCTCATTTATTTTCATACATTTATATAATAGTCCACTTGAACCTTGTAACATTAATGTTCTGGCGAACATTTATAATAACCTATTTTCCCCAGCGATAGATGCCATTGTACCTATTATAGCCAGGTCAGTAGCAGTCACCAAAGCATTCACGTTGATAAATGCAGCTATTTTTCAGCTGTAAGTAATGATGCCTGAGGGAAGATGGAGGACGACAACCTTCATTCATTTCCATCATATGAGAACATATCAGAGCTTGTGTCTTCAATCAGAATATTAACAATGCAAGAACAGCTTACTTTTCAGAATTCATTACCATTAATATACTGTACACTCTCCCAGACATCTGTTAGCACAGTTAATCAGCTTCTACAACCCTACTGCCACCTCAGCTGACGATTGTGAACTGTATTCGGGATTTTTTGTCAACTAAATCAACAGCATCAAAGTTAACATTGTGTCACCTTCAACCTCTTGTGATTTATAGAGCATCGTTCAATTTTTACTAACTCTACCTTGAAAAACTTCTATCACCAATCTGCGCCTGTCCTACTGCAATCTTGTTATTGAACCCTCCAGATCCATTAAAGAGGCCCTATTATGTTTTTGTGGTGTTCCCTTTTACTTCAGTGTGTTATACAGGTTTTGGTGCATGTAAATGGTCTGCAAAGGCCATAATTCCAAAGTTCTTCTCTCCTACACTCCCCCCCCTGCCTGAAACGCCTCCATTGGACTCCTGTGTTTTCTTCTGTAATATAGTGACATCACTATGTAAGACTTTTGCTTCTATCGGCTAGTGCTCAAACACATTGTGCGTGATGCTTAGGAGTTGGGCATATACGACACCTTTGTAAGAAGTTGACAAATCACAACAGAGCCAGACAGCTAACCAATCAGAGCAGACTGGGCTCTGGTTTCAGACAGAGGGGGAAAAGGGGTGCTGCAGCACAGGCAGTATGAGAAAAATCAAGAGCTTTTTGAACATTAAAGCATGGAATCATGTCACAGTAGAGGCACAAAATACAAATATGAACCTGAAAATAAGCATAATATGTCCTCTTTAAATAAGTCCTACCTGACACAGACCCTGATGAACTTACAATCATAAACCTACCTATTTCTTGGTCTCCATATTTGTCCTCAAGCCTTGGCCCTTATTTGTTCTTTGTATAGGCTTCCCATTGGCCGCATATTCTGTGCTTTGGTTGTATATCCTATTATTGTTGTTACGCAGAGGACACGTCGCTATATGTTTCAGTAAAACCAGATTACTATAGCAATTTAGACAACCTCTATAGTGGTTTATTGGCCCCGCTTGGGGAATGATGCATGACATGTACGGGATTACATAATCAGGATCCAAAAAATGTAACTGTATTCCCGTACAATTACATAAAGAAATACATAATTAGTAATAACTAGCAACTCAACTTTCTTCAACCAAATTCTGACAAAACAGTTTCATGTTATTGTTACCGAAAATACTACAAATGCTTTTTTCCAGTGTATTGGCTAGCCCCCTCAAATTAAAGCTGCTGAATCTGTTGACCATTTAAATGTCACGATCTTAGTTTTATGTCACGATTTTAGTTTTGTCTGTCTTGTCATGGTTTTATTTTTGCAAATCTGTTCTAACTGTGTCTTGTCTTCCTTCCTGTATTTGCCCTCCTGTGCCTGATTGTGTTCACCTGTTGCCCTTGTGTTTCTGCCTCCCCTGCCCAGCTGTGTGTTGTCCTGTGATACCCTTCTTTGTATTTAGTCTTGTCTTCCCCTGTGTTCCATGTGGTTCATTGTCTTTCCATGTCGGTCACGGTCAGTTTTTGTTTTGATGCTACCTCGTGCTACCTGTTTATTTTATGTCATGTTTTTTCAGTCATCAGCTTTTTTTAAATAAAGCTCGCCTTTTGTTCCTTGACCTTTTTGTCTTTTTTTATTCTGCATTTGGGTCCTACCTTTTCTTGAATCCTGACATCAAAAAGGCCATCTTCAGGTTGTCTTTCCTATAAATACAAAAGTTGGCTGTTGCTTGCACACCTGAATGGAACTGAGCCTTAGTAAATGTATTAGAAATACCAGTAGACATTTTGACAACTGCTGTGGAAAAAAGCTGATTCTATTTGTTTTTAAAGGTCACCTATCATGCTATTTTTAGGCAACAGGTCTCAGATATATAAAAATATATAAAAAACATGTCTATGAAGTGTTTTGCTCAAAATACCAAACAGATCACCCATTCTAGCCATGCCTCATATCCCTCTATTTCACTTCCTGTTTCAAAAGTGTTGATTTTATGTATAAAGCTTTAAAAAAAAAAGAAGAATGTATACCAAAAAAAAGGAGGGGGCTGAGTTCATGCGGGAGATTCTACCGGCAGATACTGCTGTGATGAAACGCCATATCATGGATTATCAAGGATTATTTCTGAAACAGTATGGAGCTCAAAGGCTTTCTCTCTTCCCGGTTATACCACAAGGTGAGTTCCTTTTTATTTCCTGCTTCTTCACACACATGCTCTGTGCAGTACAGGTTAGCTCTGAGTGTTAGCGATGCTAATGTAAACATGCACCGACCATATTACGTCCAAAACAGTCGGGCATTGTTTCTGATAGCAACGTTTCTGATAGGGCCGTGGGTGTAAAGCCAGCCTACATTTCCGATATTACGTCATATCGGACGCGCAAATCTGGATCAGCTCCGTTGTTCCCCCGTTTTTAGAGGTTTGGGTACGGAGGAAAAGAGAGGGTTTTATTTTCTGACGCTGCGTGAGTTCCCTGACACACCGGGGACACATTTATGTATAAAAGACATAAAAAAGTGCATTTTGCACGATAGGTCCCCTTTAACAAAGATGAAACTAAAGCAGATGTTCTTGTTAAAAATGAAAGTAAAGCAAAACACTTTTTTTCTGGTTTTCTTAAAATGTGTGGATATTACTCTAACAGTCAGTACACATCCTTTTTCCTCTGGCACTGTGTCATCAGTATGCAGCGTTGCATGTTGTACTGTCGCTGTAGATGGACCACTTCATCATCTCACTGCCACCAAACATCACATCCGTCTTCCAGCAGGATGTCTAATGTGTCTCCAAAATCCAATAACAAGCAAACATTTACCTTGAGAGTGTGAGACACGACAACAGCTAACAAGAGCTCCGTTTCTCAAGACATACACAACTTCACTGTGTTGCTTTACTCGGCACTCTGCGACTGCATTAAATCACACAGCTTATTAATGACACCGTAGTACAGTGCTGAATCAATGCGCCAACATTTGGTCATTAAAACGCTTTTTGATTTGCTGTACAAGTAAACAAAAGACCACACAGTGTTTTGACAATTAGCACTTAGCGCGGGGACCAAACTGAATTGGTCACAGACGGTGATCAATTGACAAATGCTGCGCTCAGCCACAATGTATTATGGTACAATAGAAGGCTGACTGTGAATATATAACCACACACTGAATGGCAGCACTCTCTGTCATACATGCCATAAGTGTTCACATTAATTAATAGATTTTATTTTTATACTCCTGGAAATAATTACTGCACTTTATTCCTTATTCCTAAGTATGTATGCTACGTGTATTTGTTGTCTTATGTTGTGATGTTTTTTGTTTTGATGGCACCCTTGAAAGGGAGAAGCATTTTTTTATCTCATTGTACATGTATAATGACATTAAACGATTCTATTCTATTCTAATTACTGATGGAGAGTATGGCAACTCATAAATGTGGCACCATGGTGGTTTCAGAATGTGAAATAATTTAGGACTGCTTTGTTAGCATGAAAGGAACTGGCAGAAAATGAAAGACTAATAATATGACATGTCCTGATAAAAAGTTGCTTAAATGTTATATACTGAAAATGATTTTCAGGGGTTTAATTTTATTTATCTAAAGACATGTTCAGCTCTGTCGCCGCCGTGCTGACAGCTGATTCATGCGAAAGCTGCTGAACAGCATGATGGATCTGCATATTAAAATCCTGGCTGTAGTTTACATGATGCTGCGAGTCTCTCCGGCTCCATCAGAGATGATCTTTACTGCTGGTCCTTTTCCCAGAGGACGGGCAAATGTTTTGTTGATGGAGATGTAGCATGATGTGTGTATGTACCGTGCAGTGTGTACATATATATATATGGGGGCTGTGTTTGTGTTTGCAGCGTGGGATGCATTATCATATAATAATGAAAATGAGAAGAGCACCTTGCATGTTCTAATGTGCACCCGTCAGCTGAAGGGCTGTTAGGGCTGCAGCTGCTCCATTAGTGTGATGGAGGTGAGGAGCAGCAATAAGGCATCAGTCAGCGTTGATCATGAAGGAGACTGCCTTATGATGCAGGCGCAGGAACCATTCTGCTTTGCTCTTTATAATAGGCAGGACATGCCAGAACAGCAGGGTCTTTACCTGTGTCACAACACTGATCTTAGCAGCAATTCACAGAAAGCACTGTGTTTAAAAAATGGCTGTTTCCCCTTAACTCATATTAGTCAACATACCAAGTTTTACCCCAACTTCCTCCTGTAATTCCAAGCAGATTTCTATCATGAACTGCATGGCACTGAAAAGGTTAAAAAAAAAGTGGAGGAACTGGCACAACCTACATGTGCTGCATTGATGAGATATAACTGGGAATCGGTAAGAACCATCACTACCTCTCTCAGGGTTGGGTAGGGAAAGCAGAACTTCATTTAATAAAGCTGGTACGAAATAAACAAGAAATTAAGGGGAGCAGGCACATTGAAACATTTCACAGGGAAACAGTACAATGGCAAATAAACCATTACATGAGGAAAATCCAGGGTCAGACAGAGATTGTAAACCAAGTACTATGACTTACTGGACAACAACGGAGAAACATAGACTGGAACATTGACAAGAAACTGACAGAGAACACTGGGCTAGACAGTCCTATATTCACAGGACTAATCACAGATACAAGACAAAGCTAGGGAAAGAAACACAATGGTAGAAGGTGAAAAGAATCAGACAATCAAACAGATTGTACAACACAGAGATAGGAAGTTAAACTAGACAGGACAGACAGGAAAAAACTAATTTCAAAATGAAACAGGAAACAGGAAACAAAAATAACACCAGGATTATGACAACCTTGGTGCACACCTAAACCATGATGAATGTTCTGCACTCGTTCTTTAGGTGTGGTGAACTCGGAGGAAGGGCATTTAGGTAAATTACAAATCTTTTTTTGTCCATTCCCGGCTGCTATACAAGCACAGAGGGGATCATTTTAAGCTAACAAAAAAAATCAAGATTCTTAGTTTAAGGCTATAGTAAACTAATGAAAATATAGTTGTGAATATTAGATTTATTTTTCTGCTAATAAACTAATACTTTTGCTGTTGATTTGCTGCATCCAGACCACTGTTGTGCAGCAGCAAGCCCAAAGCCTGCTAGCTTCTTAACAGCAGGGACAGCAGGTGGTTAAAAGCCGTCCAGAATGGTGGCCGGAAAAACGGCTAACCCTGCTGATATCTAGAGGGACACACAGGAGGCAGAGTAAACCGAAGAGACTAAGGTGGAGAGCTTGGTCTAGATTTCTGGAGAAGAAATTAAGCCACGAGCTAACAGTGTTAGCCAGAAGTCAGACGGAATATCCAACCCAGTCTCACGGCATTTCGTGTTATAGTCACGAAATTAATTTAATCTATTGATTCGTGTTCACCATCACGATTTTTGCATTTTTTTCGTGTCACACAGAACGATTTTAAAAGCAATGTATTTCTATTGGTAGTATATTTCGTGCCTGCAACACGTCTTTTTGTCCAGTCGGGTCTTGGAAGACCAGAAGCTGTGTGGTTCATAAAAACATTTTCTTACTCAATATCTTTTCCTTTAAATTTGTTATTATTTACATTGCTTTTAAAATCGTTCTGTGTGACACGAAAAAAATGCGAAAATCGTGTAAGTGAACACGAATCAATAGATTAATTTCATGACTATAACACGAAATGCCGTGAGACTGTGTTGGAATATCTGGAGTGTAGTTCAAAGTGGTTTACATAAACATGGCTGCAGCAGGATATACCTGATGACAACGTTTCCATCAACATTTCCATCCACAGGGTCAATATGTTCATGTTTCACAAATGTTCCCCTTGGATTAATAAAGTATTTTGTCTGATCGATTGATCGAATAATCCTACACACCTGTACACCTGATTTCTTTCTGACTGTCTTTAAAAACAGTAAATTATCTTTTGTATTGTGTAGTATGCATGGTCACTGTCTAGTGTTAATACTGGGTCTACATCTCTTTTATTTATTAAACATGTTCACGGCTTACCTCTTTTGTCTAGAGCAGAGGTAGCCAACACGGTGCCCGCGGGCACTTAGTCGCCCGCAGGGGCAACGTGAGTCGCCCGCGGGGCATGTTCTAAAAATAGCTCGCCAAGCAAATCCAAAATGTATAAAATACACAAAACAAAAAAGGAAATGTAATTAAAAGAATCAACCCTATGCATAAACGAAACCTAAATCATAGCGAACTCTTATCTACTTACTACAACTCTATATCTATCTAACACCCCTCCTCCCCCCACCCCCACAATGAATATCGACCAATCACGTTCTTGCTTGATTTGCGGGACCAGCGTTGCAGTCGGGAAGAAAAGCAATGTGTCACCTCACCACTTCATAAGGAGTTTGACCGTGATTTTCCTTCTGGCAGAATCTACAACACATCAGCCCCATTGAACAGCCTAGTCGTGCCAGCCTATACAGCACATGAGGGGCAGAGTTTTACTCTGTGTGTTCCAACTTGCATATATATTTATTGCACTTGACGCACACACACGAATGGCGTAATTTCCACTGGGGACAGGGGCTACATGTCCCCCGCTCTTTTCAAAATCCCGTTTGTGTCCCCCCATTTTACAAATATGTTTATTAATATTTTTTAACGCAAGCCGTCATCGCCACGGAGGAGCACACAGCCTCTGTGAGCGAGCGAGACAGAGGGAGAGAGAGAGAGCGAGCGAGAGAGCTAGGGAGGGAGGGAAGGAGAGAGAGAGGGAGAGAGAGAGTGAGCGAGAGAGCTAGGGAGAGCACACCTTTATCTATTTAATATAAAGTAAGAAATCATTCCAATGTGTACTATAGGACAGTAAAAAAACTAAAAACAGTTTAAAAGGGGAGTGATTAGTAAAATGTGCATAAATAGAAAGAAAGAATGCTAACTAAACTATAGGTAACATAAGATAAGAATAAACAAGTTTAAATGATTTGTTATTGGTTGTGATCATATTCTAAAGATGTTTGGATTATTGAAAAGTATACAGCTCCCTTCATATGAGTGTTGAGAGCTGTATCCATAAATTCATGTTGTGCTCAAAGTGCTCCAGATTGATGCATTTAACTTCAACATTTTAAAAAACATCTTCCCGGGGGAGCATGCCCCCGGACCCCCCTGGAGGAGGTGAGGTCCACCCCCAAATAAAGCAGGTTAAATTAATTAAATTGCAAACATTTTCTCTTAGTAAACACTGAAAACGGGTCCCACAGACCCAAACAGCACACAAAGGTTAAAGGTCAGCATATAATAATGTTAAAATGTGCTAAATATATACACTGCAAAAAACAAAAAAAAGAGGAGTAAAAGTAGCCCCCAACTTGTTTTATTTTTTTAAAGTAGCCCTCATCCTAAAAAAGGTTGGTGACCCCTGGTCTAGAGGGTATTTTTAAATGACATGCATAACCTCACATCATAAACTCAACAGAGACCACAGAGATACAGCTGAGTGATTGGAAAGTTCGGGCACCCCTCTCTCAATCCCAAGCAACCAGGGCCCTTTTTGCTGCGTTCAAATCAGAATCAGAATCATTTTATTAAACTCTTCTTGATAACGTTAGGATACCAGGCACTACCCCCTCATTTGTTGTTCCTGGTATCCTGGGGTTATCAAGAAGAGTTTCATAAAATGTGGACCTGATTGTCAGGTGTTTTACTGACACTGCAAAAAAAATTAAGGTAAAAGTCCTCAAGCATCAGACTGTATGAAGCTAACACTAGCAAAACCTCATCATCAGTGCCAAGACGCCCTTGTGAAGCATCAGATATATACAGGAGACACCATATATATCTCTACTGCAAACACATGCTTTGGGATTACCATTTGGATGCCTCCTAATTCTGAGCGGGGAACTGGCGCCAGCTCTGGCCCCGGCTCACAGAACACCAGGGAGTTACAACATCTGGCACCAGTGACCAGCCGGCCCTCCACCTGGCTGCAGCAGACCTGGAGGCTGTCTTTATTTGCCCAGACGTGGGGGACCGTTCTGTTCCTGCAGCCAGCATCTGATCACTTGTAGACCAGCCTGGCACCCAGATGACACATTACACAGGTCCTGAACCCGCCATTCCTGTCCAAGGGCTTGCACCAAAGTGGATCCTGCTGAGGCGCTTTGGTGATTCCTGTTCAACTCTGGCTCCTATCTGTATTGGTGAGGAATGAAAAGCGAGTTGTGTCTATTGAACCTGTTGGATTGTCATCATCCCAAACCTTATTTGCTGATCAAATGTTCTGTATCTGCTGCGGTATTTGGATAATTGTCAATTTAATCATTTTCTTTCACATTCATGACACATCCTGCTTCACAGAACAGTCAGTATGAGTCCTGGCTCTGCCGTTAATAAAGCAATGTGGCAGCTGGAGTTTCACTGAGCAGTCACTGGTGAAGGGGGAACATGTCAGTCAATTTCAGTAAAGAGGGTGCTGATGAGCAGGAAGTTCCCTGTGACAGATCAGCTGGGCCCGCCTTTGGTTTGTGGCCCCAGAACACTGCACACTAAACAACCAAATCATATACAGTGATTATTATTCAATTAATACAATATCTTACTTTATTTGAAAACATTTGATTTAAATACATCTTTTCACATTTATTTAAATGAACTTTGATGATGGTCCTTGCTCCACAATATTTAATAAAAATACTAAACGAGATTACATTGTTTCTAATTTAAGGTGAACATTACATGATGTATATTTTGATCGGTGGTTGGAATATTATCCAACTACCCAAAAATATCCCCAAATGATCGACAAAAACATAATAATACATATAAGATGTCATTACAATGTCAAAGTCTTAACCAAACCAACTCAAAGTTCTGGAGACAGCAGTGAACCTGCCGAACACTTCAGTGAATACAATGCTTGTGTAAATATAACACTAAATAACAATAGAACGGCCAAGTGTGCACCGATGGTCGCACTACAAGAACAGTAAAGGAAAAGGGTCAATAGAGAGCTTTTTCCAACTGTTTAACAAGAATGGAAGTGAACAGAAAATGTTTGGTCAGTGTGTGTGTGCCCTGCCCTCAGGCACAGATGGAGCCGGCACAATAATCAGTGGAAAATGCAGGTAAACATGGTCCACTTCCAGTATACTATTTGGTCATGTGACCAGCTTTCTGATGAAATGCTTTTTCTCTTTAATAATGGAGTTGTTCTCACTATTCCGTGGTGTTCACAAGCAATACACTTTAGTAATTAACTATTCATATAGCACTACAAAACACTCAAATGCTTTACGATGCAAAACCAGAGAGCAGCTGGGTTAAGTGACAGGGCGGGAACTTTTTTCTGAAGGAGCCCTTAATGCAAGAATATACAGTAGTTTAACTACAATGAAATGAAGCCTATTTGATATATGGAGTCAGGACAGTAACATCAACCAAAATTGACAAAAAAAAAAATCCTACAAGCCTTCAGCCTTCTGATAGTGACACATGCCACGGTATGAGTACAGATTGGTACGCTCAATCATCCTGTCAGTGAAGAATAGGGATGGGTATCGTTAGGATTTTATCGATACCGATACTGCTTATCGATACCGTTATTTTTCGATACTCTTATCGATACTTTTCAATAATTTGGTGCTCAAAATTATAAACATGATTTCAAGCATACTTGCCAACCTTGAGACCTCAGAAATAGGGAGCATTTCAAAACCACCGCCCCCGCGCCCCATGTGTGAGGATCCACAGTTCTGCCTCCTTCTTTTTCCCTTCTGTGTTTGTTTTGTCTGTCTGTGTGTCTGTCTTCCTGGCTGGGCGTGGCTGACCTACTTCTGGATTCTTGCCAACTCACCTTCTCAGCTGCTGCTCATCACCCTGATTACTACTACTCACCTACAACTGCATATATACCCGGTTCCCTCATCCAGTATTCACCAGTTCGTTGTCTAAACCAGTGGTAATACGTCTTGGTCTCTTAGCTATTTGCTTAACCTTTATCTCTAGAGTTCTTGTTTTTCTTACCTTGTACTCTCTCTGTCCAGTGTCCATCTACCTGCTCCTCTGCCTGCCACGTCCAGCCACCTTTCCTCCAGCTGTGTTCCTCCGTGCTTCCCCGCTCTCCTGGTCCAGTCTGCTCTCTCTCTCTCGTCACCCAAGATCCCTGGCTTCAGACCTCCGCTCCAGCTCTGGAAAACATTCCCTGGCCCTGGCCTTTTTTGGATTCACTATTCCCTCTTCAGTTCTGTCCCAGCCTGTTTTTGGATATTAAACCCTTTTGCTACATAACTTCAGTCTCCTCTCGTAAGTGTTCAGTATTGTGGGTTCACTCCTGTAAGCGTTCGGAGAGCGTAACACCATGGGGGCGGGGCACTCCGCTCTGCATCGGCCAAACGGCTCGCTGCACCAGCACTGCGAGGGGGACCCAAGTTCCCATCAGCAAAAACACGTCGGTTTGCTATCCTGGCTCCAAAATGGTGGAATGAGCTCCCCATTGAAATCAGGACAGCAGATAGCTTGCACATCTTCCGGCGCAGACTTAAAACTCATCTCTTTCGACTCCACTTCGAGCGATAGAATTACTAACAAAGAATTGCTAACAAAGCACTTATATACTAATAAAGGACTGGCTTATCTAAAGCCAGTTGAGTAGCACTTGAAATGTTTTAGCTCTATGAAATCTGATGTACTTATATGATTCTGTTTTCTTCAAGTTTGTATCTTGTTAGTCGAATGCACTTACTGTAAGTCGCTTTGGATAAAAGCGTCAGCTAAATGCAATGTAATATAATGAGACATTTTCCTGCATCCTACTGACTTTTAAAGATGAAAAGAATAAAAAGCACACTGCAACAGGATTTATATGTTAAAACATTTTATTGAATGGGCCATCTACAAAAAGCAAAAGGAAATTCATCTAGATTCAAGAAATGTCAAAATGTCATTTTCAAAATGTCAAGTAATGTCAAAAAGGCTTTTCTGATACTCAAATGGCTAAATTCTCTTTCTAACCCCAACCCTAACCGTCCATAGTAACCTAGCAGATAACTTGACATTAAAAAGGAACTGGAGACTGTAGTTTGTTTCCTGTCTTCTACAATCGTAAATGTCGATGTTCTTATGATTTTAACTTCAAATGTTAATTGCTTATAGCACTTACAACTACAATAAGCATCTACACATGCTTATTTAGTGGGAATGCTGAAACAGCATTCCAACTACTAATTCTTCGACGCACGAAATTCTTTATTATTCCGCCGGGTTATTTTGCGCCTCTTCTGATCCCACATCGCAGAAACTCCGTTCAAACATCAAAACGTTCAGCTCAGTCGGAAATCGATGACTATTACTTTTCTCATTCATAACTTTCATAATTCCAGAGATATATCCCATAATTCATCAACTTTTTAACATGGAAGTCAATGGAGAAACTCTTCAGACTTGAAAAATCTTCATGCGACTTCAACTGCTAACTGTTCCTTCATACTTTCACTCAGAAACCTCATTCCAACTTTAAAATGTTATACATCTTTCTGACATTATTTGTGTAACACAACTTTTAAATCTGATTCATACTTTTAGAGATATTAATCATTGTTCAGACAATTTACCAAGGTAAAAGTTCCTTGAGATGCTTCACGCTTTGAAATTTCACCGATATCTGTTACGGTTCTTCAACAAAACGTTCACATGTAAGAGGTTTATCTCTCATTCAGAACAATGAAAATGCTCTCCTCTCACTGATTACTGCACATCACCATGGAAACCTTTGATCTCTGGACACGTCGATAGCTCAAATATAAACACCTGTGTCATAGAACACGATGATGTCATAACTCCAACTGACATGCTCAGAGCAGCAGATTTCAGATAATGGTTAACACAGCTCTACATCAAATCTGATGTTACGTAATGTGGTGTTACTATGGCAACGCACCCCTCGCCATAAAACAGCAGCAGACTTCAGATAATGGTTAATGGTCCTGCCCTCAACAGCTCTACGTCAATTATGGGGTGTCTTCATATGCCGTTTCCATGGAAACGCATCCCTCGCCATAAAACACGATGTCGCTGTAACTCCAATGGAAACGGCCGATCGTCCCCCAAACTTCGCTTGTATATCGCCGGTCCATGCCTCAACAGCTTTACGCCAAATCTGAGATCTCACCATAGGCTGTTGCCATGAAAACGCATCCCTCGCCATATATCACGATGTCGCTGTAGCTCCAATGGACACGGTCCGGTCGTCCCACAATCTTCACCTGTATATCACCTCTCCATGCCTCAACAGCTCTACGTCAAATCTGACATCTCACCATATGCCGTTTCCATGGAAACGCATCCCTCGCCATAAAACACGATGTTGTCGTAACGCCTATGAAAAGGGTCAAAACAGCACCAGACTTCAGATAATGGTTAACGGTCCAGCCCTCAACAGCTCTACGTCAATTATGGGTTGTTATCATATGCCGTTTCCATGGAAACGCATCCCTCGCCATAAAAGACGATGTCGCTATAACTCCTATGAAAATGTTCAAAAAGTGCTCAAACTTCACATGTGTGCTAACAGTCCAGCCGTGAAGACATCTACGGGACAGTTTTGAGATTTCTTCAATTGCCGTTGCCATGGCAACACAATGCTCACCATGATACACGGTTTTCTCATAACTTCAGTGAAAATGCTCCAAACGGCCCAAAACTTCACAGGTTTTGTAACGATGCAGCCATCAACGCATCTAAGCGTATTATGGGATGTCATCAAATGCCGTTGGCATGGCGACAGATCATTCACCATCAAGTTAGTTCAAAAGTTTGCAGTTCAAATATTCTGCTGCTTTTCCAAGCCTTTTTACTTTCTTTTCTTCTCTCATCACACATTCAAGCCCCCAGTGTTCATGTATCATTTCAATCTAAATTCTTCACTTTCTTCTTACACATTACATTTCAGCATAGCAGTTTAGCGTCAGCTTTTCAGCATAAAGCATTCCCACAAGCAATTTCTTCAGGAATTGCATTCTCTAGTTGTAGTTGTAAGTGCAATGCCTTGCTGCCTCTAGCACCATCCTTGATGGAGCATATGTGTGGGCTGGACCTGTATAATTTATTTTACAGGAAAGGAGTGAGCAGAGGGTGGAGTTGTCCATTCTCCTTCTGTTTTCTCTCACTATCTTCCTCACCATGCTAAACACCCTCTCTGATGAGGCATTGCTGTGTGGAATGCACAACAGTGCCATCATCAACTGTGCTAGGTTCTTGAATCTTCGATCCTTTCCAATTAGAGCCCAAAACCTGTCCACTCGTGTTTCCTCAGGAAGTTCTGCCCTATCAACGACCTGGTACTCCACCACTTCTTCCCTAAGGCTAGACAGATCCAACCTGAGCTGATGCAGCCTCTTCCCTAGCTCTACCACTGTAAATAAAAATGAATAACTGAATATTATGTTTTCTCTGTAACCAACCTCAATTAAATACAAAAAGAATAAAAACACACTAAATAAAAGTTTCACTACTGCACCTGAGCTCGGGGTGAATTTATGCCGTGACTCTGGGTCCAACACGATCAGATTTTGTAGGACGATCTTGTCCAGGGGAAACACTCTCAGCATCTTTGTAGTCACAGCTACAAAGAAGCCTCTCACTGCCCTATGACATGATCAGATGCACAATTACAATATGATTCAGTTACCTAGTGATTTTATATAGCTGTGTGTGTGTGTATTTTTATATTTAGTACTGTCATATAATAGTATATTGAGCCCTCATTGTTTATATTAGTATCTATTTTATTATTGGAGCTCCGGGATGTCTTAATTTTGTTATATCAGTACATTGACAACGAAGGAAATCTAATCTAATCTAATGTAATCTAATGATAGGATTTCAGTTGTTTTTTGGACACAAAGCTTACTGAAGCATCTTTGGGACAGGCAGCTCGTCTTTGTTATCTTCCAGGAAGGTCTGTGCCTGATCCCCAATGATGAGATCTTCATCAGGAAACTGCAGGCTGGTGTCCTGGAACTGGATTTCCTTTAGAGGCACATCTGCAATGAGGTGGGCAGAGAGAAACCTTCATAGATATCGCCGTACAAGGCTGCACATTACCTTGTGCAGCCTATGCACCATCACCCCCTCAGCCTAGGAACACATGATGGATTTATCAGTTACATGATGCCATTAGCAAGAGGGGTCCTTGAGTTGGTAATGATAATAATTGAACATGGAGACCCTAATGCTGTAAATATGTTTACATTATAAGCTCACCTGAAAGGCAACATTGAAATCCAACTTTGTCTCCTTGCTGGACAAGTGGCCTGCCAGCATCCTCACTTTCCCAGGCTTCTCCACATCCTCGTGACTCTCAAAATATGCCTGCAGTGCATTCCACTGATTCAGGACTCGGTTGATGCAGGTCAGCAGGCTGAGCCACCTTGTTGCGCAGTACCTGAGAAGCTTCAGAGTGTCTGTATCTGTGAACTCAACAAACTCTTTGTAGAGCTCACATCGCTTGGCACTAAGGTTTATTAAGAATAAAAATAAAGAGGGGGGGTTGATTATTATTAATACATCCAATATCTGTCAAAATGTGTCAGAGAGACTATACTACCCTAAGTGTATTGTGATACATATCAATATATCAATATGCTTAGCCTACCTGATGTCAAAGTGACTGTATATGGCCTGCAGAACCTCTTCAATGGGCTGGTGGAGCGCTTTGATTCCACATCCAGTTGCCAGCTGGACTAGATGGCAAATGCAGCCTATATCGACAAGGCCTGGCTGCAGCTCTTTGATGCGACTGGCAACAGAGTTATGTCTGCCTTTCATAACACTGGCGTTGTCACTGTTGAAGGCGACTAGGTTGTTCCAGTTGATGTTTCTCTCACTGGAAATCAAAGTACAACATTACTGGTCAGTGGTCAGCCTCTTGAGACAGTAGCCTATTTAAATGTTTTGGATAGTAGGGCTATTGATTTTACAATTACCTTAGCACTTTGGTCAGGGATGTAAATAAGAGCTCTGCTGTGTCAATGTTGCACACTGGCATATGAAGGAACTTGGTGACCAGCGTGTCCTCCTCAAACACTCTGACCAATATCACAAACTCCTTCTCTGTGCTTCTGCTGGTACCCTCATCACACATGAGACCAAACGGTTGCTTTTGGCACAGCTCTGTTACCTCCTTGTCCAGTGCTGGGGCAATGGCACCTGCCAAAATAAATAGCCAAAAGAAAATAGCCTACAGTTTGAAGTCATAACCTACTCCTTCTTCTCACACACATCACATATAAGATAAGATAAGATGGACCTTTATTAATCCCCGTGGGGAAATTCAGTTGTTCAAACAGCAACAGGGTAAAGGTGAAAAAACAGGATAGCAGAGATTCACACAGGTTAATAAAATAAAAAATAAGATCAAAGTTAAAAAAAAAAATAATAATAATAATAATGAGACTATGAAATAAGAAAAGAATACAAAAAATAAAAATGAGCATATATACATATTGGGTCATATAAACTATGAATTAAAATGAAGATGGACATATATACAAATTGGGTCATACATATTACACAGATTATATATATTAACATATTAACATTAATATGGGGAACTTTGTTATAATGGCTAACGTTAGCTTACCTTTCACTATTTGAGTAGCCTTTGTTCTCCCAACTGAATATTGCTTGGCGATCTCCGAGTTTGGGAACATGTCTTGTGACAGTGATTTGTTTATTTCATCCGTGAAGGTGAAAGGGATGTATGTTCTGTTTGGCCACCAACATAGACATCTTTACTTCAGCATACACGACTGGATCAGGTCTACCTTTTCCTAGCAAACAAATGTGTAGCTGTATTAAGTCCGATAGGAAACAGTAACATTTGGAGCTTTATTTATGTTAGAATGAAACAGGTCGTGAGTGACTGACGAATCAGATTTGCTCACGAGTCGTGAATAAATCTGATTTTGTCAGAAATCGGGAGAAATGCGGGAGAAATATGACCCCGGGAGGAAATCGGGAGAGGGCCATGAAATCGGGAGTCTCCCGCGAAAATCGGGAGGGTTGGCAAGTATGATTACAAGATGTGAAGATTAAACAACAGTCATTTTATTGTAATTTATTTTTTATTTATTATTTAATGTAACTTTTTCAATTTCATACCAAGCAGGTATGAGTGTGTTTGACAGTGTGTCTCTGGAAGGGGGGCGGTAATTAGGGGCAGTTCATAAATCCATGTAAACATGACCATTATTCAGTTAAAACGAGACGCTGCGTGCGCAACTCCTAAACCGGAAGCTCCGGTCGGCTAACCATTATAATCCGTTTATTGCGTTTATTATTTATAATTGTAATGATGGATTATCAGTAATCATTTTAAAGTTACACAGAGACATTGGATTAACCGTTTTTATGCCCTTGAACACAACTTTTGATCACAAAACAGCAAAGGTAAGACATAATTATCATCATGGCTACGTAAAGTGAAGTTGTTTTCTTGCTCTTTTCTGGCAGCTAGTTCAGTGAGTTTTGGTCGTACAGTGATGAGACTTATACCAATGGAATCTGTGGAATCAGCTTTCATGTGATATGTTGTTTGTGCAGATAAAATGACGTAGAAAAGATAGCTTTTGCCAGTTATGTGCTAAAGTAGCCGTTAGCCCTGTTAGCCCGTTTTGCTAAGTGTTGATTTAGACTCTTGGTCACAATACAGACATGTCACAGTGTTATTAACTGCCCAACTGACTGAGCTGAATAAACAAAATAATCCACACAATGAGCTACGGCACATAATACTGATACGTTAATTAGCCTAGCTGCTAATTAGCTTAGCCACTCGGAATTCTCACTGTATTTATACAGTCGCTGTTAAACACTTCCGCCAACTCCGGTGTCGATGAAGCAGCATGTCCTGCTCCGGGCTGTGCTCAGACTCTCCATCAGAATCAGCTCCGATTAGACCTTTCTGAATCCCGACAGGATGGTGTCGGTCGTCACTGAAGCCCATGCTGTGTCGATTCATCTCACAACATCCTGGAAAGTTACGTGACTTTTTTCTTCTTCGGTGGTAAAGCAGTTTTTAGTTGTCACAATTGTATATTGTGCCATCTATTGGCCGGAGTTTGAACGGCGCAGTCAGACGAAATTCAATAAATAAATCGCTTCGGAGTATAGTCGCAGGATACAGCCAGACAGGTAAAAAAACGCGATTTATAGTCCGGAAAATACGGTATCTTTGAGTAATCAAATATAATACAAACATACCTGAGGACAACAAACACACAAGGTCATTTAACATCCATGTTGCACGTCACATCACTACAAAAACAGAAGACAGGAAACTCAGTACCCCCAAGTCAGGGTTTCCGCTAGGATTTTTTCTCGCCGGTCAAGTGTCCGGACAGAATTTATTTTACCGGACAAATTTGAAACTTACCGGTCATGTTTCAATAATAAGAATAAGAATTGTGTCGCAGAGTTTCCGTTAGCAGGTAATTACCGGACTATGACCGGATATGCTGATGTTTAAAACTCAGTTAATGGGAGTCATTTTTATATTGCTTCAGTTTATAATCGTAACAGATCGAAAAATTCAGATTAATTTTTCAATAAATGACTCCACAAACAACAAACATAATTATTACATTCAAACAAACTACTTGTAGTAGATGAAGTACATTATTCAAAAGTTTACATTAACTTTGAATATTAACATGGGAAAAACAGATCCTCTCTTTTCCGCTCTCCCTCCCTCTCTCTCCTGACAGCCCGTCAGTTTCTCATGCAGCAAGCTAAACAGTGGGCGGGGCTTCAGGTGATCATGCAGAGCTGCGTGTCTCCGTCTGACTCAGCAGCTGATCTGATCTCTCGCTCTCGTCCGGTTATACTTCACTCGCGTTTATGTCCATATCGATCAGATCTAGGTCTCCTGATCGGCCTTTATAGAGGGCACCGATCAAACTATTAAGAGTCAATATCGGCCGATAATGACCGGCGGCCGATCGATCGGAGCATCCCTAATTATTACCGGACATTTTGACCGGCAGGTTTTGAATTTACCGGTTTTTAATCAATTTTACCAGCTAAAAACCGGTAATTACCGGCCAACGGAAACCCTGCCCCAAGTCTGTTAACCAGTAACTAACCAGTTCTTCAATCAAAGTCATCAATCAATCAATCAATGTTTATTTATATAGCCCAATATCACAAATGTTAAATTTTTCTCAGTGGACTTCACAGTTTGTACGGAATATCAGTATGACAATACGACACCCTCTGTCCTTAGACCCTCACATCGTACAAGGAAAAACTTCCAGAGAAAAACCCACAGGGGGGGGAAAATGGGAGAAACCTCAGGGAGAGCATCAGAGGAGGGATCCCTCTTCCAGGACGGACAGACGTGCAATAGATGCCGTGTGTAAATCGAAGAGATAATACATTTTACAGCGTAGGTAGACCAAATGTTTGGAAATGCATGTGTCTATAATAAGAAGATGAATCCACAAGGATGTCAACAATCCTGTGGGAGCCATCAGGGAAGTAGTATGATGAGAGTCAGGCAGGACCGCAGAGACAGGTTCAGCCACGACTCGAAGTCCAGGACTCAAATCCAGAACTCAGGATAGAGGATCCAGGACACAAAGACCACAGCAACAGGATCAGCCACGACTCAGGATCCCAGCGTAGATATAGACACCAAAAAGAAATTTGGGGGAAGCTGGGTTATTCGGAACATGAAAGTACACAGGTACAGACAGACAGAAGGAAGAAGTAATGTGTCCCCCGACAGTCTAAGCCTATAGCAGCTAAACTAACGTGTCTACGTACATGCACTCCCTTAGCCTCTTTAGCCCCAAGGACCCGCCGAAGGGGCCGAAATCACAACATCTGCAAGCAAAAGTGTCTCAGGGCTTCTTAGGATTTAAAGGGGACCTATCATGCTATATTTAAATAATATATAAGGTATATATATATATATATAAGGTATATTAATACGTTTTAATTTTCAAAATACGAAACAGATCATGCATTTTAGCCATGCCTCATTTTGCCTCACTCCAGCTCTGTCTTTGCAAGGTCTGATTCAGCTGACCACGCCCCCATGCGGAAGAGGGGGGCGTGACACGGCCCTGGCAGAGGTCATGTTATCATGCTTGCTGTGATTACGAGTGGAGAGTCAACATGTTTTCTCAGAGCAATGCATGTGTTCAAGCATATTACCAATTTGATCCAGAATCTGACCCTGAAGAAGCGGAGGTTTTGGTGGAGGTGCAAACATCTCGGTTGCAGCAGGACGTTTCTGAATGGTTAGTTGACAAGCTGTTGTCCCTATTTATTTTACGCTAACTCTTTGTTACGATGCTTGCTACTTATTCCGTTTTGGCTAATTAGCAAGAATGTTATGTGTACAGTTTGTAACAGAGTTTGTAACGCAAAAACAGCGGTACATATATATATATTTATATAGGGAGACACACGCAGAAATCTGCTGGAGTCTTCTGGCACATTTCCCTGGAAAATGAACTCTAGCCACAGATTCTTTGCTTTTTCCAGAGGCGGCAGTGCATGCAGTATTTTGTCCTTGTCACGATTATTGCAGCCAACAACAGCGCAATATCTATCTCTATTAGACATCCTGGCAAGAGCAGGCAAAACCACAGATGTGACTGGGGAAATGTAGCCTGCCGACAGCCTATATGCGATTACAGGTTGGGCAATGGCCGTGGGAGACACTGCAGGTGAACAGGGTCAAATGTTAAATATCACCACTTCCAAAAATATATTAAAAGACATACTGAAAACAACTGACGCTTGCTTCATTTTGCGTTTGTATCTAATCAAATAGCCTGAGCCTCTGAATTAGCCACTGGCAAAAAAATCTTAAGGCCGTTAGCACAGAACTCTAGCTATACCGATCGATATACTTATTGGATCTGCACAAACAAGCTTAGCTAACATCCTGAGATTCCACAGATTATAGAAATATAAGGATCATCACTGAGCGATCAGAACTCGTGACAGGGGAAGCAAATACAGACAACACACGATGTAGCTTTAGGTAGCAAAAAACGGAGATATGCTCACCTTAGCTGTTATTCTGATCAAAAGTCGTGTTCAATGGCATTAAAACGAGAAAAAACGCGGCTGAAGGTTAATCCATAGGTTCATCCAATATATCTGTCAAAAATTATTGATAATCCATAAAACCATTTTTATGCAAAAAACGGAGAATCTAAATGAGCTACTAATGGTAGCCACCAGAGGCTAGCGCAGCTTCCGGTTTTTCTACGCGTCACTATCACTCCTTATTTGGTAACCTGTGTTTGTATGTGGAACTTTCCCTCGATTCCATTGGCTCTGACGGTTAGAAAGAGATGTCAATCATCAAAATCGACCAAGGGGGGCCAGAGATATGGAAAATCCACCCAAATTACCCCAGAAGTGTTTTTTTTTTGCTAAATCTCTCTAAAAAGGTCACTTGTTTTGCATCAATCTTGATACAGGGTACTTATTATATGTTGTACTTTGGATTCCTAAAGCTTTTAGTCTACTAACCCATCATCCAAGGGTAGTTTTCACTATAAGTAAAAAATAATTTTAGGACGGACACTATAATTTACAATTTTTTACCATGTTCAATCTGAATTTTCTTTAAAATAAAAAACATCTATATTGATTCTGACTTTTCTACATCCAACTCAAAGGTTTATCATTACTTTGAGACAGTGGCGAGCCGTCAGGGCCCTCTAGGCCCTCTCTGAGGGCCTAAGATATTCAAAAAAATAATATTTGAAAACATAAAAAAACAAACAATTTTTTTAAATATTTTTTTTAGTTATATTTTTCATTAGTTTTACCTAAATAACTTGATTTAATTGTAATTAAAATAACATTTCCAAAGAAATAAATCCTTCGAATCTGCCTGTTCAGTTTCTGTTGGAATGTGAAGGGTTAAATGCCGTCTCTGCGAGTTATGTGAAGACGGGAGAGCTTGTTGGTCCCTCTGTACATTCACAGAGGGCCCGCTATAGTAACTCAATGAGAGAGTAATGTCAAATGACAGTACAATTGACCAATCATATCTTCCCTCTAAATGGGTGGGCTTTATTTTCACGGACTTTATGACAAGTTCCGCCCGCTGTGAAGTCTATGCAAGTGGTGCAGTGATGCGTCCTAAAATCCGGAAGTAAGCTGCGCTCGTGTTCCCTCGACACAAAAACAATGGGATTTCTCCATCGGATTTTGGAAAATAGCTCGAAATAAGGTCTGTGGAAAACGAACCTGTTAGATAAATGCACGTTTTGTTCAGCCGGATAATATCCACATGTCTACCCTACTTTTATAATTTTCGAATCATAAATCTAATCGATAGATTTCTGATTAGCATAAATTTGCTCATGATGGCTCATGTCAGTGATAGTGATTACATCGTTGCGAAATTATTAACCGAGTCATTTTCAAGATTGAGTTACAATGATAAATTGGAGTGGCAAAGGATCAGCTGCATGACCCGCCATCAAGTGCTTCATCCAAAAGGACAGGAGGATGGATTTTGTGTTTAAGTGATTTGATCATCAAAGGTAGGCCTAAGTCATTTTCAATGTGGGCCGCCGTGCCGACTTAATTCATTTCTAATTGTTACTCTGCTGTGGGTGCCCTGTCATGATAGGTGTTTATATAAATGGTGCACTGTTGTTTTGTGTGGTAGAGGGTCGCTGTCATTGATGCGTTTTGCACCCTGGCCGTTGTTTTGATATTCTGCTGAAGTATACGCTGTGACGTAATAACTCTTCTTTTTTTTCGAGGGAAGGGGGTGGGGGGGGGTTCAGAGGGCCTAGGTATAAAACTCACGGCTGGCCACTGCTTTGAGAAAAAAGATTATTAATTTACCCCTTTTTGAAGTGTAGTTATGGTCATTTGTTCTGGAAATGTCATTTTCGAGCCTGAAATCTGAAAAACAGGCTTGGGGTGATAAGTTGAGGGATAAGGGGTAGCAAGTAAGAAGTAAGGAACAGAGGTGGAGAGGCACAACGTGTCTATGTACATGCACTCCCTTAGGATAGTTTGAGGGAAAAAGGATAGCAAGTAAAAAGTAAGGAACAGAGGTGGAGAGGCACAACGTGTCTACGTACATGCACTCCCCTAGGATAGGTTGAGGGAAAAGGGTAGCAAGTAAGAAGTAAGGAACAGAGGTGGAGAGGCACAACGTGTCTACGTACATGCACTCCCTTAGGATAGGGTGAGGGAAAAGAGTAGGAATTAAGATGTATGTGCCACATCTATACCATGAGCGCATTGCTCCTAAAAAGTTTTTTGGCACTGACACCAATCAACAGTTGTGCGTCGACTCGGCAGGGATCAAGGCACGTATATGCCTCTCCCTGCTTCCACCGTCTACACACAACCAAATTACATACCATCAGTAAGGAAAAAGAGTAAGAACTAAAATGTATAGGTGAAGAGGCACAAAGTGTCTACGTCAATGCACTCTTATTAGATTATTTTATCAACTATAAGCTTTATCAAAAAGGAAGGTCTTAAGGGTACTCTTAAAAACGGATAGGCTGTCTGCCGTACCGAACACAAACTGGAGGCTGATTCCACAAAAGTGGAGCTTGATAAGAAAAGGCTCTGGCTCCCATTGTACTTTTAGAGACTCTAGGAACAACCAACAACCCTGCATTCTTGGAACGCAATGCCCTAGTAAAACAGTAGGGTATAATGAGTTCTTTAAGGTAAGATGGCGCCTGCCCATTAAGGGCTTTGTAGGCGAGAAGAAGAATTTTAAATTCCATCCTGTGTTCTATAGGGAGCCAGTGTAAGGCAGCCAAAACTGGAGTAATGTGGTCCCTTTTCCGAACTCTAGTTAGTACACGTGCTGCAGCATTTTGAATCAGCTGAAGCGACTTAACTGACTTTTTGGTACACCCTGATAATAAAGAGTTACAATAATCCAGCCTTGAAGTAACAAATGCATGGACTAGTTTCTCTGCATCGTTTTGAGGCAAGATATGCCTGATTTTTGCAATTTTGCATAGCTGAAAGAAGGCGGTCCTTGAGATTGATTTTATGTGGGCGTTAAAAGATAAATCCTGATCAAATATAACACCAAGGTTCCTTACAGTCTCACTGGGGGCTAAATGAATGCCATCCATAGTTAGTATATCTTTAGATAATTTGTTTCGTAGATTCTTTGGGCCGAGTACAATAACTTCAGTTTTAGCCGTGTTTAACATCAAAACGTTTAAGGTCATCCACGTTTTTAAGTCCTTGAGGCAGTCTTGAATTTCATTTAGATGATTGGTTTCATCAGGCTTGATGGATAAATATAGTTGAGTTTCATCCGCATAACAGTGGAAATTTACAGAATGATTCCTTATAATATTGCCGAGCGGAAGCATATATAGTGTGAACAAAATAGGTCCAAGCACTGAGCCCTGTGGCACTCCATGGCTAACTTTGGTTTGCATGGAAGATTTATCGTTGACACACACAAACTGAGAGCGTTCAGATAGATAGGACCTAAACCAGCCTAAAGCAGTTCCCTTTATGCCAACTAGGTGCTCTAGTCTTTGCAATAGGATATCATGGTCGATAGTATCAAATGCAGCACTGAGATCGAGCAAAACAAGAATAGATACAAGTCCTTTGTCTGAGGCTATTAGAAAGTCATTTGTGACTTTAACCAGAGCTGTCTCTGTGCTATGATGTGTTCTAAAGCCAGACTGAAAATCTTCAAATAAATCATTGTTTTTTAAGTAATCACACAACTGTTTTGCGACCGCTTTCTCAAGAATTTTTGAGAGGAACGGAAGATTAGAAATAGGTCTATAATTGGCTAGAACCTCTGGATCGAGGTTGTGCTTTTTAAGAAGAGGTTTTATTACTGCTACTTTAAATGATTGTGGAACATAGCCTGATAATAAAGACATATTCATAATATTTAATAAAGTAGTGCTAATTAATGGAAAAACTTCCTTTAACAGCTTAGTTAGAAAGTAACTAATTAACTAACCATTAATGAATCATTCATTAATACAGTACCCCCCCCCCCCCAGTCTGTTTACCAGTAACTAACCATCAGTTTTTCAATCGCAGTCACTCAGGGACTCCTCATTAACTAACCATTAATGAATCATTCATTAATACAGTACCCCCCAGTCTGTTTACCAGTAACTAACCATCAGTTCTTCAATCGCAGTCACTCAGGAACTCCTCATTAACTAACCATTAATACAGTACCCCAAAGTCTGTTTACCAGTAACTAACCATCAGTTCTTCAATCGCAGTCACTCAGGGACTCCTCATTAACTAACCATTAATGAATCATTCATTAATACAGTACCCCCCAGTCTGTTTACCAGTAACTAACCATCAGTTTTTCAATCGCAGTCACTCAGGGACTCCTCATTAACTAACCATTAATGAATCATTCATTAATACAGTACCCCCCAGTCTGTTTACCAGTAACTAACCATCAGTTCTTCAATCGCAGTCACTCAGGAACTCCTCATTAACTAACCATTAATTAATCATTCATTAATACAGTACCCCCCCAGTCTGTTTACCAGTAACTAACCATCAGTTCTTCAATCACAGTCACTGAGGAACTCCTCATTAACTAACCATTAACTATCTAGTCGTTCCTTATTCACTACTCACTAGTAACTAAGCACATTTTGTGTACCTTATTCTAAGTGTTACCAATTTGTTTTATTGTACTCTGGGGTTTTGATCCTGCAATTTCCCATTCTCCAAGAACATTTTACCCAATTGGAGACAATACAGTGATCGCAAGGATTCATGATCCAGAGGATATAAGTGCATCAGATTTAGTCCAAGGCTTGCAGCCGAATGTGTTGGATATGTGTTGTTCATAAGGTCTGAAGGAGATTTTGAAGGTCATGTTACGTTAGTGTCTTGATTATTAGTTCCTTAAGATATAGTGTAGTATATATTTAAAACAGCAGGTCAAATCAACAGTAAAACAGATTAGTTCTAAATTGACAATAAAAGGTATACATTGTGGAAGACCCAGGGTTTAGTTGCTTGCTTCTTGGGATGGCTTCTCGTGAAGAAGTTAGATGTGCTCGGATGAGAAGCTAAAGTCTGAATCTTGTAATGAGTCACTTGTTCTCTCTGGATTAGATACATTCTCATCGGAAGATAGCTTGTTGTTAAGTATTTCAATGATTTTGATTCATAACTTATGACTCAGGATCTTTAGAATTGCAACTCTGTTGTTCCACATAACCTCTTCAGAAAACAAAGAGGAAGCTTCCTCCTAAAGGGGGCAACTAAAGATGCAAAATCCAGCCTGCCATTTTTTACATTAGAGCATATTTATTTTTATATTGTCAAGTGGTACTAGTTTCTGTGTAACAGAAAAGTTATCTTCCTAACTCAATAGTTGTTGTTGTTATTTGCAGTAACAATAACTATAACAGCAATGGCCGTAAGACACATTAACAAGATTGCCGCTGTAAATTGGTATTGAGTAATGTTGGGTGACCAAATTAAATAAACTTTATTTCGATTCACGGAGCTGTATACAGGTTAACACTTATCACAGTACGCACGGTAACCTTTGAAAACACTGTAGCTATAACGGAGTAACTCAACTTTAGCTGAAAACATCACTGTGTTGTTGGAATAATCATCACCAAAGCATTAATAATTAATAATAAACTGTTTCAGTCTCATCAAATAATGTAGCCTGCAGCATTTACCCGGGTCAGAAGTCAAGATAAATGTTTGCTGTATTGAGTGTATACTGGAGAGAGAACTCAGGTCAGGCCACAGTGGAACAAAATGCAAAGATCAAGTTAAAACTTCTCTCTTATTTCCTAGCGTTTCCACAGGGAGGTTAGAACAAAGGGTTATCTGCATAGCAAGAGAAAGGGCTTTAGCTCAAGGGTATGTCAGCAGGATGGGTGCTCGCTGCATCGTGAGAGCTCAGTTTCAGCCTCGACACTGACTTTACCTACCTGTTGTCTCCAAACAAATATGAAGAAAAAGCTATGTGGTGAGGGAAAATTCAATAATGCAGCTTTGGCTTTGGCCTCCCACTGCCCTGAACACGATAAACAGTTTAGAAAAATGGATGATTGAATTTAAATGAGCTAATATATTAAGGAAAGGATGGCCCAAATTATAGCAGCACATCTCTCTCTGTCTGTCTCCCACACAAAATACAATAAACACAAAATGTCCGTAGGAGGATGCAGATTAAAAAGTTGGTTCCAGTCAATCGGAGAGCAGCTATCTGCGCGTGCATGCCTCTGAATACATTTACCTGTCATTATTCCCCTGCTGGGCCCATTGAGCGCACCTGGCAATCCTTTCAATGCTCACTTTTTCTCTCCATTATATATCCGGATTCAGAGAGATGCTTTATGACACATTGGTTAGTTGTTTAAGGAGGACATACAAAAAACAGCTCGGCAGACACTTTGAGATGCTGTGGTTGTCTGCTGTTGTTCTGGAGGCACTCTGCTGCCAGCTCTCCGTTAATCATCCACTCTTATTAGGGAAGAAAGAAAAACTTGCTCAGTTTAATTGCCGTTAGTTAAAAGAAAGCAACAGACACATATCCCTGAGGTCTTGCTTACCCTGTGTAAATGACAAAGGAGAGCATACAGAGGCTCTTCTAGAATGCTGGCAGGGAAACAACACCCCCCGCCCGTTCCCCCCGATACCTGGCCTTGCCTGAAGCTGGGCCTCAGCACTATTGATTCATTTGTGAGCTGAGCATTTTTCCTAGTGTGGGCTGCTGGGAGATCTAAGCTGCTAAGACCTCTGACACAACATGTATCCCGCCCTGTTTGGGATGTTCACGGTCAGGGAGGCCAAGTTAGCTTGAGTCTTCAATTTGATGTGCTCAGAGTCAAACAGGACGGGTCACAATGTGGGGTGATCGACTGGATTACTTCAACAACTAATCAGTGACATTTACACTCTGCTTCGCTCTCTATTGCTGATCAATGTATCACAACCTGTGACTCACTCTGCCTTCAGTTTATCAGCTCTCATCTAGTGTGTGAAACTAGTGACATCCCCTTGAGGATGACTTGTCTTTAGTGACAATTAGCATGCTAATATATTAAACTAATAGTACACATGGTAAACATGATATGTGATTAACATAAGCTGAAGCGGCCAAAATCATAAAAAACATAAAACAGAAATAAAACTCCAAACAAAGTGCCGCTGAGGCACCTGTCAGCGAGTTTTACGCGTGGGTAGAAAAAAGGGTCCGAGCAAAAATAATTGCAATTTATTCTCTTGATGGCACAATATACAAGCACAACATTTTCTGGTCTGTGTTCTTACCCGATGGTAAAAAACCATAGGCCTACCGGGTGCGATGTCCACCACCACCTCTTTCTCAAATGTATAATTACCAGGTCTCCCCTCCCCCGGTGCCCAAAAGCTGCCTTTTCAAAACAAAGGCATAAAACAACTTATTTGATAAACTTGAATGAAAGAAAGACTTACTATAAACAAAAAACAATAATAAAATAAACGGATAACTATTAAATAATATAAGCCCGTATATGACTCCATCATAAGCACAATACCAGTTTTTATTGTGAGCATGTTGACTCCTTGTTTATACTCCCAGACGTGTACACAAAGACCTGTTTACTTTCAGAAGTCTTCTTTGGAGGACATGTTTTACGCACAGAAAGTAAATAGCTACATGCCGGTGCAGTGTATTGGCCGTGCAGATACACTTTAAATCGAAATAAATTGGAGACACTTCCAACTGTCCCATCTGGTCTCCTTCCTATCCACAGCTCTGATCCCAAAAATGTTTCACTCCATCATGGACAAAACTTTCACTACGCATTGTATTCAGCATGAGGTAACTTTTCTGAACTTTGAACAGAACTGGCATATAACTGGCATATAATTTGGCATATATTGTTGTATAATGATGTCATTGGACCTTCTTTTTATGACCCTGCACACTCTGCCTATGATTGGCTAGTACCTGTTGCTTTTATCCGTTGGTTTAGAGTTGAGATTGGTTAAAGTCAAGGAAAGAATATCATGGTAAGCCAATAACAGGCGTATGCCGGTCACATCATTACCATAGTATATATATATAAATTGCAACATTGCAGGAAGGTTTAATGAAGTTATTTTAAAGGTCCCATGACATGGCCATTTCTACTGATCATAATTCAACAACTAATTTTAATAAGTCGGTCAAACTGAAAAGTAACAAAAAAAATGTAACTTACAAATGTATTGCGTTCATTCAACTATAGGGAAATATGAAGTTAGAGTAACTTATATCTATTGAGTTTCATCGGTAAAGTTTCAAAACTGAACACACGCCAGGACACTGCTAGACCGCATGTTGAGTTGGAGCAATCTGCGTTCATCCTGGAAGCAGAACACTTGATAGCAGTGGAACAACAGGATTTTAACTTAATAATCTATCAAGTTACTGGTAAGTAGCCATTTTTGTTCAGCTTCATTTACAACAACTGCTTACTGCATAGTGTAACACAAGCTGTAAGGTAGTCATTAGCTACTTGTTTTAAGCTACTGTAGCATGCATAGCATACTGATTAGCTAGCTGTTTGTATCCTCCTGTATCCTTTGTTGCACAGTTGCAGTCAAAGTTCATTATTTGTAATACAGTATGTTTAAGCAATAGCTCACGACAGGCCGTGGTATATGGTCATTATATCACAGCTAAGGGACTTGGTTCGGCCCGACGCGAAGCGGAGGGTCGACAACCCCCTTTTTCATTACAGATTTGAAAACATCGTTGCTTGCTTTAAAAGTAGCACAATTCATTATGTCAAACCTTGGAAAGTATCTAGATATCCCTGCCCTAATGCCAAAGTAACTGGCAACTGAATATGTTTTGCCGTTTGATGTCTATGTCTGGACCGTTGCGTAAAAAGGAGGGTTTCTGCCCCGTTACTTTTCCGCTGTTTTCTTGTCCCAGTTTGAAAAGCAAACTGCATGCAGTTTGCTTTTCAGCCCAGCAGTATACAGTTAAATCGACCGGACTTCTTTCTGCAGATGTGAGCGTTGTTGGGTTTAAGCACCCTTCAGTTGTTGAAGGTTCGAGCCCGCTCCGCGCTGTTCGTTTGATGAGTGGTCTGCTGTAAAAAGGAACGGCTCAGACAGAGATATGAGATTAAACAATAAGCTGATTTAATGGTAGAAACAACAGTACAATATAACGAAGTACTTATATAACGAAGTACTCCGGGCCTCAGCTCTTCCACCGTGCGATGTACGTATCAGACAGTCAGACAGAACAGAGGCCGCGAGTGTACAGAATTCACAATATTTATTCCCACAAACGGAGAGGAGTTGTGTGGGAGGAGTTGTGTCGGTTGCTCCTCCCTAGGTGTTCATCCATTGGTGGACTCACTCCTGGGCGAGCCCTAGGCAGTGAATCAGAGTGAGTCAGCCATTGACGAGGTCTAAACAGCGAATCAGAGTGAGTCAGCCATAAGTGTGGGAACTTTGGATCTCCTGCGCCGCCGATCAGTCCCAGGTCATCTTTTATGGCAGCCATAAAATAAACAATTCTGGGTCGCACGGGGGTGAGGTACCAATCCTTATCTTCGTTTATCCTCAGCACCTGGCCGTACCACTCTGCATCCCAATCTTTCTCTCAGAACAATCTCTGCATAGACTCAATGGTGTCAGTTTTATTACCTTTCTCCTACAACCCCCCCATGCTCCTATCCGGGCCATTAAAACCCCGGGGGGGCGACTGGATCCTCTACATTCCTAAGTCAACGCACACACAATTGACCACAGCAAACAAAGGAAAATAAGAACACTTGGTCTAGTTTCATAAGTATACATTTTACACAGACAAAGTTATAATTATTAAAACAGGTTATATAGGATATACAGGTTACTTTAATCCCCCTTTTGATCTCACCTCCAGAGATCAATTCACACATAGCATTCAAAACATAACCACTGTCATTCTTTTCTACTGCGTCTGTCCCACAATGAGCGGATACAAGGCACACAACAACAACCACATGTTACTAAAATGGCAATACAAGTAGCTATTGAAATCAAAAGAGACATTATTAAACCTTTCCATTGACCAAACATGTTTGTAAACCATTCCTCCAAGGGGTTGTGTATCCCTGATTGTTCATGCATAGTTATGGATAGTGTGCGAAAGCCTTCTAAAGCCTTTGTGACGGAACCGTCCGGAGCCGTATTGTTTGGAATGAAAGTACAACACATATCACCAAACATTGAACACACACCTCCTTTCTCAGCTAACAGCATGTCAAGGGCCATTCTATTCTGTTTCAGCCATAAGGGAAGTCGGCCCCAGCTGTTCAGCGAGTCCTTCTACAGGTCCCTAGTGAGATTAGCTAAACGGAGCACATTGTAATGTACATAGTTGATCCTGTCTGCATTATTCCATCACTACCTGCTTGGAAAGTGAAGGTTTGTTTAGGAGACATTTTGGTAACAACTACCTCATGTTTGGCCCGTTTGACCCTAGTTACGGACTCCTCTGGCGGGGGAATGGAGTCTGGGTGGTCAATGGAATCATTAAAACAAAAATAAAGGCAAGGGTGAACACACATTATTTCTGTTATTAATAATAGGAGATTTACTAGGACACAAGGAATTAACACCCAATCAAATAATAAGGCAATTCGCTAATGGGCCATATAACTAAGAATGGTGTTCAAGATACAAACAGTGTCCCAAGTAAAACCACGATTCCCACTAGCAGAGTACACCAACAAACAATAAGGAAGTGTAATCCACAGTCTGTCATTGTTGAGTACCTTTAATCAGTGGTCCGTGTTATTGTAATTAGGTTGAACACAATGCTAAAATCTCCTAAGGAGATTTTAAAACTAGGGTGTAAAATAGTACCCTGTAATGGTAAATACTGTGCTCCCAGAACCTGTTAAATAGAAGGTCTGGTGAGTGGGGAGACTTCACTGCCCTTTAATATAGGGCTAACCTCTCGTTATATAACCTACTACTCTTATTAGAAAGAGGCCCTATAGGTGGGCATAAAAATGCTGCTACTTATTGGAAAGTGCCCCTAAAGGTGGGAGTAAAAAAGTCGGGTCCTATATGGAGTCGTGTGTTTCAGAGTAGACTCGTGTCCGCCTCCTCGCCGGCCGTAATCTCCTTTCCAAGATCGCCTGTTGTTACCTCTGTGTCTTTGTCCTTGTCATCTGTTGTATGGGTCGTTGCTTCTGCTGGGCTGTCGTCGTCAGATGTGTCGCTCTCGTCCTGCTGCAGCGATGTCAGTTCTGATGTCGTCTAACGTCCTTGCTGGAGGTTTTCCAACGGCGCACTGGCTCCAATGATACCACGTTTCCCCCTTTCCTTCGAGGCGAACTGCATGTGATGTCCTCTGAGTCACTCTGTGCGGGCCGGTGAACCTTGGGTTGAGCCACTTCGGACGGATGACCTTCAGCCAGATGAATTCTGCGGTGTTAGCCTCGTGCTTCTCCGGTCCCCCTTTGGCGTCAGCCACCTGGGTGGAGAAATCTCATACCAAGCCCTTAAGTTGCTGGTAATATGGTTTTAGATTTCCTCTACTTCTTTCCCTACTGCTAATGCTCCAGGACCCGGAAACTGATGGCCGTGGGTCAGCTCAAATGGGGAGAAACCTGTCCCTCAGTTAATGTGTTCATAAACAAAGTCCGACACCGGCTATATCAACCTGTTTCAGAGGAAGGTGGAGTCCCCTGTGCCGTCTTGACTTGCCGTGTCTTCTCTGTCAGAGGCAGAGGTTTCATCCTTTTTTTTTTTTTGTCCTAAAAAATTTGACGCGTTTTGCAACAAAGTCAAGTATTTCTTCATCTGTAGGTGTATGTGTTGATACAGGTGTTCCTTTAATGTCATGAGGGGAACTGGGTGAGGGGGGGTTAGAGGTGGAGGGAAGCGTATAGGGAGGGGGTCGGGTCTTAAAGGGGTTGTATAAATCTGGATAGAGGAGGGGACCGCCCTCTGGGATGTCTGGGAGGGGCCCACCATATGGCTTCTCCTCCTGACTGGCTCTATCACTTCTGTGGGAGGGGCTGGTGCAGGACTGGGTGGGGCTGCTATGGCGGGCAGATTTTTGGCGGGAGTTTTGCTCAGAGAGCAGGTTACTGCCACTCCATTCATAACTAAGGCTGCGTTATGGCCTATTCTCCTTAGCTTGTCAACTAGCTCCCTTTCTTTGTTAAGTTTAGAAGCCCTGATAAAACCTGCCTTCTGCTTGTTGAGAGTTTCTAATTTCTGAACCAACTGTCGCTCGTATGTATTGAGTGCTGTGGCTAGGAGACTTATTGCCTCGTCACCCTCTACTCTATTCTCTGCGATCATCTGATCGTGTAAGAAACGGAGATCGCTGCTCGCCTTTTTATGATCTCCGGGCTTAAGTCCGCTAAGTATCAATCTCTCTGCTTGTCCCCACTGTTCCCTTAAACTCCCCGGAACAGGGACTCCTAATTCTCTCTCTTCACGTTCAAATTCTCCTTCCATTTTGACTTCGTTCGTATCTGCTTCTCCTAAAGGTTTTAGTTTTTTATAAAAAATACCAGATATCTCTGCGTACTATAATTTACTAATTATTGTAGTTTTATTCCCACAGGTATACAGTCTGATAGTTTTCGGTGCGAGGTGTATTATTGGCGGCGCGTAAGGCTCAGGTTTGGGAAGGCTAAATAACTTGTTTTACCTGACGCTGCCTGCCTCCGGCGTCTATAGAATAGAGATCAACTCAGTGAAAGCTGCGCCTGATCAGAGCTCAGCGTGCGGAGTTTAAATCTATCAAGTCATATTACAGGATAAAGGAAATACAGTTTAAACTGCCGTATGAAGAGAAGACGCCGACGTGTCGCACTTATCATTCATATCACATCATCGATCATATAATATCATAATATATATATATTTCCTTGTCTAAGTCAGCTTCTCGAGCCGTATCTGACCGTGCAACACTTACATTGTCACATACTGTATGCAGAAGTATTATTTTAAGCAACACATTAGGTTGACGAAACACTCAACTCAAATGTAATTAAAGTCAGATCCACTCGTGTCTTAGATGGGCAACAGTGATAACATAAAACTGTTGTACGCTTTCAAACACTCGGTAGTTTATTTATTTTTTAACCAGTTGCTCTATATTCACCTTGCAGGTGCAACTATGTGGCTTGTATCCTTTATTATATGTTTAAGTCATGGATGTTTAAAGTTCATATTTGTCTAATATTATTTACTTTTCATTAATGAAGTATGACGCTGCGCTGTTAGTACACTTGTCCCTTTCACGTGAACGCGCTCTCAGCTGGAGAGAGAAACCCTGGCTCGATTTACCGAGTTGATAACCAGCGTCGTAGGACCGCTTAGCCGTTACGTTAAGCCCGCGCTGATTGGTCCAAATTGACCAATCCACGGACTTCCTCACACACACACACACTCAGTGCAGGCAGCTCTGCTGATTTCTCCTCCCTGGCTGCAGGCTGATAACAGCCAGTTGGCATCAAGGCGAAATTCTCTCTGCAGACCCATTCTCACAGCGCCTATCAACCTTTTTCTTACTCAATCTCGTTACACTTAATCACACTCAAAATAAATATACCTAACGTAACCCCAGATCCGTCTAAGGATTGCCTGTGTACATTAGTCGATGAGCCCCAACCCCAGAATTCGTCTAAGAATTACTGTGTGTGTCACCTTATTTCTCAGAGTATTTCAGCTGGACTTCCTTTAAAAATTAAACCACTGAAATCTCGGACGACGATTGCAGCTGGACTTCCTTTAAATTTATAACCACTGCAATCTCGTTACACAGTTAATCACACTCAAAATAAATAATCTAATGTAACCCCAGATCCGTCTAAGGATTGCCTGTGTACATTAGTCGATGAGCCCCAACCCCAGAATTCGTCTAAGAATTACTGTGTGTGTCACCTTATTTCTCAGAGTATTTCAGCTGGACTTCTTTAAAAATTTAACCACTGAAATCTCGGACGACGATTGCAGCTGGACTTCCTTTTAAATTTATAACCACTGCAATCTCGTTACACAGTTAATATATTCCCCGTACAGTCTAGTTGACTTTTATAGTGCGATGTATATTTCAACAGATGGAGAGACTTCCAGAAGCGCTTCTACACCCCCTTTCGGCGATGTGGCTTTTGGCAAGGAGTCGAAACCCAGTCTACAGAATCTCTTTATCGTCACGTTTAGTCTTCTAGATTAACCCCACAGCAAGAGTTTGCGAGATCCGGTCATTTCAAATTGATTTTGAAAGTTGCGTTTCTCCTCTTGAAATACCCCACATATAACACAACTGCAGCTCCTCTTTGAGACTGGAAAGTGTTATTCTGTAGTACTGTTCTTTCTACCGTAAGACTAAAACACTGAAAATGCCGCTGACAACTCTAAAATTTTGTAGTATAGCCAATCACAGATTTTGATAATAACAGGTATCTGCTCACCTTTCTGTTGTGGGGCCCTGGTTTAGTTGTCAGAGGTATTCGAGGTGTCATCCCTGGACCGTTCGTCCGCTGGCTGCCGGTGTGCCTTCTATGAGACCCTACTCATCACGTCGGTCGGTCACCAAATTGTTGGGTTTAAGCACCCTTCAGTTGTTGAAGGTTCGAGCCCGCTCCGCGCTGTTCGTTTGATGAGTGGTCTGCTGTAAAAAGGAACGGCTCAGACAGAGATATGAGATTAAACAATAAGCTGATTTAATGGTAGAAACAACAGTACAATATAACGAAGTACTTATATAACGAAGTACTTCGGGCCTCAGCTCTTCCACCGTGCGATGTACGTATCAGACAGTCAGACGAACAGAGGCCGCGAGTGTACAGAATTCACAATATTTATTCCCACAAACGGAGAGGAGTTGTGTGGGAGGAGTTGTGTCGGTTGCTCCTCCCTAGGTGTTCATCCATTGGTGGACTCACTCCTGGGCGAGCCCTAGGCAGTGAATCAGAGTGAGTCAGCCATTGACGAGGTCTAAACAGCGAATCAGAGTGAGTCAGCCATAGTGTGGGAAGTTTGGATCTCCTGCGCCGCCGATCAGTCCCAGGTCATCTTTTATGGCAGCCATAAAATAAACAATTCTGGGTGCACGGGGGTGAGGTACCAATCCTTATCTTCGTTTATCCTCAGCACCTGGCCGTACCACTCCGCATCCCAATCTTTCTCTCAGAACAATCTCTGCATAGACTCAATGGTGTCAGTTTTATTACCTTTCTCCTACAACCCCCCCATGCTCCTATCCGGCCATTAAAAACCCGGGGGGGCGACTGGATCCTCTACATTCCTAAGTCAACGCACACACAATTGACCACAGCAAACAAAGGAAAATAAGAACACTTGGTCTAGTTTCATAAGTATACATTTTACACAGACAAAGTTATAATTATTAAAACAGGTTATATAGGATATACAGGTTACTTTAGCGTCCTTAACAACGGTCAATAAGTCCTTGCTGCACATTATCCCTTACATGTTTCCATCTTAAGCTTTTTTAGTTAGTTTCGTAATGGACGTAATGTAACAGTTGTAACGGTTGTAGCTTTTCTCAGACGCGGAGGGATACTGACTTGGGACATGTAATGCAGGGGTCTACAAACATTACATTGGTTAAAATACAGAGATCAGCCACAGACTTATTGCCCACGCTCTATACAGTTTCTTAGGGATTGCGCAATCAGAGTGGGGAGCTAATACAGATCAGTGGAAAAATGATACTTCAAATATTTATTTGATTGTATTTTCTATTATTTTTAAACGTTTGTAACAGCTTCAGTATTTCATTGACAGGAGATGCTCTGCGTCCCCTGACCGCACTTCAATGCCTTTAACACATTAAAACATTCATGTATGGGTCTTCCTTTGGGTCTCTGGTCTTGTCATGACATGGTCTTGATCCCATTTGGACCAGCTTTTTTTCAGACTTTGACTTTAATGTGCCTGTGAAGTACTGGAGCTCCCAAAGCTGTGTAATAAAGATAAAGAGAGGCTGGTTGGGTGTGGGGGGGTTGGGATGGTGTGGGGTTCAGGGCTGACACAGCTTGTGGGCCAGATGATTGAGCTATAATTTCCTTCTCAGCAAAGATAACAGTAGATACCTGCCAAAGGATGGAAGAGAGGGCCGATAATGGTAAGACTGCTTGAATATTTAAAGCCTCTTTATTCAGCAGAGATATAAGGTAAAGAAGGAATTAATCCAGTTGGCTGCCTTTCTTCAGATTTAGCTGTTCACTGTTCAAAGGAAAACACAACACAAGGAAAGTCTATGGGTGTCAATGGATTTTGAAAGACAAAATCATGTGTCCATATCAATTTAATCAAACTGGCATGTTACATTGTGGCCGGTCTTTACTTCTGATCATGAAGAATAAAGCAGCAAAAAAATTGTGGATAAATGGACTGCGGTTATATTGGTCTTTTTGACCCTTATAGTGCTTTTACGTATTAAGTCAGCAATCACCCATTCACACACATTCTTACAGAGGCTGCAATACAAGGTGCCACATGCTGAGGAGACTTCCATTCACACATATGTACACACTTATGGCCCTGCCATGGAGGCAATTTGGGGTTCAGTATCTTGCCCAAGGATACATCAACATGTAAACTGCAGGGGCTGGGGATCGGACCACGGACACAGTAAAATGCAGACTCTTTGCATTTAACACATCCTAGTATTAGGACCAGTGGACAGCTACTGTGTAGGGTTCCAATGCCTTGCTCAAGTGCCTTGCTGCACCTTTGCAGTCCCCAGGAAGAGAACTGGCCCCACTTTGAGTACCCGTCCACATCAGCACAGTACTTGGTCCGTTTGGGACTTAAACCCAGAGCTACTCTAGAAGTTCCCAATCTAAGTCTCTGATGCCCCTTTTCCACCAAACCGGTTCCAGGGCCGGTTCCGGGCTACAGCCTGATTAAGGTCTCGTTCTTCCTGTTTCCACAGCAGCATAGCCGGCTCCAAGCAACCGGTTCTTAGCTGGCCCCACTCGGCTGCCCGGCAAGAACCAAAAACCAATGTGTGACGCTTAGGTCGGAGGCGGGGACGGGATTAACCTGATCAAGAACGACAAAATGCCGGAAGTTTTGCTCAGCAACACACATAACGACGAACCAGGATGGATGCCACCAAACTTAAAGGTCACCTATTATGCAAAATGCACTTTTGAACGTCATTTATACATAAATGTGTCCCCGGTGTGTAAGGAGACTCACAAAGTGTCAGAAAATAAAACCCTCTCTCTTTTGCTCCTTACCCACATCTCTAAAAATGGGGGTACAACGGAGCTGATCCAGATTTGCTGGGGTCATGACGAGATTTCTAAAATGTGGGCTGGCTTTTTGCCCACGGCCCTATCAGAAACGGTTGCTGTATCAGAAACAATGCGTGACATTTTTTGGACATAATATGGTCTGTGTTTACATTAGCAAGCATCGCTAACACTCAGAGCTAACGCTGTACTGGAGAGAGTATGTGTAAAAAAGCAGGATATAAAAAAGGTACTCAGCTTGTGGTAAACCCGCAACAGAAAAAAAAAATTGAGCTCCATACTGTTTCAGAAATAATCCTTGATGTGGTTTGGAACATGATATGGCGTTTAATCACGGCAGCATTAAGCTGAGAATCTGCTGAGTTGTCAGCCTTATCTTCTCTCTGCAGCTCACAGCTTGCATGCACGCTCCAAAGGGGCGTGGCCACAGCAGCTTGGGTTACATTTGAAGCTACGGACCCAGAATCAGCAAGTAACAGTGCTGAAATAGAGGGGTATGAGGCATGGCTAGAGTGGGTGATCTGTTTGGTATTTTGAGCAAAACACTTCAGAGACATGTTTTGTATAGATATAGCTCTATAATACATTTTTCAAATATAGCATAATAGGTGAGCTTTAAGCAGCAGTGGACCGCTGATTCACTGGGGACGCTTGTGATGGACGAGACGCAGGATGTGCGGGGCTCCTCAGAAACTGGTGAGTGATGCAGTACTTATTTGTTTAATGTGTGACTAAAGTTGGCCTACTACAGCTACTGAGCGTGCAAGTAAACAAACAATAGAGCTAGCATGCTAATGCTACCCAGCACGTATCTCCATGGCAACGAACGCTAACGCTCCCATGCAATTTTTTCCCTTCTCGATTTATGATTTGTTGAAGGACGAGTTTTGTTCATGGTGTTTATATTGTGTTTCAGAAATGTCTGGTTTAGAGCCATCAACAACAGCCTGTAGAATAACAAAATGCCATCCTTTTCTGTTATAAAAGTACTTGGGATATTTTTCTTGTGCTATAATAGGGATGTGGCTTCCATCTATTGCACCAACACACTGTGGTGCTCTCCAATGGTTGTGGAAAAAAGTGGCCATTTGCACTTCTCTGCATCAGGAAGTTTGATATGGACCGGAGCCAGTACAACCCTGGCTGCCCTGCAGAAATCCTGGACACAGTTGAAAACGGTGCTCAGGACTTCCCCGAAAAGATGGCTAATGGTCCTGTATTCACCGCCAGGGGCCAGCTTCAAGAGGGCAATTGCAACCCGTTTTCGAAGGGGTACACACAAATGGTAATTTTTGTTTTTTCTCCCCAAAACACAGCGGACCTGGTCGCAGATGTAGTTAAGGAAATTCTGCATGAATTGCTGAGGGGAGAAGTTTGAAGCAACGCTATCCCACCAGTGTCAAGATCTTGGTTGTGCCAAAAGAACATGCGACCTCCGCCTTTCCGCCAGCAACAACAAGAGCTGTAGAGATAACATTGGGAATACCTTTTGGATGATATACCATAATAATATATGCTGGAAAGCAAGGTATTTTGACCTTGGTGCATGCAGTGGCTAACAACAGCTAGCATTATGGACGATTGAACATGACGTATATTTACCTTGTTTCTCAAGCGTAATCGTCGTTGAAGTTGTAGACGAACAATTGGACCTCGCTGTAGACTCTTTTGAAGAAGTGGTCCTTGTCTTTCCAGGTGGGCTCGACAAAGCAAGAGCAACATGAGCAGCGCTTCGTTCCAATCTGCCATTGTTGTTGTTGTCGATGTCGATGTGAGGGATTTTCGCGCCGTTTGTATCAAAAGAAGGAACGTAAACGGTTGGGTCATGACGCAAACTTTGACGCAATGACGCAGCTCCACTCGAAGCTATGAGCGATGGAAACACAAGTGGTGCTACAGAGTAGAACCAGATAAGCACCAGAAAAGCACAAGAACGGTTCTTGAACCGGAACCGGTTTGGTGGAAAAGGGGCATAAGACACTCCTGCCCCCTTGACAAAAAGACTGTAGTGAAAAGAACAATCAATACCTAATACATTGTATTCCAGTTAGAAGGTAAACACCACAATTCATTGTAAAATCACTTATGCTGAAATCTAAGCAAAATGCTTGCAATAACCCACTTCTATTAAACTGATTCACATTATGTTTCACCAATTGCGTCTATTCCGCCGTTATTAGCAAAGGCATCTGTGGCTACCAAACCAAATATATATAACCAATTTATATTTTCCAAAGAACAAAAGCTCAAAACTCTGCATGTTTTTTTCCTCATCAAACACCAAATCCGCTGATTCAAAACAGATTTTGCTTCTTTAACAGCTGGTCTGACTTTTTTAAACTTTGATTATAGAAAACAGCAACTAATAAAGACACATAAACTCATAAGGTTTTCAATCAAAATTGTAAATAAAAAGACAATAATTGCAGATGTTATTTCTGTAGCCAGTATCCCTGCAGTAAATCAATGAAGCCCATCCTTGGTGAAGGATTAAACAGGTAATATTAATACATTATTAAAGAGCTGTTTCAGTTATATATCCCGCTTTTCTTTTTTTTCGAGCAGCATATACAATACGAATATGATAAAGTAAGTCATTGTCCCTCTGAACACAATCTGCTGCCTTTTAGAACCTGCCATCTGACTCGTGACCCATAAATACAAATGCAACATAATTGCATGGGTATAATTTAGCACGGGTGAGACAAACAAATCAGTCTGTTTTCCATCTTCAAGGTGGTGTTCACCTCTGGCCGTGCGATTGCTAATGCAGCGGCACTTCCACCATTAGATCTGTTCCCTGAAATGGCAGTAAACATCGTCTTTGAGGAGAATGCAAATGCTGGGCGTAGAGGTGGATCCATCAGTTTAATGACTGTGTTCATAGGACAGTTAGTGAATATCAAGATGATGGCTGCAGCTACAGCTGCCTCTAATTGTAGGGCTGGGAAGAATGGCTTCTTGCTAGATGGGGATTAACTTCAAACGGACCCAATTAATTCACTTTCTTTCCATCCTTCAACACTTCTGTTCTTCTTTCTCCTTTCTCACCCTCTTCCCTCTATCCGTGTTCCCTTTGTTTGCTTTGCCCCGCCTTTATCCCTTTATTTAGCATTCTGTTACAGTACATCTGTTTTTCTCTCCTGCCCTTAATTGCTCTTTCTGAGTGTTACGCAGGTATGTGTGAGGCGACATGGAATGGGATCAAAATGCAGACAATTAAACATAAAGGAACAGCTAAGAGGTTTATGTTATACATGAGCTCGATGGCAAGTCCAAACAGAAGTATGAATGAGTCGACAGGAGAGCAGGAATGGGGCAGGGAAAAGTTCTATAAGGTACCTATAAGTGAGGGTTCTAGTGCAGATAGTGAGGTATGAGTCCACATAGCGCCTTTTTCTGGCAGAAAGGCCCTGGCAGGTGATTATTCAATGACATTTCAAGACTGACTATCATGTATTTTATCATCTGTTTGTGCTACTATATATTTTTTGACACCAACTAGAAGGTTTTTTCTCTCACACATCTTATGAATGAGCTTCAGCGCTCAGTCTGTCATAGAGATGGCAAATCCGGATCCTTTTACTCTGAGTCTTCTGAGTCAGTCATTGAAGAGATCCGGATCATACGAGTTATTTGAGTCATATGAGTCAGCATCACCAAGAGCGTAGAAATCCTACCGGTGAAACCGAAAAGTTGTTGCATTTCATGAGCATATTAAAGACCCAGTGAAGTGTGCGCCGGTGCATGATCTGTTATGCTAATACGTATAGTAATGACCAAAATTGTCCATTGGAACCCATATCAAAGATGTTGGAATAGCAACGAATTTGACGAGTTGGAATTTTCCGCTGGGAAATCCGCAGTCAACCTCCGCCTTCGTGGGCGTGGCTTGCGATCTACTGCGTGACGTCAGAAGATGGGCTCAGCCGAAGTGTTTACATTCACCACCGTTCATTTTGTCTCTGTTTCAAAGTGGAATTTACCAACGTTTTTGAGCGAGTATTTTATTGGAAAGTGTTTCGCAGTCGACTGGAAGTGATTGCCAATCGAGGAAACCTGACAATGGAGGCGACAGTGAAGAAAAAGGGAGGAAAAACACACGGGAAGCGATGTATTAGTCGGAGAAGTATTATTCTCCGATGCAATAACAGTACTGAAATGAAGGCTACAGTATAAGGGCATTAATGGGTGCCCTTTTTTAAGTAACTAAAAAGCTACTTTTCACAGTAACGCATTACTTTTTGGTGTAAGTAGTGAAGTAACTAGTAATTGTAACTAGTTACTGGTTTTCAGTAACTAGCACAACACTGCATGTGAACATGAATGTTGCATCATGCTATGAACAGATGAATGTATGATCAGGTGATGGCCAATCCTGTGTGTAGATCTACTCTAGATCTATGACAAAATATTGTCCTCAACTAAATTGACTTCCATGGCCACTTTCCTCATCTATCCTGTCCGAAAAGCTGTCAAAATCACTCATTTCTCTCGCACCAGTATCACTTCCCGAAGGCTCCGCCATGTTTACAATCACAACTGGGCCCATCTTGTGACGTCACAGCCGCTATCGTCTGCAGCAGCGGTAGGCTCAGACGGCCGTTCACGGGATGAAAAATTTGCGATGTTTATCTCGTCCCTCGCACTTCCTAAAAAATTATTTTAGCCATGAACAGGTACAATTATATGTAAGAAATTAAACTGCCATTTCATTTTGGCGCAAAAAAATGCACTTCACTGGCACTTTAAACTAACGTTACATTAACCTCCACTACACAGTGTCTTTTGCTTTAATAAAAAATGTTGATCACAAAAAAAAAGGGTTATTTTGCGATTTGGCGAATCTGAGTCTGCTGTTGATCATGCATGACGACGAGTCTGCTGGATCTCTGGATCTGCTGCTATACGGTTACGGCTCTCAGTCCGCACAAGTCTGCTATGTGTGAGTCAGGATTTGCGAATCTCTGAGTCTGCTGTTGACTCGTGCACAATAGCCGCGGGAAATAGGGGTGCTGGAGGCGGGGCTGCGAATGGTGTACATTTGAAAAACTTCATGTTACTGTTTTTTAAATCTCTCCCCACTTTTGTCCGCACCCCCTAAGTAAAATGACTTCCCAGTTCCCGCGGCAATGCTCGTGCATGACGAGTCTGGATCTCTGGATCTGCTACGGTTACGGCTCTGAGTCCGCACGAGTCTGCAGGAAGTTTCACTGATCCACGTCCACTCCCCTGAGCCAAACGATAACTTCTGGCAGCTATCCTACTTGCTAAAGGCTAGGCAGATGGACTGGGGTACGTTGTAATGTGATTTTACATGTTATAAGGAGAGTAGCGAGTGACGCAATTTATAGTTTTAATTTGTACGTCACTCAAAGGACTCGGGTTAATCGAGAGGGGAGACTCGTCACGACCAGCTCATTACTAGGATCCGGGTTAATGATCCGGATGAATCAGGACTCACCCATCTCTAGTCTGTCAGCCATATAGTGAGGGAAGAGGACGATAAAGGTCACACGCTCACTGGCAGCATCATCCATGGTTCTTCAAACAAACAGCCTTTTCGGTCTTTGCTGTGATAGTTTCCCTACGACTGACACGGCCAAAATCAAGCTTTTCATATAAATTCTAAATTTACATCACAGCCGCTTTTCCGAAAAGTTGAAATATGTTCTACTTTGAGCGGACGCACAAAAATAAGGAGCATTCGGAAAAAATACGCTAGGGGTGCGACGGCATGTGCTCTGTTCTCATTGGAATTCATTATGAAAAGATACTCCCGCTCAGAAAAAACGCTATGTGGAGATGGCTCTCAGGGTTGAGTCTGGAAAGCAAGGCACAAGAAACACTGCATTTTGACTGTGTAGCAGCTGGGAATAGGGAAGTTATATACTGAAGGGGAATAGACCAGGGGCGTTTCCTGGACCTGGAAACATTCGGGGCTTAGCCCACAGTTCATTAAGATACATTAAGGTACAGTGGACATTTCTACTGCAACACTCCCCACACGCACAGTACACCTGCGACTGTTACAATGAAGGCTCGATAATCAGCTCACAGCATTTTTAAAATATTGAAGTTAAAAGCATCAATCTGGTGCACTTTGAGAGCAAAATTAAGAGATATGGATACATCTTTCAACACCCATATGAAACAGAACTGTAAACAGATTTTCTTTTTCTTTATGGATATTTTACAAATCACTCCCCTGTGACTGTGTAATGTAAGGTAGCTTCTAGCTTCATGTCGAACACTGACAGTAAGTCAACATTTTCCAGAGGATTTTTTTAAATCACCAGGTAACGCTAAAAAACATAACATTTATATTGTATGACAAAGTGTTCATTTAATATCTCTGGCTAGCTATAGCTACTTGCTAACGGTTTAGCTTACCCGCGCGATTCAAAGTAACGTCAACAACGTACAGTAGCTGTAATTTATGCTTTGCTTACATGTTCGCATAACTTGGAAGTTTACTGACATTTACATACCTTGTTTACCTGGCGCAAGTGGTGGCTCTGGGGTTGTTGTGTGAGCCACCACTTGAGAATTGTCGTCTTTTTTAAGAAAAAATGTTCTTATGTCCATCTTCAAAAACTCCGAGTCCGACTGACAGTTTAAACATTGTCACAGGATAGGTACCTGTCAGCAAATAAGACACGTTTATTTCCATGCAACTCTCTGGTGATTGGTCTGGTGTCTTGCCTCTGTTGCATTCACTGAACACGGGAAATTACAATCCTGCCGTCCTCTCTAGTGTCATGATGAGGTTCAGGTAAAGCACGGTTAATGTATTATATTATTGAGGGAGAATTGTCCGGGGCTAAAGAAAAAACATCCGGGGCTAAAGCCCCGGATGCCCAAGCCAGGCGACGTGCCTGGAATAGACAATTAACTGAATGGACAACTGAAACATTTGAGCAGGTGGGCTGGGAAGTTGAGGTGGAGGAAAAGAGTTACTGCAGGGCAGAGAAACGGTAGATCATTGTGGAGTTGTGTAGGCAGAACAGGGTGGATCCACTTTGAAGAAAATGTCTTTAAAGAAGTTCATCAAGGCAGAAAAGAGCAGGGCAAGGCAAACAAAAAGGAACACAACTCTCCATTCATTGACAAACAACAATTTAACACACAGAAAAGCAGAACATAAAAACACTCAGAACTAATCAAAAGGACAAGACACAGCTGGGGGGGGGGGGCCGCAGAAAACACACAAGGACAGCAGGTGAAAAGGATAAGCAGGCGGGAAAACACAGACAGGAAGTAGAAACAGACATTACACGGGGGGCGACCATGTTTTTTATTGAGTATGGGTGTGTGCACCAAATAGGGTGTGTTAGATCAGATCTGTCTATATTTGGAGGTGCTCTGGGCTAAGTGAAAGAACCGTCTCCTCAGCTGACGTCTCTAGTATTTCTCATGTCACAGAAACCACTGAGATTCAATATTTTCTTCAGTATGTTTCATTATACTCGTGTGTGCATATAGCCACATTGCTTTAGCATTGTGCAAATGTGTCCTTGGTCACAATAAAGAAAGGCCTATTCAACTGAGTTCCGCTGCCTGGTCAGAAGTAGGCGCTCCGTGGCTGGCTTTGTCCCTGACCAACAGTGGCGGCGTCAGGGGCGTCGCCTGGACCTGAAAACATTCGGGGCTGAGCCCACAGTGGCGGCGGCCGCGGCGCTACAGTGGAATTTTCTACTGCAACACTCCCCGCACACACAGCACACCCGCGACTGTTACAATGAAGGCTCGATAATCAGCTCACGGCATGTAGTCAGGGGTACAGTGCTATTTTTTATGAGTGGGGGGCGGACATCACCTCCTCTAGGGGGGTCCGGGGGGATGCTCCCCCGGGAAGATTTTTTTTTAAATATTGAAGTTAAAAGCATCAATCTGGTGCACTTTGAGAGCAACATTAAGCGATCTATGGATACATCTCAACACCTATATGAAACAGAACTGTAAACAGATTTTCTTTTTCTTTATGGATATTTACTAATCACTCCCCTTTCAAACTCTATTCTTGTTTTACTGTCATATAGTATTTCATAACTGTTTTTCCTTTATTCTCTTATTTTTTTTATAACTATAATGATCATATTAAGGTGTGCCGCGGAAATAATCTTTTGAATAATTTGTGACCAAACCGTTTGAGACCCACTGAGATAACTTAGGGCAGGGGTGCCCACTGCCCAACCAGTCGAAAGCGATCGACCGGTTGATCGCGGGGAGAATCCCAGTCGATCGCGAGATGTGTCTAAAAATAGAACAACAATATTCTGTTTTATCGTTAATGTCCTATAACATAATCTTCCTGTGCCAGAATAATGCACTTGAACGTATCAAAGCTTTGTGATTGGCGTGATCCCATGTGTCGGGGCGTGGCTGGTGGGCAGTGGGCACTAGTTTGCTGACGTTGTCCGTGGCAAATTATGACAGTCCGCACACACAAGACCACAATTATGGCAGAAGCATAAAAGCCCAAAATATATCATTTTCACTTCGAGTGGGAGGATGATTATTTTTTTTCTATTCCAATTCAAAGTCCATCTGTCTCATCTGCAATGCGAGCTTGGCTTTACCGAAGAAGGGTAATTTAGGAGCGGCATTTCAAAACAGTGCACAAACGCTACGAGACGGAATTCAATCCTAATTCTGCCCTACGCTCCCAAAAGGTGATTGACCTGAAAGGACAGCTAAATGCACAGCAGTCCATTTTCACCAGGCCCAACAACAAGAGCAAGGCTGCTACCATAGCATCTTATCGTGTCAGTCACGTTCTTGCGAAACACATGAAGTCTTTCAAAGACGGCGAAGTTGTGAAAGAAGCATTCCTGGAGGCTGCCGACGTGCTTCTTGGGGACAGTAAAAATAACTAGCATTTCAACAGGTTTTTGATATAATAAAAACTCAAGTTAGATACCGTTATTAATCAGCTGTAAGTTTTAGTTTGTTTGAACTTATTCATTATAATTATTGTACAAAATGGTATAAGAATGCAAACATTAAGATCTGTTCTGTTTACATTGATTATAGTCTATTATCAATTCAGGTTAAGAAACTAGTGTTGCTTGCATCCTATTTTAAAGGCATTTCTTTTTATACTCTACTAAAATGCAAAAAAACAAGGGTTTGATTCTATTAATTTTGTCTTTTTTATTGCACTTTGGCAGCAGATTCCTGTGTAGCTTCAGGTCTGAGTTGTCTTATTAGTAAGCCTAATTTATACTTTTGTAGCAACACTATTTTTATATAATGGCAAAGAAAGGGTTCAGTGTCTTTTCTTTTTTTCCTGTGTCCTATGTGGCAGCACTGTTCAATGTTTCTTGAAAACATTACCCACTGTAGTATGTGACGTGTGAATAAACTCCAACTCTGTATCAACAACACTGTTGTGTAACTTCAGTTAAATACTTGTATGTGTGTAGATTAGAAAGAGGAAGATAAGATAAAGGATCTGCAGTATTTTATGAAGTATTAATCGTACAAAGGTCAGTTTTATAAAAGTAGAAGTGTGTATTTACCTGGTTTACCAGGCTGTGAGTAATGGCTACGCCTCTCTATTTGGACTGGTAGATCTCGGCAGACTGGCAACTTTAAAAGTAGCTCTCGGTTCAAAAAAGGTTGGGCACCCCTGACTTAGACTAAAGTTAACTATCTAAACACTCAGAGAGTCCTTTAGCTCACCTGAGTCTCTCAGTCTGACAGGAGAGGACTCTCCTCCAGCTTGTTGTGGAAACAGCTCCTTATGTCCGTTAGTGCAGCTAGCTAACCAGATGCTAACAACACGGTCCCTGCTGGCACCGGTCCCTCTCTCTCCCTCTCTCCCTCTCTCTCTCTCTCTCTCTCACACTAAATGCGCTATTGCCACACACACACAGAACCGAGCTTGAATGACACAAGCGCACGTTTATTTCCATGCAACTCTCTGATTGGTCTGGTGTCTTGCCTCTGTTGCATTCACTGAACACGGGAATTTAAAGGGAGGCAATGCTCATGACACGCATTTTTAAATAATTATCATACGATAAAACAGACCAGTCTCTGCCAGTCTTTATTTTTTTTTTTTAATCTGATGACGTTATCAGTGATTTTAAGCTGATTAATTACCGAAATAACATCAACCCTGTGGGCGGCGCCATTTTGACGAGTCACATGACTTATTTTACCGGACGTGACGTGAACTATGCGTTTGGACAAAATTACGTATGTGCTTCGTCCATGTTGTTTACTGTAGTAATTAATTATAATTAAAAATAATAATTAATCTGTGGTAGCAATATATGTATATTATTTACACTGAAATATCGGTATATCTAAGGAAATATGTATGAAATTATTACTTTTTAATGATGAATTAAACAAATTAGATGTTTGGCCTGAAATGAACGCTTTTCTTATTTAATATTCACGATTGATTTATCATCATCATCATCATCATCAGGCCTTTTCTTTTGGCATTTTATTTTTTACATGCTTGACAATCGGCACTACAATTTAAAATATTGTGCATATGTTAATTTTAATTGTAAAGTATATAATGCTAAGAAGAAAGGGCTGTACCCATCAAATTTACCCACCTTTCATTTATTGGTTCAACCAAAGAGGTGCGTTTCACATCCTTCATGGCAACCAGTGCTGTTCTCAATACAGCTTCTTCTAACACCACAGTGCCGAATTCCCTGTGTAAACATATGCAATCCAAGTCGTCTGTGACCAGTTTATCTTCAAGCTCTTCAAGCTCATGACAACATATGTTCATCAGAGGATTGTCCATGGCTACACACCGACTGCAAGTACACCATTCATGTACAGGTCTCCCTACTCGCCCCCCGAAATCAATTGCACGAGTAAAGGGATCGTCTCCAGCAAGATCACCGTGCTGTTCATCCTCATCGTCACTAGATTCCTGACGGTTCTGGCCACTTGGCTCAAACCTATATGGCTGAATTCCCCCATCCAATCTCTCCACATTGCTCAAAACTTCTTCCTCGGCTGACGAGTCCGAACTCAAATACTCCGCCATGTTTTCGTCGAACGAGCTGTTCCTGTGTTTACAAAGTGAACGCATAGATGACGTCACGACCTAGTTTTTTGGATCATGTGACTACTGAAAATGGCCAAAATGGCAGCTGCCTGACGGAATATACAGGTTTTGATAAAAAAGAGCTATAAAATCATTATTTACCGGGGAATATCGCTGATTTCTTCAGGGTATGGTTTAAACATAATGTTTCACTAAATACTGAAGTTTTGATTAATTATCTAATGAGTGGACCCTTCCTTTAACAAGCTGGGTTCATTCTTCAGATATGACTGTCTGTGACGTTAACGTGTAAGCTCAATAATGAACTCCAGCTCAACCAACCATACTGTAATATCTAAGTAATCATCTTGAAATATGACATTAATAATTGTAATATACACACATCTTATTGTGAGGTTGTTTTCACATACACTACTTCGATGTTAGCTTGTCTACATACTTGAGCATAGCCAATTTAAATTAACCTTAGCGATGCATACAGTTCCTACCTACATAATAAAATATCTCTAAGTTACAAGGATGACCTTATTTTACCAACCTCAAACAGAAGCCGTTTGTTCTACAGTATTATCACACTTAATGCTTAACACTTCTCTATTAGGTTTTAACCTTTATATATACAGTCTATGGTTTTAACTTGGAGGCTACGATTAGCATCGTTAGCACAGATGTAGCTACCACTCGCTTACACGCTAATCCAAGCCTTAACATTCATTACGTAGCTGATTAAAATCATAAACACATAAATAAAGTACTCGAATTTCACTTACCGCAAAACCGCATTCATGCACCGTCTGTTTTAACCGCAGAGCGAGTCACAATAGTCCGATACATAAGCATGAAGAACAAACAAACACGGCCGGGGTCAAGTTGTGTTCCCTGGATGAACTGAGCAGGCAGAGTCCCTGTAGCTTCACGGAGCTGCTAGCAGAGAGACAAGAAGCCTACAGCAGCAGTCACGTGACAGAGCTGTCACTCAATGTGACCACGCCCTAATTTATGCAAACACTTTAAGACCTAATATAAATAAAAGGGTCGCGTTAGAAAACAATTCACTCACAGATTCATAATCATGAAGGTGGAATCTAATTATATCCATAATAATATTTATTGCATCCAGGGGTAGAAACATGTTTTTTTCTGCTGTAAAATTGGGCATTTTAACATGGGGGTCTATGGAAATTGCTCCTTTCTGCAGTCATCGCCTATCGGCCAATATATGTACTGCAGTTTGTGGCACTTCCGTATTGGCGTCCCGGCTCTTCCCCAGAGTTTGCCACTTGGTCTGAACCAGAAATGCAGAAGATTACAGGTGTTAGTAGTTGGTGGAGCTCATGTTTATGGTGTTGATATCAGGCATTAGGAGTAATGTGTTACATTAAACGGGATTACATAAAAAGGATTTTTTTTTTTTTAAGGCAAGTGTATTCCTGTACAGTATTATAAAATAGACATTATCAGATTACTGTTACATTGGAGGGTGAAAAGAGGTGCTGCAGCACAGGCAGTATGAGAAAAATAAAGAGCTTTTCTGAACATGTCAGAGTAGAGACACAGAATACTGATATCAGTCTGAAAAAGAGCATAATATGTCCGCTCTAAATAAAAGTCTAATACTGATTATACCTCAATTGACATGATATGACTGGTGTATAAAACATTTCCATTTACTAATTCATAGAAGACACTCTCCCTGCGATCCAAAAACATTCATCACAGCCAGAACTCTCCTTATTGGTGTGGTTTTATTTGATTGTGAAAACATTAAAAAAGCCGTGGCGTTTAAAGCTCTTTAAACCTCAAACAGGAAAATCATTCTGTAAGATAGATTGCAGGGAAGTGCCACTACAGTGAATAGCAAATAAGGCCAAATGGTTGTTGTGGCCCTAGATGACAGTTATTATTAAGCTTTAGATGAGCCTCTCCATCACATATCTCGACAAGCTGTGGGAGTAGACCTAATGAGTGATCTGATACATTCTGCACAATGGAACTAAACACATCAGGAGGAGGACACTCAATACTGACACTACTGTTACATGTTGAAAACAAAGTCTAGATTAGTGCATGTAAGGCTACAGTCATTACCGTGACCAGTAACGTGTGTAGTTGATATGTTAGTTATATCTGTAACAAATGAGTAGTAAGTCAATTAAGGGTGTTAGCCAGAACAAAATCTGAATTTAATTATTGATAGTGACATAGTATTCATTAGTCCAAAAACTAAAATTGAGTTTTTAGTCCTTCCACCCTCAGACTTGAGTGAATGAATTGACAGTTTTGTGAATACAACATATGATTTGGTGCTCTTTGATGTTTTTTTCCTGAGCAGGCCTTATCAGGTAATATCTTGAAATGTTAGTAATTCTAGTTAAATATTACAATAAATTATGTACACAGCTATACAAAATGTCCACTTTACGTAAACATGAGATCTGTATTTAGAAGTTCTATTTATAAATTAGTTATTAGATAAGGAGATTAACATGTAAATGTAGTTGTAAATTACTGGGGAACACATTTCAATCAGAAATATCAGATCAGTCGGATCTAAATGACATCTGTTAAGTTTGTTCACATTTTTTCAAGAAGGAAAATTGGAGCTACAAGTTGAGAGGTTGCCTTATTTTGTCTGCCTGTCAAGAAATTGAATAACTAAAAAAGATAAATGCAGTTCAGCTATTGGTTTAATGTAGAAAAATATGCATATGAGGAGGAGCAAAGCAGGCCCTAAACACAACATAAACCAGACTCAATCACAAACCCTGAGACAGAATTAACCTTTCAGCTTGCAATGATTGATTTAAAGATGGATGTAGAATATATGTTTCAATTATTTTATTTAAATCACAGACAAAGTACCCTGGCTCTACATTTCCATTCCATGCAAAATCAGCGTGTTATAACAAAGCTTCCTGTTTCTGTAAAATATGTCAAAGTCAATTCACTATATTCAGTACCGTAGACAAACAAAAACGCTTATTGTCACATCTCATTTATTGTCTTCCACCATTTCATTTTAAATTTGATAGCACCAGATTTCATTTCCTTGCGAAGAGTGGACTTTTAGGTACTTTTTTTGGCATCCAAACAGGTTCCAATGAACTGTTATCAAGAGACATCTCTGTGAAAGTCGCGTGAGGAGTAAAGCTGGGTGAATCCAAATGCAGAAAACAATGGACACAGGTATATAAAACCATTAGTTTTTTATACTGGTGTTTAAAAATCCTGTGACGTAGAAAAAAAAATCTAGAATACAATAAAAATCTACAAAAACAATTCAAATTGCAAGCCTACCCTTCTCAAAATAAATGTTCTGCATTGACCAGTATACCTGTATGCTTCTAAAGTCCAATTCATGCCCTGACTAAAGCTGTAACTTATTTGTTTTGCCCGAGTTTCTCACTATAAAAAGTGCATTGATCAAACCCTAAAACAAGCCTTTTTCTTTCTGATCACCTGAATCCCGAGCGGATTTCCTCAGCTGACTCAAGACACATCACAGTGGAATAAATGATCTGTTGTAGAGGGTCTGCTGCCTCAACAACAGTTCCTCCTCTGCAATGAATCTTTTTCTTAGCCTTCGCGCAGGCCGGATTGGTGGATAGGTGGCGATCATGGGGTCTCAGGGGGAGGGGGGGGAGATGTTCTGATCTGCAGGTGGAGATGAAGCAGTGGAGAGAAAACAAGGCTGTATTACCTCATGTAGGATCGAGCAACAGGGAGAGGGGGAAAAGGCCACATCCTCGAGCTGTGCTTCTCCTCCCGCATGAATAAAACATCCAGAATTCATAATGCATGATCAAAGTTATGCGAGTTATCCTGCCTGTCACTGCTCCTTACTTTTATTTATCTGGCTGGGTGAAGATGCAGCGAGCCTCTGTTTTACTTTAAATGCTTTACTGGTATTCAGTTTCTTTTGGACATGTGGAACCCCAAGGTAAATTATTACGGAATTATTGGTTCGAAATTCTGTCATCATAGATCTTTCCTGTTTTATCCTCACCGTGTTGATAGCAGCACATGCAGGTGGGGCACTTTTGTTACTGCAATTCGATTTTAGCCTTTGCAGACCATTTACATGCACAACAAAATACTACAGGGAAGGGAAAACAGCTAAAAGCATAAAAGGACCTTTATAAATCATTTTTGAAAGTGTAATTTCTCCTTGTCCAAAGCAATAAGGAATATGAATGTCAAACGCTGCTTGGCTTGAGAACATCTCTGATCCTGTAAGAATCTGTAGAAACCAGCTAGATGATGTCATCACCGACAGGAGAGGGTCCTTACCTGCTACCATCATCCCCCTGTAGTTTAATTGTATGCCTCCTTATATATAATCCTTGTACAGGAGAAGAGTTGTTTACTACAACAGGCAACAGTTGTGCTGTGGATGTCCTGTTTGTTTGCAACCAGAAGTGACACAGGAGATTGGACTGAAGGTGAATAACGCTCTGTGAAAGTTATGGTGGGAAGTGGAGCAGGGTGAATCCAAATGAGGAAAACAACTGTGGCAGGTTTATACAAGCTTTATTAAACTAAAGCTGATCAGAAAAACTGAAGAAAAAAAACGAAGGACCATTGGCCTGTACTACGAAGCCGGAATATCGCTTAGCGAGGTAACTTCAGGGTTAACTCTGGGTTTCAGGTCCTACGACGTTGGTTCACTTCTTACCGGGGTAGATCTCCATGGTAACTTATGCTGAACACCAAACCTGCTCCGGAGGTTCCAGGATAAGAGATCAACTCAGTGAAAGCACCGCCTGCTGACCAATCAGAGCTCTGTGTGCGGAGTTTAAAGCTATCAAGTCATATTACAGGATAAAGGAAATACGGTTTAAACTGCCGTTGCAGGAAAGACGGAAATCACCGACTGTGTGAACGTGAAAATTAATAGAATATCACCTCCCATCTTCAGAGCATTCTGACTATTATAACATTAGCATTAAGAAAGCTTACTTAAATATCTGCCACAACATAAGTAACCGGATCAAAGTAACATTACGTACAGTCCGCGACACTGTGAGTGCAGACGTTGATGTGTCCCATTACCATTAAAGTAACCTGTATATCCTATATAACCTGTTTCAATAATTATAACCTGTTTTTATAATTATAACTTTGTCTGTGTAAAATGTATACTTATGAAACTAGACCAAGTGTTCTTATTTTTCCTTTGTTTGCTGTGGTCAATTGTGTGTGCGTTGACTTAGGAATGTAGAGGATCCAGTCGACCCCCCCGGGTTTTTAATGGGCCGGATAGGAGCATGGGGGGGTTGCAGGAGAAAGGTAATAAAACTGACACCATTGAGTCTATGCAGAGATTGTACTGAGAGAAAGACTGGGATGCGGAGTGGTACGGCCAGGTGCTGAGGATAAACGAAGATAAGGATTGGTACCTCACCCCCGTGCGACCCAGAATTGTTTATTTTATGGCTGCCATAAAAGATGACCTGGGACTGATCGGCGGCGCAGGAGATCCAAACTTCCCACACCTATGGCTGACTCACTCTGATTCGCTGTTTAGACCTCGTCAATGGCTGACTCACTCTGATTCACTGCCTAGGGCTCGCCCAGGAGTGAGTCCACCAATGGATGAACACCTAGGGAGGAGCAACCGACACAACTCCTCCCACACAACTCCTCTCCGTTTGTGGGAATAAATATTGTGAATTCTGTACACTCGCGGCCTCTGTTCTGTCTGACTGTCTGATACGTACATCGCACGGTGGAAGAGCTGAGGCCCGAAGTACTTCGTTATATAAGTACTTCGTTATATTGTACTGTTGTTTCTACCATTAAATCAGCTTATTGTTTAATCTCATATCTCTGTCTGAGCCGTTCCTTTTTACAGCAGACCACTCATCAAACGAACAGCGCGGAGCGGGCTCGAACCTTCAACAACTGAAGGGTGCTTAAATCCAACAATTTGGTGACCGACCGACGTGATGAGTAGGGTCTCATAGAAGGCACACCGGCAGCCAGCGGACGAACGGTCCAGGGAAGACACCTCGAATACCTCTGACAACTAAACCAGGGCCCTACAACAGAAAGGTGAGCAGATACCTGTTATTATCAAAATCTGTGATTGGCTATACTACAAAATTTTAGAGTTGTCAGCGGCATTTTCAGTGTTTTAGTCTTACGGTAGAAAGAACAGTACTACAGAATAACACTTTCCAGTCTCAAAGAGGAGCTGCAGTTGTGTTATATGTGGGGTATTTCAAGAGGAGAAACGCAACTTTCAAAATCAATTTGAAATGACCGGATCTCGCAAACTCTTGCTGTGGGGTTAATCTAGAAGACTAAACGTGACGATAAAGAGATTCTGTAGACTGGGTTTCGACTCCTTGCCAAAAGCCACATCGCCGAAAGGGGGTGTAGAAGCGCTTCTGGAAGTCTCTCCATCTGTTGAAATATACATCGCACTATAAAAGTCAACTAGACTGTACGGGGAATATATTAACTGTGTAACGAGATTGCAGTGGTTATAAATTGTAAAGGAAGTCCAGCTGCAATCATCGTCCGAGATTTCAGTGGTTTTAAATTTGTAAAGGAAGTCCAGCTGAAATACTCTGAGAAATAAGGTGACACACACAGTAATTCTTAGACGAATTCTGGGGTTGGGGCTCATCGACTAAGTACACAGGCAATCCTTAGACGGATCTGGGGTTACGTTAGGTATATTTATTTTGAGTGTGATTAACTGTGTAACGAGATTGCAGTGGTTATAATTTTTAAAGGAAGTCCAGCTGCAATCGTCGTCCGAGATTTCAGTGGTTTTAAATGTTGTAAAGGAAGTCCAGCTGAAATACTCTGAGAAATAAGGTGACACACACAGTAATTCTTAGACGAATTCTGGGGTTGGGGCTCATCGACTAAGTACACAGGCAATCCTTAGACGGATCTGGGGTTACGTTAGGTATATTTATTTTGAGTGTGATTAAGTGTGGCTTGATATTGAGTAAGAAAAAGGTTGATAGGCGCTGTGAGAATGGGTCTGCAGAGAGAATTTCGCCTTGATGCCAACTGGCTGTTATCAGCCTGCAGCCAGGGAGGAGAAATCAGCAGAGCTGCCTGCACTGAGTGTGTGTGTGTGTGAGGAAGTCCGTGGATTGGTCAATTTGGACCAATCAGCGCGGGCTTAACGTAACGGCTAAGCGGTCCTACGACGCTGGTTATCAACTCGGTAAATCGAGCCAGGGTTTCTCTCTCCAGCTGAGAGCGCGTTCACGTGAAAGGGACAAGTGTACTAACAGCGCAGCGTCATACTTCATTAATGAAAAGTAAATTAATATTAGACAAATATGAACTTTAAACATCCATGACTTAAACATATAATAAAGGATACAAGCCACATAGTTGCACCTGCAAGGTGAATATAGAGCAACTGGTTAAAAAATAAATAAACTACCGAGTGTTTGAAAGCGTACAACAGTTTTATGTTATCACTGTTGCCCATCTAAGACACGAGTGGATCTGACTTTAATTACATTTGAGTTGAGTGTTTCGTCAACCTAATGTGTTGCTTAAAATAATACTTCTGCATACAGTATGTGACAATGTAAGTGTTGCACGGTCAGATACGGCTCGAGAAGCTGACTTAGACAAGGAAATATATGATATATTATGATATTATATGATCGATGATGTGATATGAATGATAAGTGCGACACGTCGGCGTCTTCTCTTCATACGGCAGTTTAAACTGTATTTCCTTTATCCTGTAATATGACTTGATAGATTTAAACTCCGCACGCTGAGCTCTGATCAGGCGCAGCTTTCACTGAGTTGATCTCTTTTCTATAGACGCCGGAGGCAGGCAGCGTCAGGTAAAACAAGTTATTTAGCCTTCCCAAACCTGAGCCTTACGCGCCGCCAATAATACACCTCGCACCGAAAACTATCAGACTGTATACCTGTGGGAATAAAACTACAATAATTAGTAAATTATAGTACGCAGAGATATCTGGTATTTTTTATAAAAAACTAAAACCTTTAGGAGAAGCAGATACGAACGAAGTCAAAATGGAAGGAGAATTTGAACGTGAAGAGAGAGAATTAGGAGTCCCTGTTCCGGGGAGTTTAAGGGAACAGTGGGGACAAGCAGAGAGATTGATACTTAGCGGACTTAAGCCCGGAGATCATAAAAAGGCGAGCAGCGATCTCCGTTTCTTACACGATCAGATGATCGCAGAGAATAGAGTAGAGGGTGACGAGGCAATAAGTCTCCTAGCCACAGCACTCAATACATACGAGCGACAGTTGGTTCAGAAATTAGAAACTCTCAACAAGCAGAAGGCAGGTTTTATCAGGGCTTCTAAACTTAACAAAGAAAGGGAGCTAGTTGACAAGCTAAGGAGAATAGGCCATAACGCAGCCTTAGTTATGAATGGAGTGGCAGTAACCTGCTCTCTGAGCAAAACTCCCGCCAAAAATCTGCCCGCCATAGCAGCCCCACCCAGTCCTGCACCAGCCCCTCCCACAGAAGTGATAGAGCCAGTCAGGAAGGAGAAGCCATATGGTGGGCCCCTCCCAGACATCCCAGAGGGCGGTCCCCTCCTCTATCCAGATTTATACAACCCCTTTAAGACCCGACCCCCTCCCTATACGCTTCCCTCCACCTCTAACCCCCCCTCACCCAGTTCCCCTCATGACATTAAAGAACACCTGTATCAACACATACACCTACAGATGAAGAAATACTTGACTTTGTTGCAAAACGCGTCAAATTTTTTAGGACTAAAAAAAAAAAAGGATGAAACCTCTGCCTCTGACAGAGAAGACACGGCAAGTCAAGACGGCACAGGGGACTCCACCTTCCTCTGAAACAGGTTGATATAGCCGGTGTCGGACTTTGTTTATGAACACATTAACTGAGGGACAGGTTTCTCCCCATTTGAGCTGACCCACGGCCATCAGTTTCCGGGTCCTGGAGCATTAGCAGTAGGGAAAGAAGTAGAAGAGATGGATAGCAAACCATACTACCAGCAACTTAAGGGCTTGGTATGAGATTTCTCCACCCAGGTGGCTGACGCCAAAGGGGGACCGGAGAAGCACGAGGCTAACACCGCAGAATTCATCTGGCTGAAGGTCATCCGTCCGAAGTGGCTCAACCCAAGGTTCACCGGCCCGCACAGAGTGACTCAGAGGACATCACATGCAGTTCGCCTCGAAGGAAAGGGGGAAACGTGGTATCATTGGAGCCAGTGCGCCGTTGGAAAACCTCCAGCAAGGACGTTAGACGACATCAGAACTGACATCGCTGCAGCAGGACGAGAGAACGACACATCTGACGACGACAGCCCAGCAGAAGCAACGACCCATACAACAGATGACAAGGACAAAGACACAGAGGTAACAACAGGCGATCTTGGAAAGGAGATTACGGCCGGCGAGGAGGCGGACACGAGTCTACGGGACCCCGACCTGAAACACACGACTCCATATAGGACCCGACTTTTTTACTCCCACCTTTAGGGGCACTTTCCAATAAGTAGCAGCATTTTTATGCCCACCTATAGGGCCTCTTTCTAATAAGAGTAGTAGGTTATATATAACGAGAGGTTATCCCTATAGTTAAAGGGCAGTGAAGTCTCCCCACTCACCAGACCTTCTATTTAACAGGTTTTACTGAACCTTATATTTAACAGGTTCTGGGAGCACAGTATTTACCATTACAGGGTACTATTTTACACCCTAGTTTTAAAGAATCTCCTTAGGAGATTTTAGCATTGTGTTCAGAGAACCTAATTACAATAACACGGACCACTGATTAAAGGTACTCAACAATGACAGACTGTGGATTACACTTCCTTATTGTTTGTTGGTGTACTCTGCTAGTGGGAATCGTGGTTTTACTTGGGACACTGTTTGTATCTTGAACACCATTCTTAGTTATATGGCCCATTAGCGAATTGCCTTATTATTTGATTGGGTGTTAATTCCTTGTGTCCTAGTAAATCTCCTATTATTAATAACAGAAATAATGTGTGTTCACCCTTGCCTTTATTTTTGTTTTAATGATTCCATTGACCACCCAGACTCCATTCCCCCGCCAGAGGAGTCCGTAACTAGGGTCAAACGGGCCAAACATGAGGTAGTTGTTACCAAAATGTCTCCTAAACAAACCTTCACTTTCCAAGCAGGTAGTGATGGAATAATGTAGACAGGATCAACTATGTACATTACAATGTGCTCCGTTTAGCTAATCTCACTAGGGACGCTGTAGAAGGACTCGCTGAACAGCTGGGGCCGACTTCCCTTATGGCTGAAACAGAATAGAATGGCCCTTGACATGCTGTTAGCTGAGAAAGGAGGTGTGTGTTCAATGTTTGGTGATATGTGTTGTACTTTCATTCCAAACAATACGGCTCCGGACGGTTCCGTCACAAAGGCTTTAGAAGGCTTTCGCACACTATCCATAACTATGCATGAACAATCAGGGATACACAACCCCTTGGAGGAATGGTTTACAAACATGTTTGGTCAATGGAAAGGTTTAATAATGTCTCTTTTGATTTCAATAGCTACTTGTATTGCCATTTTAGTAACATGTGGTTGTTGTTGTGTGCCTTGTATCCGCTCATTGTGGGACAGACGCAGTAGAAAAGAATGACAGTGGTTATGTTTTGAATGCTTTGTGTGAATTGATCTCTGGAGGTGAGATCAAAAGGGGGATTAAAGTAACCTGTATATCCTATATAACCTGTTTCAATAATTATAACCTGTTTTAATAATTATAACTTTGTCTGTGTAAAATGTATACTTATGAAACTAGACCAAGTGTTCTTATTTTCCTTTGTTTGCTGTGGTCAATTGTGTGTGCGTTGACTTAGGAATGTAGAGGATCCAGTCGCCCCCCCGGGTTTTTAATGGGCCGGATAGGAGCATGGGGGGGTTGCAGGAGAAAGGTAATAAAACTGACACCATTGAGTCTATGCAGAGATTGTACTGAGAGAAAGATTGGGATGCGGAGTGGTACGGCCAGGTGCTGAGGATAAACGAAGATAAGGATTGGTACCTCACCCCCGTCGACCCAGAATTGTTTATTTTATGGCTGCCATAAAAGATGACCTGGGACTGATCGGCGGCGCAGGAGATCCAAACTTCCCACACTATGGCTGACTCACTCTGATTCGCTGTTTAGACCTCGTCAATGGCTCACTCACTCTGATTCACTGCCTAGGGCTCGCCCAGGAGTGAGTCCACCAATGGATGAACACCTAGGGAGGAGCAACCGACACAACTCCTCCCACACAACTCCTCTCCGTTTGTGGGAATAAATATTGTGAATTCTGTACACTCGCGGCCTCTGTTCTGTCTGACTGTCTGATACGTACATCGCACGGTGGAAGAGCTGAGGCCCGAAGTACTTCGTTATATAAGTACTTCGTTATATTGTACTGTTGTTTCTACCATTAAATCAGCTTATTGTTTAATCTCATATCTCTGTCTGAGCCGTTCCTTTTTACAGCAGACCACTCATCAAACGAACAGCGCGGAGCGGGCTCGAACCTTCAACAACTCACATCATCAATCACATCATAATGTATCATATATTTCCTTATCTGTGTCAGCTTCTTGAGCCGTATCTGGCCGTGCAACACTTACAGTGTCACATACTGTATGCAGAAGTATTATTTTAAGCTACACATTAAGTGGACGAAACACTCGAGTCAAATGTAATTAAAGTCAGATCCACTCGTGTTTTAGCTGGGGTGCCAGTGATATCATAAAACTGTTAATGTACGAATTCAAACACTTTTTTTTGTACCAGCTGTTCTGTATTCACCTTGCAGGTACAACTATGTTGCTTTTATCCTGGATAAAGTCTTCATATTTGTCTAATATTATAGTTTACTTTTCATTCAGGAAGTATGCCGCTGCGCTGTCAGTACGCTTGTCCATGTTTGTGATTGGTCAAATGTTGCTAACCCTGCCCCTTTCACGTGAACGCGCTCTCAGCTGGACGGAGAAACCCTGGGTTGATTTACCTAGTTGATAACCAGCGTCGTAGGACCGCTTAGCGAGATCACGTTTGTTAGGGTTAGTTAAGCCAGATACTCAAAACATATCCAGGGTATGTTGAACTGGATTCGTAGTACAGGGCACAGGCAAGTTAAAAAATCCAAAGGAAAAGTCAACAGCAACCAGAGATTGAGTACTCGAGTCCTGGGACTCGTGACTCGACTCGGACTCGCGCACTGATTGACGCGGACTCGTGAATAACAGCCGATAACACGAAAGCACATGGCTACTTAACATGCAGAATGTCATCATTTTGCATGCTAGGTAGCCATGTGCTTTCTGGGGCTTAATCTTTATTGATATAATTTAAACATTCACTATAATAATTGTAGCGTCCTCGGCTGAATGATGGTGAGACTCTCTAACTGATGGTATCTGCTTATTGCACACCCTTGCTTGTATACAATCATTACCAACGTAAGAACTTATGCCCTTATCAGCCAGGTGCTAAAAACCGAATGCAACTATTTAGTATATGTTAATTTATTCGTTGTCTATCCGTTATTATACATAGGTGTTTACACTGCTCCGTTGTCCATTGACTTCCGGTAAAAGTTCCTTCAAAGTAAGAGTCCCGATCTTATTACTATCAAAATAAAAGTGCAAAACTAAAACTTTACCATAGGAAAATATTCGCATACAAATATAATCACTTCTCTAAAAGGTAACTCATTTTAAATATAGTTAGACATATTAAAGGTCATTTACAATAATACAAATAATAATAATATTAATAATATTAATATTAGTAATAAGCTTTATATTTGTATATCACCTTTTTATACAAGAATTGTCGCCAAACTCGCTTCACAGCAGTTCAATAGACAAATTAGTATAACATGACAGGATAAAATCAATGTAGAGGAGCTACAGCTACATTTCAACAAATATGTGACCCGCTCTATCGAAATCAGTCGGAAGTCGCAACGGCTCATTTCAAAATAAACGTGGACTTGCGTAAAAAAATGGTTTTTCGGGGTTCGGGTGTTTTGTTTGATTTTAAATAAACAAAGTATTGGCTTTCAGAATATGAAACTTTTATTTCCAAAATCACACGATAAATACATTTTTGAAGCTTGTAAAGGGAAGATGACAGCTCTCACTCGCCACTCTGCTGTTCCGCAGCGCTGCTTCCCCTCCCTCCGGCTGAAATTATGAATGTAAGGCGTATAGTAATCATAGATAACACGGCAGGGTCCGTTACAGTTTGTTTTCATCTGATTTCAATTAAACAAAGTCTTGGCTTTCAGAATATTAAACTTGTTTCGACAAATTCAGATGATAAATACAACTTTGAAGCTTGTAACGGCATAATTACAAGCGGAGAACGGAGTAACTTGACGTCACAGCAGGGGGTGGTTACTTGGGCTCAAGCCCCGGATGTTTTCTGAAAAGCCCCGAATGTTTCACGTAAAGCAATTATTATTTTTTTTAAACGTCTCGTGAGTAATGTGCTGTACCGGAGTCCAACAGAGAGGCAGCAGCTGCGGGACAGTAGCCTGCGTACTGCGTAGCCTTCCCAGCCCTGAAGAAGAAGTGATCCTTTGTTAGCGTGTAGAGTCTGCTTTATGTGCTCCGCAGTATCCCCGCTGCGAGGCTCCGGCGAGTTCCCAGTACATGAGCGTGCTCCACTAGCACCCCCCCCGCCTTTCAACAACTTGAAAATTCTGGCTAAGCCTCGGATCTCCTACAATCCTAAATCCGCCTCTGATGAAGACTTGTGACTCGGACTTGACTTGGACTCTTCTTGGGTGACTCGGACTTGGACTCGGACTCGAACTCAGGTAATGATGACTCGGACTCGACTCGGACACTCCTTGGGTGCCTCGGACTTGGACTCTGATTCGACTCGGACTCGACTCGGACTCTCCCTAGGTGACTCGGACTTGGACTCAGACTTGAAAAGTGGGGACTCGAGAGTGACTTGGACTCTTGAATTGGTGACTTGACTACAACACTGACAGCAACACAAAACGAGGAACAAACTGGGGAGACTTGGAGAACACAGGTGGCAGAAACAGGAGGGCACATAAGGAAAACCAAGAATCAGAGGAAGACAGGAAGCCAGGAACACTGACAAACGGAACCACACCGGGGAAACATTGACAATGAACCGAGAGAGAACAAGCATAGACAGGCACATATACACAGGACTAATCACAAAGACAAGACACAGCATGGGAGGGCAGGCAAACACACAAGGGCAGCAGGTGAAAAGAATCAGACAGGGGAAAGCACAGAGACGGGAAGTAAAATAAGGCAAAAATACATTTCCAAATAAAACAGGAAACATAACACCAGGATCATGACAGTTAACGGGTGACAGCTATAAGCTCTTAGCACAATGATTTGCACAATGATTTGTACATTTTAACACTAGAACCGCCAACGGGTCAATTTTACTCGCAGCTGTTTTTTGATTGTATGTAACTTTTTTTGAATAAAATATTAAAGTCTCCCAGTCCGTGACTTTTACTGAAGGTGTGTTATGTAGCACCCTCTGTTGTTAAAAATTGTCAATATGAAGTCAGATTGAAAAAATCGCCATTTATACCTATATCCGCCAGCGGGTAATATTTACCTCATAGAAAATGCAGCATAAACATGACGTGTTGCTATAGCAACGCCTTTTGTCTACTGCGGTTCCTTATAGATAGATAGATAGATAGATTGATTGATTGATAGATAGAGAGATAGATAGTTATAGATAGATCGATAGATAGTTATAGATAGATAGAGAGAGAGATAGAGAGATTTGTACCTAAACAAAACACGAGTCTAACACCAAGCATTTAAATCAGCACTGGTAGCGATATTTTATACTTCATGCTATCTGCACAAACTATATCATATGAAAAGCTGAGAGTCCACAGATTCTATTGGTATAAGTTTCATCCCTGTGCGATCAAAACTCACTGTTCTACATGATAAATAAAAGAACATTGTACCTTGAAAATCAACAGCGGGTCAATTTGAACCGTTGGCGGTTTTAGGTATACAGCGACCTCTGGCGGTTCTAGTGTTAAAAAAATCACTTGAATATATTCAGTCTTGATCCTGTCATGATGCATTTCTTTGAGAAAAAACACCCCTAACACCCCCTTAAAGTTGATAAAATCCTGTGCTGAAGGTGTTTAACCATATAGATGCTTCAAGTAGCTTCAGATTGTAATGATTGTCACACTTTGTTTTATATGCCTGGCCTTCAGCAGGGAAACTGACTCAACATTTTCATGACTGGAATGTCAGCCTGGATGGTGAATGTGCAATAGAGAATGGAAGAGCATGAAAAAGTGCGGCAATTGTGCCAAATGTTCTTTTCTAAACTGCTCCAAAGTGGACATGAATAACCTGGAGCAGACAGCTGACAGCGCACAGATCAGGTCAACAAGAGGCATCAGGGTTGGGAACGGGTAGTCGAGGTCATAAGGGGTATTGGAAAGAGGGAAGAGGGGTTTAAGTGATATACATTTGTTGGAGCTGATCATTTTGCTGGGAAAGTATGCCTGACAGAGCATCTCAGTAAATGATTGAGATGAGCAACACATTGCATGTCTCAACAGTTTTTATCTCATCACTCTGTCTAAAAAATACTTGATTCAGGAAGTCATCTCCACCAACATCAAGAAAGCTGGTTCCATCCACTGCTCTGTTGTTTGGAAATATGTCACATTACATTTCATTTAGCTGACGCTTTTATCCAAAGCGACTTACAATGACCAATTACAGGGACATTCTCCCTGGAGTAACTAAGGGCCTTACTCAAGGGCACACTAGTGGTGGTGTTCCAGGTGGGATTTGAACTGACAACTTTCCGATCTTCAGCGCTGGCGCTAGTTGGTGCAGGAACGTCTGCTCAAACTCCAATCTATCACCCAATCATGATACTCGCTGTCCATTGTGAGATTGGACCTAAACCAATCACGACGCGAGTTCACAATGGACGGGCCAATCACGTCACTGCATCACAATGGACAGAGCCACTCACGGCACGGCTTCTCTCCGAACCCGCCCCCTCACGCTTTTGATTGACAGTGGGCTTGTTGCAGTGCCTCGCGAAGCGCATCTGAGATATCCAAAGTAAGTACCAACACTAAATGTTACTTTTTTCCTGTTTGACAGTCATAAAACCCAATTTTACAACCGTCACTCAATGTAATTTTACTATTTTGCCGTCAACTTTTACATGACGGTATACTGCAACTTCAGTCAGTCTGCAAAAAATTAGTTAGCATCGCCAGCATTGCTAACGCTAATGTTTCTATTTTAAATGAACGTTAACTGTCATTTTAATAATTGTCAACAGCCAAGTGTAAATATGTACATCCGATTGTCCGATTGTTATACAATTATTACATGAATGGGCATGTTGTAATTAGCTTATTACACGTTTTGACCTGTGGTACCACCAGCATTAGTCATACAGCTACTGTATGTAGCCCTTACGATAGTTGTTGACAATAGGTACGGTGTATATGTGTATACTTATTAAGGTTTTACAATAACCAACTTTAATATTACCCACTGTAATTTGAGATCCCTATCGGTAACGGGGCGTTTTATGAGTTTGTTTATGCGTTGCATGGTTTCAGTGTATTGTTTTAATATAGACACCTATATGATAATATGAATATATCTATAAGTGTGTGTTTATGTGATGCTGGAGGGATACAGTATATTGTTAAATATATATTAAAGATAGCTTTATACTGTATATAAGATTACATTAATTGTAATTCAATATACATACACTCATAATTGATAGAAGGAGAACTTCAGGGTATAAATATTAACATTATGTGTTTATATAAGATAATATGTGTAGATAACATGTATATATACGCGCTTTGAGCACCAGGAAAAGCAATATATAAATAACGTATTATTCATATTATTCTTATTATTATATATAACTGATAACATGGTATCAGTGTTGTTTGCTTTGCACTGTAGTTTGCTCTTAACACTTGTTATTTTACTTAGATGAGCACTAAACCCAAAACCCACAAAGCGATGGGAGATGCCGAATGGCTGGCCCGGCTGAAGGCCTTTGCTAACTCTGGAGTTTGGCCTTCAGAGGGGGGGAATAAACCAGCTCCGAGGCAACGGAAATGGTATGACCTCTATCAGAAGGTAAAGTATAGCAACACATGTACCTATTACTTAGTACTTATTAATTAAAAGTATACTGTATTACTGAAAATAGACAAGATACTGGTGCAAATATTATCAATCGAGTGACTCACTCCAGACAAAAAAATAATTATGATCATTTCAGATTGAAAAATGCCCCATGCAGGCCCGTAGACAGACCACCCTCTTTGGCGGGTCCATGGCCTGCAACTGTGGATTTCACGTCGTTAAGGTGATGTATTTGAAAATAAAATAACATTATTGTTGTTCTTGCTTGCGTGCCTTTTACAGTGCTTTAATGCTGTTGCTGTTACATAACATTTTGTATTGCATTACATGATTGATAGATTGAATGCTGTTGTTTTAGCCTGCCAATGCCCCGCAGTCTGTAGCCTCAGTCTCAGCCCCTGGAGCAACTGCCTCAGCCCAGCAGACTTTCCTGCGTCCCCCTCTGAGTTTATCAATGTTAAATATTTCCTTAGTAATTACTGTTTTGTTTTAATGATTTAGTTTGTCTTGCACAATAAATTAACCTCTGTTTTTTCTGTTAGTTCACTAAATCACGCTTTGGTGGGTCACAATCTGCCTCACTGAAGCCACATTTAGTGGCTAGGAAGTCCCCCAGCTCTTCCCCTCCTTCTCCATCCTCTGTCAGTTCTCCCTCTCCATCCTCTGTGAGCACTGCTGTAAACACCATCCTGGCAGTAGGCTCTGTGAGTACTGTGTCTACTCGTCTGTATAGCTCGGTTGTAAATCTAAATGTAGCCTTTATATATTCAACAATTTGTTGTTCTCTTCCGAACAGAATGAGTCTGGAGGAGATGAGCCAGCCACTGCTGCTGCAGCTTCATTCTGGTTGCCTCGGGAAATGAGCAAGACCATCCCTGTGCAGGACCAGAGGTTGTATGTGGTTGTCCTTTTTCATTATTTTTCTCTTTTCTATATTTTTGCAGGCTGTGGATGACTCTGGCATGGCAGGCATGGACAGAGTGGACAGCTTCGCAGAGTGTCTGGTGGGGCTCAGGAACCAGCTGACTATGGTCCTAACAAACCAGCAGGTCAGGATCATGAACAGTCAAGCTGCTTTTCCTCTGTGCATATACAAGTTCACAATTTGAGATATTCTTGTCTTATGTGCTGTGTTCTCCCTCTCTCAGGTTAGCAACATTGTTGCTCTGTGGCAGAACCTGCTGGACTATGATAAGCAAAGGGTGGTTTTTGCTGCCAGACATCAGAGCAGGCTGGACACAGGGCGGTTCAGGTCTCCTAAAAAGAGGCAGGAGTTCACTCCAGGGGTGGAGAGTTCTCACCACCACTGCCCCACTTGCACAGTGGCCAGATTGCTGCCACCTGATTGAGGCAATCTTTGTCAGGCTCTGTGTAATCCACCGTAGTCCCAGGAAGAGGGGGACTGGCACAGTGTCAAGATGGGATCTCATCCTGGAGGACTACAGGAAAATCAGGCGCCGCATTCTGTCCAATGGGACAGTTATGCAGCAGACCACCCTGCAGCTGGTGGACCTGAGCCACACCACCCTGGTGCAGTGGCACAATAAGAGGGTGAAAAGGGAAGACAATGCATTGGTGTTGCAGGGGCTGGTTTTGCCTAGCCGCCTGTCTGTGGCATCTGACCCTCTTCCCCCTTCCAATGTTCGCCCCCAATCAGCAGCCCCCCAGCCAGGTGTTGCTTACCATTACATCCTTCCAAGTAGCACCGTTGGCCAGGCAAAGCTAAAGAGGAAGGCCTCGCCCACAACAGCAACACCGGCCACTGTAAAGCTGCGTTCCCAGCTGCAGCTATTCCCTGCTCCACCCTTTGGCCCTCAGATGGTGCGGCAGCTATTCCCTGCTCCACCCCAGCTTCCCTCTGGCCCTCAAATGGTGCGGCAGCTATTCCCTGCTCCATCCTCTGGCCCTCAGATGGTGCTGCAGCGACAGCTCTTCCCTGCTCCACCCTCTGGCCCTCAGATGGTGCGGCAGCTATTCCCTGCTCCACCCCAGCTTCCCTCTGGCCCTCAAATGGTGCGGCAGCTATTCCCTGCTCCATCCTCTGGCCCTCAGATGGTGCTGCAGCGACAGCTCTTCCCTGCTTCACCTTTGGGCCATTGCTCCTGGATTTTTAATCCAGTGACCTCACAGGTGCCGGTCCAGGTCGCTGCTCCACAGGCTCCGAATGCCAGCCTCTCCTCTGTTCTTCCTGCTCCTATTCCTGCTCCAACCACCCGAAAGCTGACCCGCAAGGTTGTGCACAACACGTGCAAAAAGTGTGGGAAGTTTCGCACAGCGGAAACTGGACACAGCCACAAGGGAGTTGTTTACTGCCCCTCGGTTGAGGCTTTGTCAAAGGAGCAGTGGCTGAAGGACATGAGAAACAAAAAGTGAAAAGTATATCCGCCCCCATAGGCATTGACACTTAATTATGTATATAGTTTGGTTTACAGTTTTATAGTTATGTGTATATATATATATCTTATGTATAAATTGTATATAGTAATGTTTATCTTCTATTTAAGGGTGTTATTATCATTATTTTGTTATGCCGTTTGACTACTGTTTTAAATGTTATTATGTTTAACTGATTTAAAATAAAGGTTTGGCTTTTTCAAGTATACCTAGTGTCTGTCCAATAATTGTAGTGGAGTGCTATGTTTAGAATTTCTATAGTTTTTCGTTCACCTGTTCGAAAGCCAAAAACAAAAGAATTATAAAACCTATACCGTAGTTGATATTAATGTAATGGTTATATTTTAATTATTTATCCACAGCACACAATGAGCTTCAATACAAATCCATATTGGTGACTGAAAAACAATCCCTGATTTAAAAAAAGTATTTAATAAACTTGAAAGAAGTAAATGAGTTGTACTTAATATTTAATATAAATGTATTAATAGTTAACTGAACACAAGTCTTATCAGTCAATATCTCTAATGAATTAATGTTAAGATATGCAACACAAGCACTTTTATTCCTCTCATGTTCTATATATTATACACTTCAATACTGACGGAGTTGGGATTCAATCCTGCAATCTTGTGGATGTTTTTTCCGCCTCAAGAAATAAACAAATATACTTTAAATGCTACAGAAGGGAAATTGGGAGCAGGAGAATCGTTTTTTTCTCCTCTTTTCTCTTTTCTTCCTCTTTTTTTCTTCCTTTTTCTTCTTCCCCCTTCTTCTCTTTTCTTCCCCCCCCTTGCAAGACTATTGTTCCCCAGCTTTGGCGCCACCTCACTATCCATTAGACCACCACTACCCTCACAATGTTCTTAGCTCAGCTGTTGGCAGAGGTATTGGACATAACCTTCTGTATTGGTTATGCCATACGCTCCAAAAGAGCAGGGGCAGAAATAGTCATTCAGAGTAGTTTGATCTCCTCAACAATCAGAAAACCTTTAATAGTCCCAGAGGGGAAATGTACATTGTTACAGCAGAAAAAGAGAGAAAGACAGTTTAATGTTACATATGTTACATGCATAAAAAAGTATTAAAGTAAAAAAAAAAAGTTAGAATATAATAAAAAATAGAATAAAATAAAAGGTTACACAATTTACAAAATACACATCCTGTAACAGTTCATAGGATTTAGCAGCCAGGCATATATTGCACAGTTATTAATGGCATATATATATATATATATTGCACAAATAGCACATATTGCACATAGTTGGTTGGTATTTAACAGCAAGGGGTGTTATAGTCTGTGTTGTTGTGTGTGTGTGGGGGGCTGTGCTGGTTGTAAAGTCGCTGACCGCTTCATTGAGCATTAGGAAGGGATGTCTTTAGAGCCAATTATGGACAGGAGAAATTATTAGGACACAATAACTCTTTACAAGGAGATATGGACATGTAAGCATTGCATCAGGATAGACATGGAAGCATACATTTGTGGAATTTTAGAGCTTACAATACAATAGTTATTTTGAGATAATTATTGTCTGTGTAAAACTTTTTTACATGGAATTTGTTGTTGCTTCCTAGCATTGTGAAATCTATATTTAGCACTACACAGCTCTTAGGGCAGCCAACAGGGCACACAGTAGAAGGCAGTGACACAATGTTTTGTTCTTCAGTGATTTATACAAAATATATGATGTTTTTGAGCTATGAAAATTGTAAAAGGACAATACAAAAATACTTTGCAAGTTTTGAAGACCTCTGACGAGTCCTCCTTGAGGTACAGGGGTAGGCCAGCCAGGGCTGCTGTCCTGCTCGCATTGATGAAACAAAGACAAGATATGAATTGGAGGGTGTTTGTGTCTACTTCACATTTAATATTGAAGTTATGTGTTAAGCTTTACAGAAAAAAGTTGTACCTGTTCATTATACACCATCAATCTTTCATCTTCTCACCAAGACTGCCTCTTTTTGTAAAGGTTCAGCAGCTGAGGCGTATATTAGTGCAGCAAAGAAGGAACTTGGCAAAATTACATTTGTGATCCTGTGGAATTCACTGTAGAACTGCAATAAAAGCAAAAGCACATGTTAACAAAATATAAACTGACATCATTCATTATCACATTACAGTAAGCAATGTAAGATTGCAAATGGATAAACTTATTTTCGCCCAGGCAAATAGACAAACTATATTTAACTACTGAATCAAACAGTGCTTTAAAATGTACCTTCAGTGAGTTATACGTACTAAATCAGGGGTAGCCAACACGGTGCCCGCGGGCGCTTAGTCGCCCGCAGAGGCAACGTGAGTCGCCCGCCGGGCATGTTCTAAAAATAGCTCGCCAAGCAAATCCAAAATGTATAAAATACACAAAACAAAAAAGGAAATGTAATTAAAAGAATCAACCCTATGCATAAACGAAACCTAAATCATAGCTTACTCTATCTACTTACTACAACTCTATATCTATCAAACACCCCTCCTCCCCCCACCCCACAATGAATATCGACCAATCACGTTCTTGCTTGATTTGCGGGACCAGCGTTGAGCGTTGCAGTCTTGAAGAAAAGCAATGTGGCACCTCACCACTTCATAAGGAGTGTGAACGTGATTTTCCTTCTGGCAGAATCTACAACACATCAGCCCCATAGAACAGCCTAGTCGTGCCAGCCTATACAGCACATGAGGGGCAGAGTTTTACTCTGTGTGTTGCAACTTGCTTATATATTTATTGCACTTGACGCACACACATGCATGGCGTAATTTCCACTGGGGACAGGGGGGACATGTCCCCCGCACTTTTCGAAATCCCGTTTGTGTCCCCCCACTTTACAAATATGTTTATTATTATTTTTTAACGCGAGCTGTCATCGCCACGGAGGAGCACACAGCCTCTGTGAGCGAGCGAGAGAGAGAGAGAGAGAGAGAGAGAGAGCGAGACAGAGGGAGAGAGAGAGAGCGAGCGAGAGAGCTAGGGAGGGAGGGAGGGAGAGACAGAGAGAGAGAGAGAGAGAGAGAATGGAGAGAGAGAGAGAGGGAGAGCACACCTTTATCTATTTAATATAGATAATGTAAGAAGTCATTCCAATGTGTACTACAGGACATTAAAAAAAAAAAAACAGTTTAAAAGGGGAGTGATTAGTAAAATATGCATAAATGAAAAGATAGAATGCTAACTAGGTAACATAAGATAAGAATAAACAAGTTTAAATGATTTGTTATTGGTTGTGATCATATTCTAAAGATGTTTAGATTATTGAAAAGTATACAGCTCCCTTTCATCTGAGTGTTGAGAGCTGTATCCATCAATTCATGTTGTGCTCAAAGTGCACCAGATTGATGCATTTCACTTCAACATTTAAAAAACATCTTCCATGCATGCCCCCGGACCCCCTAGAGGAGCTGAGGTCCACCCCCAAATAAAGCGGGTTAAAATAATTAAATTGAATACATTTTATTTTAGTAAACACTGAAAACGGGTCCCACAGACCCAAACAGCACACAAAGGTCAAAGGTCAGCATATAATAATGTTAAAATGTGCTAAATATATACACTGCAAAAAACAAAAAAAAGAGGAGTAATAGTAGCCCCCGACTTGTTTTATTTTGCGAAAGTAGCCCTCATCCTAAAAAAGGTTGGTGACCCCTGGTTTAGATAGTTCACTTTAGTCTAAGTTATCTCAGTGGGTCTCAAACGGTTTGGTCACAATTTATGTAAACATATATTTCCAAGGCACTCCTTTATAATTATTGGGATAAACAGGTTTGAAATCGCCGCCAGCTAAAATCTCGCATAGGGCAGCAAATTGTCTAGAGCCGGCCCTGCCTGCGTTGTAAGCTTTTAAATGAATATACCATCTAATTTTAACCGAAAATAAACAGGACAGCTACTGGCTTCAGTAAGGAAAGCATGGGCATGCTAACGTAAGCTAACATTAGCTTTGCTTTTTGAAAATATAGCTCTCACAAAATGGTGTGGCATTATGCAGCAGTCTTCTGCGGGTAGAGACTATGAAGACGTTTCAAAACGAGAGGTTATGTATGGTAACCCTTGTTATATAAGCACAGGCGGAGCCCTCTACTGGACTCTATGGGTACTACCTTATCATGCAAGCATTCACCTACTGAGACTTCTATAGACGTAGCCGGCCCCAGGGTCATCACCGCCAGGAAGTCCAGACGCACAGACCTGTGCTGGACCCTCCTGACCCGAAAAGTACCGAGGTGTCTTCGTCGTCTTCCTCCTCCGTGACCGTGGCCACCCGGCCCCTCGGGATGGCGAACACGAATGGCACCTCGTCATCCTGTTCACCCATCTCCACCACCTTGAGGTCCTGATCCTCCGCCTCCTCCGGCGGGCCGAGCTTCACCCGGAAAAGATCCCCACGATGTCGGCGGTTTAGCCGAGGGATCATCCGGCAGGTGTTGCAGGCCGGCGACTGGCTTAGGCCGTCTTCAGCGTGGTCCGGCCCTAGGCACTGGAAGCACAGGCGGTGCGGATCAGCCCCCCGCGATCAGGCCAGGGCATGTCGGGCATGTCGGGCAGGTCCGGGGCTCAAGGAGTGGTGAGTCCACTTTCCTTCTCTTTCTCTATTCACGTCTTTGCTCAGTCTTCACTTCCGCTCGCTGAAGAGAAAGGGATGACAGTCAGGAGGTGAGGCCTCCTTTTATACGGTGAGATGCGCACGCATTCAGGTAGGCCCGCCCCGGGGCCGGCTACGTCTATAGAAGTCTCAGTAGGTGAATGCTTGCATGATAAGGTAGTACCCATAGAGTCCAGTAGAGGGCGGAGCCTGTGAGAGATATAACTTGTTTTTCTCACTAAAGCAGTGCTTGCAAGCTAACACGTTCACAACTCAGTAAGCTAGGTTAGCTACTGCATTTCAAACAGCATGACGACAAAGCACTGATAAAACAACAGAAACTTTACCTCACGGGGAAGATGGAAGAACTCCACACAGTCTGAAAATAACAAATCTTGGATCCAAAACACACGAAGTGTTCAGGTAGTCGTCTCGGTGTCCTCCTCAAGCAGTTCAAACCCAAGCCCCCAGGAAGTGGGCAGGACTCAGATGAAAATATTCCTTGTGTCCAAACGGCGGTACTACAATGTCCGTATCAGTCCGTGACGTCACTGGGCCCAGAAAAACTTTTCCCCATTGACTAACATTGGGAAAGAGACGTCTGTAAATCAGCGGATACTTTTTTAAACTAAAACTAAATAAACTACCCAGTATGAACTATTTTATAGCCCTTATTAGAATCATTCGGTCCTTAAAGTTATAAAATGCACTAAAAGCCGTATCTAGATTTATTTTCTGTCTCCATTCATTCTACTGAGCCGAGAGTGGGAGACCGGGGGCGGGGCTTAAGGGGCGCATGCTCTGTGAGCGCACATATGGGTTCTTCTGCTCTGACAGCTAGGCATGATGGGTAATCTGTGACGTTTCGCTCTCTCAAAAGTTGGGCCATTTTGTCCTCATGTGCCAATGAGCAGCTCTCATAGGAAAGAACGAGACCCTGCCTCCGACGCTGTATCCAGTTCTTATAGAGAGGCAAAGTCCCTCCCTTTCCGGTGGACCTCCATGGGACCTTATTTCGGAAAAATTATGTATTGAAGTCAATGGCGAGAGAAAAGTTATCTTTCGATCCCTTTTGAATTGTGCCACGAATTACACATATGATGATTGTCAATTTAAAAGATAATTTTGCAAGTTAAAAAAAAAAAGTTTGTGCGGTTTCACACAAAAAAAGTAAGACTTTTTTTGTGTGAAACCGCTCAATGAACTACATCTCTGGTCTCGCACAACAACACACATTAAAAATAAAACGACTGTAATTTTTGCTTGAAAATGAACATACACTTAGAAGGATCATATCCATTATAACGGTGAATGCATTGATTTACTTGAGCACCATATAATGATCAATGAAATTAAATGAAATATTCTAAACGGCACTGAGCACTATAGCAAGGTTTTTGAACTTGTTATAAAAATAATTCAACTCAAAGAAAATGAGTCAATGGAACAAACTGGAATCATAATAACTATACTTAAAACTTTCAATAAATTAAGTTGCACTCAAAACAACTGAGTCATAACTTAAAACATTTCTTTTTGAGTTTGGTTAATGTCATGGAAATGAGTCACTCCAGCTTTTGGGGAGGATTAAGTTATGTTAACTTACTTCCTTTATTAAGATGTACTGTTAGGTTTTACAGTGTACCCTAAGCCTAACCCTATCCCTTTTATTTTTAAATTGTATAATGTCGGAGTTTTTTTGCCGTCCGCGAGGAAAAGAAATGGGGCAAAGAGCCTCAGAATATTTGTTGTCATCTTTTTTTCCTTCTAATTTGTTATTATTTGGTGCAGGCATGAAACATACTACCAATAGAAATACATTGCTTCTAAAATCGTTCTGTGTCAGAATACTGAAATCTGTATTTTTAATCTGTTTTTCCTTCTAATTTGTTATTATTTACATTGCTTTTAAAATCGTTCTGTGTGACACGAAAAAAATGGGGAAATCGTGTTGGTGAACACGAATCAAAGAAGAGAAAGGCTTCCCCTGATCATCTGCATACATCATCTATGGACCTCCGACATGCCGGACTGGCCTTGGATTCGGAGCATCTGGGACCTACTGTGAAGGATGATTGGAAACCCAAAAGCAAAAGAAAGTTTTCTCACCCAAAAACTCCTTTAGGCTTGCAACAAAGGGGATAAGAGATGGAAAACTTCTCTTTGTGAAACAGGTCTCAGTGTGTTCCACTATTCACATAGCAAACTCTCAGAAACCATCATCTGAGGCAAAGGGAACAATGATGGTGGATTTATGGGTTAGGGTTAGGACATGAATTGGTACAAAACCCTGTTTCACAACTTTGTCGACATTGACTGTCACTGGACACATTTGCCTTTGGAGAACGTCTCAGCTTAAGGAAGTACCAATGGAATGATCTACAGCAGGGAATACAATATACCCATACACCCATTGCAACCACACCGACGCAGTACCAGGCCAAAGAGGGGACTGAAGGACGTAGAAAGTGTGTTATTTACAAGATAGAAATACATCTGTGTTTTCTTTTTCTATTGCGTATACCACCAGCATCAGCCATCAGCCAGATTACATACAACAATGGGAATTTATATCAGGAAGAAATCAACAGTCTTGCAGAGTGGTGCTGAGAGAGCAACCTACTGCTCCAAGGTCATCAAAACCAACAAACCTATTGTTAATCATAGGGAAAGAGTAGGCAAAGAAACACAGCCCTGTCTACATCAATGGACCAGTTTTAAGTCCCTGGAAATAGGCATTACAAACAACTTGACATGGTCATCACACATCTCTATCCTGCTTAAGAGAGCTCAGAAACAGCTTTATTTCTTTAGGAAACTTCAGAAAGCAAAGTTATTGTAAACTTTTACAGAGGTGCAATATGAAGCATCCTAACTCAAAATATTACACATTGGCGTTGTTGTGCACAGCCTCTGCATCCGGCAATTAAAACCACCCATCATTGCTTACCATCCACAAAGCATCTGTGATATCCGTGAGGGAGGTACCCACGCAGAGCCCAAAAGGTACCAAAAGATCCCAAAATCCCACCCTAGCCACAGCTGGTCCACCCTATTTCCGTCTGGCAAGAAATACAGAAGTATCAAAGGCTCAACCAAGAGAAAACAGAGCTGCTTCTTTTTAAAGAAAAAAATGTTGTCCTGTTTTTAATCCCTTTGTTTAGCGTAAAGGGACTATAATTGACATTGTGTTGTGCGATCCTGTTTTGAAGAATGATAATACATTATATTTAAACCTTAAATCTACATAATGCACAACCCCAAACCTTATTTACATTATTAATATTCTCCAGTTAGATTTACAAGAGGTCATGTTGTTAATTACCAGAAACCATGTCTCCTGGATATATGTACTTCAGTTCCAGTAATCAGCTCAGAATAGTTGACACTTTAAAATGTTATGACCTGTATTTAGATAATGGGAAAGCATCTGAGTAGATGAATTCATTTAAAGTCAAAATCACATTTTTAGTCAGGCAGTAAATCAACATCACACCTACTCACTGAAGGAATACTGACAACAACAAATAATAGAAGGCCATGCCCCCATGTTAACAATTAAAATACCAATTAAAACGTGCACTACGTAGAGTGCAATAATGAAAAAAACAAAACAGGATGGCAACATGACTGTTCTTACTAATACAATTCCAAATACTCCAGTGATACCAGAGTAACAGTCAAGGATAGAAAAAAAGGAGAAAAATTCATGGCAGGTACCCGTTAATAATTTGATTGCACTTATTTGAATCCTGATAAGACCAAAAAGAGAAAAATAAATTGCTCATTTAGGCGCCAACTCAACATATTACCTTTAAACCAGGGGTTCCCAACCCCCGGGCCGCAGACCGGAGGTGTTACTGCCGGGCCGCGAAATATCTGTGAGTTTATCGTAATATTTGCAGAATTATAAATATATAAAAATATTTTATCATAATGTTTTTAATTGTGTGTTTAAGTGTTTAATTGTCGCACCTATACCAGTCATATTATTTCATCCAGTAGCCTAGTTAAACTTCCACCAGAAAACAGTTGAAAATGGCTTTTATGATGTTCCGAGGGATTCGGCGGCTCAGCCTAAGGTCTCAGCCTCTCGTGCGTACGAGAAAGTTACCGGTGCGCCAAGTAGGAAGAGGAGCGCACAGGGCAATGCATACATTATTTGAGATATATTTCAAACTCGGACTTCATTTTAAGGACATGTCGGCCAGGGGTGTAGAGCTATTTGTTTAAGCACCGGATTGGCAAAACAGGAGAGTCTGTAAACATGTCTGCCTTGATCTATTAATTCATGTCCGGGACTCTCACAGTATCTGCTGCCCACAGCTGTTTTATAGAAGGAAAACCTCCTTCACTTCATGAAATGTCTGCAGCATCAGGAGGCAGCGGGACGTGTAACTCCGCCTCTGAGAAACGCAGCACCAGCGCGTAAAAAGCTGTGCCTTTTTACACACCGCCTTCACTGTGTTTACCTTCATCAGAACAGCTTAAGAGTGACTGCTACCTGTTAACCACACACACCTCTACACACACACACAACTCATACACACATCGAACTGCCCGATTATTCCCCCTATTACTCGTTTTATGAAGGAGATGTCCGGTCACCAAGGCGCATGATGTGTGTGTGTATGTGCTCTGCTCAGCTCTGTGTGTGTGTGTGTGTGTGTGTGTGTGTGTGTGTGTGTGTGTGTTCGGTGTGCTTGTGTCTGTCCGACACCGGCATTTGTTGTAAAATTACCATGAACAGTAATTTAGACTCATCTGGCTAACTCCATAGGTATATGTGGGTGTTCCCAAAATAAATTAGTTTAATCTTAATCTCGATGTAGTGCTAAATGCTGTCGGAGTGCACCGGAACGAACGACACTATCATAATATCTTCTGAAAACAAATGCCAGTGACACACACACACACACACACAGACACAGACACACACACACACACACACACACACACACACACACACACACACACACACACACACACGCAAACACAGGTGACCAGACATCTCCTTCTTAATGCGCCTTCTCCTCGTTTTCCCAGCATTCACTGGATTATCCTTAAATCATACAAACAAAACCAAAACGTTGATTTATCTGTTTTCCCATTTTGGTTTAAAAACTGAATGACGTCGGTTTTTTGGTTTTCTGTTTTTCCGAAAACCAAAAAAACGACACCGGTTCTTTTTTTTTTTTTTTAAACGTTGTTAATATGTTTTGGATGCATATTGTTCTAGTATTTGTTCAGGCTGTTACATACAATTAGCCTCTGTTGCTACCTGCTGGTGAGTAAATATTAAAATCAGTTCAAATTGACAACCGGTCCGCGATTTTTTTTTTAATGTATCTGCCGGTCCTTGGCACAATAAAGGTTGGGACCCCTGCTTTATACAATCAAAACAACCTAGGGATCTTCCACTCTACTGCTGCTCCAGGTAGAGCGACGATGTTTCTTCCTCTCAACGCATTTTTCTCAGCTTCCATGCAGTGCAGTTAAACGAAAAGATAAAAAATTGGGGATTTATTGACCTCGTATCGTGGATCAAACTTAAACATAAACCCCACCTGGTTCTAGCCAAGCCGATTGCCGTAAATGTGTATAGGTAGTTAGTATAAAACAATCAATGAAATTGTTTTCTTTTAGAAATTGCGAATAACCTAGTTTTGGTATATTGCAGAAAACAGGCTTTGTGGCCATCACACGTTTATAACGTAATGCTATCAAAACAACTAAATCACGGTCACATGGCTGCACATCACCACCGCTAAGCTAAAGGCGGACTCATATCGGCTTGCTGACATTTTGTAGTTTATTTAGTCACTTTCAAGCAACTGCCACTTTTATGACACATAAAAGCTTCTGGCATTCACAAGTGGATTATTTACTGACGTATTTTATGTCATTGAATAAATGTCAGCTTGTGTTAACCGTAGACCTTATTTCATGCTTCTAACCACAAGTGCGTTCAAAAACCATTGACTTTGAGACAAGGTAACCGGAAGTGTTAGATGGCTAAGACTTCTCAAGGTTTTAGGAATGTCTGCATACTCTACACCATTATACACCATTATACAGTATAGTGTGCAAAAGGATCCACCAATGACTGGCTTTATGTGTAGCAGGATGAAAAAGTAATGTGAATGTTACTAAAATGCTAGTTTTTTAAATGTATTGTTATTAGATATTGACAGTCTATAGACAGACAGGAAATGTGTGGGAAGGGATTTTAAGACGTGTGTTTAGCCAGTGTTGCACCAGGACACCCTACATGTTAATATGACATGTTAATGGTTTTACATGTCACACATTGTTTTTTACTACAGCTCATGTACATGCCAAGACACAGCCTGAGCCGAGTTAGGAGGGTCTCTTGATTGTGGTATTTATTTGTCAGTGTGATTTGTTATAAAACGATATTACTAGCCTCTCTTAGTAAAATACAGTAACGTGCAAATTAAATAACCTTTCCTTGTCGCTTTGTCTTTTTTTTTTTTTTAAGGTTGTTGTCATTCCTTTATATTCACCTCTTTCTCTCTGGATATGGATTTTCTTTGTTCTTATTTAATCTCTGGGATGTTTAGTGTTTTTCTTTAGTTAGTGAAGCCGTTTGAGACTTAGTGATTAAGGGCCGTACAAAAATACTTGGTGTGTTGGGAGAGAAACTCCCTTTTGACAAAACACAGCCTTTGCAGACCATTTACATGCACAAAGACCTTTAGAACACACTACCCCAAAAAGCATGCCTCTTTAAAAGTTGATGGTATACATTTTTAATTGCAGTGATCTCAGAGAGAACTTGAACCAAGCTGTTCCTCCTTCCAGTCCAGTTTATATTCACAGTTACGCTGCACCATTACATATTAAACCTCAGCCCTATTGATTTCCATGGAACAAAGACAAGAGTTTTTATTGTTTCTGTTGTGTTGTTTTGTCAGCTGTATCCTGGGGAAGGATTACAGATGAAGCGCCTTGATGGCTTTGGCTTATTTTCATTCAGCCCACAGCCGGCGGCAGCCCGAGCTCGTTGCTGCAGTAACAGATTATGAAGAAGTGATTTACACATGGATTTCCCATTTTTAGTAGCTTTGCTTGTAACTCTGCTGCTGGCTAATAGAACAAACAATGTGTGGCTGCTGCTGTTGGTTGTCCCTGTAGCACTGCACCTGCCACCCAGTGGGATATTAAATATTCCTCGTGTTCTCTACAACACACAAACCTGCAGGAATACGGGTTCATTTAAAGTGTGTTACATGGGTGTGTGTAGTATCTGTACACAATCGCTTTCTCTTCAGTGATTCCAATGATTCAAGTCTAGTACATTTGTTTATATAGCTCAATAAAACCAACCACAAATGTGCATTAAGGGGCTTTACGATATATTCAGCATTTAGCACTCTCTGTCCTCTGAGCTGTGATTCCAAAGTAAGAGACTTTAGGGGGAAATGCAATTGGAAGAAAGCTCAGCAAGGGCAACAGAGGAGAGATTCCTCCACCAGGACTGCCAAATATGTAATAAAAAAGAGGATCCTTTGAGTTACCATTGATATCTGGACTCGATTCCATGTACATTTCTCAATATTCCTGGGATATTTATGGCTGGACCAAAGTGGCGGACTGAAATACCAACACCACGACATTGCCATCCCTAGATCAACATGCTGTGACAAAAAAAAAGACAATTCTAAATCTGAATCATAATGAGGACTTCTTTATCCATCCCACAGCTGGGAAATGTACATTGTGAAATTAATATATTTATTATATAACTTAAATCAAAAGTGAACAACTGAAATAAATGTTTTTTGTTAATAAACAAAAGATGTTCAGTAAAAAATAGTATAACAATAACTTCAAATATGTACTTAACATTGAAAACTTATATATATGGGGAAAAGGAACATAAATTGCAGTGGGCTGAGGCCAATAAATGGTGTCCAATAAACCAGGTATATTATAAACAGGCAAATAACAAAATACAAGACCAGTTACAGCAAATCAGCAGCAGCTGAAACTACAAAGTGGTAAAATGTAGGTTAAAATGCCTCGCCATGCTGCAAACACACAATGCATTTAAATGTTATGAACCTAATCAACACCACAAGTCTGGTGTCTTATCTCTGGAAAGCAGGACACTACATGGGTAAGCAGGACAGGCAACTGTAAGTAAACAGAAAGTGAGTGTGGAGTCTTAGGCCAACTAATACATGTCATAAATTAAACTGCCTACCTGTACCGTCAACCACGACAAAGATCACAGAAGGCCACAGGAAGGGAACAAAGGCCCATAGGTGTCTATATATATCAGGCCCTAATTAGGGGAGTGGTTGTGGGAGGAGTCAGATATTGAGCCGCATTCACAAACACCGCATTAACAAAGACACATATATATTTTTTAAATGTCACCTATCATGTAAAATGCACTTTCTGATGTCTTTTATACATACATATGTGTCCCCGATGTGTAAGGAGACTCACAAAGTGTCAGAACATAAAACCGTCTCTCTTTTCCTCATCTCTAAAAACGGGGGTACAACAGAGCTGATCCAGATTTGCGTCCGATATGTAGGCCTGTCACGATAATAAATGTTGTTGGACGATAACATTTTGTGGAAATTATTGCGATAAACGATAATATTGTCGGCACCGTTGTAAGACCATTTTAGACCACTGTCATAATGATAATATATAATAATAATTCAAGTACATCCTTTCAAACATAACTTTTTATTGAACATTCAACATTGCAAATGAAATGTGAAATAATATTCAAATATATAAATTATATATAATAAATAAAACAAATACATTTAATTATAACAAATTAATTAAAATCACACACAACCAAAACAATCAATTAAATAGACTCAGGCTGGAAAACAGAGCTCTCTCTTTTATATATATAATATATATATAATAAAATAAATAAATATGAGCACACATTGTCTCACAAGCAAAAAAAAAACTCCTTAAAACAACAGTCAAGTGTACAGTCCACTGTCCATACAAAGACCCAGATGCCTCAACAGGCCATATCCAAATCTTTATTTCAAAGGTTTCGAGCAAGGAACTCCAACATGTTTTCATTGTCGGGCAAATGCATCTTTGATTGCAAACTGTCGGGAAGGTGGGGGCTCTCCATCTCCAGCTGCCGTGTTTGCTCCCAGCTGGGAAAACGGAATGGGGTGGTTGTGTTTCAGGTGCAGTTTAAGGTTGGTCGTATTGCTAGCTTTTGTTGCTACCTTTTTAAAACAAATGCGACACACCGCCCGTCTCATTCAAGTCCGTAGGTTCGCCTCGTTGATTTGGCTTAAATCCAAAATATTCCCACACCGGAGATGTAGTATTAGGTTTTGCAACCACTTCCATTTAACTTCAAATTCCCCTCGAGTAAGTCACACGTTGTCTCCTGCTTGTCTCTATATTATTAATTTGGCTGCTACACTGCTGCACGCGGAGTGTCCTCCCGACCTGGCTGTGTCATGGGCTGTGTGTGAGCCCCGCCCCTCACAGCGCGCCGGGCTGGCAGCCACAGCCGCCTGGCTAAAATGCTGGTCACATCCTTATGTAAACAAACACGCATGTAAACGGCAATTTATCGAGCTCAGAAAAGTTATCGAGCCCATTTTTATTTATCGTACGATAAGTCAATGTATTGATTATCGCGACAGGCCTACCGATATGACGTAATATCGGAAATGTGGGCTGGCTTTACACCTACGGCCCTATCAGAAACGTTGCTATCAGAAACAATGGACGACGTTTTGGAAGTAATATGGTCTTTGTTTACATTAGCAAGCATCGCTAACACTCAGAGCTAACCTGTACTGGAGAGAGTATGTGTAAAAAAGCAGGACATAAAAAAAGGAACTCACCTTGTGGTAAACCCGCAAGATAAAAAGTATTTGAGCTCCATACTGTTTCAGAAATAATCCTTGATGTGGTTTGGAACATGATGGCGTTTAATCACGGGAGCATTTAGCTGAGTATCTGCTTCTCTCTGTGCAGCTCTGCTGCATGTGGCTCCAAAGGGGGCGTGGCCCCATAGCTACTGACCCAGAATCAGCCCTTTCGTTACAGGGCTGAAATAGAGGGATATGAGGCATGGCTACAATGGGTGATCTGTTTGGTAGTTTGAGCAAAACACTTCATCAGAGACATTTTTTGTATAGATATGGCCCTATATATGTTTAGCACAGTGGCGAACCGTGTCTATCACAACTGGACCTTCTATAGACACACACACCCCCCGCGCCCCCTCCCACCCCGCCGTTATAATGTCCGTCTTTTCACTGAATTGTCGTCTTGAAAAGGGTACTCACAACAATTCCGCAACAACTTCATCTTCACCTGTTGCACTTGCCATTTCAACGTTAAAAACAATAAAACGGCATGAATTGCTTCGTCGCATTCATCTAGAATCCTCTGTCTCGAGTCAGTGAACTACCAGGCCTTCTAGTACCCTGGAACCGAGGGAAACTCTGAAAGAATACGCCCATTGGCTACAAATCAATAATGATTGGTTAATCAAACTGTCAATACAAACGTACGCTCTCATTCAGTGCAACGGCCAGGGTATTCTATCAAGGATATAGAATACCCTGGTTGAAGGATATTCTACCCAGAGAAATATCTGATCGGTTGCATTTCTTTTCTAACACAAAACCACTGAAATGTGTAGTGCATGGTCCGAGAAGGACAAACAAATCAACGTACCACTGTAATATTACAGATCAACAACACAGATACGATTCTCATTTATTCATTTTATTACATTTTATTTATATAATTAAATCGTTTTTTTGTGTGTTCCAGGGTATTCTCTGAATACCTTGAAGGCCCTGACGGTTCGCCACTGGTTTAGCATAATAGGTGAGCTTTAACATTGATTTTGGCAGGATCCATACATACAGTATAAGGAGAAAAAATATAGAGGCAACAATAATGTACTTGATCTATCAGTTTTATTTGCCATTGCCAAATATATCTGAGCTCACTGAGGATGACAATGCAGGCCTACCTGTATTCATCAAAGGTGGCGGAAGTTTCACATCATTAATCCAAATCTGTAAAGTAAATAAAGGTATTAAATACATGTAGTGGAGTAAAAGTACACGATTTACCTCTGAATAGTAGTAGTGTAGAAGTAGCAAAAAAGGAAATACTCAAGTAAAGTACAAGTACCTCCAAATTGTTCTTAAGTACAGTATTTGAGTAAATGTGCTCAGTTACTTTACATCACTGGTCTTCATCAGTGCACATTTTAAGGTAACATTTATTTATTTATTTAAATGTATTGCTAGAGTTAAATATCAAAGCTTTATATAGTAAAATAATGTCTCAGATGTTCCACCATGGAAGCTGGTTGCATGCTGGGATACTCCTCATGCCCCCAGATCTACCTTAACGAAATGGGTACATCAAGAACACCGGGTAATTGTATCTTCCATAGAAGAATAGGCAATATGGCCCCTCTTCTATAGAGGGTCTCTGCCACAGGGACTCTCCCCACAGGTGGATCTCATGGGCCGTAATTTGGTCACGCTCTATTAGCCCTCCGTTGGTCTCAATCTGTGTAATCAGGTCATGGCTTGCAAAGTCTGTGTGGTTCTCCCTTAGTGGAATTTGGGATTATGTCTGTAAAGCTCCTGTGGTGGGGATCAGAGGCAAGTAAACGCCTGTGACTTTCTCTTTTCATGGCCCCACTGAACAGCTCAGCCCTGTGTTTACCGGGCCAATAATCTCCAGTGACACACAGGCTAAAACACACAGTCTAACCGCTTAGATTTTTTCTAAATTTCCACCTAAATAGCCCAGGGAACAAATGGTTTGTGATCAGATTCAGCAGCATATTCTGCTTGGTGTGATCCCCTTTTTTTTCTGATCCCAGACTCTTTTCCTCCCCTACAGTTGTGTGAGGATCGAGCTGTGTTTCGTCTCCTTTTCCTGACAGAGTCCAAGGTGCTGCCATTGTTTGTGTTACATGATCCGCTTGGCTAGACCTTGTTAATTTTACCTAATTTAACACAGTATCACAGATCCTCAGGATGTGTACTGTTCCAGCACATACGACTCTAGCCAAATCCCTTCTTCCACAAACATCCCCTTTCCCCCCCATTCAACTTGGCAATGCTCGTCTTGGATTATTCTCAGGGAATATATAAACCATTCAAAATAAAAGATGTATAAATATGTTCATGTTTTCAGCAAACACCAGGAGCTATAAAGACTTAATGTGCGTTCAAAAAAGGATAATTTGTGTTTACTCAAATCAAGTCATTCATACTAGACGTCCCGACGAGGAGGCGGGGCTTATCTCCAAGTAGAAGTCAACAATGTTTCATTAGCCATGGCTGGAATCACAGGTACGTCTGGACGCCAACATAAGCCAAACCGTTGGGTTCATACGGGATCATAACATAATCCTGAAACACACACAGCTCAGTGAGAGCTCTGTCTCTTGCAAGTCACAAGTCAGCTGAATCGATCTTGTTTACTAAAGTAGTAGGAACTGAAAATGAACATATTTTACAGTGATTTAATTGCAATATACGTGCAAAATACAAGAAATAACCAAATACAGACACCCGTAGGATAAAACCCTGAATCAGGGCTTTGGAAAGTGTGTCTGGAAGAATCTTTACACGTTTGCTTTCTGAATGGAGATCATATCGATCAGGCTAGGCAAGCTCCTCTGTCCACATTTTCACATAGTCATAAACAATGATTTTGGTCAAGTTACTGTACACATATGGAACTGTAGGGCTCTAGGTGTCACATCACAGAGCCAAAGTTTTATGTTCGACAATGTAAGTAAGTCAGTGAGGACAGGGGGAGATTCTCACTGTCGAATGGCTTTAGCGAGACAGCTTCCTATACATTTTTCCCTCAAGTGAAAAAATGTAAATGGTTGTTAATGAAGCGAGTGATGCCAAATTTGCATCTATCCGCGTCTTTGCTTTGACTTTGTAATCTTTGTAACTAGGTAATCGCAAGGGGAAAAAGTTGCTTTACTTTTGGTGTGAATGCATAAGTAAAGGAGGGTTATATCACGAGGGTCACAATTTTCACCAGTATGAATCTTTTCGGACATGAAAAGGCAACTGGTTATACCGACTGCCTTGCACTTCCTCATTATATCTAATGTTGCTGCATTGCCTTTAGTATTGAAGTTTATGCTACATTACACTGACATTCAATACACTTCAACTTGTTTTCTGTCTTCTAATTTTAAACTTTTAGGGATATAAACGTATGTTACAATGACAACCAATTCATTCAGTTGTTAAAGACAATACCGGAAACAGTTACTTTAGATATATTTTCAATAAATATGGTACAATAAATGCACACCTTTTTAGAGGAAGTACACATAACAATTTAATTGCATTTTTTATTTTTGATCCTCTCATAAATCCCAAATGTTGAGTGTTTCCTTTGGACTGCACCAGAGAGCTGCAGGAAGCTCTCTACTCTAACAACTGATTTGGAAGAATATGAGATATGATTTTAAAAGGTTGCTATGCTGTAGAGCTGTGAGGCTTCATCAGAGACAAATGTGGACTACAGAGTATATCAGACATTAGTGTTTGTCTTGAAGAGCTGCATCTCTGTTAAAGGCTTCATTAAATCTGTTGATTGATGGACAGGTGAGCTGCAGCCAGGGAGACGGTGCCTCCATGTCCAGACCCAGCCACTCCTCAGCAGCCTTCTTAATTAACCTGTTAATGAGATGCGGCATTTAAATGTGGGGTAGGTAATTTTGGAGAAACCAGCTCGAGTGCGCTAGAATTTGAAAATACACAGCCGGAACAAATCTGCTACTTCTTTACAGAGCCCCTCCTCCAACACACATGAACGCGCACATGACCAATGAGGGCACGAGATAAGTTTGTGCACAGATGGAAGGCTGACAGGCAGGTAGGCCATCCAGTTATTTTAGCCGGGCCGGCTAAAATGATTGGTCGTGCTTTTTACAGTACTACAGCTTCCACAGATGACATTTTTTTATGGATTTTTTGTCAAAGCACTTAAGATATTCATTGCTATCGGGATGTTAAGAGCATTCCATGGAATATAACAAAAAGTGTATCTCGAGCCGGTTTCTCAAACTTACCTACCCCAACTTTAAGCTGAGGATAAACGTCTCATGTGAATGTACCTATGTGTGAACACATTACCGTGATAAAGGAGAGGCTGACACACAAAAATACACAAAGAAGGCAATCACCCCCGGCTACATTGTAATGATTGACACAATAAGGAAGAGTGTGACTTTGTTGTGTGTCCTACCACTCAGGGGTTGACCAGTAGGGTGGACAAACAGCAACTTTGATTTATTTTGCATGAATTAAGCATTAGGAACCTTATCTTTTTAATATTGTTGTTACCTTTTGAAAAGGGTGGAGACCCCCTACAGCTGAGCTCTGTGTCACGGTAGATGCTGTGCCTTGGATCTTTTGAACACATCATGAAAATCTTAAATAGTGAATGAGCTAAGGAGGGTGTGTGCAAAAAAACAAAAAGTGTGGGATCTCTCCTCCACCAGACACACAACACATTACATTTTCAGCTTTAAAGAGCAGAATATTTCTTTAAAGTATAGTCTGGTGATCTTCTATAAACATGTGCTGACTGAAACCAGCAATGATCGATTCTCGCTAAAGGGTTAGGGTTATGTTTTTTGGAGTTTTCCCTTTTCAGTAGTGTGTAGGTGGTATATAGGTTTTTCTACATGTAAATGGTCTCCAAAGGCTAAAATCCCTGTGTTCCTTCCAGAGGGAGTTTCTCTCCCACAGGAGACAAAGACCTCTTCAGTTCAATCAGGAGAGACAGTTTTTTTATGTAATGATATATATTTATTACCGGGAATACACAGATGCATGTAATGGTGATTGGCGATTAGACCCCATTGTGTTGGAATATCATTGGGGAGGGGGACCCCCTGGGGTCTAGACACTGGTGGTGGTGGAGGCATGAAGGGATTGATGGCGGTCGGTCTGAAGAGGAGTGGTTTAAGCTTGACCCTGGATTTGGAAGAAAGGAAGGTGGAAGGGGTGGAGGAGGGCTGCGTTGAGTCACCTGAAATGACAGCTGTCAGGAGGGGAGAGAGCAGTTTTAAAGGTTTAGCAATGTACTATGATAGGCTTGTGGGAATAGAGGCAAAGTGATTGGTTTAGCTGGAGTGATGCCCCCGATCACTAATTGAGAGGAGAGAGAGTAGTAAGCTGGGATAAGCGAATGAATGACTCAAGACGGTCTTCCTGGTTGAACTTGCGCTAAGCTTCAGTAGTCATAGGCTGCGTCTCACTTCGGTTATTTTTCATTTCCTCGCTCCTCGGTCTCGGTATCACCGGAAGTTGATTTGTCTGCGCCATCTTGAGTAGCGTCCCAGTGGCCTTATTTGTGCCGGAGGATCGAGGAGCGATAACGGAGGAGCGATAATCGAGGAACTATGGCTGCATTTCACTTCGGTTAAATGAAATCCTTGCGTCCCTCACTTGCGTCGTTTCCCTGCGACTAGTCCCTCCCACCAGGGAAGCATGGGGAGACGCAAGGAAACTACGAGAAGCAGGGAAATTAGTTTTAAGAGCAATGGGATGTCGTTTCCTCCGGAGCGTCACGTGAAGCGACGTCCGTTTGTGATGACTCCGCACAGCTGATCGTCTGACAGCAGCCAGCTGTGCGGCCGTTTTTTTCACAAACACCCCCGCCCCACCTCTGTTAGTACACATTTACCGACACAAACATTTGTATCATCTGTTGTAGACGCAAATAAATAAAATAAAATAAGAACTCATTCTCAAAAAAGATAAACGCCATTCTTAAAATCTATAAACGAACAATAGTTTGATTAATATTGATTTGTGCACAATAGAAATAACATAATTGAGAGAAGAAAAAGAGATATGTTATCTATCAAAACCCAGTTAGATTAACATTCATTGGATTGCACACTTTGTTTGTTTGTGTGGATATGTAGCAAATTAACATTTGAAATAGCACTTAATGACTGACTGAATGGAAATGACAATAAATGAAAATGTAAAACGAAAAAAGCGATCATGAAAATGTTTCCAATAAATGAATAAAATGAATTTTGACCACTTTGTTGTTCAGATATATCACATATTTGTAACTAAATGATACATTAATTGAAACAAAACACTGTATAGACTGAGGAGTGAGTCCCGTGAGTTTCATGTGTTTTCTTCACTCCGCTGGTAAACGGCTCTCATGTCAAGAAGCATCAGATCAGTGCATGCGCTGCATCGTCCAATCAGTGAGCGATACACAGTAAGGGGGCGGGGCGAGTGTCTGAGGATTTCACCGGAGGATGGTCTGGTAGTTCCTCGATTATCGCTCCTCCGTTATCGCTCCTTGATCCTCGGTCCTCCGGCACAAATAAGGCCACTGGGACGCTACTCAAGATGGCGCAGACAAATCAACTTCCGGTGATACCGAGACCGAGGAGCGAGGAAATGAAAAATAAGAGAAGTGAGACGCATCCCTTGCGTCTCTCCATGCTTCCCTGGTGGGAGGGACTAAACGCAGGGAAACAACGCAAGTGAGGGACGCAAGGATTCCATTTAACCGAAGTGAGACGCAGCCATAGACTCCTCCAATATGTGGTATTGGATAAGTTTCTCTCAGAAGATATTCCCTCCTTTGATGTTTTGATGATGATGGTGATCACTCCAAAATCTCCCACTAGTGTTTCTAGTTGGATTGAAATTAAATGTGTTAATTCGTTAAAAGGTTTATGTTTTTTGGGGTTTTCCCTCTCCTCTAGTGTGTTCTATAGGTTTGTTTGCATGTAAATGGTCTGCAAAGGCTACAATCCCTGTGTTTCCTCCAGAGGGAGGATGTCACATATCAAAGTTTAGAACATACAAAATACAATCAACCAATAAAATGTGATGCATGAGGACATGTCAAATTAATAATGGATTATATATTTTAAAGATACTTAACATTATGTTTTACTATCAAGCACTTTGAGTTTACCTACAGTATGTATGAAATGTGCTATAATCTTCTTTTTTCTTGACTTGAATTTGGACTAAACAAATAGTTTTCTGAGTCACTTCTCTAATTTTAAAGAATAGTTATTCTATGTAATTTCAATTGCATTCATAATCTAGTCGTTTGTTGTTGAGATATAAATAAGCCACAAAAACATGTTTTTTATGCATGCAGGCTTGTTTTTGAAACCGTGTTATGTAATGTAGTTAAGGTGACCTCAATGTACTCGAAATATGAAATGGTTTGAAAATTATATGAATGAAGCAAAAAGAAAATCCACAAGTGTTTGGTGAAAACTAAAGTTTGAATAGTTTTTGTAGTATGTGAACATGAAATTCAGCAGCTTCTCAATCTTCAGTTTACAGAAGGTGCAGCCCTGCTCACTCACCAACAGTCTAACATCATCATATATAGAGGTTAGTGAGCACTTAAAATATGCACTGATGGCACTTTAATGCCCGGGTCACCATGCTGCCAGACACACATGAAGCTAACAGCCAAACTGTGAGGCCAGGCAGGGGGGGGCAGTCCTCTCCAGAGAGCAGGACAGGCAACCAAGTACAAATGTGTGTAATGTAATCTCCAGACCTCCTCTCCTTGCCCGTCCTCCTTGCCCTGACCCCAGAGGCGGCTCGGGGCAAGGAGGACGGGGGATTTGATCTGATTAGCTGCCATTCAAAATGTAATCATAACTTTTCACTTTTACCAAAATATAGTTAGTTTGTGTGTTTTAGCATACTTTGAATCATTCACAGCTTAGATATTGTTCATACAAATTCTAATCATTTAAATTAAAGCAAGCCTGCTTTTGAAATCCTGTTGTGTAGTGTAATTAAGGTGAAGTATGTTTGTCCTTGCTTTGAAATATTGTTTGATCTTACAACAGTACAATAAGTGAATCATTCCATTAACTACCAACAAGTTGTATAAGCAATTACCATCAGGTCAAGTGCCTGCGCTTCATATGGATGGAAATGGTTCATTTTACTTTTGAAAAGAAAACATATGTATTTTATCATATGACCCTGCCTACATGCAAGGGACTGACTTTGATGCACCTGAAATATAAAGGTAGTGGTAATGGTACTTCAAACAATATAAAATATCTCTTTAGATTGGTCGAAAAAGTACATCATTTTAGTATCCATGAAACTCAGCAGATCCTTTGTCTTCTGATCAACGTCTTTTTATGAAGTTTGCAGTGCATAACCAAAGTTTTGACATTACAACCTAAAGAAGTGCATACACAATGATTATATACTATCATTTGGCAATGGAAAGCATGGAAGGTATAAGCCTATACAAATGAAACAATAGTTTTCACTGATTAGGTCAAAAGAGGAGGAACGCAAGAAAAGACAAAATAATTAGAAAAAATAAAGCAATAGCAACGACTAAAGTAATCCCTCTACATTCACTGCCAGTAAACCTGATACACAGGAATATTCACCAGACATTTGATTAGATGAATACTGTATATGTATGTTACATATGTGCTCACCAGCAGTCTAACATCATCATAGAGGTTAGTGAGCACCTTCAAATATGCACTGATGGCGCTTTAATGCCCGGGTCACCGTGCTGCAGACACACATGAAGCTAACAGCCAAACCCCCCCCCATGACCTCCTCTCCTTGGTTCTGAGCCGCTTCTGGGGTCAGGGCAAGGAGGACGGGCGCTTTAATCTGATTGGCTGCCGTTTTGCTGAGTCATTGTGGCTAGCATTGACTAGATTTCCTGACGGAGACGGAGGTCACGGATTGGTTACGCTTTGACCTTGTCAGGTGGTTCGGTGTCTGCTGAGTGAGGGGTTTTTACGAGTGGATTTCCAACCACGTAACCAGTTCACATACATGAAATAAGGCTTTTAACTGTATTAGGGGACGATGGCATATTTTGTACTTCTTTTTTTTAAAGATGAAAGATTATAGTACAATGGGTACATTTTGTGTGTGATAATCTATTTATGCATTAATAAATATACTAATTGAAACAACAAATTGGGCAGGCTACTTATATTATAACTTTATTCTTTTGCTTTTAACCTTCTGAGACCTGCCTGATTGCCAGCAGCCCTGACGACTTTAGAAATCTGTTTTTGTCCTCTCATAAAGATAACCCGAAACCCCTTTAATAACCAGAGGTTGGAAGTAGAGGAGTACAAATACTTCGTTACTGTACTTAAGTACATTTTTCTGGTATCAGTACTTTACTCCACTACTTATTTTTCTGACGACTTTTTACTTTTACTTCTTACATTTTGAACACAAATACCTGTACTTTCTACTTCTTACATTTTCCAAACAGGCTGGTTACTTTAGTTTGAATGTGTGTTTGGTGGCGTGATCATTATTATTTAGAGTCATTGCGTGCCTATTGATTTGAACACGATCCGTGTATCCATCATTTCCTGGTCTTCTCTAAAGAAGAGGGACCAATGAAAACGTTGTCATGTTGCCGTTGTTCAGCATGGAAACATTCATTAGCTAACAATGACATTATTGTTCTATTAATATAAAAGGAGGTCAGTTACTCTTTAAAACAGTTGGTAGTTATGGGTACTTTTTACTTAAGTACATTTCGAAGCCCATACTTCTTTACTTTTACTTGAGTAAAGAAGTTTAGTCAGTACTTCTACTTTTACCAGAGTATTTTTAAGCATGAGTATCTGTACTTCTACTTGAGTTAAGGATGTGTGTACTTTTGCCATCTCTGCAAATAACACAAAGATGGGTTTATGTGGACCCCTCATGTATCTAGGGGTTAGAGCTGCCGTAGACATTATCCTAGACTGAGTTCATTGTTTGTTGAAATATTATTTCTGTTAAGCTGCATTCACATTATATGAAATTTGCTCTAAGCTTACGCCGATGAAAACAGCAAGTTACGTTTTTTTTCTATGGCTACTCATATGGCTCTCCTGATTGGTTTCCAGTTGAAAGGTCAGCGGTAAACGAGGTCAAATATGAAATAATATGAAGTCTGAGCGCAGCGTGGAGGCTAGCGCTTCACGACCAAGTCGGACGGCACCGCAGCAACGCTGTCTCCGTAGAAAAACAACGGCCACTTCAGTGCAGAGCAGTTTCCTGCTGATCATGTGAATGCAGGTTGAGAACTATTATTGGTTTAGAAATGGTTGGCAGCATCAGTGTCTAAAATTAAGAGAGAAATGGAACATTAATAAGATTGCACCAGACTATTCTTTAACAGACTTTAAACCCATGTGAGTCTCGCAAGGGGGACCTTTATTATTACTATTATCTGTTAATGACTCGGGCAACAAGCTAATTATCTACGCTGTATACATCTCATTTAAACCCCACTTGGGGCCTACCTGTGACCTTGATCTAATTATCCCACACACACTGTCTATTATTATTATTATTATTATTATAGTCATTATATTATCTAGACCCCATGCCCTTATGAATTGCTAATGAGTACTAACAGAACTAACCGATATCCCGCTTGGGGCCAATTGGTTACCCATTCATGATCCATAATATTACCTTGTAAATTGTCAGTTAAAACAATAAGAGACCCTGTTTCCATGATTACTAACAAGGGCTCCATTTAATTACACACTAGCAATAGAAGACACTTATTTTCAAAAGCATGTCAAGAATTGTTGAAGGGATTAATAATTCTTAAAGTTACGGGCACAGCCAGGTGTTTTCTGTCATTCTGGCTGATTAGAAGTGTGCTCTATTGGAACATGGCTGGAGAGATCAATAAAGATGTCATTTCCCTGCTAAGGTGGAGAAAAGCTGGACGGGAGATGTCAGTTAAGCACAGATCGGCGTTGGCTAGCTGACAATATGTTGGACATTGCAGCCTATTTACTTGTAGGGCTTGATCAACCTGTATGTCTGCATATCTACTATACATTATATAGTGGTTAAACTTATAGAGGCCCTTTCATGCTTTTTGTAGTTTACCCTCTCCTGCAGTGTGTTATTGTGTTTTTGTGCATGTTAATGGTCTGCAAAGGCTCAAATCCCTATGTTCCCTCCAGAGGGAGTTTCTCTCCCACCCCCTGTAGGCTAAGGGGCAGGACCTCTCTGAGCAGTTGACCAATCACAACAGAGCCGGCCGGCTAACCAATCAGAGCAGACTGGGCTCTGGTTTCAGACAGAGGGTGAAAAGAGGTGCTGCAGCACAGGCAGTATGAGAAAAATAAAGAGCTTTTTGAACATTAGAGCATGGAGACATGTCCCAGTAGAGGCTAAAATACAAATATGAACCTGAAATGAGCATAATAGGGCCCCTTTAATATTTCACCTGATAGGCTCAGAGTAAATGTTTTTGCTTCCGTAAACTGATCACCAGAGTGATTTTGGAGAGATTATGTCCATCCTGGCCAAAGTAACACAGGGGTCGCCAAATCCGGAAGCCATGACACCAACTCTGCCAGATTTAGAATGCCCCCCTACCATTTCATTACACCATGAATCCAGATTAAAATGATTTGTTTTGCTTAAAGTAGAGGGAAATAGCTAACACCATTGTGATTTTGGTGAGATTGTGACCATCCCGGCCAAAGAAACGGAGGGGGTGCTAAATCCGGCAGGCATGACACCAGCTCTGCCAGATTAAGAAAGTCCCCTTTAATGCAGATACCATAAGAAATGCCTCAAACTCATTTTAATTGGACACACCCCTCCCAAATAAGGCCCAGCATGTATTACATTATTAATGGCCCACAGGGGCCTTTTAGTTTGCTATTTGTTAAGTGTATACATGTTTTCTAATTAACCTGCTGTCATGTTCACTGTTTTTGCCACACTTGATTCATGCGCTAATATATAATAAAGACACAGAAGAGGTGAAACTTGTGAATACTCTTTTATTTTCTTTAAATTTGTGCATCAACTTCAAAGGGTAAACTGTGTGCACTCCGTTTTGTTTTCACAACAAGTTCAAAATTAGTTAAGTGTTCTTTATTAATTTTATTTTTTAAATACATATTTTTCCATTTTAAAACCATTTACACACAATTGCTCAGCACTGGATTCTAGCAGTCTATCAGTAATCGGGGGTGTATATAACCATAAGCATCATCAGCAGTCTTCCTCCCTCTCCATGTGTGTACACTAAGTATTTGATCTAACCAGTATTATCATTACACTTCTTTCATGTGAAGTAAAAATATCTTTCTTTAAATAGGATTCCTTTACATGATAAAAATACTTTCTGTTTTCTTCTTCTGCAAAACAACATGTCACTGATGCTTCCCAGAACTCTCTCACTAAAAGAATTAATTGTGTGAATCTGCTCCATGGAGGATGTGTGCACTCTCGGTGGTGTTTGTGTGTGTGTTTGTGTGCATATATGTGTGTGTGTGTGTTGGCTCTGTCTAGTGACTAGGAGAGCATTCTGAACTCCCGGCCTGAAGGACCCCCCCCCCCCCCTCTCTGCGTTTGATTACACTCTTCATGGTGCGTTTGTTTTGATAAAAATCATTACAAAATGTTGATTCTCTTCGTACAAAAACACGTTTTCATAGAAATTGCATTTGCACAAGTAAATATGGAGCTTTACTGCCAAAGAACGAAATCAAAGCCACAGGAGTACAAAATGAAAGTGAAGACTTGACACAGAGCAAATGGTAGGAAACTGTGTGTACCCATACAGAGGTAAAGTGAGGTGTGTTCACGGCAGTAGTGAAAATCCAGTCCGTAGAGATAATAAATAAGGAGTCTCATAAATAAAACAATAAATACTTTGAATAAATAGAGTTTGTGTTTTTTTTTTTTGATTGCTATGAATTTAGACTTGGAGAGTTGTGCCCACCCCATTCCACGGTTCCTCCTTATTAACATTAAGAGTGTGTTCCTCCATAGGATCGTTTTTAAGTGACTACTGGCTGATACATCGGCAGCTCACTATATTGCCTCTACTCCATCCTCTGCTTGAACTTCCCAATATAACCCCCCCCTCCCCTCCCCTACATTAAAGACTCAAAGGGTTAGTACTCTGAAACACAAATAAATGATATCACTTATTGCCTGATAGATGATATACAGTATATCCGTTTTGAAGTCGATCAATATCATATGTGACTGCGCAGTGCCTCTCTGTACATTTCGCTGCAGAGTCCGCCTTCATCTTCAGGGCTTCGGGTTTAATTCTAGAGAGCTGAACTTTTGAAAATAAACAATCCTGTACAAACTTTTCTGCTTAATCCCCCAGTAAGCATCTTTTATAAGCTCATAATCTCTGAGATGCTCTAAATGATGCTCCAACAGCCTCTTTAGCGAAAGACTGACTGAGCAGCAGCTAAATAAGATAGGTCCGATTATTTTCCTTTTTTAGGGGAACAGCTTTGTCCCAACTTAAATTTATATCCATACCTTCTCTCTCTGACTCTTGGGTTTCAACAATCCTGGCACCTGTAAGAGTACTGAGGTAACTCGCTGAAATTTCACCCAGGTTCAAGTTATTTCCACAGGAAATATTGTTAAATCTCTTATCCGTAGCTATTTATAAAGAAACATGTTGTCAATATACTCAAGCAAGCACCTCCGGAATAACCCAACTGTCCACCATTAAAACCCCCCCTTACCATTTACCCCCACCCTTTACCCCAGTGTCTCTGCAAACCTCCTCGCTGCAGGAGAGAGGGTGATAAAGTGATTGAGAATCCCATTTTAGGCCATGGTCTCTTTCCCTGGGAGTCTGCGGTCGTTGAAGGTGTGCATGTTGATGACCTCCTCTGTTTTCACCATGGCAGGGGGCTGGGGCTTGTGTTTGAGCCGGCGCTGGCACTTGAGGGAAACCCGCAGCTCGTCCACCATCGCACTGCAGAAGGACCTCTGCGTAGGAAAAAGGAGAACAGAGTGGGTTTCAGGCTGCTTCCCCGGTCCAAATATTATGGGCAAGTGAACAGGCCTGTTCTCCCTGAGGGCAGCCTCGTTTGTAGCCCCCCCCACCCCCCCCATCACCACCACCACTGCAGCTTAGAACTGCCAAAGGGGAAAATTGTGAAATATACAGTGTATCAGGCTGGGAATGGAGGGAATGCTGGATGGGAACATGGTAAGAGGAATGATGGAGGGAGGTGCAGGTCCATAGGCTGTGTAGTAGAGTGGAAGGTGTGAAGGAATTACTCCACAATAGTGTCAGAATACATCAGTAGTGAATCTGTGGTTGTTGCTGCACATGCAAGGCTTTTGATGCATACAGTGTGTGACATCTTGCAAGATATTCTTCATTCCAACATCAAATGTTGTACTTGTTGGACATTGGACAATCTGTAATGTTTAATACATGTCAGTAGTATTTTGAATGTTCATGTGTTTCATATTCTTTGGGCGGCTACTATCTGGTATACATTAGCAATAGCCAATGTGTCCCATAATATCTTTCCACAGTATCAGAACAATGTGAGGTTGTTTTTTTTATCTCAGAACTCAGCGTCAATATTGAAAAGTTCAGCAAAATTGCCTTCAATGAGTCTTTAGCCATGTTAGCTATATAAATGTAGGCAGGGACGTGCACAGACATTTTGGGGGGCAGGGGCTCAAGTGAGAAAAAGGGCACATCCCATAATCATTTATTAAAAAAAATGTAAAACTAAAAGTTAAATATAGTTGCACATCTCTCACTTACTGACCAATTTATTTTAATACCCTCACACTCAAGCAATTGTTTAATACTCAACATAATTCTACAAAATAATCAGTTAACACAGAGACAATGGTCTTCTTTAGTATTCACTATGCACAAGAGCAGACAACAACAAAGGAAACTATGCCACAATGTGCATGTTTTCTATGCTACTAGTTAAAATTGCTCTAATAATTAGTTTATTTTAGCACAACGTTAAGTCCTTTGAATTATTTTTGTGGTATTAAAATAAATAACACTTCAAAATCAACAAAAATCTTCACACAAAACTGAAAAAGGCTGTTCTCTACATAAATACGCTAACCAACCTACACTCCAAACTACAAGTAGGCCTACGTTTAGTTGCAACAATTACACTTAGTGCATTCTGCTCTCCTCTCCTACTCCTTTACTTAATTTAATTGGACGAAAAAACGCTGAAAAAACGGTGCAAAAATATTTATCAAGAACATGCAAAAATACTGCAACTTTACTGAAATTATTTAAAAATGTCTTGAAATCTGAAATTAAATATTTTGTTAATAACTTCTTTTGTTACTAACTTTCTGTATCTTGTATCTTTCTTTGCACTTGGAAGTTGTTAAATATGTTTTCGTGTCTTCACTTGTTGTCTCTCCTTCCTCCCTTACAGCAGCAACCTTCTGGGGGCCATGTCCCTGTGTAGATGTTTATTACTTCACTGTGGATAACAGGAATGTCCTTCTCAATAGCGATGAGGAGGAGATCAGAAAGCCTCTCTTCTGTACATTGGCTTCTGAGTGTGTCTTTCACACACTGGCAGCTTAGTCATTTGTTCATCACCACTCACCTTCAAAATAAGCCAAGAAAAGCCGGCATAATGTGGGACAGTAAAGTGGGAGGTGCTGCTACCTGTCTGTCTGAAGGGACTGCCGATGTCCGCACCGCTGTGCGCGAGACGTGGAGGGAGGGAGGGGAGAGAGAGCAGCGGAACTTCACAGTCTAATCTCCCTACCTGATATTTTTATTTTGTATTCAATCAATATATTTTTGGAAAGTGTGCGCAAACAGCAGTAGATACATATTCATTTATTTAAAAAATAAAAAATAAAATAAAAAGCACCCCATAAAAAGGGCACTTTCTCTGGAGGAAGAAAAAGGGCAGGGGCTCAAGCCCACTTTGAGGTCTATGTGTGCACGTGCCTGAATGTAGGTGTGGCACCATCATCAGATCAGGTCTTTTTTTTTGGTTCATGTTCTTTGGTTTGTGATCAAGTACGTGAAAAACTATTCCTATTAACCTCAACTTTACTGGTGGACGACAAACTGTTGCTCTCTGCCAACAACAATTCACATACCACTCATGAAGATACACAATCTTCAACATTACATTACATTACATTTTACTTGTTAGACACTTTTATCCAAAGCGACTTACATACTCAATACTGTGGACAACCCCCCCCAGGAGCAATTTTGGGTGAAGTGTCTGGCCCAGGGACACAACGACATGCTGACTGCAGTGGGGTTTGAACCTGTGACCCCCTGATCCAAACACCTACGCACAACCCACTGCGCCACACACCTCCAACATCAGGAGGATACGGCCCATTCTGACCCAGAAAGAGTCACAGGTTCTTGTTCAGGCTCTTGTAAACTCGCACCTTGAGTACTGAAACTCCCTCCTGGCTGGTCTGAGCTTATCCAGAATGCTGCAGCCCTCCTGGTCTTCAACCTTCCTAAGTTCTCCCACACTACACTGCTCCTCAGCTCCCTTCACTGGTGACCAGTTGCTGCATGAATCCGCATCAAGACACTGGAATTGGCCTACCATGCTGTGAATGGATCAGGTCCTTTCTACATCCAAGACATGGCTAAACCAAACACTCCAGAATGTGGGCTTAGCTCTGCACTGGCCAATCACCTCAATGCGAGTGGGACCCAGGCACCACTCAACAAGAATGCGCCTGTAGGTCTACCCGTCTTACGTTGGAGACTGAAAACCCACCTGTTACCACTGCACCAAGGCCAATAAAAACAGATGTCTCATTTCTGTATGTAGAATTGAATATGGTTTAGATTCTTGCTATTTTAAAGTTGTATTTTTCATTGTTGATTGCACTTATTGTACGTTTCCATGGATAAAAGCCTCTGCTAAATAAAATGTACTGAAATGCAATACTTCGTGCTGAGTGCTAATGAGCTAATGTAACATGGACAAAGAAGATATTGAACGTGGTATACAATATACCTGCTAAACATTGTCATTGTAAGCATAATAACATTGACATTAGCAATTAGCTTATTTGTAGTAAACGTATAATGCAAATATTTTTAAGATAATTTATTCCTATACTAAAGGCAAATTGCAACCCACATGAAAAAAATGCAGCTATTGCAAATATAAAGTTCATAAAAAGTCCTGGTTGTAGGTAGAAAATAGCAAACAATGCAGGTTTTGTAATTGGACGTAAACTCTAGACTCAGAAATGCACATTCCTACCGCTCATTGTCAAATGTCAGTATATTCCAATTAACACAGGGTTCTTTTCTGCACACAGGAACACTCAGCAAGAGCCGCAGACATAATGATGATTAGAGTGGAGCCTTTTTTCATCAAGGCAAAGCAGGACATTTTACCTTCTCAAACCTTCACAGCTTCACTTCACTCCTACCCTATTGTTTAAAAGAGCAAACTGACCAGGGCTGGAACCCCAGTGTAGGATTGATTGGTACAACTTAGTATGTGACCTATCAGAAACTACTTTGAATATCAATGCATACACACCTGACAGACGAACAATGTTCATCTTTTCATTGTGTGACAGTGCTGTCCTGAAATTGCATCTCTGTGTCATCATGTCTTGTAGTGTGGGCATAGATAGTTTCCAAAAGTAAAAGAAAACCCCACAGGAATACAGCAAAGTCTACCTACTGATGCTTTTTTCACTGATAAGGTCTGCTGTGATACTGCTGTTTGGCATTTAATATGACTGGAAATGATCACAACATTTAATTTCCAGAAACAATGCGTACTATTTAATATCCTTTCATCCATCCACCCGGATCTCTTTCCTACATAGACCTTCAATGCTGTCATTTTTCAAGGTCGGTTTTAAAACAAAATCTGTAAAACTACATATTGTAATGTGAAGCAAAATAACAAATGACAATTCCACTGGATAATTAGCCTTGGATTAAAGTTGATAAAACTGGCAAGGAAACCAGTTGATACATACTAATCAGAATTATGCATCAACTGTTATTCTCTAAAGTGTTGAGTAAACTGAGTAATAAATCACTTCAGGGAGAATTAGCTACATCTCCAGTGGGGATAAGACACACACTTGTAGCCCCACATTATAACCTAACTTCATCATGTATGAATACAGATTTAAATGTAAATACTGCCGAGTGCAGCTTTATCCACATTCTGTGATTATCACCCAACATCTGGACACATTTCACCATATACAGTATCTCCGCTGCTACTGCACTGAAACTGTACTTTGAACACTTTAAATATATTATTGACATGTTAAACTGTATACCCCGGTTATCTAGGCCCTTTGTTTTGTTTAATGTATACCACGTTTATCTAGGCCCTTTTTGTTTTGTTTTATGTATACATGTCACACTGTGGGACTGCGGGAAACGATATTTCGATATTTCTGGATGTATAACACATGTAGAATTTTTGACAATAAAGCTGACTTTGACTTTTGACTTTGACTTTGATACAGCCTGACTGGCAATGAATACAATTAATACGTAATCAATTCAGAGATTCATATATAATTGAATGATTAAATGTTTCCATATTCCGTGCAACCCGTTAAAGAGAATCAGATTCTCAAATGGAATGTTGCAGCTGTGATGTTCAGACTGTGAGATCTCAATTCTCTCCAGGAGCATGAAAATGAGACACATCTTCAAAATGTTTTCTGAGCGGGAGGTGGTGATTGAATACTGAGAGAAATAATGCTCTGATGAATTGCGTCTGACAACGTGTTTTTCAAGAATATTTTCTATAGAGAGCATGACTGGATGTTTGGAGAATCAGGAGAACTCCCTGGCAGACGGTCGGTCTAGACTGTGACACTATGACTGTGTAAATAAAGCAAAGACGTCACACAGAACTGTCTGATGTCAGCAAGTCTACTTTTAAACTGGTAGTGAGTCCTATCCCGTATCAAACACCTTTGATCCCACACTCAAATGCATCAACAAACGTTCAGTGCATAGAGTGTGTGGCTGAGCAGCGTGAAAAAAAATAGCAGCACTGGGGAGATAATGAGAGAAAGACAAAGAGCGGAGCACTAAATTGGGAAAAACCCTGGAGGAAAATTCAGCTTGATATTGGTAAAGTGAAAAAAAAATGAATATATAAAAAAAAGAGGGACATGGTTTGTGTTTAAAACTATATATGCAGATTTTTGTATTAATGAATATTTACTCCTGTAGCGTAAATTATGGAAGCGCAATTTGCTTATGCTTAGCTGTTTGTTTGTTTTAAATGTTGGTTTGTTGAAGTAGTTTTATGTGTAAGAATACATTTAAAAATATATGTTAACAGTAAAAAATGTTCTACCAAATGGCTTCATGATGTGAATGTTTGGACGTCGACCTGGGCAGACATTAGTTTTTTTGGCATGAGTTATTATCCCATCAGGCCCTGTGTTTATTACATTACCTGGTTTTGCTTAATTTGCTTTGAAGGCTGCAATAATGATTTTAGGTTTGAAAGTAAGACATGACAGTTTTAGCCGAAATGTTAAGTACCTTATAGGTTTTTTCATCATAAACCAGGGTTAGCAGGATACATGCTCTTTGTGGGGTAATGATTCACGTAAATATCCACTCAGGAACACGAGACGCCAGCTGAACTAAATCTATGCACAGACACAACCCCGGCAGGCATCTCCACATGTGCGTAAACACACTCTCAGTGAGCCTGGTGGGTTTTACAGGCCCATAGAACACCATCACTTATTGATGCACATTGTATTTCATCAGACTGAATATCCTTGTCGCTGCATGCTCAATTAAACTGCTGTTTCTTCACATTGTCTACTCTTTTCTCATAAGCTACTGCGGCACACTGAGTGAAACAACATCAGCATCTGCTAATAGAACTGTCCTTCTTCTGCGAGGAGAGACACTGTGTGTGTGTGTGTGTGGTGTGTCTGTGTGTTTGTGTGTGTGTGTGTGTGTGCTTCCAGTTAAAAGCTGTTTAATGTAGCTAACAAAGTGTTCAGTTTTATTTGTAAGCCATGATTAGTACTTGGGCCCAGTGTATACTTATCTTTATTATAGTAACATACAAATTAGAAGCAGACACAGTGGATGTGGTTGGTTGTGAGGTCTTCCAGTGTGTATAATAATCCCTCAGAGGCTAATTCAGGCACTTACCTAAAGGCCAGCCCTATCTCTGCAATAAATCTTCCTCTGACTATTGATGGTGACATTCATGGATAAAGCCAGAGTGGAAATGCAGTAGAAAATTGACACCTTTTTGCAATTGATTCAGAGGTGATAAAGCATTTTAACATCAGGAAATCTATACCACATTGATTCTAAGACAATAGTACACTAACAGTTGAAGCTATAGTGGGTATTATTACAAATACTCTTTAAATCCATACAGCATTAAATGAATAAAAGGGTCTGGCAAGAAAAGAAAAGAAAAGAAAGAAAAATCTGAATCCATTAAATCCTTTCATTCCACTCAAATGAAATGATTTTATAACATGCCTGTCAAATGACCTGATGCCTATCTGCGCGCACTCTGCCAGGACACTCTTACACTTCCACTAGCTACTACCTTAACATATGTGAAAACGAACCATGGGAGCCTGCCTGCAGGCGCCAGTCTCAGGACACCTCCACTCTGAGGACACCTCCACTCTCAGGACAGGAAGTGCATGCACGCTAATAATTGCAAAATAAAATCGCCACTATCAGTACAGCGCCACTTTCCGAACAGGAAATGCACGCAAATACAAAATAAAATCGTACTGATACTTATTACATGTATATATGTCAGTGACGTGGGGTGAGGTTCATGGCTGGTGAGGCACTGACTCTTTCAGAGTCAGATTTACAAATATTATATTTTGACCTTAATCGAAATATTCGGATATTTTCAAAAGCTTTTTTAGTCTGATGCTTCGATTCATTTTAAACAGACCGTTCAACAAAAGGATACCCAAAATCTAAATATTGGATTGTTCTCTCTTAGTAAGATCCCATTTTCATTACAATTGTGGTCTTACCTTGACTTGAAGATGAAGTCCATGCTATCCTTCTGGACAACAATCTCTATTACTTTTTTTTTCTACCTTCCTGTAGTTTCAAAAGTCTAGCTTGTTGTTTGCGTCTACCGTCTCTGCGTAGAATAACAGTAGCAACAAGAACCTGTGGTCTCACGTGCGCCCCCTTCAGTGCGGCAGAGGTTATGGCTGCCTCCCCTGATGCTTTTTTCATTGCCGTTGTACGATGAGACCAGCGAGCCTAAATAATATCATATATACGTGAAATAAGTTCTTTAGAGACTATGGATGGTGAGGATAAATGTAATAAAGGGATCTACAAACATTACATTTGTGACCTACAGTGAGATGGTAACAGGCAAGCGCTTAGGTCCCGCGCTCCAGCCAGTTTCTGTGGGGTGACGCATTCTGAGGTGAGGCAGACCTCATCTGTGCCTCACCTTACCACACAGTGCGCTCACAAAATAAGTGCCCGCGCAAAATTAGTGCCCGCGCTCCAGCCAGTTACTGTGGGCTTACGAGAGGCAGAGCTTGTCCCTGCCTCACTTCTCATCGCTCCCGCGGAGCTCGGCAAATTTGCTGATTTTGACTATAAAAAGCGATTGGAATCATACATAAATCACACTTACAACACAGATCAGTGGAGACATTTTATTATTATTACTATTTAGTTTTTCTTTAGTTGTTTTTCCGTTACATTGGAGTATGACAGGTGAGGCTCTGCCTCCCCTGCCTCCCCTTACTGCACGTCGCTGATATATGTATATATATAAAAATAGGGACACCTTGTATTGTTTACTCTCAGTACAGCACCACTTTCCGAACAGGACATTTTGCACGCTAATACAAAATAAAATCGCACTGACACTTATTATATCTATATATATAGATATATATATTTATATATATATAAATAACGACATCTTTTATTTTAGTTACACCAGCTAGACAACAGTGGAGGGTTCGAGAAACAACCGTGTTTGCCGGGTGCACCGCAGCGGAGGTGGGGAGGTTCCAGCCGGGAACCTCCACCCCGCTGCGGGACCCTGAGTCAGACGGTGCGTCTTGGTCACGCTTCATATCGGCCGGCCCGGGAAGGAAGAGACACGCAGAGTGGGGGAAGTCCCCCACCCCAACGCAGCACACCCTCCCGGCCATCAGAGTCGAACCCGCAGTTCGGAGCAACCAACCGCCAGAGCACCGGCACTAGGCCGGGCCGGTGGAGGCCCTCCGATGGTGGGTCGCGTTTGCCATTCGATCAGTGAGAGGAGAGGAGAAAAATGCAACAATAATTGTCCAAATCCGTTAATATATGGATGAGTGGGGGGGGGAAATGGCTGGACACAGGCCGTGGGGGGACACCCGAGAACGGGCAGTGTCCCCGGTAGAAGGAACCGGGTGAAATAGCCAAAAAAAGAAAAATTAATAAAACCGGGGAAAAGTGAAAAAAAGTGTCCGAAAATAGGCACTCGTGAGACGGGCAGAGTCCCCTGTCAACTCCCGTTACATTCCTCCATGGTGTAATTTGAGCGAAAAATGGCTAAGTCAACTTTTACGACAACCAGGATGGGGGGGTCAAAAGGGCTTGACCAAGGCCGACCCAAAGTGCATGGTGAGCGGACTCATCACCTCCGTGATGAGTCTCCATTGTGATCACTGATTTGAAAACTTCCATCAGACGAGTCCTTCGGGGGGCGGGGAAAAAAACGTGTTCGTCAGAATCGTCACTTCCTGTACTGAGAGTGGAGGTGTCCTGACAGTGGAGCCTACACCGGAACTGTCCTGAGAGTGGAGGCCTGCAGGCAGACCCCTCTCAAACTATCAACAGCCATGCAGCCAGCAGACATTGCTTCTGAGGGAAGATGAAGTAATGGGTTGTCAGTGTTGCCAACTTTTTCACTAGATTTAGCAACTTTGTAGCAAGTGTTTGTTGCTTTATCTGGAAGAGATTTGGCAACATTGGGCGGAGTTTTAAATCTATAGCTTCCTCTTGCTGTCTATCATCCCTAGCTTTAAACCTCCTGACTACTGGTGCTTTAGTTGCACCAATCAACATGCTGCTAACCAAGTGAAAAGTAGAATGGATTTTATTATGCTACGATTCACCAAAGTTTAGCACATGGTAAATCGAGCTGATAGTATGAACAAAAAAAATTAAAATGTACCCACTATCAGGCCCGCCCCTCCCTACACAACCCAGTCTCACAGCATTTCGTGTTATAGTCACGACATTTAATCTATTGATTCGTGTTCACCAACACGATCTTCCCCTTTTTTTCGTGTCACACAGAACGATTTTAAAAGCAATGTATTTCTATTGGTAGTGTGTTTCGTGCCTGCAACACGTCTTTTTGTCCGGTCGGGTCTTGGTAGACTGGAAGCTGTGGGGTTCATGAAAACATCTCCTTACTCAATATCAAGCCACGATTATTGTTTTTATTTTAAATCGTATAATGTCGGACTTTTTTTGCCATCAGTGAGGAAAAGAAATGGGCTCAGAGCCTCAAAATACTGAAATCTGTATTATTTTAAATCTTTTTTCTAAATAACACACTGTTATTTACTCAACAATAACACACAATTATCCTTGTTTTTATTTATTTGTTTAATTCCATAATCTCGGGCTTTTTAGCCGTTCCTCAGGAACTGAATTTCAAAATAAAAATAACCGGAAACAGACGTAGGCCTATAAGGGACATTTCGAGAATCATTGCGATTCACAGCCACTGAACTGATTACCCAAGATCCTCAGCTATGGTTTAAGCTCGTTGATTGGATGTTTTAGCCGCAATGCACGCTGGGATATGGTGTTTATGTGATATGAAATCCGAAAAACATTTTCTTTTAAAAGAAAATAATACTTTATTCCGAGTGTGCTTGCTTTTCTCTTTGGAAGTCATCACATAACGGCATTGTAATACACGGTTCGGCTGCATTAAATATTACACATCTGCCGTAGTTCTTTATTTATAGAGCCCTGATTAGAAGACTTCTGGACAAACTGGAAGAAATGTCTGTTGAGGAACCTGCGACCCAAGTTTTTCATTCATTGCATAACTACACCGTAGTTGTGTATATGATACATATGTCAATAAACCTTAGAAAATCTTGAAATCTTGAAGGGGATGTGCAAAATAGCCATTATATACAGTCTTTAAATAACTATTAGAGAATAACGAGTAATGAATATACTTTATAGGGATCTGCAGATAAATGTTTAGTCTTCTCAAGCACCAACTATCAAATATCTCTCCTGATTGTTGGCACTTGACAATCACCTTCCCGGAATTTTACTCAGGTGTAACTAAAGCCTGATTTAAGGGTTGTTTATATTTCACATCATTAATCAGAATCTGCAAAGTAACTAAAATAAATGTAGTGGAGTAAAAATACCAGGTTAACCTCTGAATTGTAATGGAGTAGAATTACAAAGTAACAATGAGCTGTCATGTGGGTATATATTAATGCAGCGCATTATGTACACAAGCGATTTTCACCCATTTATTAATTATATGTTTTACATTTGATAACACCAATGTGTTTAATACTGGCAACTTCTAATTGTGGGAAAAACGAAAACGTTCCCAGTAGAGACGTCCCATAGAACATGTTGCGAAACACAATAGCCAGCATGTGTAGTTCTGGGGGGGGTTTCGTTCCATTTCAAAGAGCTGTTTGACGCTCGGCGTAACCTTGGCGCACTGCCACTCCAACATCCAATCCCAGAGCTTGAAGATTAATCACGGGGACTGTAGTCCTAAACGATAGCTGGGGATTATGGGTAGTGTAGTGTCTTTGGCCATCCTAAACTCGATGATGCTCGAAATGTCCCTTATAGGCCTACGTCTGTTTCCGGTTATTTTTATTTTGAAATTCAGTTCCTGACTGACGCCAAAAAAACCAGAGATTATGGAATTAAACAAATAATTAAAAACAAGGATAATTGTGTGTTATTGTTGAGTAAATAACAGTGTGTTATTTAGAAAAGAATAACAAATTAGAAGGAAAAAAAGATTTAAAAAATACAGATTTCAGTATTCTGAGGCTCTGAGCCCCATTTCTTTTCCTCACAGACGACAAAAAAAGTCCGACATTATACGATTTAAAATAAAAACAATAATCGTGGCTTGATATTAAGTAAGAAGATGTTTTTATGAACCCCACAGCTTCCGGTCTTCCAAGACCCGAACGGACAAAAAGACGTGTTGCAGGCACGAAACACACTACCAATAGAAATACATTGCTTTTAAAATCGTTCTGTGTGACACGAAAAAAAGGGGAAAATCGCGTTGGTGAACACGAATCAATAGATTAAATGTCGTGACTATAACACAAAATGCCGTGAGACTGGGTTGCCCTACACGCAAATCACGCAGACTGCATGGGTCCTCATTTTGCGGAGGGAGCCTCATCTGAATCGCAAATGCACCCTAATTAGGCGCGCCGCAGTTTCGCTTGCTGCGAGGCTCCGGCGCTCGCAGTTCACGCGCGTGCTCCACTACATGCGGAAACGACAATTGCAGTAACAACGCAACTGGTGTGACATAAAGGCAGTATTTTATATTACGTTTACCTTAATATGTTTTGTTAAGACAACCTATTTGAATAAATCAAGGCTGAAGCTGTATTCATCTATGTTTTTTTGCAACCAATGACAACTCACATGCCACAAGTTTAATGTTGTCGGCCATTTTACATCAACTTGACCTTTTGATTATGACAAGAAATATCAGTCAAGACAAAAATGTAGTTCTCTGTGAACCTCACATTAGGTGAGGGTGCAGGTTCAGCCTGTTGCTACTCTGAAGCTACATCCCAATCTGCTTGGGAATCACATAAATCTGAACATGTCTCTCAGACATCAATTTCCATTCCAAAATACATATTCATCTCTTTCTCAGCCTTGCTTTGATTTGATTTCTATCAACCCTTAGATAAAAATAACTGTATCTTTAACTGCTAAATGTTCCACTATGTTCACCGTCTAGTCACTAGATTACGGCGTACATTAGGTTTATTTTTTGCCTGCTGCTGCTTAAAAAACTGATAGATGAGATTTAAAATAAGCCATAATCAAATCGTTTTGTGGATGTTCTTTCTGGATTTATCAATACATGGACATTTTTTTTAAATTACACTTAGTCAGTCAAACCCTTTTTAAGATAAAGTTAATTGGAACATTAAGAGTAAAATTGGGGTGTTAAATAGGGGCCATTGTTTAATTTGTACAATAATGATCACATTTAGGTCTAACAATCATTTGTTGATGTTCAAATGCTACATTCAGCTCCTTTAAATTGACTTTTGTAAAACCTATCATATCAAACCTCCATCTCTGTGGTTTTTGCAGGCATCTTCTATATAGTGCTACTATACTGTATGTTATGCCCTGCAGCTAACACAAGAAATGCTTACAAATGTTTGTCACAGTGTGAGTGCTGATAATCTAAACCCCAACATGCTGGCTTTTCATAATGTTGATTCCCCCCCTGTAAAATTAAATGGCATTGCAGTTTTTTTACCAGTAAAAGCTGTGTAGCTGCAGGCTTTGGGGAACACTGGTCCACTCCGCTGGCACTCAGGGGACACACTGCCATCATGGCTGCCTGCTGCTGGCAGCCTGGATTGATGGCCGCTGCTTAGGGTCATTGGATTACAGAGTTTTTATGATGCTCAACAATCAGCCGCAGCAATATGGGATGCTCAGAGGAAGGGGCCTGCCTGCTTTGAGGACAACGGAAGGGTCGTAAATCTAATGCTGAGAGCAGTCATCGAAAGAAAAAGGTGCATTTAGTCGATGCCATTATTTACACAGGCCTGATCTTCAACACTTAAATAATAGTTAATCAAACTGTGTATCATGAAGACATTACCGGGTACCAGTGTACAGTTGGTGTCATCTCATTCTATATGTCTTTTATAGCTGCAATAATCCAAAAGTAATCAGACAAAGGTCATTTATGGAAGTCCTGTTTAGAAGGTTAATTGTAATCTGGAAAATGTATTTTCTAAATCCAGAATATAGGAGGTCTCACCTGTGAGAGTCAACTAATGGGCTCTGGTTAGTTTGAATGGAGAAGGAACAGTTGTGAAGCTGTGATCAGATGGGATTTGGCGCGGTGCTGTAATCCTAGATTTACTCTGTGGCGGCATAAATCTTTAATGATGCCACCCAGGGAAATTACATCTCCTTCGGGAGATCAGCACTTCATGACTTACACACAAATCCAACATCAAATGCCAAGTCAGGGAGTGTCTGTCCAACATGTAGAGAAGCTAAACATGTAAACCCCGACCACCAGGCCAACGGTCAGCCAATGTCGGCTGTCCATGAGCGTTGGTCGCCTTAATTACTTTGTGTCCTGCACCATTTCCAAATCGACATTTGTTGGCTTCTTTAGCATCTTTAATAGATTTAGCACGTTTATTTGATTTAGCATGTTGAATTCACGCCAAAGCCATAATGTTTTTTTTATTGTGGGTTAGGGTTAGGGTTGTGGTGAGAAGGTTTGATGTAGAAATAACAACAGCCTGTTGAGCCACAGCCCTAAGTTTCTGAATTTCCATTTTGAAGTACTACCTACCACCGCCTGCTGTTATGTAAGCAGAATCTACAGTGAGTTGATCATTACTGCGAAATAAACCTCGACAGGGTGAGCAGATCTTAACTAGTCACCTAAGATGGAATTTGTAAACGTTGCATTCACAGAGTGATTTAAGCCTTCTGACCATTAAGGGACTAACAACTAATTGACCACAGCTGTTATTTAACTTACCAGACGTCTTTCTGCGGATCGATATGACTGAAGAATAAAATGGTCTGCTATACCTATAAGCAGTCTGCTTACAGAAATAATAGACTGCATTAAGTCAAAGCTCACCACAATGGATCAGAACAAGTATTCAACTAAACCGTGTTGAGTTATTTCCTATCAGACAGACGCAAAACCTACTTGCTGGTTGCCGTTGGCTGTAGTCTTTGTCATGTATTTAAGTACAACCTTTCGGCCTGATGCAGGCGACGTGAGACGACCCAAAGTACCCCCAAGGCGGCACTTTTTTTAGTGCCCGTTTGGTTTGTCTTTGATGGTGTAGCATGTCTCGCTTTGCTTTTGCTTCCTGTCATGTACCTGTGATTAACTTCTAACTTTCTACAAACCATAATCTTTCTTTAATATTAACCATACCTTAGCTTTGTTTTGCAGAGATTATAGAAAGCTTGAATTGATGAATAATGGCATTAATAGTGAAAGAAAATGGTTTTGAAGAATTGTCCATTATTGACATACTTGTCTGGCCAAAGATACACAGAGGATCTTCTAGATTTTAGTGAATGAAGGCTGCATTACTTGGTCTCCTGCCTTTGGAAATGGATAGTCCCATTGGTCTGTCTAACGCTGATATGAGACAAAGCTACAGAGTCCAGGAGGTTACGGCTATATATGTTTCTGCCTCTAAAGCAGCTCCTCCTCTGAGAAATCTTTGAAAACTTACAAAAACTTGCCAAATAACTTAGACCAACCACCTGTAGACTTTTCCTCTGCGCACACACATCTCTACTCGTGCATGTGTGTGTGAATCTAAATGCATGCAGGCATGTTTGTGTGTGTTTGTGCTGGATTGATGAGATGGGTTCCTCACACACAGCTGGTGGTCCCCGCACCCCAAGAGCCAGGTTAGTCTGCAGCAGCCTCAGCAGCAGGCAGGAAGAGAGGAAAAAGCAGCAGCAGAAGGAGGAGCGGGAGGAGGAGGAGGGGGAGAAGGAAGCGGAGGAGGAGCTGAGGGAGGGGGGGACAGGAGAAGAGAAAAAGGAGGTAGAGGAGGAGGAGAGGGAGGAAGGGGACAACCATGGTAATCATGGAAATCTGACAGACTAGCATGGAGATGACAAAGAAATGCTCCATTGAAGGTCAATGAGGCATGACATTTAGTTGAACATAATGGAGTCCAAAATTAGCTCTCTAAAATATCTTACTTTGCTTAAATTACAAAGAATAACTTTTAAAACATTTTTTAAACATCTTTTGAGAAGGAAAACAAATCTAACACTGTCTCTTTCGCCTTGACTGTGCTCTTCCTTTGATACCAGGCATTACGAGAGCAGAGGTTAATATTTCCATCTATCCAAACATGGTCAAAACGTGAAAGCCACCTTACGCACTTAATGTAAACTTAACTTTGTACATAAAAAAAAAACTGTTTGAGAAATCCTCTTGTTTGCCATCTTACCCACAACCAGCTAAGATTGATTTGGATTTCATACTTGGAGGTTCAAGGTGTGTTTAGGCTAGCAAGAGGAAACTAGCTAGCTAGCTGAAGTAGCTTTATAGGAGCTAGCTTATCTCCTTCAAAGCCAACGCTGTCCACGTGTTGTATGTTGTTTACCCAGAAAACCAAGATTTAGATGACTCCTGCAGTCACAGTCTGGCTGGCAAGCTTGCCTGCTAACAAGATATGAGAAATAGAATAGAAATGCATTTATGGAGGTTAGCGAAAAACACAGCGTTTCTCATTTTAATTGTATACTGTAATTTTTTTTTTGTCAAAACATTTTGGTTCGATGTCATGTAGGTGATAATTAAACATTCAGATTTAGAAAATATGTTCAGTTATCAATTCATTTTACAATAATTCCTTGAAAATTCAATCAACATTTTGTAAATTGTGAGGGACTGTTAGTGGGTGGAGATTGATCATCTGGTGCTGGCCTGTGAGGTCAACATCTATTGTCCAGGTTACTAAGAAACATTTTAACTCGATCTTTGGTTTCAGTTCAAATTAACAGTTTGCTCCCAGTCAATACATTTTTTTTGTAAATGCATATATCCTAAAATCCTGTTATATCTAATGACATGTTCTTGTAAATAAACATTAAAGAGATGATAGTGTCACCTGAGCCAGGCGGAGATATGATGTCTGGAAGAATGATCACAAATTGAGTGTACTGGGAGAGACTTATGATAATTTCTCCAAAGGATACTGATGGATCTGTGGCAAGAAACTTTATTTAAAGTTTGGACACCTACTATTTCTTGTAAGGCAGTTATAGTTTGTAAAACCAAAGTTCCTAGGAGTGTTATGGACATTCAAGCACATTTTCGTAGTGGCCAAACAGTGGGATTACAACTTCCATCTGTCTAACGTCATGGGCCCAAAAAAACGTTTTCCCATTGATTAACATTGGGAAAGAGATGTGTTTAAATCTGCGGAAAATTGCAATTTGAATAGTTTTTCACTTTTGATAGCTAGCATCCTTTACAGTCTTTACAATACACTATGCCAAACAGTTCCCAGAGTAACCTCTGTAGTAGGTGCACAGACATTTATTGGATTTATCCTCTTATCTGTTTATGTATTTGAAGGCAAACATGAATATTTCACAAACTTCTGTAAAGAAAACATGCGAGCGTGTAGCAGCGATGATGAAATGTACTTAAATATTGTACAGGGAACATGATTGAGGCAAGAAAATAAAAGTGTCATAGTCATGGTGGATGAATCAAAATGACAAGCCTAAAGAGGTCTAAAGTTGGTAAAGTTATCAAATGTTTATTAATACTTTTATTAAAATGTTTAACAAGTGTCTTTAACAATACGCTCATCCTGTGGCATTACAATCTGTTTAGTAAATGCAGTAATCTCTCCAAAACACATACTATATTTCAATAACATGTCTATTAAACCTTTATACAACTATTAACAGTTGCTCTACTGTATAAGAGGCTGTATGGCTCATCCATTTATATTTATGACTAGCTGCTATTTTTGCTCCTTTCTTATGTTACAGAAGTAATTATAAAATGCAAATTGCAGGGGGTGCACTATCAAGCATGTGAAACACAACAAAGAGATGCTTAGCACCACATTTTTCAACTTGACACTTTCAGCATCATGGTTAGAAAACAATGTAAAATAGGTGGTATTCAATTATGTGGAGTCTGAAGCAATGAAACAAAAATATATGGTTGATTTTCACAATAAAAAAAAAAAGATAATTTCACAGATTGGCCTGATAAAGATTAGCACTGGACTGTGAGATGCACAAACTACACATCATAGTGAATCTTGTTGTTCTAAATGGATATATGGACTAAAATCAGGCTGAGGTTAGGGTTGGACACACATCTTGTTTTCTTAATTATTGGCTTTTTGAAAATATTTTAAATCAACAAGTCTGAGTCATAATCAGCTGTTATAATTTTTCCGTCCAGTCCAAAACTGTACAAAATCTTTGTAAATTATAATTGTATTGTATAATTGTTTTCTGAAACATCCATACATGTATTCCTAGAATGTACTCTTTTGGAATATAGGTGTGTTTAATAGGGGAACATGTCTTTCATGTCCACAATACTTACTTTGTACCCAACTGTGGTAACCTATGTAAGCACCTCTAATTCAACTTCTACCATCAGAGTCATAGGACTGGTTAGTACTGAAAGCTTAAAAGAAATATTTATGTTTATATCCCCAGCAATCATTTCTTACCTTTTGTTATACTGTAACCCTAACCCTGACCCTAACCCTGCTGAAAAGGGGTAAGCATTGCTTTTGGTTATGGATGCTCGTATTGATTGGGCACCAAATCATTTTGCCTAAAAGATTTTGGCTAATCTGCTGACCACTTTTTGGTTCCTGTGCCATCATTTAGTGCGTACGCAGGAAACAGTAGCAATGTGGACGTGGTGTACAACAGAGTTCATGCTCTCTCTCAATCCAACAGTTAATGTCTGCTATTTGAAAACTGTAATCATGACCTTTATTCAACCTCAGCAAGAATACAACCTTAGCTATACCTTAACCATTGTTTATTTCTTTAAATATTGTGGTCTACACATAGACCAGAAGCTAAATCTGGAATTAAGAATCAGAAATGAAGCTTCCTTTAACTAGCTGAATACCATCTCAAACTAATTTGTCTGGGTTTCAGTGGAGAGCTTTGGTCCTCCATGATGGGCTAAATAAGTATTTTCAGTCAGAAGCGGGTTTTTTTAGCACACGAGCAGCTTCTAAACAGCTTTCGAAAAATTGGAAGTTGAACCCTACTTTATTCTAGTCTATGGATACTTTTATTGTGTACAAACTAATTAAATCACTGTGAGCAATCCAAAGCAAACATGTGACGTTGTCAATTTCTGCCCACTTCCATGTGCTCCAATCCAGGGCATGTCCACAGAGCAGAGTGCATAACATGTGATGGTGGGGGCATTTGTGCGTGAAACAAGAGTGCAAGCAATGTGTTGTAGAAGGTTTAAAACAGGGGGGTGTGTTGTCAATTGAAAGAAGAAACCTTGAGAATGTAAAAAGACTATCAGTTCTGCCTGCGAGGTGGCTGCTGGGTCTATTTAGCCTTTCCGTCTTTATTTACCTCGCTATGAATAGATGGATTACATTGTGTAGGAATTATCGTGTGCTGGAGCACTGCTGCTATGGAGCTCACCCTCATACTGTACATGCTCCATTATAACCTGCTCCATTATATTGTTGGATGAACAAAAATGTTATTATGTTTGGGAACACTGATGCTTACATGACTGCCTGCACCAATCTTAGAAAACACCAGTGGAAGTACCACCAATCACCATGTACCACACATGGTGTACATTATATGATGCTTGAGGGGAACCGTACTGACGGATATAAAAAAACGGACAATAAGCTTATCAGGGGCAGATTATATTTCTCTGGAGCACCATATAATGTCCCCTTGAAGTGTTTTGCCCACCTACATTTCCTGTTGTACATTTCAGAACTATGTTGGTTTGCTGATGCTATGCCTGGGATTGTCCTGCTACACTTGACCAGTCTTCTATTTGGCCATTCCTCTGAATGAATTCATACTTGAGTTGCGCAGTTGTTCATGCACTTATACAATGTGTTTCTTCAACGTGAACACAACATGGAAAATGCAAATCTTGAATACGGAAATCATGTACATACCCTTTTTCTGGGATCTGAATTCTTATTTCACCGTTAACACCAAGATAACAATTTCAATTTCATACAAAGCAATTTCTAATTGCAGTTAAAAAAGTAGAGTTTTACTTTTATTAACAACAGTAATCCATGTTTAAGACTTATTGCACATGTGTAAATCGTTTTTTTTCATTAAGAAAACATATTTATCCAATACTTTGAATAGATTTAATCAATATACACATTTTTTTAAGCATCTTATTTTACACAACTATGTAGAGGGAAACACTTACACAAATATAACCATCATCTAAGATGTTTTAGATGTATTTTCTTCAAGAAATGCCTTTTCACAGTTACTTTTTAATAATGGTAATAGAATGATCTCATGGACCCATAAGCAGGTAAACATTACTGTGATAAAGTAACATGAGTAAGCCTGGGGGCCATGGCCATCACAGTATTTAAACTGTATCTATATGTATGTTTTATTACGTGTTAGCATATCTGAGTGTTTTAATGTACATAATGACACACCAGAGGCATCTGTTCCATCGATACAGGGTGAGTGGGCCACGCTGAACTCTGTACAATCAATGCATCAGATGTAAGAGGAGGCTGTTTCTGGACTCTCCAGGATAAGTGGTGTGGAGCTCCACAGAATATAATTAATGTTTCTTTTTTCTAGAGAGACAGAACAACATGCATACTGTCTATTTAAACTATCGGATAACTATTCTTTGGGTAATTTCCCTTTAAATATTGTATAACATTTTTGAACTAGATATGTCTTAAGAATCAGTACACGCCTCTGACAGTTTGATATTAGAATATATACAAAAAGCTTCCTAAAAACGTTTTGATTAAGTTGTATAAAATGATCTAGATATACTATATATACTAAGTTAACATTTTGTGCAGTATTTAGACTGGTCAGCAGCATATAACATAATGTATACAACTTGTATATATAAGTCATGTGCTTATGCAGAAAGTTATAAAACTATTAATTCAGTACGCAATATATTAACTACCTTATGTTTTTTAGAATGTGCATTTTCTTAATCTAAAATAATGTAGAGTTCCTTCTGTTGTGTTTGTTTCTTATTTGTCTCCACTAAAAAAGACATGGCTTTCTCCACCTCCAAACATGATAAATGTATATTGTTGGCATGATGCCGCTCTGTCCACAGTAATGACTAACAATGATGATACAAATAAATAAACATAATAAAAGTGTCACATTTGTTTTATTTATTGGCTAGTCATGCTAACAGTTAGCTTTGATTGTGCTTCTAAAGTGCTTCTACTGTTTCACCATAAGTCTTTCAGCCGAGTATAAAATAGCTGCTATTTGATCTGCTAATGCAAAAAACACTCATATAAAAACGTCTAAGTATATTTATCCTTCAATTGTGACAAAAATGAGTGTCACGTTTGAGGACATACGTTATGTACAAAATGATTAATTTCACACAACATTTGTGTGTATTATAATCCATTTTATCAGCTGCATCTAGCCTATATAAGACATGGCTTAAAATGAGTGAAGCAGTTTAAATACTCTGAAGAAACTTAAACCATGACTTTAACTGATTGTATTGTGTCAACAGATTTCACATAACTGTATTAGGTTAGTTGAAAGCAATAATATTAATTTTAAATAAACAATGTTGGGTTCAACTTAATATTATTGCTTTCAACTAACCTAATGTGAAATTTGTTGAGAAAATTACATTTATTTAAAGTCAACGTTTCAGTTTTTTGCCGTGTATGATCGGCAGCTGAATAGGTCTGGATTAAGATATATATTATGATTATTGTCCTACAACTAGTGTCTTGAGTATGTAAAACTGAGCATTTATGACAACCTAAGTACATATATTCATGGAGATATTTCACTATTTCACCCATTATGTATGTTCACTTGCCCCAATTATTTCTTTGATGGTGCAGGCGTTTCTATCAGCACATTCTCAGTATCAGGATGCTGTTGGGAGCTCTAGTGGATGAGCTGAATGCCTCAGATATGCACAGTGAGCATCATTGATAGCAGGATGGAGATGGACAGCAGCAGTGGGGGGGGGGGGGTGTTAGTGGATGTGTGTGTAGAGGTCATGGGTCATGCAGCAGAGCAAAGGGCCTGTGATCCAACTGTATATTACTGCCAGCATTTCAAACTTCCTTTTATTAAACTGCTCTTAGTGTTCCCATTCCCTCGGGGGTGTCAACAAATAAAAACAGTTCAATAGTTTTGGGAAGTTTTAGATCATGTTAGATTACAACAGAAAAAAAGTTTCTGGAGTTTTTCTTGAGGTCATTTGAGATGGTGGTTAAAGTCTAGCTTGGATCCATGGTGACAGCAGAATTCCTCACGTTTCTTATCTCGTTGTCGCCATTGGGCCTAAGTGAATAAATGCAAAGAAACCAACCCTTATCTTGCTGCATATGATATAGCAATGTAATTATAGTGTGATTTTTGCTAATTGGCAAGCAAATTATTTATTTAACTGAACATATAGCATATTTAGCATATATTTTGTTTCATTTTGTTAGCATTTGCATGTATTTGCTATGAGACAATGCATTTCATAGCATATGTGACTATAGTAAGAAATTCTGCTATCATTGTTATAAGTAACAAAGAACAGTCAGGAGTATTTCTTACCTTTTCAAGTTGTGCGTTCTGTTGGGACTTGTAGAGGAACTCCCCCACGGCCACGAACACGGAGAGGACGAGTCCGGCAGCCAGCACGATGAAGATGCCCCCGATGTTCTGCACCCCCAGGGCGCTGGCCTCCTTGCTATCCTCCTCCGGACAGCCGTTTCCTCTCCACCACTTCTCCTTCATCATGTGCAGCTTCCCCTCCTCCTGAAGCTGCAGGATGGCTATAGTGATCTTATCTCGGTACGGAGAGCCTGAAGGACCAAAACACACGGGTTCAGCGCGAGCAACTTAACATAGAGCACACCTGTATTGATTATTGATAGCTTTTTCATCTTATTTGTAAATAATATACAACTTTAACATTTTGTTACCTGTAATTGGCCCTTCATAGTGTTTATTTGTCTGATAGTCCACCTTTTTTTTGTTTTCACGGTCAACTTGGATATATAGCATTTTTTATTTTATATTTTGAGATGTTTCTGTTTGTTTATTTTTTACTTTTTATTTTCAAATGATGTGCAATGCCTTGTTTTATCATGCTGCTGTAAAGAAAACAATCCCAATTTGGGATCAATAAAGTATATCTATCTTATTTACTACCCCCTGAAGCAATATGGACAAAAGGTCAGCGTTGTGTAGAGAAACAACTTTTTACTTACATAATAGTATATAGATAATATGCTGTTGTTCTTTCCTAAACTCACATGCTTAGTGTTTGAAAGATTCAGAAACATAAGACCAAATCTCCTCTTGTTTTTCTTTGTACCCACGCTTTGTTCTTATTTTGTAATACTTATGACTTATGGGATTCACCAATGTTTTCTTGTTTTTGCTCTTAGGTAAGAGAGATACACTGAGTGGTCAAGAGCAGTCTTGCTAGGATAAAAAAAAGACATGTTGTTTTCACAGTCAATGCATGTTACGTCAAACAAATAGAAAGTTTCAAATAAAGGAACATATACAATGCAGGAATATCATATAGTCAAATTAAGGTTATATTTTTACATGTAATTAGAAAGATTGAATATAACATTTGTGGGCTAATGATATACTATTGGTTTATTGATCACAGACTATAAAAAACCTTGGGGGATGATATGTGTTGGTTCAGCTGCTGAATGCGAACATACTGTATTGCTCTGTGATGCTTTTATTTATATTTTAAACACAAGTACTCAAACTCAGGATAATCCAATAAATGCCTTCTTTATTGAACAGTACCTCAATGTAACTACTGCTACAGTTATGCTTCTTACAGACTCATTTTGGTGGCAATGCTCGAGATCTAGCTAATAGCAGACTCAGATGGTTAATAACAATTAATCATTTTAACAGAATGTTGTTGCATGACCACCAATATTTATCATATTGTATTTACTCATATACAGAAATGAAGAACCTGTAAAAAGTATACATTTAGCAAATGCAGGTATTTCATATTTTTAAAGCATAAGGATACAAACCAAATGTCATTAATCTGTTTTCCTTAATGACTCAGTCTACTGTGTGTTTTAATTACTATACCACATGGTTAACCTTTTAGCGTGCAGTAGCTGTACACAGATCCAGCCTGTTAGGCATTTGTTTTCTTCATATTTTTTGCATCACATTTAGCAGATCGTTCTGGTCTTTGATCATGATTGGGTAGACCTTTTTCAGTTTTTAAATACTCTACAAAAACACAGCTGTGATTGCATTACATGAGTTTAACTCCGCCACACAAGGCTAAGGCTAAGTGTGGATGTCAAGGGATTGAAAGGCTAGAAAGAAAAGAAACAAGCAACTTTGGCACCGCATTGAAGCGATGAGATGATACCTGAGGCACGGGCCTTGTTTGATGTGGCATAACTTAAAAAAGACTGACAGGAACAGAAAACTACCCGGATCAAACGTGAACTTTTCCTTAAGCCCCACCTCCAAACCGTTCCTTCACTTCGGGTCTTGACTTAGCCAAATAAATAGTGAGGGAAAGTAGATTCATCTTTTAGTGCATTTGTGAACCTAATTATTTAAAAGGGATACTCAAGCGTTCATTATGTGATGTTTATTTAATGGGAATGGAGTCTTTTTGGACTCAATGACGTACAACTGTTGTGTCTGCTCACTTCCTGGGGGATTGGTTCCACTGCCTCCATCACTAAATCATTTCTCAGAGAATACTTTAGAACATATACTGTATAAAGAATTCAATAAAAGCATTTGATAACATTCACTGTAGCTATTGACTGTGTCTTGCTAAGCTTTGTTTCTTGACTTGCCTTCCTTTTGACTGACATACATAATGTAAAGAATGATGCATTTTAAAGCATTTTTAATGCATTTAGGTCTTACAGTGTTCCTTAATGCAGATAACAGGAGAACAAATAACACTTATTCTTTGTAAAAAGGTTACCATTTTAATATACCCATTATGTATTTACATAAGTACATTGACTCTAATTGGATAACTGTTTGTGTTTTTCAAACTGCTTACAAAATATTAAATCAACTAAACTATTATAGTATTATAGTTGAGTGAGCATTCAGTAAATTCCATTCTGCATTCCAGTATATTTCATTGTTCATGTTTAACATTATAAAATATTAACGCTAACGTTTTTGCATTACCATTTCACTGCTCCCACGGGCCCAGCAACACTAAACTAATAAAGCTACAACACATCTGTGGGCTCATATCTCCACTCAGTCTCCCTGCATAGCTGTCTGATTAGGACCCGTTGCCATGGTTAATCTGCGCTAATGTTTTCACTGCGAGCTGTTACCTTGGCTTAATAAATTAACGTCCTCAAAGCGAGCATTGAAATATTCCCTCCTGCCTGTGAGATGTCTGCTCAATGACCCCCCCCCCCCTCCTTTCTCTTCTGTTTTCCCAGCAGCCTCTCCACTCAGGTGAAGCTCTGCAGAACCTTCCTCTGCTCTGCTGATCAAAGCCAGTCACATGTCAAGATCCCTGATTAAACCTGAAGGGTAAATAAAGCCTTGTTAAAAAGAAGAAGAAAAAAAGGAAACCTCCCTGCGGTACAGCCAATACACTGTAATCACAATGTTAATGCAGCTTGAATTATTTAAAATACTTATACACCTATTATCACAAACACTTAGGATGAACTCTCCCAGGAACACGGTGGATGAAAATATGTTTATATGACAACAGGACACATTATCAATTGGCTAGCTCCCGGAGGTGGGAAGTTGTGAAATACTTTGTTGTTGTACTTAAGTAGATTTTTCTGGTATCAGTATTTTACTCCACTATTTATTTTTCTGGCAGCTTCCTACTTTTATTCCTTACATTTTTAACACAAATACCTGTACTTTCTACGTCTATCATTTTCCACATTTTTTTTGGTGTGATCAATCAGTGAGTCATTGTGCGCCTTTTCCAACCTAAAAACGCGATCGGTGTATGTATGACGATGACAATGACAGTATGACAATTTTAAATATACGTTTGTTCTGTTAATGTAAAGAGAGGTCCAGTTACCAGCTTGACTCTATAAAACAATTGGTAGTTATGGCTTCTTTTTAATTAAGTACATTTTGAAGCCCATACTTCTTTACTTTACTTGAGTAAAGAAGTCTAATCAGTACTTCTACTTTATTTCTAAACACGAGTATCTGTACATCTACTGGAGTGAATGATGTGTGTACTTTTGCCATCTCTGCTAGCTCCACTGTCTCAGTGATTGGTAGTTAGTATGCAGAGCTGGTTTTCCACAGTGTTATGTACTGGATGACCCAAAAGACCCTGAGCGGTGACAATGATCAGCCCCCCCCACAAAGCTTTGAGCCGCAGCCCTGGACTGTGGCTGTGTGTGGCTGCAGTCACAAGGCCGTGTTCACACTCTTTAACATCTCCTGTCCTTCATCTCTGCCCGAGGGTTTTCTGCTATCTGACGATGTATTTCAGAGCGAGCGCCCAGCATGCTTCAAAAGCATCTATCACCATGGTGATGTTGAATGAGAATTGCACTCTGGTTTAAAGTTATTCATTGCCATCAGTAGATACCTTTCCTTCAACTCCGGAGTGGAACAACAAGCCACTGTGCGTCACATGAATCACTCGCTACGACAAAGACGCGGGAGGCCTTGAGACCGCGCTGGCTCTGCCCGATCAGAACAGATTGAAAGACCTCCACTGAGATACGACTGGCTAGAAGAAAAACAGGAGCGTGGTGTCGTACAGGCAGGACTGTGCCGTAAACGCTTTGGGAAAGTGTCATAACACGCACTGACACCATCATGAAATGGGTCTAGTACCTCCTGACCCACTGAGTTGAAAATGGAGCAATGCTGTTCCTTTGCAAATTGCTTTTATATTAGAATTGTAAAACACACGGGCACACCGTCAGATCCTGCTGTGTTTTCATACAGAGAAGCAGATGGCATTACACGGCTGGCCCTCGGCTATGATACTTCAGGGCCCCATAAATACAGCCTCTGTGCTCTGTTCAAATAATTGATCTGTTAGTCTAGTCACTAAGTCAGAGCGGCAGTGTCACATGATCATTCCAATCCTCTGGTTTCATTTAAATAAAAACCTCAAAATGCTTCTTGAATAAATCAATTCCAACCCTTTTTTCTACTCTGATGAATGCATCATCACATCCGGACTCAACTACTGAAGCGGCATTCTTGACGCTCCATCCTCCGAGGTCCTTAATGAACTGTAGTACATCCGTCCTGCTTCCTTGTCTCTCAATGGGTTCAGTTCAAAGTGCTTCTCTACAAATAAAGCCTCCATCATCAGAACAGCTCCCACCTCACTGTTCCATTGCTACAGCTAACTTTCTCCAACATCCTGTCCTGTCCCCACCCCCCAGGGCCAAAAAGCAAACCTGGATGACAGGATGTTGTCAATGGCTAGAACATGTGTCAACAAGATCAACAATGTTCAGCTAAACTAGAACAATTAAGCCAAAGATAAAACACATTCATCTTTAATATGATACATTCTTTAATCCTAGGTTTTTAAACTTGAGAGCTGTGCTTTGAGTATGGACTTTTTCTCCTTTGTATTTTTCCTTTATGTCTTTTTTTTTAACAGTACTTCCATTTTTTTCTCGTTTCTAACAAACGTTACAAATCTCAAAACGTCTTTACACACTCTTTCCAACTTTCTAATCCTGTACTGTCGGTTTCTGCCGTCGTCTTCATACTGTATGTGTTTCTACTTTCCTACACACATACTATACAAACCCGACTGAAGGTAACTAACTCAAAGTGTTTACCGATGTTTGTTTACCACAATACATTTACATCTGAACTCAACAGAAAACTTGAACACTATTGCATTGCAGTTTTTCCCTTTTTTGTTATTAGCGAGTGAGGGATATCCTCCTGAGACTGGAGCTTTTGTTTGGTATGCAATTTTAACGTTTCATGACTATTTGGGATTAGTAGGACCTAATAAGTATAAAACCTAAGCATCGACTTTGAACAGGAAGTCGTTTTTGAAAAAATAATGTCCTCATATCTGGACAATGGGTTTAATTTACTATAACTGTAACACAATAAAGTCACCAGTGTATCACAAAGTACAACACTTTTATTTCAATGCCTGAAAAGTCAAACCTATTGGCCTGTGAGAAATGCTGCATACAAAAATGTTAACCTCCAAAATTCAAGTCAACAAGATAAAGAGAGTGTTGCAGCCTCACTTTGATATCACTGCCAGTAGCATCATAACCAGAGTAGTAGGTTGATGTGAATGTGAGTCTTGTGTCAGGTTTCCATTGCTATATAACATATATTTACACATTTGAATAACTTTTACTTTTATTACAGTTGCGTTCACTGTGCAAGCGTAAGAACACATTACATGTCACACACCATGCAGGATTTTCCAGAGCAGCCTTTTTTCTGCAACGCATTGGGTTTTTAAGGTTTTTCGGACTGAGACACGGTTACTGGTTACTGGAGTGACCTGATGTTTTTTGCCTTTTAGCGAAAGGTGTGCATTCTCTTCCTGTACATGTTCAACATCAGTGTCACGCTTGGCCAAGTATGTCTGAGACACTGTCAGGCAAAACTCGAGGAACTGCATTACGTCCTTTCTTGGTGTACCACCTTCAGTGTTGTCTTGGCGATACAGTAGCCAGCTGTTGGCTAAAGTGAGGTCAGTGGACTGCATCAGCATCCGAATTGTCCAGTTCTTGGTTCGAGCGCTCATTCGATAGTAACTCATCATCCTGTCTACCAAGTCAACCCCACCCATCTTGGAGTTGTACTCGTGCACAATACTTGGTCGTGTGACAGTCACATATTGTTTGTCACTCTTGGACAATTGCTGGCAGGTATCTTCTGGCTGTTCATCTTGAACAGAGGAAATAATCCAAATTGGTTAATTGTCATACCACTTCAGCACACCATCTCCCCTGGTAACTGATGCTGAGGCACCTCTTCCTTGCTGTTTCATGGTTTTGTCATCTGGTAGCTTTGACAGTGCTTCAGTGATTTGTTTCTTCATTACTGTACCAGTCAGGTATACCTGCTTCTCCAGCATTTGATCCACAGCTTTTATGGTTATGAAGAACCGATCACAGTATATTCTTGTACCAGGATGCAGAGTTTTAGCCAGACGTTCGATGACCAAGTCTCCCAAACCCAGTCCCTCCGTCCCTCCGAAATAAATAAGATATCTTGGTCGTATTGTCTCTGGAAAAGGAATCAGCGTGGATCCTGACAAAGTCGAAGCAATAAGATCCTATCCTGCACCAACTAATCACCTAATGAGATGCTAAGTATTGACATTATGGGCACCCTACCAAGAAGTCCTGAGAGACACGAATACCTGTTGGTTGTGGTGGACTACTTTACCCGGTGGGTTGAGTACTGTGGGATTCAAACCCAAACCAAGGGTCTGGATGAGGAATTTCCCTCAGTCAAGTGTGAAGGACAAATTCACAGCAAAGCTCGCCAAATGTGGAAAGGTCCCTACCGGGTAGTTGGACCCCTAAATTACCAGGTCGTTTTGGAGGATACAGGCCAAGATGTGAGAACAATGCATGTCTGCAACCATAAACTCTTCTACCCTAGTGCTGAGGACTTGGACCTCATAGACAGGAAAAGAGTACTGGATATTCTACAGGAAAGCTCTAAAGAGGAGGACTTCTTAGGTTTCCTAGATTAAATGTCAGTGGGAAGATCTGAATCTCTCTGCGACTACTGAGCGTGGCCTTGTCAAGGGTGGAAGAGTGTAGCAGCTAAAGGGAAAATAAAAACAAACCTATAGAAAATATCCCTTCCCTGATTCAAAAGTAGTGGCTAACCAAGCAACCTGAGAGGAGCTGGAGGAAGGCAATCAACACAATAAGTGACACCTTTGTGCAGTTGGAGGGAAGGGAGCATTTGATTCAACTGCAACAGAGAACTGAGAGTGAAGTCTGATCCAGCAAAGGAACCAAGTTGGATTCTTAAGGACTTCTTCTGGGAAACCAGGAGCTGTTTGGGGCGCGACAAGTTCAAATCATTTCAACTTTGACCTCGATTTGCCTTGATTGACTCAATTTCCGCTGACATTACAAAGCACAACTAATCGGATGACAGCTGTATGAATCGGCAAATGCAAGCAGCGGACGAAACAATCGAAAAAAAACTCTGTTTTGAACACAAGGGTCTGCGCCAGCAAAGAGCAAATGGTGTTTCATGTGAATGCAGCTTAGCAGGTAGCTCTTGTTTCTATTGTTAAAATTGAGCTATGGTATCTATCTGCTGGCAGTAACTCCATATCTGCCATACGGCCATGAGAGGAGCATATATCTTATAAACTTTTGAGGATAACTTGTTTTTCCCAAAACAACAGTACCACTATAATGTCATTCCAAATTAGAGTCCAGAATATAGAGGACATATTTTTACAATCAGCATCCAACTTTGAAATATGGCACAATACTTAATCAGACCCTTTTAATCGAGCAAGTTTAAATAGGCATAGTTTTAAAATCCGATTTTCTATGTCGTCTGAGATATACATTTAAATTATTTTTATATCATAATTGATTTGTTTTTGAAAAAGTTATTTGACATACTGTATGTTTAAGAACATTTGATGTATTTGTTACAACTGTAATTATGATTCACAATACATGCAAACCAGTGACCCTAAGTGAGCAAAACATTGAAATAGCTTTGGCATGTTATTATCTTTTGCTAAGTTGGCAGAGGTGTTAACTGCAACTCATGTGACCACTTCATCCTGATGCTGACTTATTGATGGATTCCTCTCCGACAGAGCAAGAGAGAATTTGGCTTGGAATGGATTTTGTAAGGCATTGTTCTCCTCGTCAGTGCTAAACAGAATATGTTAATTTGTGAGCTGCGTGTGCTTTTAAAGCAGCCACTTAATCCTCCAGTGGAGGAAGAGTGGAGCGAAGTGACAGGCCGCTCTGAATCCAGAATAAGACACATAGATGTTATCTGCCAGATCAAAGCGGAGTAATAGCACACAGATCCCTGATGCATTGTCTCTCAATGAAGGAAACGTTTTAGAAATTCAAATGTGCTGCGATGTCTTACACTCTGAACATGTGTATTTTTAGCCCACCTAGTGCTGCTCTTTGTAAAACATCCAAAGATTTGTTTTGCATGCTAACACTGGGAACAATCACAAAGAAAAGCAAATAAATATTTCAAACGCATATATCCTGAGGATTTTGGTAGTGTTTTATATTCTGTCTGATAAATATATTTGGCAACCATTCTCAATCATTTTAAACTTCATAGTGCTATAAATCCAGGCTTGGGGAGTAACTGAATACATGTAATGCCATTACGTAATCAGGATACAAAAAAAGGTAACTGTAGTCCCTTACAGTGACATGAAAAAATATGTAATCAGATTCTACCTGAATCTGCTTTATGGTTTTCACTTCTTTTAATTCAGTAGGTGAACCTATATGTTCATACTGTACAACTAAAATGGAGCATTTTCTGTCAGCTCAGATTTCTGCTTTTTTAAATTGTGTTAATATACTTAAAGGTCCCATGTCATGCTTTTCCGGTTATTACCCGTCCCCTTGTGTGTTATGAAGGTTGTTATCCATGTAAACGGTCTGCAGAGTCAAAAACCCTCAAAGTACACCCTGTAGGGAGTAAAACTCTAACACAGAAAATACCTCCCCAAAACGCCTCGTTGGAGATTTCTGCTACCGTTCCTAGCGTGTATGCTACCGAGCTAAACAAGAAGGCTACCTAGAGCTAGACATGCTAGGGAAAACATTGTTTTTATGCCAGCTACAATGAATGACCGAAAGTAGCAGACTACCCGTATAAGATTGCAATTGTAAACATGTTCTTGCTAGCCTAATATGAACCACTAGCTGTTATTCATAGTAGATTGGCATATTACACTGAACAACTAGCAAACGTAGGTTAGCATATTAATCTAGCTGGCAAGCTAACAAACCTAAAACAACTAAGTTTCTCTAATATTTTGTGATTTGCATTTGATTTCGTCCAGCCAGATCAGGAAAACTCCTGGCGTATCTGGCGGACAACACATGACGGGATGACCACTCTGATGCCTCGTCCTAAGAAGCCCCAGCACCAGCTTACAAAGCTGCGATAGGCAAGATGCCGAAAACGCCTATAAGGGGAGGAATGGATGATATATCGTGTATATATGTATATTTACACATGTTAATTTTGTACATTTCTAAAAATAAAGTTTGATGGAAATACTTAGTAGCCTTTCTTCCCTGAATTATTTGCTCCTATAACATATCGTTCATATATAGCAAACCATGATTTGATTTTTCAATCAAACTCAGTAGTAGTTAATTACAGGTAAAAATAACTTACTCTTCTTCCGTTCTACGCCTCAAAGGTCTATAATCGAATCTGTACAGGTTATGGAGGTTCTGCAGGGTGTGGGGTATGTATGGTGTATATCTTGGCATATAATGTTGTGTGCTACTGTTTGTGTTTTCAGCTAGCTGGCTACATAATGTTGTAACTGTCAGCTAGGCTACCTTTCTAATTTCTTTGCAACAGACGTTTTCCACTTCGGTAGGCATCATGGCGCAGTTTCCACAAGTGCACCTAAATAACAACAGTTGTAGGTACAGTTCGGTTAGTTAGCGTATAACATATACGGCTGTACCGACACCATTATAACACTGATGTTCCGCTCAGAGCCGAAAAAAGCACTGTTAGACATGGGCGGAGCCTCTCTGGTGGTTGACTAATCAGAACAGAGTGGCCGAGCTGACCAATCGGAGCACACTGGGCTCACAGGGAGGGGGGGGCTGGAGCTCCAACAAGCCGTTTAGGACAGAGAGTGAATACACATACTATACAGAGATGCTGTATGAGAAACCAATGTGAATTTGGAAAATTGCACAGTATAAATCTATTTTAGTAGACCTCAACAATGGAATTATGATCAGTAGAAATGGCCATGACATGGGACCTTTAATGAAAGGCAGGTTTTCCTATAAAAACATTTTTTATACTAAATATCTTTTCTACACAGTCACATTGTTCAGTTGTCTTACATAATACTCTTATGTAAAAAACATCTTATCAATATTTATTTTCTCTTGTGTTTTTTGGCATTGCATTTTGATATTGAGGTAATCCAAAAGTAACATAAAGTAATCAGGTAACATTACTTTTATAGTGTGAAACTTAGATTGGATTACATTTTTTCACAGGTAACTAGTCATTTTAGCGGATTACTTTTTTAAAGTCACTCTCCCAAGCCTGGATAAGTCTTACCGATGCAATCTGAATAAGGAGTTTTGGAATCGGGGCGGTACATATGACACGTTTGATTTCTGTCCAACTTAGTACTATTACGTTAATGCTCTTGTAATAAATGTAGATATATTATGTAGTGTCAGGCAGAATGGGCTAGTTTCCTGCTCAATTGAGAAAAGGGCAAAGTGTGCAGCTGCTGTGTGTAGTGTGGTGTAGGTGGAATAAAAAGATGCTGAATAAGAGCTTCAGCCCATAAAAAGATCTGAACGGAGCCCTGCAGGTACTGGAGAAGCTTTATTTAAAACATTTTAAAAAGAGAAAAAACCCTGAATCCTGAGTTTGCAATTTTTTTATTACCTTTAATAAAGGTTATCAAATATTATAAATATGAATCTATTGGATTGTATATTGGAAAATAGTAATAACTTTAAATGAACAGTAATTATGGTTTAAATCATAATACATTATTGCAGGTGACATTAAGAATATTTACATAAATAAAATAATATCTGCATTTTTTATTAAGACTGTTTTATAATTTCAGATATGTAATTTGTGCTACAAATCAGCAGTTTGCATTCAAAAGAAATTATTCTTTCACATGCATCAATAATGTCACATTTCTTATGCCTCCTTTTTTCGGTCATAATTGTGAATTATCCTCACTGGTCTGCTGTCACATGTGATTTCAGACTCTGATTGATGTGGTGTCCATCAAACCTGGGTCATTTAATGAATCATCAATCTATGGGGGGCGCCGAAAATTAAAAAAAAAAAAAAAAAAAGGTTATAAACTTAAAAAAAAAAAAAAAATGTTATTTCATAACAACACAATTTCCCGATTTTGGATCAACAAAGTACATCTTATTATCTTATACTTACAGAACTACGCCTATATTGCGTACAGCGCCCATAAACTATGGCGCACCCCCCCCAAAAAAACCAAGTTGAACTGCCCCAGCCCCAGTAAAAACCAGGTTTATGTGAAATTGTTCTTTTTTTGGAAATAATGGTTTTAGTGCAATTATAGGTTTTCATTTTGTGTTTGTTTTTTGTAAAATAAATCAATCTCCCAAAAAACGTATACAGCTTTTATTAACATTGGAATTGACTGTGTAAGCGGCCGCAGGGGGGGGGAGAGCTTTAGAGAGCTCTCTCCTGAAAGACGGCTCTGATAACCTCAGCTCAGTGAGGTAAAGGCACACCTTTATATGATCATTATAGTTATAAAAAAACAAGAGAATAAAGTAAACAGGTATAAAATACTATATGACAGTAAAAAAAAGTTGTTATTAATAAACAAGAATACAGTTTGAAAGGGGAGTGATTTGTAAAATATCCATAAATAAAAAGAAAATCTGCTTACAGTTGTTTCATATGGGTGTTGAGAGATGTATCCATAGATCTCTTAATGTTGCTCTCAAAGTGCACCAGATTGATGCTTTTAACTTCAACATTTAAAAATAAATCTTCCCGGGGGAGCATGCCCCCGGACCCCCCTAGAGGAGGTGAGGTTCACCCCCCACTTAAATCATGTTCAAATGGATAGGATACTAAATACAGTTGCACACATCTTGTGTCCATATCTTTCTGTTTTGGTGGTCATGCTACAACCGTGCACGTGAATGCATGCGCGAGTCATAGTGAGTGTCTGCATTTGGGGGGGGGGGGGGCTCCAGCTAAAATCTTGCCTAGGGCAGCAAATTGTTCAGGGCCGGCCCTGATGTGTAGTGTCAGCTGCACATCCCAAACAGGTACTGCACTCGTGTTTTTAAGAATTGATGTATGCGTCTTCATTAAGTGTGAGCTCTCTGTCTAATATCCTTTCATTCTCTCTCACACACACCCCAGAGTGTGCCTGGGAGGTGGTAAAGTGATGGGGGGCTGTGGTTTAAGGTTTGACATGGGGGAAGTCGCCGCAGGTCACAGCGTTGGAGATCTCCTATTTCCCCGAAATGCTCTCCCGGCTTCCTGTTTATGAGGCGAGGCGGAGGCGCCCGGCGCGGGCAGCAGCAGAGCGACTGGAGGGACCGCAGCCTGCTGACACGCAGCACACACACTTCCCCCTAACACTGTTTGATTAATGCAGCTTAATGAAGCTAAATGAAGATTGATACTCATCAGAGAGAGAGAGACAAAGAGAGAGGAGGATGCTGCATAATGCATGGCCTCCTGAGCAACCCAGTCTCACAGCATTTCGTGTTATAGTCACGAAATGTATTTAATCTATTGATTCGTGTTCACCAACACGATTTTCGCATTTCTTTCGTGTTACACAGAACGATTAAATAAAAGCAATGTATTTCTATTGGTAGTATGTTTCGTGCCTGCACCACGTGTTTTTGTCCGGTCGGGTCTTGGAATACCAGAAGCTGTGTGGTTCATAAAAACATTTTCTTACTCAATATCTTACCCTAAGCCTAACCCTATCCCTTTTATTTTAAATTGTATAATGTCTGAGTTTTTTTGCCGTCCGCGAGGAAAAGAAATGGGGCTCAGAGCCTCAGAATACTGAAATCTGTATTTTTTGTCATCTTATTTTCCTTTTAATTTGTTATTATTTGGTGCAGGCACGAAACATTCTACCAATAGAAATACATTGCTTCTAAAATCGTTCTATGTCAGAATACTGAAATCTGTATTTTTTTATCTGTTTTTCCTTCTAATTTGTTATTATTTACATTGCTTTTAAAATCGTTCTGTGTGACGCGAATAAAATGGCGAAATTGTGTTGGTGAACACGAATCAATAGATTAATTTCGTGACTATAACACGAAATGCCGTGAGACTGTGTTGTCCTGAGACTGCAGCAGGGCAGAGGAGCACTGTGGCTGCACACCCTGCACACTGGGCAGATTACAGATTGTGGGACATTTCGTTACCATGAACACACTGTAGTTTATTTTGACTCAGACCATGTCCTTCGATAGAGTGGTGCAGGAATGAGTCCTTAAACCCTGAAATGAGTTAGCAATTTACCACTTGCAGTTCCCTCGCCTTGAAGTTACAGATTTTGCTACTGTGAAAAACTGAGCGAGATATTCATTTTTTGTTCCACAGCACAAAATACGTCAGTACATACACTACTGATGAATGTCCAAAGCTTCTACGTCTCATAATAACAGTGTTTGCTTCAAGTTTCTCGGTTTCTACTAAATGTCATCACGGCAAAAATAGCCACCTTTAGCTTAGCGGTCGCACCTTTTAGGTGAAAAGATGTAGCAATAACTACAAAAAGTGGAGTCATTCACTAACATATTGCATGTTGTTGGTTTTGGTCCTTTCAAAGGATTTCTTCAAAATAAGAAGAATGGAGAATAACTTAAAGGGCCCATGTCATGGCCATTTCCACTGATCATAATTCCATTGTTGAGGTATACTAAAATAGATTTATACTGTGCATTTTTCCAAACTCACATTGGTTTCGCATACAGCATCTCTGTAAAGTATGTGTATTCAGCAGTATTCACTCTCTCCACTAAATGGCTCGTTGCAGCTCTTGCCCCCCCCCCTCCCTGTGAGCACAGTGTGCTCTGATTGGTCGGGACGTTGTGAATCGCGCTGAGCTCCGTGGAGGTGTGGTTTCCTTGTTTAGCGATACACAGCGAAACACAGCCAAACTCATCCTGAGCACACACAAACTCACAGCCGAAGTAAAAACAATAAGTGTGGCTTGATATTGAGTAAGAAAAAGGTTGATAAACGCTGTGAGAATGGGTCTGCAGAGAGAATTTCGCCGCGATCCCAACTGTCTGTTATCAGCCTGCAGCCAGGGATGAGAAATCAGCAGAGCTGCCTGCACTGAGTGTGTGTGTGAGGAAGTCCGTGGATTGGTCAATTTGAACCAATCAGCAGAGGCTTAACGTAACGGCTCCGCGGACGTAACGTAACGGCTCCACGGATTGGTCCATTTGGTTCCGGGTACGAGCTGACGTCAGCTCGTACCCGGAACCAAACGGACCCATCCGTGGAGCAAAGAAAGAAACTGAGAAATCTCCAACGAGGCGTTTTGGGGAGGAATTTTCTATGTTAGAGTTTTACTTGCTACAGGGTGTACTTTGAGGGTTTGTGACTCTGCAGACCGTTTACATGCATAAAAACCTACATAACACACAAGGTGACGGGTAATAACCGGAAAAGCATGACATGGGACCTTTAAGCCTTATCCTTTAAAAGGTTGGAGATCCGCCTCCTGAGACAGCAGCAGGGTAGAGGAGCAGACTGTGGCTGCCCACCCTGTTCACAATGGGCAGATTAAAGATTTATGTACAGGCAGTGGCTGCATTTATGTGTGAAACGCGCATAAACACGGTGTCACTAGGAAAGTTGGTAAGAACACGTTTTAACACCCAGCTTAGGGGCCTCTCTCCTCGACACGACATGCAGAACAGTAAACACGGCCAAAAACAAAAGCCTGAAGAGAGAAAAGAGGAAAACTAATCCAAGCTTCACAATCCAGACTGTGCACGGCAGACATTCCCCGACCTGGATCCCAGCAGACAGCCACTGGGGCTGATGCGAGATATTGAATTTGCCGTGATGACAAGGGAATATATTGTTATCTTATCTGGTTATTTCCATAATAACATACACAAGCAGCGTTGCACATGGTCAGGTAGTGTAGGTGGTTAAGTCAGGGCCGATGGAGGGTTTTACAACTCCCACTCCCCAATAGTTGGTTTGGAACGGCACTTGATGTGGCGGCAAACACGCCAACTGAGCTGAAGTGGGTGGGTGTAGGGGTCGGTTTGGAATTTCGCCTTAGTTTCACCGGTTCCCCTTTGGCCCTACAGTCACCTAACTTCCTGTACACCTGCACATTATCCCCTTTTATTTTAAGCTTGTATTCAATTATATATTTACATTTCTGTTAGTCTTGGGTGGATCATTGTATGTCGTTATTTGTCATGAACAGTAAGTCCGGATCAAGCCTGGAAAAAATATATTGTCTGTAGTGTGCTTTCTGTCATTCATTTGTGTCTTCCCTGATTCACTACCTGTGGCATTTGTTTTGTGGATTCAAAAGAGGTACTTCATAAATGAGTGACTTCTCTTGTCTCACTCGGGATCGTCTTTTTATTTAACAACGCCGCTTCATGTTTAAACGCTGTCCTGAGAGTCACCATAAGCTGCCAGCAGAGGTTTCATGTAGTAAACACACCATTAGAATGAGCTATGACCAACAGCTGGGAGGTGATCTCAGTCTGTCCGTTACAAAGCAGAGGGAGCTGCCATGAGGCGTTCGCTGAGTGCTGCGGCTCTATCAGTGCCTGAGTGCTAATGCAGGCCGACACCTACTCTCTGTTCAAGTCAATGAGATATATGCTAAATGGCCCGGCTACATGGGAATACAGGCTGCATATGGTAAAGGGTACTAAAAGGGTAGGATTAGCAATTTAAATACCTTGTTCTGACTGCCTGTAAACGGGCCACCAGGGAGTAATGATGCTAACACCGCTCCTTTCTTCAGTATGGACAGTCTGTGTGATGCCACAGGCCAGCCCCCACTTTCACTTTATTACACTCACCCTTTAAAGCTACCTTTCTGTCTTTCAGTGACATGCACACATCACATATGGATAGATATAGTATATAGGCACACACGCAAATGCATCCAGGAAATTGCACACACACGGCAGCAAACCTTCAAACGGAGCACATCAGTCAAGAAATGCAATCAACCAAAGCAAATATAGCCTACCTCCACTGTTTTCACACACAGCAAAACAGTCACTCAAATTACCTTGTGTGGCTGACCAGCGGAGCATACACAAACAGCAGCGCGACCTTGCCAACACTCACAGTCCCAGAGGACGTCTCCCTGATTCGTCACGACGAAACGCCCACCAGATATCATCTATCCTCCGTGTAGACATTTCCGAAGGCAGATGATGGTGATGATATTTGGTTGTTGCCGATTATAGATCGTTTCTACTGTGTAAATGTGGCCATTTTCATATCAAAATGTCTGGGTATTTCATTATTTACTTTGTTTTATTCCAGAAGTGATCACAACAGTGCCAAATATGCCAGGCTGTGTTTTGGAGGAATGGGGAGTATTTCCAATTCATGGAATGTTGCAGCCATAAAAACATGGACAGTGTAGTTTGGTTATTTCTCGGACTGTAAACAAAATGTAGACTCAACAAAGACCTGATTCTCAATATGTGATACTGTCAGACAACGTGCAGTAAAATTATTTTGACACCTTAATGCAACCCAAAAGTGAAAGGTGCCAAAATAGACTGGATATTAGTTTAATATAATTGTAGTCCACAAGCTTTTAAAACACATCAATGAGTCTCATAGTAGCACCGGGTGACATGTTCCTTCCTTACCGTGATCGCACATCGTGGTTTCTTTTGACTCAAACCAGTTTGGTGCAGGAATGAGTCCTAAAACCCTGAAATGAGTTAGTAACTTACCACTTCCAGTTCCCTCGCATGGAAGTCATTGTTTTTTAAAATGTGTTTTTGCTGAAGAGATTTTCAAGTTTTGTTCTACAACATAAAATATGTCACTTAATACCCCACTGGTGAATGTCCAAAGTTTCTACAGTACGTCTCATAAAATTGGCAGTTGCTAACAAGTGACTAAATGATACTGCCGAAAACATCATCACGCCAAACATTAGCACCCATTAGCTTAGCGGTGGTTAATGCTGGTCATGCGACGTGTTGTAGTAATGTTAGTTTTATACTTCTATCGATTGCATTTAAGCTTGAACTATTACAAAGGTGGTGTCAATATGTGGAGATTATCCTGCTGAACAAAACGTGTAAGTATAGTAAACGTGTGTTTGCCACAGAGCTTATTTTCCACAATATCCGAAATCCAATGGAAAAGTCCCATTGGCTTTTTGTCGAGGGACACCTTGCAATGCTTTGGTTGGCCTTTAGAAATGCTTCGTCACTGCACTACTCTAGGAAATACCAAATATGGATAACTCCACGCGTGTCGACTGTGAGACCAAGATGGTGGCAGGCAGTTCTGGCGCAGTGGCAGAAATCTATCTCTGCATGATTGTCCTAAATCTCAAACCTCTGTGTAGCTACACCACTCATCTTGCCCCCATGGTAAAACAACATGTTGAGGATACATCATTACCTGCACCAGCAAGATCGTTGAATATCAAGCACTTCGGCCATGGTCGGCATATTATCTACAGTTCATTCATCTGGCACTCCTGGCAGACTCTCAAACAAAAAAAAGGGTCTAAAACGAAAAGAGGAGAATATTGCTCTCGGGAGATATCTATCCGTGTCCGGGTCCCGGCGTCGTTTCCATCGACCTGACGGCTGGCGGACCAGCCGCTGAGCTCCACACACCATCAGTCAGATTCCGAAGAGGCTGGCTAGCTGAACAGCTAGCACCACCAGCGGGTCTCTGCGGTCTCGCGCTGACGGCTGCCGATCTAGCAGCAGGACCTCTACCCACACCATCAGAGGACTACGGTTCCGCACCGAGGGCTGGTGGCCGAGCAGCGGAGATCCACACACCGCCGGCTGGCTTCAGAGGAGGCCGGATAACTTCCACACCATCGGAGAACTGCGGGTCCGCGCCGAGGGGTAGCAGCCTAGCAGCGGAGATTCTCTCACCACCGGACACCACAGGACTGGCTTCAGAAGAGACCGGCTAGCTGAACAGCTAGCTCTGCCGGCGGGTCTCTGTGGTCTCTGACGGCTGCTGGCCTAGCAGCAGGACCAACATCCACACCATCGGAGGACTGGGGGCCCGCACCGAGGGCTAAAAACACAGCAGCGGAGAACCATGCATCACCGGCTGGCTTCAGACGAGGCCGGCTAGCAAAACAGCTAGCTCTGCCGGAGGACTGTGGGTCCGTGCAGATAGCTAGCAGCCTAGCGACAGAGAAGCACAAACCAACAGCTAGCTCTGACTGCTCCACTGTCAACAAAGGCACCGAGGTAAAGGCTAGAAATCCGGTATTTAAAAAACACTGTTACACAAAAAAATGTCAATCAGTGAATCAAGCAAAAATAGTGTGGGATCGTCGGTGCAAGGGACTATTCAGTAGACATTTACATTTCCGAAGCATCTGTAATAAACATGAACAGCTAGAACATCTCCTCCTTGAGTCCAATATTGACTGTTTGGGAATATCGGAATCTTGGCTAAAACAGTCGTCACCATCCACTCTTGTATCTATGTCAGGATATAATGTGTTTAGGAAGGACAGACTGAAGGGAAAAGGAGGGGGTGTGTTGCCTTATGTGAGAAATACCATTACCTGTAGGGAGATTGCACTCCCAGGTAATATTGAGTTTGATTGTGTTGGTGTGGAAATCACACTTTCTGAGGAAATGTCCCTCACCATGATTTGCCTATATCGACAACCCACCGCTAAGGTGGATTTCTATGATCAGGTAAAACTCATGCTGAATTCCTGTGACTCCAACAAAAAGCTAATCATTTTAGGAGACTTTAACATAAACTGGAATGATAAACAAAATAGAAAGAACTTAAAACGGATCACTGATAAACACAGCTTAATACAACTAATGGATCAACCGATTAGAATAACCAAAACCTCCAAGACTATGATAGATTTATTATTTACTAACAAAGCTGACAGAATAGTTAAAACCTACAACTTACTGACTGGTCTTTCTGACCAAAATCTTGTTCTTTTTACCAGGAAACTCACAAAACATAAGGTTCTTGGCCACACCTAAAACCCCTGCCTTGGTTTCTCGCTTCGTCCCCAAAAATCTGCAACAACGTTTTATGGATGCAGTGAAAATGATTGATTGGGGGGACACTCTCTCCTCTGAAGATATTGGTGAAAACAGTAATCTGTTTCTATCTAAAATTAATGATACAATGTCTTCCTTCTCAAGGAGAGGGTGCCTTAGGGATAGGAAGGAACATCATCTTCCCTGGCTGAATCTACAATGCAGGAATCTAATGCAATCTAGAGACCAACTACTAAGGCAGAGCTTGAAATCCGGAATATCCACTGATAGACAGAAATTCACTCATGCTCGTAACAAGGTAACACAAACAATAAGACAGGCCAAAGCTAACTTTTTCATCAATATAATTGAAGGTGCGAAAGGTAACGGTAAAAAACGTTTGGCAAATCTTAAATAAACTATTAGGTAAACAAACCAAACAGGAAAATAATGTTCTAGAATTAAAAATCAATGATGCCCTGATAAAAGACCCTGCAGTGTTGGCCAGCTCTCTAAATGAGTATTTCATAAATAGTGCATTGGACATTACAAAGCTCTTCCCGCCATCTGAGGTCTCACCTAGCCCGATTGTGGATACACACCCCGTTTTTGACCTGGAGGAAATCACAGCGGTTGAGGTAAAAAATATAATCTAAGGGTTAAGAGGTTCTAAGGCTAGGGATGCATACTGTATGATTTCGACACCAACTTTATAAAAACAAATATCGACGGTCTAATAAAACCACTTGCTATGCTAGTGAATCAATCTATAAGCACAAGGGAAGTTCCATCATCCTGGAAGGTGGCTTGGGTGACACCGATCTTTAAATCTGGGGATAAGGCAATGATGTCCAATTATAGACCTATCAGCATCATCCCCTGTGTCTCTAAAAGCTGTTAGACACCAAGCCGATTATCGGCGTCGATAGATGTCGATAGATGTCGGGCCGTCGATGAGCGTCGTGTCGCCCTACTCAGATTGGTGTGTACTGCACCGTCGTGTCTTTTCGGCTGTGCCGACACCTTCCGCCAAAGGCCGTCGGCCAAAGAAATCACTCTGATTGCTGTTCAGCTTAGCGAATCAGTGCATGAGAAGCGAAACGGAAGTGAGGGACCAAAACAAACTATTAAGAAGGCAAATCTGAGATTTCATTTAACTCCAGCTCTCGACACAGGTTCGGGAAAGCCCCATGAGCTTCTCGCTGTAGAGTGAAAATGGAACGCACACGCTATTTCTTGTTTGTTTATATCACGCAGTCTGTTCTTCTTCTCTCAGTTTATCACGCAGTCTGTCTTCCGGTTGTTGCCTCTTTTGAATGACGAATACACACTACCGCCGCCTGCTGGTAAGGAGAGTTATTGCCACTCACGCATGCGCAGTTCGTACGTGCAACTTGGCCGTCGGCTGAAGTCTTTGCGTTTTGTTCCAGTGCGAAACATGACCAGGACGCAGGAGACGTGAGGCGACGTTCCGTCGGGACGTGTTCTTTGGTGTCAGTTTGGTGTGTAAGAGGCTTTAGATAGCTGAGAAATGGGTGTCAAAACTAATCACCAAACATTTAGATAAAGGTTTCGCTCCACTCCACCCAATGCAGTTTGGTTTTCGTGCACACCACTCCACTGAGACAGCTAACTGTGTCTTTGTGGAAATGTATGTTGGACACGAGCCCATATGTAGGTGCTGTCTTCCTTGATCTCAGGAAGGCATTTGACACAGTTGACCACCAAGTGCTCCTTACAAAGCTGACTCATTTCAATTTTTCGGCAGTTTCGATACATTGGTTTAAGTCTTACTTATTGAACAGAAAACAGTGTGTTTTGACTCTGTTTGGGTTCCACAAGGTTCCATTCTTGGACCGTTACTTTTTTCACTGTACATTAATGACTTGCCGACACTAAATTTCTCTTCTTCTTCTTCTAATGTATGTCCTGAGTTGAATGTGCAAATGTATGCCGATGATGCGGTCATCTTTATACACGGGAAAAACACTGAAATGATCGCATCTTGTCTCTCTAATGCTTTGGACAAGGTTCAACACTGGCTGAACAACATTTGCTTACAGTTAAACGTAAAAAAAACAGTATGCATGATGTTCAGTAAACGACCAGTCAAAATCGAAGGATCCAACGTGTTTTTAAACGGAGCAGAAATATAACTAGTCTCCCACTTCAAGTATCTTGGAGTTATACTGGACTCGAACTTGACTTTTAAAAAACATATCAAGAAAGTATCAAATACTATTAAATTCAACTTGCAACATTTTAAACAAATTAGACCTTTCGTAACTGTCAATGCTGCAAAGTCATACCTCCACTGTATGATTCTATCCCACATTGAATACTGTTCCACAAACTGGTCGTTTGCTTGTGCCACAAACCTGAAACCGATAGAACAGCTGTACAACATTACATGTCACTTGTTAGATGCTTTTATCCAAAGCGACTTACATACTCAATACTGTGGGCAATCCCCACAGGAGCAATTTGGGGTGAAGTGTCTTGCCCAGGGACACAACGACATGCTGACTGCAGTGGGATTCAAACTTGCTATCCGAAGATCCGAAGATCAGCGCACTGATCCACAGCCTCCCTACAAGAGAGCTATCAAGGTTTTGGACAGAAAGACAAATTCATACCACCAGTGTACCATCCTTGAAAAACACAATTTCTTGAGCTCTGACAATTTTAAGTCTTTTAAGAGTATGTGCTTTATTTATAAATGTTTACATGGACTGTCCCCCCCTCCCTTAGGGGAATTCATCCACAAAAAAGACACTGGATGCTGCACTAGGTCAGAAACCAGAGGAGACTGTGAAGTCCAATGCAGACAGACCACTTTTGGACAAAATGTCCTTTCCATTAAAGGCAGCTCATTGTGGAATAGCCTCCCAACTGAGATACGGGATTGTCCCACTCGCAATAGCTTCAAAGTTCAACTCAAAGAATGGTTGAGAAACAAACAGACGTGCAATCACCGCTAAATGCACTTTAACAAAGGGGTATCTCCTCTTGCACTTTAGGTAGCTCTTGTATCCTCTCTTGCACTTTATATGTCGTAGCTGCTATATTGTATTACCATGTCATAAATACTTGTGTATGCTGCTCTTGCTCTTTTGCACCTTTTGCATATCATGTATTTTGTTTTTGCTATGTTTGTAAAATGTAAACTTCTTAAATGTTTTATGTGAGGGACTGCGGATGGAAATGAGCTCAAAGCTAAATCTGGCACTGTTACGCTTGACACATTTTAATGTTTTAAGTGTTCATTACTGTGCATTGTCCCTGCCAAATAAACGATTAAATACAAAAATACAAAAATAAAAAAAGTAAACAGAAGGAACCAAAGGCTTGGAGCTGAGAGCCAAAGACAGGTTACAGAAGTCAGGAGGTATTGAGCGATTCTAAAACGTATTGAATATTGTTGTTTGTGGTCTTTCATGGGATTTCTTCACAATACGAATAATGAAAAGTAACTTAAGCCTTATCCTTTGAAAAAGTTGGAAAACATTGAAAGAGATACATAGTGCTGACTGATATTATAAAAAAACAACTACAGAAACTTTTGCTGGACCCATCCAGATAAAAGCACAATGTAAAATGTCTGGTGTTCACAACAATCAAACATCTGTGTTGAGACGTTTTTGATGCAGGTGTTACAGCATATATCAGCAATTCTATAAATCATCAATACTATGTATTGGCATAAGGATCACGAGTTTAACTGAGGCTTCATCCTTTATTTCCTGTACTATGTTCCCAATGTATTTGAAGTAGGTATTGAATAAACTAGAAGCATCATTTATGATCGTCTTTCCAAGTAGTTTTTCAAGCTTATGGTTTATTAGACTGACATTTAATGAGACAGCATATTGCTCAAAAGCCCTGTTTGCAGGGGCATAAACACCATAATAACTATTTTACAATCCCCTCTCTGTGAATGAATGTGATTACGAGCTGCCTTTTGCGTGAGGTCATCATGTGAAGTTGTCTGCCAGTTATAGTTCTGCAGGTACTTAATGATAGTTTTTCTTTTCACTGGGTTTATTACCGGATTATGACAATTTACTGCTAAGCCCCGCAATCAAATGTTGCACCTCTGAACGCACATAGTGTAATGTGCCACCTTCCTATTCATGCCTGTATTTATGTAACACTGTTCTGTCAGCCAGAGATTTTCTCTACTTATACTCCTCCTCACGGGTTACCCTCTGGGATGTTTTGCTGCGTAAAACACACTAGAATAGAGTTCTCACAAATGTTGGTTAACAAGAAAATGTTAAACATTTTATATGAATATGACCGTTTTTCTTAATATACATCAAACTAGGGTACTACAACATTACTGCATCATTATACATTGCTACTACTTGATTAAAGAATAGTATGCAGGGTTGTGGTTAAATAAGAAACACATCAAGTGAAACCATAACCCATAAACTTTAGTCATGGTTTTTGAAGCTCAATTCAACTGCAGACAGGCTGTGGCCTCCACTTTCACTGCAATGTCACACATGTAATATAGGCTTCCTTGACTTCACCGAAAACATTTTTTTTACATTTGAGAATCTTTTGGTAGAACAGGCTCTTTGATAATACAGTGTTCAACAGCTCTATTTTCAGCATCAGCATTAGCTAGACGGTCTTTAAGTCTGACAAGCAGGCCACATGAAGTCAAAAATGTGAAATGGAAAATAATGTTCACACATCCAATTGATACATTTTCTCGGTTTATATTAGATCAGATCTATTTCCCTATTTAATAAGATCCATCTGTCCGTCCAACCATACATACAAAGATCTACAGTATATCCCCTTTGATCGGAACCACATTTCATAAATCCTTGCATTTCAAATCTTGAAATTAAATAAATTGCTGTATAGTCAGTTCATGATGATATGTGTCGACTGTTGTTACATGCAATGCATTAATGCTTTTAAGCTTGAAAATAGTTGATTTATATCTAATCAACCTTTGCTTTTACTGATATACTGAAACTTAGACATGTGTAACCCCCATAGTAACAGCAGCCTAGCCCTGGGAGCCGTGTGAGGATCAGGTTTTTTGCGTACTGGCACCTTGGTAGTGCTAAACAAGCACGTGTGCAGGTAGTCCACACTCGTATTATGTTATTCATCCATTCAGGACTTGAACTCTCCGGTTTCCAACCAAGTCCCTAAAGACTGAGATACTGATGCACTTTCCTTTTTTTAAACAAGAGAATCATTATGCAAAAACACATGAACACATATGGCATATGCAAACTCATGAGATTGTACACACTCAGAGCAACATAATGCATTTACATAGCAGCCAGTGGGTCAACTTGGCTACTACGGATATATAAAGGACCCAAAGGAATCAAAATTCAAAAAGGACATCCTGCTGTTGCCTGCAACATCTCATTACAACGCATAACTGATGATAGGTTAATGCATATGTAGGGTCTGTTACAGGCATTAGCTTTAGCTTCAGGAAAACATGTCATAACTGCAGCATACGTACCCATTGGGGTGCCCACCCCGTAGGCTTTGGAGTCAATGAGGCCTCCGATCTGCGTGAGGTTGCAGTTGCGCTGGGTGGCGAACTCTATGGTGGTGGACTCCATGAGGAACGCGTAGTCCGAGGTGAGCACACGGTGGATGCCCTCCTCGATATCCTTCACCATCACCGAGTGCCTCCGACTGCTCATGAACTCCCACATCTTATCATACGTGGAGATCTTGGTTTTCTGTGGGGAGACAATGGCATTGTGAGTAAATAAATAAACCCTAAGATCATCGTCACATTTGTATTCATTGTAAAAGATATACTGGGTTTCCATAAATGTAAAGTTCTATGCTGGAGGTTAATGAAGAATTATTTTTGCCTCTGCAGTTTTTATGTTCAGAGCAATTTTAGAAGCAGGCGAAGCACTCATTTACATACTGCCAATGTATGCAGCTCTATCAAAACCATTTGCATTTCAATTATTTTTCCAAATTTCATTAGGAAAACACGTCATATGCTCCAGAAAAAAAGAACTTTTTGGCAGCTACAGCAGAGCTCTATGCCTTCTGTCTGCCTCAGTCATTACAATGTGCGAGGGGAATATAGAAATAGGTTGTGTGTTTTCTGTATGACCGTTCATCTCTCTGTCTGTGCTGCTGCTATCACCTATAGTTAGGATCAGCAGCGGTGTTGTCAGCAGCCGTGTGCTTCACTTTCTACACCTGTAATCACGGAGAAAAATCCAAGAGCGCATTACTCTCCAGGGGAGCAGATTTGCAGGCATTTTTGAAGCCATTTGAAACCTAATTAAGTCACATCTTCAAGGTCCTGCCCGCCATTATTGTGTATAATGACTTTTTGTGGCTGGTCGATATTTTAGATCAACTGGGTGATTTGCGGAGTGCCTATCAGAATCTTTTGGAGTCACCCTTGACAAATCAGGCGACTGAGCATGCAAGCTTTAGACTGCTGATAAGGCGCGAGCAGTGGCTGTGAATACACGGAGAGCCAGATTACCACCTACACTCCAGTCAGGCACTGAGCCGAGGAGGGCTCCCAGAGCTGATTGCACTCACAAGAGATCTTTGAAAACGCAACGAGTACACTCGATGAATAGCTGTCAGACCAAAATAGTAAACAAGTCCAAGAAAATCCATCATAGCATTTCAGAATGTGCTACATCCTTTTTAATTGATCAGAATATTCTAGCAATAACAAAAAAAGTACTCAGTGTTTGTATGTCCTGTCCTCTCCTTACATAATTTCCCATTTCTGCTGGTTTACCTTGTCATCAAATTGAAGTGGCTGAAGGTAAGCATGCTTTCAACCTGTAGATTTTACACATGTATTTATTTTTTTCCTGTAACGCAGTCACTGTTCTCAAGAGCTGTAAGGCCCCCAGCTGTATGTTCGGCAGCTGCAGTGAGTCATGTGGGGTGATGGGGAGAAAAGAACAAAACCCCCATCAGCCTCAGTTAGATCAACATGGTGGTGAGTAATAGTCTCTATTACAGTTTGGGTGAACTGTTGCATTGTGTTTTAACTGGTTCATGTCATGTAATTGCTAACACTTATGACATATTCTGCTCACTTTCAGGTTCATATCTGTATTTAGTGTTTTTACTGGGACATGTCTCCATGCTTTAATGTTCAAAAAGTTATTTAGTTTTCCCTGTACTGCAGCACCTCTTTTCCCCCTCTGTCTGAAACCAGATCCCAGTTTGCTCTGATTGGTTAGCTGGCCATCTTTGTTGTGATATGTCAACCGCTTAGAGATGTCCCGCCCCTTAGCCTATCACGTACAATGTGTTGGAGCGCTAGCCAATAGAAGCACGAGTTAGATATTGATGTCACTGTGTTACAGAATTAAACAAAGGAGTCCAATGGAGGCCTTTCAGACAAGGGGGGAGTGTGTGGTACAGAATCTCCCTCTGGAGGGAACACAGGGATTTTAGCCTTTGAAGACCATTTACATGCACAAACATAACACACTACAGGAAAGGGAACACCCCAAAAACCATAATAAGGCCTCTTAAGATTGACAGAATATGGCGTCTTATCCTTTAGTCCTCACGCTGTATACCTTGAACCCACAATATTAAGAGAACTCTGTTGTTAAATGTGCAGATTACCAACATCAGTCATTTTAGCAAAGTTCCCAAAAGCAATAGTCAGCATCCCCACTAAAAAATATCACACTTGTATTGGTTTGTGCCATCCCACATCACAAGGGACCAGCAGTGGGGGATAAAGAATCAGCAAAATCTGAGGTGAGGTCCTGCAGGTCCAAAAGGATACGAAAAAACAATACCCATCCTCCCAAAATCAGCTGCTACCATCTGGCAAGCTGTCGTACCACCGATCTACAGAGCAGATAAAAGTTGCTGTCAAATATCAGTCCCTCCATTTTACTATCATTTTGGTCAAGATAATCGTTCCTTGTTGGACATTGATCACTTTTAATATTTCATCCCTCGGGACCAACATGTAAAATCACAACTGGTAAGGCTCGACCAATAGCGGAATTGTCAGATTATTGTTAATTTTTACAGTTTCTATTGTAGTAAATCAAGAACTGTTCAATCTTTATCTTTCGGTCATTTAATGTTGAATACCTTCTAATATCAAGTCAAATCGGATTTATTATATGATATTTATTTTCTGAATTCAACACTACCCAGCTGCACAGATATATATATATATATATATATATATATTAGGGCTGTCAAGTTAACGCGTTAATAACGCGTTAACGCAAAAAGAAATTAACGCCACTAATTATTTTAACGCGATTAACGCATGTGTATTTTTTGTCCTCGGCCGCCCCGTAGTTTCAGAGCGCATCGAGTTTAAAATTGAGGCGAATATTTGTAATGTTGAGAGGTTGTTGTGTTTCATATTCATGAGAATATTTGTCATTGTTCAAATGATAATAAACAAACATTTGCATAAAGCATATTTTCCACTCATATGTTATAAGAGTATTCAAAACTTGAAAAATATCCCTCTAAGGTACATTTAGAACAGATAAAAAATGTGCGATTAATTTGCGATTAACTATGGACAATCATGCGATTAATCGCGATTAAATATTTTAATCGACTGACAGCCCTAATATATATATATATATATATATATATATATAGCTCATAGTGGCCTTTTGTTATATAAACAGCCTCTTCAGCTCCAGCAAACTAGTTCAACTGAAGTTTTCAGCCAACAGCAGCACTTTAGAGTAATGGGTTACCTGCAGTAAGCAGCAGAAATACAGGCCAACTGACGCTTATTTAATTTTAACCCAAATTGATTCTCTTTTAAACCAAGTAATGCACAACAAAGTGATATAAGTGTGTTAGCGGGTATGTTGAGCCTAGAGATAGAGTTTTTAATGGCTCTCTTTTAAACTAGATAGCCATGGAAAATTATATTGTGCTCACCATTGATCACAATGTATTACACTGTATCTAACACACACAAACATCATATCAACATGTCCACAGGTAGAAGTTGGACTGTGCTAATGCAAGTGCTAATAAACAGCTTTCACAATGTTGATGTGAGGAGCAGCCATCTTGGATGTTGATGTTGGGTTCGATGAGGTTTCCAACCTTTCAAGTCTTTTTAAACTGCACTTACATGATTAGCGGCAGACGGCTCTACACTGATGTCTAGCTGTGTTCCTACGGTGAAAGTTGTGCTGCCCAACTAGGCGAAAACGCTACCCGGTGCTCAAAGTTCAAACTACTTCCACATTGACCTTGTTTACGGCTGACTTTTCGTTGTGCAACCAATGACATTAATTATGTTTGTAGCCCTGCAAGCTAGCAGGGGAGGTTACTGTAGTAAAAAAACTCAACTGGTTGTTTTTACAGCGAGGCTCTGCACCCAACCTGAGCCAAGAGTAAACCATGCATCATGTGAGTGCAGATTTACAGTTAAAATAGGACAAGTGGAGCATGGCAATATTCTGCAGACTTGATGTAGTCCGGAAAAGTTTAATGTTTCGAGTTTTGGTTTGAAATTAGCTAAAAAGTGTCTTTTACAAATCAACTAATCTGAAAAAAGTGTAACTCTGTGGTCATTCAACCCAGTCTCACGGCATTTCGTGTTATAGTCACGACATTTAATCTATTGATTCGTGTTCACCAACACGATTTTTTTCATGTCACACAGAACGATTTTAAAAGCAATGTATTTCTATTGGTAGTAGCGTTTCGTGCCTGCAACACATATTTTTGTCCAGTCGGGTCTTGGAAGACCGGAAGCTGTGTGGTTCATAAAAACATTTACTTACTCAATATCAAGCCACGATTATTGTTTTTATTTTTAATTCTATAATGTCGGACTTTTTTTGCCGTCCGTGAGGAAAAGAAATGGGGCTCAGAATACTGAATTTCCGGGACATTTCAATACACACCCACTGAACTGATTACCCAAGATCCTCAGCTATGGTTGAAGCTCGGTGATTGGATGTTTTAGCCGCAATGCACGTTGGGATATGGTGTTTATGCGGAAAAAAAATACTTTAATCCGAGTGTGCTTGCTTTTCTCTTTGAAAGTCATCACATAAAGGCATTGTAATACACGGTTCGGCTGCATTAAATATTACACATCTACCGTAATTCTTTATTTATAGAGCCCTGATTAGAAGACTTCTGGACAAACTGGAAGAACTGCCACCGAAACTGAATACGTGACGTGGATCATAAATATATCAGCAACCGCCTAGTGGTTAAAGCACGTTATTGAATTTTTTTGTTGAATATGTTATATTTGATGAAAAAAATATTAAGGGTACATACAAAATAGGGGGAAAGTAGAAGGTCAATGATAGAAATATAGAATATAAAATATCAAGAAGATACTGTAGTGATCTCTACAATAAAACAGTTTAGTGCCGGATGTACAAAGATATTAATAGGAGGATGTGCAAAACAGACAAACTAATTAGGCTTTATTTAAGCATTAAAGAATACTTTAGGTTAAGGTCTTCTTTTAAATAAGAAAAAAGCTTTGGGGGTATCTACAGATAAATGTTAAGCCTGACAAAGTACTTAACGTCTAATATATTGCTTTCCTGCTATGTTAACTATGTTGAAGCACTTATTTTAACTGATATTATACATATTAATTATACTCTTATGTATGTAGATAGTATAAGAAATGTGCAGAATAGGACAGTTTAATGGTTGAGGTAACACATATTGATAGATGTCTTGCTCTCAATGCTATGGGTTTGAAGTGTTCTCTTGCTATTTGCCAATGCTAGCTCTATAAAAAAAACTGGTAGAATTCACTTATAGTTCACAGCATTCTACTAGCTTTCTATTTAATCCAGAAAAACATACATTTACGTTCCTGGAAAAAACCTACTCCCGATTCAGAGAAATATCCTGCATGCCCTTTCAGATCGCTATACCATCCATCCACAGAAAATGCAGCTCATCTGTAAGCTGATGTTTCAGCAAGTCCTGAAACATCACGTAACAGCTTACAGTAGCTCAGGAGCCCACTTTCTGAGCAACAGTGCAGAGTCAACAAAAGAACAAATCAAACTAAAGCTGGGCTCCGGGAGCAAGAAACAAAAGTGCACACTAATCATCTCGCTTCTGTTAAATCAAATAGCAGACTTAAAGAGGGCAGACTCATTCAACATGATAATGTTGTTAGAGATGCAGGGCTATATTTACTGTATGATATTCATCAAGAAGAGCGTGGGCTACTGAATTAGTTCTTTAAATACAGGCCTGAAAGTGTAGACACTACATGTTCAATAACTAAAACACACATTTTCTTTCCAACATGGTTTTTTCCTGTAATTATGAACCCAAAATAGCCAAATGTAGGAAACACAGTGCCAATAAAAAAAGTGTTTGCATTCGAACAAAATCACTGCTCCATTTAGGAATAAAAAAAATTGTATATGACGTTTTTTATCAGTAAATTACCGTTAAATCCACTTCTAAACTTAGTTGAATAAAATGGTTGTGCACATAGATGGCATCATGTTAACTTCTGGTCCTAATTTATTGCATTGCCTGTTGCCTTCCACCTCACAGCATATAGCAATATCACACAGTTCTGTGAATGCTCGGTTAGCATTAAGAGAGATGCAGGACCAATATATCCTATGGGCCATTTGTTTCTGAGCTTGGATGCACTTTAATTACTGAAAAAGATGTGTATTGTTTTACAAGCTTTGTAGGGTTAAGTATTCATTGTGTGCAGAATTTAGAAAAGAGAAAACCCTGTCTTATTATTACACCAATTCACAGCTGATCAGGTCTACAATAACTTCAATCCCATCGTCATCCCATCTATTGTTTGTTTAGCCGGTTTACTGTTATATTTTAATCTGGAAACGCCTGATTTTTCTTTAAAATATTTGTAATTCATATTTTTGTGATCTAATTCAAACGTATTTCATTAACACTAAAATATTTGTATTTCTGCTTTCTAAGGTCATCAATGACATCATGAAATGAACCAAGTTCAGGGCTTTTTTATTCAGTTTAATATCTTATTTTGATGAGTATTGGTTTAATTTGTGAGGCTTAAAGAGGTTCTTGAAAAGTTGTGTAGAGTTGTAATTAGTGGTGTTTGTATTGCATATATTTACCAATACGTGTTGCTATTTATAGGATTTATGAAATTAAAGATGGTTTTGTCTTAACTGATGTGTTTTATATTTTAATTTTATCATACATTTGATCTTACTTACACATTTGTGCACATAGGGGTAACGTTTGTTTGTGTGTGTGTGAATTTGAATTGTCATCAAGACACACACTCTGTTGGTCCTTGTCAACACGGGGAGCCGCTGCTTGCCAAAGTGTTTTGCATATTTTTTCAAAGGGCCGTAATCAAAGGATCCAGAGAGCAGAGGGAAGTGTTGCTATGTTATTGTCAGCATAAAAACTTCTTTGCTTTTATCAAATATTCTCTTACACCATATTTTACACAATCTGTTTATAATACATTGAACACAATAGATCTATAAAAGGAACACCACAATTTGTTGCACTTTTAAAAATAAAATGTACTATTAAAGAAAAAACTTGAATGAATAAAAAAAATATTGACTATATTAAATATGTATATGATAGTCTAATACTGGTTATCATGATTGCTTTTCCAAACAAGTTACGTGGCTCGTTATTATATATTTATTGTATAACAGTTTTACATTTTTTGAAAACCAGTGTAAAACAGATTCATTAGAGGTCATACAGCACAATCTTTGTCAACATCCATGGGATATTACATTTTTTACGCCAACATCATTACCAATAATAAAAGGGGTAATATATCCCTGCTATCTAAAAAGGGCAAATCAACATTTATTCTCTCCCTCTCGGTAGCAAACAATAATTGGTTCGAAACAAACATAGCCAATGGCATAATCAATAATAAAATTGAAATCTTTTATATCGTTCCTATTTTTCCATTTATGCACTTTTATCCTTCATGATAACAGTAATGCAACAATAGGGAGGAGATTTATGAGGTAAATACAGTCAGCCAGGTTCAAATTGGTAAATTACTTATTTTTAGATTTGGGGTTGATTTTGATCAGCAGAAGCTCTGATGCATTTTCATTGGTTAAATGGTTTCATTGGTAAAGTTCCAGTATACACCTCTGACTAGCTTTTTCACAACAGCAATGGCAGCTAGCTAGGCTAAATGTGTGTGAATGTTAGCTTACTTGAGCAGGTGGCAACTTGCATGTCTCTTTATAAATGTGTGTGAATGGGTGATTTATGATTTGTATATGTACAAAGCACTATGAGGAGTCTAAAGGCCCTGACACACCAAACTGACACCGAAGAACACGTCCCGACGGAGCCGATTGTTGTGTCGCCTCACGTCTCCTGCGTCTTGGCCAAAAAGTCGCACTGGAACACACCGCAAAGACTTCAGCCGACGGCCAAGTAGCACGTACGCACTTCCGCATGCGTGAGTGTCAATAACTGTCCTTACCAGCAAGCGGCGGTAGTGTGTATTCTTAATTTAAAAGAGGCAACCGGAAGACAGACTGCGTGATATATACAAACAACAAATAGTGTGCGTTCCATTTTCACTCTCGTCCATCACAGACTGTTTCACAGACTGTTTCACATAACGACTTATAATCGAAAACATGTTTAGTGCGGTACTGGAAAATGAAAGATTATAGCCGTCTGTGTGTGCCTTCTTCACTTCCGTTTCGCTTCTCATGCACTGATTCGCTAAGCTGAACAGCCAATCAGAGTGATTTCTTTTGCCGACAGCCTCCCGATTCAACATGTTGAATCGGCGGCGGAAGGTGTTGGCACGGCCGAAAATACACGACGGTGCTGGACACACCAATCTGAGTAGGGCGACAGGACGCTCATCGACTGCCGAAAGCGGCCCGGTGTGTCCGGGCCTTTAAAGACTGGGTAAAGTGCTTTATAACTCAAGTCCTTTCTTCATTTACTATTTCACATTTTCCACGGCTTCCCTTAAGCCCCGCCTATGATCTCCTGTTGTTGGCTCAATACAATGAATGGAGAGGGAAAATAACTCTGGAATCAGCTTTTAGCACATTTGACAACTTTAGGACACTAATGATTCAAAAAGGGCTATACAGGTGTTCCTAATCGGTAGTTTATTTAGTTAAAAAAAGTATTTTTGGGCCCATGTCGCCACGGACTGATACGGAAGTTGTAGGTCCTCCGTTTGGCCACTACTAAAATGTGCTTCCTGGGGGCTTGGTGCACATGAGCTGCAATGCCAACTACTTTGGGCGCCCTTGCTTTTACCACACCCATCTTCAATCCTTCATTTGATCTCGAATACAAATCTGTAAAGTTTTGTGGCTGCATCTTACACTTGACACACAGCTATACCATTTCCTGTACAGTATGTGTCTCTAAGGAGCCAATTCTGACACAAAAACTGACTCATTTGTTACTGAGTTGAAATGGGAATTTACAGAAAATAAAAATACCAACAGTCCCATCTGGGATAACTGCTATGAAAGGAGACTGACTTGGATTAAGCGTTAACTCATATCAATCCACATTTTTGTATTATTATTTAAGGATGGATCATAACATCTTGGCATCACACAGCCATGAGCTCGAGCAAGTCAGAAGTAAATGATTATTTCCCTTCCCCCCCCCCTCTGCTCTCTCACGTATCAAGCACATCATCCCTATAAGCTTTATGTGTGCGATTTAATCACCATGCTGGAGTTGTTCCCCCCATTTATCTCATGGCTAATGCAAAACAATTGATGCTTGTACAGCCTGGGGACATGCAGCTCAGTGCCATGGCCATGTGAGGGACTGTCTCTGCAGCAAAATATCCCCACAGTATACACAGAAGTTGAAGAAACAGCAACCTCTTTTGTAAGAAGTGATTTTATTAGCTAACAAGCAAGACACAGCAGTGGTGTGTGTTTGCTTATTAAATTATTCAGTGTTATTGTAGCGACAGTCCATAGGGAATGTCCCTGTTCGAGACGAGTGACAAGCCTCAATGCTTCAGAGACTATCCTGCTCACAATCTCCATAATTATCCACCATTACGCTGGTATTTTGCAGCAGAAGTCAATAATTACAAAAACATTAAGTATTTTGTCTTGTTTTCCTGGCTGTGAATAGTAATTGTTATGTGTGGACACATCATCTTGTGGTTTTTGTAACAACCAAACAGAGAAGTTGTTCCTGATTGGCTGGTGCATGTACATTATTATCACACAGTGGGGCTTCAGCACCTTCATGCATTCATGTATGAAAACAGCTACCTGCTTTAGTTGTTACTTGGCAACATTTCTAGTTATAGTCCACTATGATGCATGGAGTTAAAGGTGTAGTGCTGAGCAGCCTGCTACAAATAAATATGGGGCACTATTTTCCCTTTATTGCATCATCAGTTACAAAAAAAATACTATAATGAGTATGTTTAAATTGTATTGTTATAGTTTGGCATATTGAATGTATTCTGAGTTTTGGAATATTCATACTTATTCTCTTTAGGACGCTGGGTCTAACCATGGATGTATAAAGATAACTAAATACAATGTTGGAGGCGGGGCGCTACTAAAACATATGAAAGTTGTTCAGTGAAGCATCAATCTTAGTGGAGCACGCAGCACGCTCATGAACTGTTCGCCGGAGCCTCGCAGCGGAGTTACTGCGGAGCGCATAAAGCAAATCCTTCACGCGATAGCAGAGCGAACAGGTACGGGAGGGTTAGTTAATCGATCGCAGATGGCGTTGTGCTTGCGGACGGATAAAAAAAGATTAAACCTAAATGGGTCGCGAAATATACTTCGGCGGACGTTAATATACTTGGGCGGCCCGCCCAATTATATTAAGTTTAAGTTTAAACTCTGGAATATCGTACACATTGCACATTCAAAATAACACAACACTAAAGCTAACTCGCTTACAGGTAGTACTGTACAGCTTTTTGTGGAAGTATGTGCTTGGTTTACTCAGTACGCGTACTGTATACCCTTTAGTATATTGGTAAGTCTTACTCACTATATACTAGGGGTTTCACCAACTAATCGACTAGTCGACTAGTCGACTACCTCTACCACTAGTTGGCGCTGTAGGCCCTAGTCAACTAGTCGTAAACAAAATGGAGACAAACGTGGGAGATGAGGATGCCGACATTGGCGCTGAGGTGCTGCAAAATGCTCCAGCAAAACACGTCTGACATTCAGGGGTCCTCATCTTATGTGCAAATGCGCCGCAATTATGCGCTCTACAGTTTCAGTTTAGCTCCAGCACTAAAAGTTCACGAGCGTGCTCCACTAACACCCCCCTTTGAACAGCTGTTTGGACCTCATTTCGAGAGCAACAACAAAAAACGGGTCAACAGGCGCGGATGAGCTACGGGATTACTGCCAGCAGACACCCCATATCCCCACAATGGATAACCCTCTGAAGTGGTGGGCACAAAACGCGAACCGCTTCCCCCGTTTAGCCAAGCTTTCCAGGAGCTACCTGGCTAGCCACCAGCACCCCAAGTGAACGGATGTTTTTCCTGGCAGGCAACACTGTCACCCGACAGCGGTCAAGCCTCCTTCCCTCACATGTTGATGCTTTTGTCTTCCTTAACGCAAACCAAAAAACCTGGAAGGGTGGACATCGTTATCGAGGAGGACAGTGACAGCGAGTAAAGTGTTGCGCAATGCGCACTGGATTTACGTTGCATTTATGTTCTTAACAGAGTTTTTGCAGTAGATTTGGTGAGTCCAGTTACTGTTTTTTATTTAATCAGCCATGTAACAGCATGTAACACAAATTAAAATGCTCCTTTGTTACAGTGTTTAACGTAACTGTATGCATTGCAATACAAAATACAGTTTTAAACCTCTCTTTGTCTGTCTTTTTTATGACGTAACAACTAGTCGACTAGTCGACTACTATTTTGAAAAACTTGTCGACTAGTAAATATAGGTAGTTGTGAAACCCCTACTATATAGTGTTACCATTGAGAATTTTAGATTCTGGTTGGCTGCAAGGTGTGCAATATCTCTTTGTATAAAGAGAGCAAAATACACAGTTGTTTATTGAGAGTTCTAATGATTTCAGCAGTATGAAACTGAGAACCATCTCAGCTAAAGTATGAGCAGTAGAACCATTTTTAATTTGAAAATAGCATTTACTGCTGTGAAGATACAGCCTGTGCATCTGAGGGACAGTGGCAGGGGAATGGAGAGAGGAAACATGACCATGGAAAATAAAGACACTGCTAAAGTGTGAGACAGACAATGGTTAGTAGGAAGCCTACAGAGGGAGGGGTAGACAGAGCACTATTCAACATTATAATATTCTGGTGCATAATGCAGTCCTACGCGGAAACTTCCCATTGTTTTCTGGTTTCAAAACATCCATCAAACTTCATTGTATTGAGTCAGAAACAGAGACTCTCGCACATCTGCATGGTTATATACCACTGGAGGTAAATGTAAAAATATATTTATTTTTAATGTATTAGAACCAAAGCTTTAATGATTTTCAGTTCCCTTCACAAAATTCTCTTCGCTTTTCACAACCATTGGTAACATAAATATTCACAACACGCTCAGGAGGTATGATATGAAGTGAGATTTAAAACCAAAGCTTTTTGAAAAAAGGTGTTTGGCCTGGAAGCATTTTAGTTAAGGTGTGATGTCGATGAATATCAGCCACCTGAGATAAATGAAAGGACAGATATGGAGTAGTAGCCACTCTGCCAACAACATTGGCAATTTCCTTTTTCTTTCATCAACATTACACCTGTGAACGTGTGATATTCTAGAGAAAGGTTGTTTTGTTTTTCTATCGTTGGTGAGAAGTTATTTATCACAGCATTTATTTGTAGACACTGTCATGCAATTATGTTAAGAGTAGAAGAAGTATATGCTATTTTGTAATTTCTCCAACTTGACACTAAGAAAGAAAAGCTGCAATTAGCACAGGTATCACCCGTGTTTGGATACCAACCTATCCCATATGCACACATGGTTTGGACCAACAGTGTCTGACCTGCGGCTGTAACTTATGGCTGCAGAGGGACCTCAGCATGGGTAGGATGATTAACAAGCACATATGCTGCGTCTTACACCAACTGTTGTTTTCATTAATTGGTGTAGAGAAATGATAAAGAGACTGTGCACCTCTCACCACAGCACTTTTCTAATGAATCGCTGGAGTGTGTTTCAGTTGAGATGGAACACACTCAAACATATTAATCACAGCCGTGTCCCTTTGTGTGAACAGTACCTGCGAACGCATGGTGCCTACTGCACAGATTGATGAAAACGAGGTGTGAAAAAAAGCTACATCTCAAAGCTGTCTGAGTGCCATGGATGGATTCCAAGAGAGAAAAAAGAATAAATGAAACTCTAATCAAAGAGATCTAAGGCCGGGAGGTTTTCAAACGGGGCTGGATTAATACAGAACTCAACTTAACTCCGCTGTCACACAGACTGATACAGGAAGTCATCTTTCTTAAGTTGCCTTTTGCTTAACCGGACTCCACCTGTTCAACTTTCAACACACTTATTAATTTATCTGTATATATCAATCTCACACCGTACTTCTTACATTAATAAGCAATTACTCTACACACGTACTGTAAATAGTATCTTATGTTTACTTTTTGTTAGTTGTAGGTCAGCCTATATAGTACAATGACGTCAATTCTGTATGTTCGTATTGTATATTTGAAAGAGATACTCAACAGATATCAGGGATGCAAACACACGTATGGGAAAAAAGAGAGAATTAAAAAAAACAGCGTAATATACCATCTGACAAAGGCCTGCGCTATAATGCTTCAGTGAACTGGCTATTCTTTATAATATACTCAGATCAATAGGAGACAGAGATGTTAAGTTATAAATCAAGGGTTTTTATCATTATTTACAGGTAGATAATATCAAGGGTGTAACTTTGATTTAAGAAGTGGGGGGGACACAAAACAGGGGTCCTCCTCAATGCAACATTTTTCTCGATTGAATTCCATTGTTGACAGTTCTGCCGTTTAAGTGGCCGTGACAGACCTGACCTTTACCTCACCTACCTCTATTAAGCTTACCATTGATAAAAAATGCTAAATTGGCTGTAAATGGAAAGGATGTATGTTTCCATAGGTCTTTTAATACATGAAACCAGACATGTGAAACTAGATAAGAGCATCCTGAACTTTTGACCTATGCACACTATGCATTCTAGAAGGTGCAATAAAAGCGTAAAAGTTCCAACCACAATTCTAAGAGGGAGTTTGTGGTTTTTGACACCTTGACAGCAGTTACAACGGTTGAGGACAACAATAAGCACAGCATTCAGGCGGCCTACGCAAAGATTCGAATCAGACTTCCTGGGCCAGCGAATCTTAGAGACAAGCTTTCCCTGTTGCCTCTGTTAATAAATGAAGTCTCTGTTAATGAATTAAAGTATAAAGTTTACATATTTGAAATTGAAATGTTTAAAGAAAAAACTTGATTCTAAACATGACATTGACAAAGTGTTCTGCTTTCATGAAAAATGTTCATATTCCCTCTCGTTAAAATGACATATCATTACTATAAGTCTTTATTTGTTTTATTTTTAAACCTTACATTTTTTAATGTTCAATAATTAAAAGTCGAACATTTGTGACCTCCTTCTGACTCAAAGAGAGGAAGAGGGATGATCCATGAGGAAGAGAGGGAGGAGGAAGAAGACTATAAAGAAGGATGGAGAAGAAGACACGAGACGGCTTTAGAACATTTAACTTGTGAACCTGTTGCTTTTGTATTTTGACTTTGTGTCTTTGTTATTTTTTTGGATTCTTGTAAATCCTCTATTTTTGTTAAAACCTTAATAAAACCGGTTTGTACTTTGTACATTTCGACCCAATTCCTGGTCTCTCTCGTGGTCTCTGAAGGTATCTGCTTGGGTTTAGAGTGAGGTAAGAACACCCTTCCTTGGAAAAGGCTGACAGTAGTTGATCATTTGGATTTGAAATTGTTTAAGGGGAATAGAAACCCTGCTAAGGTTAAACTATAGTTTCACATTGGTTACTGTGGTTGATGTGGTTTTGATTGATGTTGAGATATGATATAAGCTCTGCTGATGTGGTAATGTCACTGCTGTGATATTAATGTTTGACTCTGGCTGTGTTTGATATTACATTTGCATTGTTTTGATTGGTATAACTGGGGATCAAAATTGGGGGTTAGGGATTGTGGGTCCTGAAGCTGCCCTAATTACCAGGGGGTCTCCCAACGACACAGGGTTTCTCCTTCAGGGGCAGTTTAGATACTGCTCTGGGATTCTACCAGCCCACCAACACCTACTACACCATACACTCCGTTTTGCTATCCTGGCGGTCGGACATCCGAGGCTGAAGTGCCTGAAATAGGGATACGACGGGCAGCTTGGTGTTAGAGGCCACGCTGTAAGCGCCCCCCCTAAGCAGATTACGGTGATTTTGCGTGTAGATTCTGGGGGGTTTAGTCCTAAAAAGATTGGACGGCCGTTTTCCGGAGCCTTATCAGCACCGGAATTCAGTATCGGAGACGGCCTAGATATTAACATTGGTTGTATCGAAGTTAGATTCCTTTTCACCATTTCCTGCCTTTCTACAAATATATTAGGGACTATGGTGTTAAAAAGACCAAGAAAAATGTGTAGTGTATATAATGAGTGTGCAAACTTATCTAGTATCCTATCCATGTGAACCTGTTTTATTTGTGGATGGACCTCACATCGCTTAGGGGGGTCCGGGGGCATGCACCCCCGGGATTTTTTTTTAGAATATGCTCACAACCAATAACAAATATTTGATAAACTCCTCTCTCCTATCTTTATCTTACCTAGTCTGCATTCTTTCTTGTTATTTATGCATATTTTACTAATCACTCCCCTTTTAAACTGTGTTTTTTATTTTGTACTGACCTATAGTACACATTGGAATGATTTCTTAACTTATGTTTTATAACTATATTAAATAGATGGAAATATTTGTTTACATAGATGACCAAACCGTTTGAGACCCACTGAGATAACTTAGACTAAAGTTTACAATCTAATCACTCAGCGAGTCCTTTACCTCACCTAAACTGACGTTATCTCAGCCTCTCAGTCTGACAGGAGAGGACTTTCCCTCTCCTTATTGTTGAAACAGCTTCTAATCTCCGTTAGCTCCGAGCTAGCACCAGATGCTAACAACAACCCCCGTAACTGGTGCGCTCTCTCGCTCGCACACTCACACAAAATGCGCTCGTGCCACACACACACAGACGCTGTGTGCTCCTCCGTGGCGATGACCGCTTGCGTAAAAAAAACAAAAAAACATATTTGAAAAGTGGGGGGGACACAAACGGGATTTTGAAAAGTGGGGGGGACATGTTCCCCCCTGTCCCCAGTGGACATTACGCCCATGGATATTATACACTATTAACTTTAAGGGCTTCAGTTTTTCTTCTTCTCCTTTGCTTGCAAAAGTGTTTCTACTGCTTTACGTCTTTCCCACAGATCTGAAATATAGTTGTGGTGGTAGCCGGGGGGGGCACGCTCGTGAACTGTTAGTTCTGTTAGTTCGCCTGAGCCTCGCAGCGGGGTTACTGCAGAGCGCGAACGCAGAATTGCGCCGCATTTGCGCATGACTGATGTGCAACAACATGTGACTCCTCTGTTTCTCGTAAGGTCTCCCTTTCTGTTGGTCGCTTGTTAGCAGACCCTTCACGCGATAGCAGAGCGAACAGGTACAGGAGGCGTAGAGCGAGGGATCATTGTCCACTAGTTAATCGATCGTAGATGGCGTCGTGCTCGTGGACGGATACAAAAACAGGGTGTCCGCGGGGTCTTAAAAAGTATTAAAAGTTGATAAATCAATTTAGCGAAAATTAAGGCTATTAAAAAGTATTAAAAAGTATTAAACTGTATTTTCCAAGGTATTAAGAAGGTCCACAGCAACGACAACATGAAACACCCTTTAATTTACTGCAACGACATGTCGGGAAACCCCCTCAAGGCGGCCCCATGCATAGCGTGCTGTCAAATGCTGCTTCTTAGTTTAAGTTTCGTTGCCTTGCTCTGCTCTGGGGGGGGGGGGGGGGGGGGCACTGATGGGGATCAGAGCTGTCCGGTCCCACATGCTAAGTGCTAGCCAGAAAGTCGCGGCGTTTAAGTCCCGACTCTCCCGATGGCCAATCCGTGCCTCCCCTGACTGCACATTGCTGACACACACCGCTGCAGTGCAGGCTCTCTGCACGGAGGAGCCACGGAGCAGCAGCGGAGTCCGGGTGATGCTGCTCCTCCAAGGAAGAGATACACGTTCACTAAGCCAGAAAAACTATACCCGGTCACAGAGATCTGCTATTTTAAAGTAAAGTCAACACATATCAACCCTAAATATAGTCTATATTAAGAACGAGAAAAGTCTTAACATATATATAATTTTTTGTAAACATATGACAAATGTGCGAGGGTGATGACGTCAGAGCGTCGTCCTATGTGCCGGGGATTAGCCCAATTTAACCCCTGGGTATTTGTGAGGGAGCTCCTATATGGCATTAGCCCCGCTGAAGCTCACCACAGTTTAATATATTTCCTAGTTCAAAGTTCTGTCAATTGTTTTGTTTATTGTCAAATACTGGTTTCTGAGGAGTTTTACTGGAATGAAAGAGCACAAAGTGTGTCTACAGAAGCAAAAAAGCAGCATACTGCATTAAACCTGACCTTGACAGAGAGGTTGAAGTTCATGTGGAGAGGAGGCTCTCCTACTACTTTCTAATGGTTTCTTTTTCTAATAAACCTGGCATTGGGTTGGTCACACAATTAATTCTCTTGTGCTTTGTTCTATCTGAATTATGATAAGGAGTTATCACAAACTGTTTAGTTGTGCTATCTTACAATCAATACTGTATATAGTAAATGTGAGGTAAAGTGTGTTGCCAATGTAACCGGTTAGAACTCGAAGTTGCGATGAGGTCTTAAAATGTATGGAAAGGGTCTTAAAAAAGGTCTTAAAAGGTATTACATTTGACTTCAGGATTCCTGCATATACCCTGAAAAATATACTTTGGCGGCCGTTAATATACCTGGGCGGCCCGCCCAAGTAAAGTCTATGTGTGGGAAACCCTGGTTATGCTATGACGTCTTCGCAAAAGGTCTCAGTAGTGTTTTGAAGTGAGAAGTTGTCCGTCAGCCCGTGAGTCGGACCCCCCCCCAAAATGAAAACTCTTCGGTTCTCCACAAATTACACAAGTCACCCAAATCAGCGTTAAAAAAGCGGGAGGCGCTGAAAAGCGACTAATTTGCATGCATGAGATATATATAATTTTTACCATCAATATTTACATATTTTACTGTTTTGTTTGTCTTGTTTGACGATAAGTAATAAGGGTGTTATGAGTCAGTTTCTGTGCAGTAATGCGTTAGCATTTTTCGCTCATTGCTAATTCAGAGGCTCAGTGTTAGCATTGTGGGGATTTAAAAAAAAAAAAAGATCTGTTAGCTGAGTTTCTTCCCGTTACATGGATATAAAACATTCATAGTTTATTAAATATTAAGATGCCCTCAGACACTGTTTCATGCAGATGACGCGTTTTTCCACCGGGGGCGGGGGGAAGGGGTAGAACAGGTTAAGAAATTGTAAACACCAGAGACAGATTGGTGACCAATCCAGGGCTTGGTTCCAGCTCCTCATGACCATGAACCGGTCATGTGGTTTCAAAAAACTGATTATCATATGATCTTATACGTCTAGTTGGAAAATAATACAACTAACCGATATAGCTACAAAGGATTGTTAAAGATAAGGTTGGAACACCAACTGGGCAAAGCAGCCATTAGCTTCTAGTGAAGTAGTTGGTTTACCGTGTGTTGATAGATTTTTCGAACTTAAATTCATTACAAATGTGCACCAATTAAGTACAATATCTCCTCACCTCAGTTTCGCATTATTACTAAATCCAAAGGTTGCTTTAATGAAACTTATGCAAGTGTAAGAATATCACTGGATAATGCAAATAATAACATGCTGTAGACAAGTCAGAAAATCTAAAGGATTTTTCGCGAGGTAGTTTTAAGAACTAAACCCCTACAGAAAAACTCCTTCCAATATTCGTCAAGATATTTCACCCTCAATAGGTAAAACTCCATAGCCTTCATCAGGGACATAGATATTTTACTGTAGAAGAAAGTTGTCCACCAACTGACTTTGAGCCATTGAGCCACAATGCTTTTGCGAAAAAGGAGATGTTTCTTAACTGCATGTGGCACCGGAGTTACCACAAACTATGATAGCCTAGTTCTTTTAGAAAGAGATGCTTATTGATGAAATGCATTGATATCTGTCAGAAAAAAAAGTGAAAGTAGCATTAACTTGTCTTAACCATAAAGGTAACAGATAAAAAAAACATCTATGGTTAGAAAAACTATTTTACCAGGTAGGGAGAGTCAATACCAAGATGCAATATGGTAAATGAAGGATCTAATGCCCCAACAAAATCAAAGTATAATACTAAATCAATTGTATAGCGCAGCAACATAAGAAAGGTTAAGCCTCTTAGGAGTTGGTTATCTCTTATCTTATCTATGTCAAATAATAGGTAGTGTGTTGTAACAATGTCTGTGTATAAATTCTGTGGTTGCATGCCTCTGCAACAGCTCAAAGTTGATCATATTCTTTTTCATACCCATATTGTTATCTGTACAATTCTGGGTGATAGAGCAGTGAAACACAACAGTGTAGAAAAAGAAAAGACTGTATTTAGTTGAATGATATCCAGTTGTAACTAACCTTGAAGAAGGTCATGGTGGAGCCGTCCTCCACCACCCCGTATTCTATCTTTGTCTGCTTGGCCAGGTCGTCAGCAGAATCGATGGGCGACTCCATCCTCTCCACGGTGAGGAAGGCCGCCAGGTTCGCCGTGTAAGAAGAGATGATGATGAGCGTGAAAAACCACCAGATTCCTCCTACAATTCTGGTGGAGAGGGCTTTGGGCATGAGCTCAGATCCTGAACGAGAGGAGCAAAGGAGGGTGGTGAGGCCCGGGACAGCATCAGGCTGGGGAGGGGGCAGCACTCTGCCTGGATCACACACTCGCATTCACAGAAAGTGGGCAGAGTGGGCAGCCTCATGGGTTGACGTTAGCTTCCTGCGTGCTAGTGACTGAGTGACTGTGTGTCATTACTGCACCGCCTCTTCTAAAACTAATATTTATTCACTCAGTCACTCCGCCAGAAAGTGCTGAAGGCAATACACTTCTCCAAAGTTACTTCTGGAACTTGGTGATCTACTGCTGGCAAGCTAACCGCTAACTTGCTAGCTAGTTATTTTTGAGTTTGCCAACGAATTCATCTTGCCAATTTGATTGCTGGACAAACATTTAAAGCAATCTTTTGGAGATTCACTATTCGAGACCTTACTGTCACAGGTTGTTATCTGTCATTATTGATTGATTGCTAACGATACATGAGCTAGCCCTGAGTGCTAACACAGAGGCAGAGAGCTAGTGTCACTTAGAATATGGGATGGACTGTAAGAAGCTGGTACTGCCATAAGGCTTATCCCAAAACCAAAAAACAAATCACTTTAACAGTACTACTAGTGCTGTGACAGTATACTATTCTATTACAGGGTTTAATAAAATTGGATTGCACACAGCTAAAATGATAACTTCTCCCTATTTCAGATTCTTCAGCTCTCTGTTCCCAAAAAAGAGGATATCAACCTATATTAATGATTTACTTCACTTGCAAATGACTGCATTGGTTGTGGCCATTTTTACAAAATTAATGTATTTGGTTTAGAAACATATCTGACATTATTGGTGGTTTAACAATATAATGTTGTTTAGCTTTGCACAGCATTAGTTACTTATTTTTCCTTTTACAGTTAATGTACCTGTTTAACATTCAAGTTTTACTCACAATGTATGCAGAGCATTAGGGAGCATGTGTGTCTGGGGTAGAGTATAAGGTAGGGAGTTTTGTTGTCCAAAGAAAAGGAGGTGGACCTGGGTTATATCAGGACTATTGTCCTCAAGCGGCTTAAGCTATTGAAAGCTGGGATTTCGCACATTCACTCGAAGCCGATAAAGAGTCAGAGAGATAGGAGGTTAAGAACTCTGTACTCCACTCCCTTTTGTGAGAGACTACCTTTCATCAAACTTTTTCTGTCTCTCTCGCTGTCCCCTGAGTGAGCTGTCTAGTAGAGGGAGGATGCAGCGAGAGACATGACAGTCACCTGCAGCCCGAGCCCATTGCTATTGATACTGCAATAGAGAACCGCAGTGACGCGTCCTAAAACCCGGAAGTAAGTTAGCATTTTTACCACTTCCGGTTCCTTCGTCAAAAAGCAATGCAATTTCTCCATAGGGTTTTGGAAAATAGCTCCAAATAAGGTCTGTGTTTGACACAAAATTAAGAGATAGATCACGTTTTGTTCTACCACATTAAATACATCAGCAGTGACCCCGCTGGTGATTTCTGAAGAGTTTACGTGTCGGAAAAACGATGGTTGTTAACAAGTGGCATTAGTGGACTACAGAAATGGTCGAGGCCGTTGTACGTCATTACGCCGATTACGTAAACACTCCCGCTAAATTTCTTTCCCCCTGTGTTCTGCTTGAAAGAGAGTATATGCCTATCTTAAGTATCTGTAGTATCCGGGCTGCACTGTTGTACGTGTCCTGACTTGTAGTGGTTCTCTCCTCTATCTACACTCTTCTTGTCATCTTTGTAAAAAGATATTAGACTGGTAATGGACAGAGCCATGACTTCTAGTTAACTTCAGCGTGGCTAAAATGAAATGCTTTGTTAAAATATGCAAGCGCGCGAAAGTCAGTTGAGGCGATCTTAAGTTGGCGTGACGTTGAGTAGTGCGACCCTGCCGTTCTAGCTTGTAGTTCCTTTATAGCATAACGTTAGCATTTTGCTTCTGGCGACTAGATTTATGATTCGAAAATTATAAAAGTAGCGTAGATATGTGGAGATTATCTGGCTGAACAAAACGTGATCCCTCTCTTAAATGTGTTTCAACCACAGACCTTATTTTGAGCTATTTTCCAAAACCCTATGGAGAAATTGCATTGTTTTTTGACGATGGAACCGGAAGAAGTTTACTTCCGGGTTTTAGGACGCGTCACTGCGGTTCTCTATGGAGAGGGAATGACAGCATGGAGTGGGGGGGGGGGGGAGGCATGCCTCCGACTGTTTAAACCCAGGAGTACATCATGTATTTAGGAATACATTGGCTTACTTACCTGTTGAATCATAACTGATTGCACACACCATGCTGATATCATACAATTACCATTGGTTGAATTCATTAACATGAAAACAATTGTCTTTTCACAAGTAGCTGGAGGTGTTTACTGTCAGCATGCTCATATAATGGACCATGGCACTACACCTACTCTTTTGTAGCACCATGATGCCACTTTTGAATTATAGGGTGTTAAATTTATATATTTGGCAGTTTTAGCCTTCAAACCACAAAGTATGTTGATTATACATTGATTAAATCACTGAATAGTTTTAAAGAAGATATACTGTATATCTCAGATCTGATGTTTTTTAAAGAACCAAACATATCTGGAATGGTTTCAACATAATATGTATTTGGTAGATGGATCATAGCTCTAATTTGCAATATGGTTAGGCATTTCTCATGCCAAAATATTTTACAAATAAATTAACTGAAAGTGATTTAGAGTTTAGGCAATAATTGTGTGATTTCAACATAAAGACCCATCCTACTGCTATTCACACAGAGCCCCCCTTAGAAAACAAATGTTTGGTTGTACCTCTCATAGAGTGGTGCAGGAATTACTTATTATTTAGCACTTCCGAAGTCAACGTTTTTTTTATAGTTTTTTGGTTAAAAAACTAAAATAAGGTCTGTGGTTAACACAAGCTTAAGATATGAAGCTTTTTTGTCCTACAGCATGACATGTGTCATAAAAACGGCTGTTGCTAACAACTGACTAACTCAATTATAAACATCATCAAGCCGAACATTAGTCGCCTTTAGCTTAGCGGTTGTGAAACACAACCTTGCAAACGTGATGTAGTTCATTTATAGCCTAACGTTAGCTTTTTACTTATGGTGATTGCTGCTGCAACGCAAACATTTCCCAAATTGAGATCAATAAAGTACATTTTATCTTATCATAATGTGTGGAGATTATCCTGCTGAACAAAACGTGTAAGTATCATAAACTTGTGTTGGCCAAAGAGCTTATATTCTTAAAAAAATCTAAATCCAATGTAAAAATCCCATTGCTTTTTGTCGAGGGAGCTCTTGCGATGCTAACTTTTGGTTCGGGTTAGAACTACATCATCACTGCCTCACTCTATTAGCCACCAGCCATCCAACTGTCAGAAGTAGCTCCACCACAGTATGGAAGTCACCCAGCACTGGCAACAGCCACCCACTCTGCCCATTCATAAAACCACAAACACAAATCAAGGTAGCAGGCATGAACACAAACATATTCATCAGTTCTGTGAGCAGAGGATTCTGCATATTCTGTTATCAGACGCAGGTATGTTTAAAACATGTTACCAGCTCCATGCTTCTTTTCCTTTTCCCCCTCAGAAACCAGAACAGAAAAGAAAAGAGGGGCAACCCACTCAGAGGAGTGAGTTGACCCAAACAGAGCCTGGTTGGTGCTGACTGTCATGTACCCAAGGTAACGTCATGACCAAACAGCACATCCCACAGTTTTCTGGGGGGCGGGGCAAGCCTCGGGGCAGGGGAGCCTCTCTACAGTGCAGAGCTCACGGTGCCATGAAGACACCGTGAGGTCAGTCTATCCCACCGCCGTCTGGGCCTCAGCCAAATCTTCTCAACTGGTCAACCCTACAAGTATGTGCTGCTAGCTGGTCAAACAAACAACACTACTTTATTCTCTATTCGGAGTTGCTAAAATGCATGACATTTACAAAGATCTTACACGGATTCTGTCAAACCAGCCATCATTTTGATGTCAAATCATTTGCATCCTAGGATTCAAATAAATACAAATCTGTAAGAAATATTAGTAGCTAATTTGGGGATATTAGTACGCATGCAGTATACAGTAAGTTAGCATGCAACCAGCCAACAAGGGATACGTTATTAGTTACTTATTCCGAAGAAAGATTGTCTATAGACTTAAAGGGTCACTTCATCCAAAAAAACATTTTCTAACTTACCTCTCCTGGTATGTTATCATGCAGATATTTTCTTTTCACTCACCTACTTCAACGGTAGAGGCCACATTTGGAGTGGATTATTCAGACTGCTAGGAACACTGTTTGAACATATAATTAATTAACAAATACTTTAAGGGCCTCTGAATGAAATCTGTTGAAAAAACTATTTAACCTTGATTTGTTTAACAACTTTTCTATGGTTGAAAATAAACGTTCACAAGTAGTTATAGTTTAATTCAAAAGGATAATTTTAAAACTCTGTGGTATTAATTCATAAAAAACATTGTGTTTCACTATAAGGTCTTCAGTTGATTTTGAAAGTATTATATAAACAGTTTTACCATCATGAATCCAAAGTTTTATCCTCTCCACAAATATAAAAATGAATATTCAAAAAGTATTTCATGGTGTTTTCTGATCAATGAAAGCTAATGTTTGTTGTCCAAGGACGTTACATAGACCGGGCTTCTTTTGCGGATTGATATGACTGCACACAGTCCCTTTATCCTCCTTAGCAACGTTTTTTAGCAAAGAATTAACAATCTCTGTTATATCCAAATTGACCAATCAGAATCAAGTATTCAACCAAGTTGTTTAATAAAATATTCTAATGAATTTGTTCAATACTGCGTTAGAGCTAAGGCATTATTGTCAAAGAAAGGTATTCAAAACGTGGGGGTATACAACCCAAAACAAATCTTTATAGCTGGATGTGAACTGACCCTTTAAAGCAGCTTTGACTATGGCAGCTAGTTATTTCTTTGCACTGTCCAGATGCTGTGACACATACACTTTATACCATGCTTTCCAAGCCCTACAATCATCTACCTGCTTATTTGTTACATTGACAACATTTAAAAATGCAACATATCTCTCATTCTGGCATGCATTGTATCATTAAAATAATAACATTCCTTTTTCTTATAAACTCTTTCTCAGTCTTAAGATGCGAACTAGTTGAGAAGATACGGCATTGGTTTGGCAGACGGGCCTAAATTCACATTCAATCTCAATCATTCCTTCAATATCAGGTATCCTGGGAAGGGGGGGGTACACTTACCTGTTCGAATGCTGTAGATAGGTGGGGGAAGGTAGGGGAGGGGTTAGGAAAAGGGTAGCATGCAGGTGCACCATCCTCATTCATCGATCACATCACTCAAATTCCACTCAGTCCATTCTGCTGGACTCTACCAGAAAAGCATCTAGCATCATGCACAGAGGCCCCCATGCATGGTCATGGGCCTGGTCCAAGAGCAAGGTTTGACCCCCAGCAAAAAGTGGGACATGTGCTAGAAAAAAGGGGACAGGCAGAGGCGTCTACCTTGCTGCATGAGAGCTCCAACTCCAAACCAGAAACTATTTAGCAGGGTGAAATTGTTTTCCACTACATCCGAGTCGGGGTTGCAAGGGTGGGGGTTATACCACTCGTAGGGACTAAACCTGTGACATTAACAGAGAACACACACACAGATGTTTATTGCAGTTGCATAAAGACACAGTTGTCATCCTACCTGGGGAGACAGGAGAGAGAAAAACAACGTTACTTAGTCATATGAAACACTTTAAACCTGCCGGAGGACACGTCCCTGATAAAGAAGCCCTGCTATGTTTTCGTGAACATAGCTTAGAATGCTATTGCTAACTGGATTAGTAAATTAGAAAATGAATTATTATAAAATGATGATTAGGATTTATTTACTGAATAATCTATTAGTCAAAATAAAGCCTCAAAAATGTCTGCTCACCTGAATCTCTCTTTTCCGTTGTTAAATTGTAATAAGATAAGATCCTTGGCCCGATTTTAACACCAGTCATATTCCAAAGGTGGCTTCTCATGTAGGAGTGCTCATATCAAAGGCAGTTCCCCTCAGTAATGTAATCGATAGGGTCTGAAAATAACTCCATTGTCAGCCAAGAAAAGAACTAATAATCCTTATAATCTTGGAGGCGCATTCATATTCAGCAGATCAAGCGGTTAATTCCCATCATGCCCACGCCGGCCCGGCGCTCCCCTTCACTCGACACACTCCTCAAGCAGAGAGATTTCTCATTTATTCATATCAAATAAAAGTGACATTACATTAGTACAGGTTGATTGGTCTACAATTAAGCATTCTGACCTGATTTGGTTTGGGCTGGGGTAGAGGGGGAACTGGGGCCCTATCTTGACTCAAGCTGTTAAACAGACTCAAGGGTTTGAATAATCAAATTACAATGCATAATGTAGACTTACTGCACTGGAAGTCCAAAGCGGTAACCTTGAGTGCATGTAACATCTGCACGCAGGATAATGCAGATGAAAGTGCTACATCGCCGGGTGTCAAGGTTTTATTCCATTGTCCTCTGTTATAATACAGTAGTACTTGGTAGAATACTGTTATACACGACTCTACATGAAGACGTATGGCTGTATCGATGAAATGACAGCATCATAACTGTACGCTGTCATTGACTAATGGGCTCTGCCATTATAATGTGGTTAGCAGTGGTGTTTCTTTTCACCCCTATAACACACGGGAGGATATTGTGTGGTGTAGCTCAAGGACCCCTGAATGTCCCCCTTATTTCTCTTTTAAGAGAATCCTTGGCCTTAAATCAATCTGTCCACTCACTCAATTTGCCCAGATTTGCTTGCTTGTCAATTTGCAATGCCAAATTGAGTTCATCTGAACTGCGACCTTGCCGTGGCATGTGTGACCCAATCTCTTGCGCAGAGGTCTCCGCGTGTGTTTCCTCCAATCATGTCAGGAAAAGCCAATTACAGCTCGCCATGAACATGGATGAGCGAAGTTGTCAGCGATGTGCCGGATCGTGGCGGGCTGGACCGCTGCTGGTTGGGTCACAGAATGCTAAACCGTTGCCGTTTACAGCAGACACCACGGCTTAACCCGTCTCTTACTGTGGCCTCATCTGGCTCGCCTGCTGTCATTTTGATCCAATTACACTGCCCTTACATTATCTCAGATCATCTGTGCTGCAGAGGGAGAAACTTTGAGCAAGGTCAGTGCAGAGATAAGCTCGGGCGGAAAAAGAACGGCGGGGAATTCACCAGCAGCGCAGAAACAATGTGAGGCTTTTATCTTCCTACGGGGTCAGGGTCACCCAGCAGAAAGCTCCAGCGATGATGGGCACGATAACGCCAATGTCAGAGGAGATGAATCAACAGCGAGAGAAAAAAAAAAAATCGGAAAGTAAGATTACATTATTACACACCAACACAATATGTGGTGTTGTGGCTTGGACAATGTTAATGAAATTCGCAAGCTTAATATTTTTTGTACACTTACAATTAAAACTGGCAAAAAATGTTGGGCAACATTTTCAGGCTCAACCAATATGTACAAGTCATATTTGTTAACTCTGGTATACCCTACATCAGGGGTTTTCAAAGTGTGGGAAGGTGAGCCTCCCCTCAGAGAACATGAGAACAGCCGCGCCCCCCCTCCCAATTATTATTGCTATTATTATTATTGTTGTTGTTGCTATAATGCAGGGGTATTCAATTGCATTTCAAAGAGGTCCAGTAAGAGAAAATGTAATTAAATGCTCTGTTTTCGCTGTCTATCTTTCTCTTTTTTGAGCACGCCATTTGAAATTACTCACTGCTGTTTCTCTCTTCTTGTCTCGTCTCTGTGTGTGTGTTTGAATCTATCGTGCTGACTCACTGACTGCACCGATTTGATTGGCTGAGTAGCGTCACCTCCTAAAAACATTACAAAATAACTTTGTAAAAACCTTTTTATCTTTATGTTTTAAACATTTTTTTTTAAACATTTCTTTAATTTTCAACATCGTGGATAAATCCTTATATGCTCGCGGCATCACACTGAACATCAACTTTGCCTCCTTATTACACTCACCCCTACTTTAGTGCTGGGAACAATGAGTCTGCATCTTTGATGCGCACAGGCGGATGATGCGGGGATCAGAGTCCTGCATCGGGTCGGGTACCCGACGGGTGACCCGCAAAAAAAGTGATTCGCGGGTGGTATTTTTTCTAACATTTTTTTCCGGGTTCGGTTCTGGGTAAAACAAAGAATATGCAGGTCGGGTCGCGGGTGTTGCATAATAAATATATTTAAATAATAATAATTGTATTTAATGTTTAAAGATTCCTCAGACCTCTCCCCCGCGGGACTGCGCATAATCATAACCTCTGCACCGCATCAGTCTGCTGCTGAGCGCACCACATTCTAAATGGCTGAGGTGAAGCTCTCTAGCGGAGAATACAGCATTGTAAATAACTCTTCCTCAAGAGCAAAATCCAACGTCTGGGAGGCTTTTGGTGTCATCCTAGATGGAGAAAATAACCAACATCCCACGCTTTTTGAGCCAAATACGCAACTGCGTGTGTTAATAATTGCATGTTTTCACTGCTCCTAGGATATGCAGGTTCGGGTCGGTTTGCGGATCTTTTGCCGACGGGTCGGGTCGGTTTGCGGAACTAATTGGAAATATGTTCGGGTGGCGGGGCGGGTTCGGTATTGCACGTCGCGGGTGCGGGGCGGGAGCGGGTCTTGAAAAACAGACCCGTGCAGGACTCTGGCGGGGATGCAATGTAGACAGGAATAAACGCAGATCATCCTCTGGCTGCAGCCTTGACCGGTACTTGCTTTTGATCAAAGTCAATGCGGAAAACCCGCACTCACACAGGTAGGTGGAGGTGAAGGGAATGAGCACTTTTACAACCTTTTTGGCGAGGTGGGGGAACTCGGTCTCCACAGACAGCCAAAAGTGTGCAAGTGACACTTTACTCATCTTGTTCTCGTTATTTTTTTTCTTATGCTGCGCCTCCCCTGAAGCTCTCTGGCGCCCCCCCAGGGAGGCGCGCCTCACACTATGAAAACCGCTGCCCTACATGGTATATAACGGTATATATTTGATCTAAGACTCAGTGGAGTGGTGCAGAAACGATTCCTGAAACCGGGAAATGAATTAGCATTTGACCACTTCTGATTAATTCCACTTGAAGCCAATGGTTTTTGAACGTGTTTGTAGTAAGAAGCCTCCAAGAAGATCTTTGGTTTTTAAAAGTCTAATAGAATTACACGTTTCCCTTCTAGAAAAAAAAAATGTAAATAAACAGTGGCTAAATTAACTACTACACGTCATCACGACGAACATTAGCAATCTTTAGCTTAGCGGTGCTGATTACTTATGGCGATTGCATTTACGCGCGAAGGGGGTGACAGACTTGACAAAGACTGGATTCGTGGACTTGCTCAAAAACGTGGACGTACTGTATATCTCTGATGCACAATCTCTTGTCGATTTCTCTCAAATATATATATATATATGTATCATAAGCTTTTTTTGTACATCAAACAAAATCTAATCACATTGATTTTTGATGAGGGAACCCTATGTGATGCTAACTCCTTGGTCGGCCTACAAAAATACATCATCACTGCACCACTTTATACCTCAGTTGTGTTTTTGCCTCAAGATTCTGAAAAGAATATAAAAGGTGCATGGGATTCAGAGGAGCATTCAAACCACATGATGTACTGTACCTTTAATATGAGCACTCATTAACTAAATGTTTAATATTCAAAAGACAAAATACACTTTGATTTAAGGAAAAAGAGAACTTCATATCAGTATTATGAGTAATATTCATATAGAAAAATTATAATTCTGGATGACATTTCTGATTGACTACTGTCACTTAGCTAAACCTCTGCTTTTCGCAAATAAAATCCCTTCATGTGTATGATGTAGGGAATTCCCCAAAGTGTAACAAGGTGTTAATGCACAGGCTTTAGCAGAGGTGTGATGAAGGTTTTTTTGTTTCATCACCTGCGCCAGAAGCAGCTGCAGTGCGACTGATGTCATTAGAAGGAACATAAAATAAGCGATAACCGGTGACATTAACATCAGTAACTGGAGATATCAGGGCAGGTGGCAACACAACAGAGGGATCATGTGGTGTTAGCAGTGCACCTGTGTGGAATAGGCCTATCGGTGGCGAGGAGAAGCTGCTCTAACTGTGTGTACGTCAGTCCCAGTGTTCTGTCACTCACTCGTACCAACAGTCAGTCACACAGCGCAGCACGAACACAAGCATACATAGATAAAATGTGTAATGTGTACACACACAGAAACAGTATATTAATGCACAGTGGAACTCCTTGTCAATTGTGTGCTTCACTATACTAGACGGTTTAGTCTCACAAAGTTTCATGAAATTAGTTTGACTTTTAAACATACAAATTATGAATGTGAACAGAAGTTGGAGAAATACATTTCCTCACCATTAAAGGATTAAATGGAGAGCATGCTGTCAATACACCTTTTTACGAGTAAATAAGCAGATTGTCCAAAGAAATATCACTGCGCCTGTTTTATGCAAATGCCTGATGTATGTTTACAGTTTAGTGGGTAATAACACCTTGAAATGGATTACTTTTTCTGCATAGATCAAAAGCAAAAACAGTGAGACATTGTTCAGGGACACAAAGCTTGGTAGGGTTAAGGTGCGGTGGTAGGGGGGTTAAAAAAAACAAAAACCTAAACTATAATCGTCCCCTATGCTCAACCAAGTAGCTAGGTTATCCATGTTGAGCCCTCACATTATCCCTTTATATGTCCCTGACAAAATAGTTACTGTGCCTTAACCTGACCAAACTTTTACCAAATCGTTGGTTAAAGGCACTTTTCTTTCCATGGGGCATCGGACTCATATTAGTGTTCTCTAGAACACTAATATGAGTCCTTTTTTAATGCAATAAAAAAGCAGACATTTAGCCGTTTAATTTGGCAGTTTTGTTGGAAAACATATATATTTTAAGATGATATTGATCAGTATAGACATCATACAGACAGTATAGACCTAAAACCTATAACTGTATTCACCGGTTTCAGTCACTGGTCCTAAACATTTTAGTTTATCTAGCAAGAGTATTTTATTGTATACACTTTTGACTGTCTTTTATGTTCTTCTACTGTACAAGTTCCTTGTGCATTTTTAAAAAAGATTTTTTTTTACTGATCGAATTCTGAACCATGAACAACAAACCAGTTTTCCTTCTTGGTCAACCATGATAAAACCATATGCTAGCATATTGTATTTTTAGATTTGGTTCACTTTCTTACCCCTTGTTGAGTCTATCGATGTAGATAGTATAGTGGTGTTTTAAACGGGCATTTCTTCTGTATAATGTAGCCTCAGTGACAGCTGTTGACTAGAACAGCAGGGAAACTCTTTCCAATAAGATTTGGGCCTGTTGAATTCCTGTGGTGAGCAGTATAAACTAAATTCCAGTCATCTCCATTTTATTCAACCAAGGCACCAAAACTATTTGCATGGCCACGGGGGAGGAAGATATTTGACGTGTACACTTCCAGGGTAGTTCAACCACAGAGGCTCTTATCACCTGACAAGACATGTTAAAATGCTCTTGTCACATATATAATGGTAGAGGAATGTAATCTCTTCTGTTCACATTACATAATCTGCCTTTCACATTTCATGAAATTCAGTGAGAGTGCTTATGCTACACTCTACATCAACCACATGCAGCTGTAGCCCAGCATGCATTGTGTGTACAGGAAAAAAAGAAGGAATAAAGTGAAGGGGGGAATTCATACACTTACCCAAACACTTACTTATAAAGATATTATATACAGATAGGTGCATATTCTGAGCCAACTTAGATGACAGTTGCCGCTTTTTATTTTCGTGTGTGATCATATTGCCAGTAACATCAGAAAACACATGTGCGTTAACGGTAAAACTGTCAGGTCACGGCTGCAAGAGAGCCGATGTCTCCTGAAAGTTTTAGAGTTAACATGAACTTATTTTCCTCTTTTTTTCTTTACCATGCTTCAAATGGCAGCCACAAGCAAGAACCACGAGATCACGAGTCAACCGTCAAAGTCATTGGTCTAGGTTTAATCTGAAAGAGTTGTCAAAGCAGAGACACTAAGAGAAAAGACAACTTGTGCAAATCCTATTTTAGATGGTTTCATCAGCCACAGGATTCTTAAAGTTACATAATAAACTGTTGAGTGGATAAACACAGAAGCAAATACTGTAATAAAGAGCTGCTTGTGTTGATAGATACAACACCTACTAATCCAATCTATTCAAGGTTTTTTGGTCACTCAGTCAACCCTAACCCTAGAAAACATCTCTGATTTTTTATAGGTGTTTATGTTTTAATCTAAAGCTCAGTTTTATATCATGCATTTTATTCTTTTACCAGGCTTTTGACTATGAATCAGATAAATAAAAGACCAAATGAACAGAGTTCTTTGCCTTCAATTACCAAAACCACAAATCCAATTACAAATGAGTTCTAGCACTTCTTAGTGAATGTTCTTTACAAACAAACTTTGCAGAACTTGGGTTTATTGTCTTTAAACACTTGCAATGCCATTTGAACTGCAAACAATTAACTGCAGAGAGAGACCTAACATTGTAAAACATAGCTCCAATTTTAAGAAAAAAAAGTTAGGTGCAGAAGTGACAAAGTGAGTCATTTACAGAAAAAAACCCAAATGTCTGATTTGGTGGGGTAAAACAAAACACAACGCCTTTAAAAGCCTGCATAGGAAAGTCATCTGTAGACGTATATTTAGATAAGGATTGTCAGTGGCTATGAACACCTTGGAAGCTTTACAATTAATGGGGTGAGGTGACAGCCACAAACTCCTTTAAACCAGATAATTGTTGTTCTGACGTTTGTTTTCCAGTTGTCGTGCTTGAAGCAAGGTGAAGGAAAAAGAAGAGACGGCATGAACTCTGAGACATTGGGGATAGTGAGGGGAAGGTGGTAGAAGGGCAGCAGTGTTCACACCGAGAATGACAAATCCCACACACACTTACGCCAACACATATCCATATGAGAGCACAAGCATTCTGCCACTCTCTCTGACATGTACACACAACCCTCGAACGGCTGATAGGCCTACAACTTCTCTATCTAAGGTCTGGTGGTTTAATTGTGTGTGTATGAATTTCCTGTGGTTTCATTACTGATACCAAAAATATGCCAGGAGCAGAGGTTGCACTAGACTTTTTCGCTGCCCGTCATTTTGACGGACAGGATCGTAACATTTCCGTCAAAATCCAGTATTACCGGACGGCCTTTACACAACTCTGACGAGGGGGGGGGGGGTTGCGAGAGAGCACGCTCGTGAACTGTCAACGGGGTAGGCGTGAACTGTTAGCGCTGTGTAGCCCACTGCACCTTGCTGAAGCGCGCACAGCGTCAAGCAAAAACTTGCAGACATTTAAATGATTTGTACGGCAAAGTTAGGTTTGGAAACGGTATCATTTCCTTTTTGGCGGGCATGCATAACACGGCATAACACCCAAGCCTCGCTGCGGGGAAACTTTGGCGCTGTTCCGAGTTTGTTCTAATCTGTCAAAATGACGGAAAATATTCTGTTAACGCGACCTCTGGCTAGGAGTAACCCAGCAGCCAAGCACCAACTGAATTGGAAACTTGAAAAAGGCAAATATTCATGTGATCCTTAACGGTTAAACAGCATTTAGCATTTTACACAGCAATGGTGTTAGGGCTGAGATTTGATACATGACTGTTGATTAGTGTCAGCACTGTCACTGAGTGGAAGGCTTTTACTGTGTGAGAGTGCTCAGGATGCAGATCCTGTGATTACTGAGATGGGCCTGCTGTTAGTCCGATGGGCGGGGCTAAGTGATGGAAGCTAAGCATGTTTCTGTCTGTGTGTGAGGCTGTGATCACTGGAAGTGACATGTTACCTGGCTATGACAAACAGCACACAACTGACACCCAAGTAAGCCAGCAGAATATACATCCAGATATCGGGCGACAGGGGGTTGAGGAAGGAGAAGACCCCAGGGTTGGTCCCGTTTGGCTTGCGGTACAGTATACTTATACCCAGCGTCATGAAGGGTTTGGAGAAGTCGATAACCTTCTCTCGCACGTATGTGATGGCGAGGGGAGCCACTGCAAGATCAGCTCTCTGTCAACAGGAAACATAAAAACAGAAGAGAAATAGGCTATAAGTCACAGGCACAGGAAGGATTTAGAGGCAATCCAATTAAGAAAACAGGGTCTTTACACACTACAGAGTCTGTCCCAAGGCACTTAGCAAGACATTTAAAGCCTTTTTCTCTTTGCACACATCAAGTATACTCTCGCTAGTAAACTCAACTCCCCCTGGAGCCTAAATCAAAGTATTCATTTATTTGCTATACCTACTTTCTGCTTTTGTTGGGATAGGTGCGATCTGTAGACTATCATAGCTCTATACTTTATACGATGCTTTGGGATGTGGGGAGACATATAGAAGAGGTCCCCATTGCTTTAGAGGACAAACAAAACTAGAGCAAAGACTTTGGAATAATTTTTATGCGGTTGTTGGACTGTAGGGAACTTTTGGTTTTGCTTTTTTTCTAAGGTCTTGTTATAATAACTAGACTATAAGTCCAGTCTGGTCCACGATATTCTTGTACAACAGCAACGTACTTTGACTTAAATAGGCAAAACAGGATGCTTTGCATATGACTATTGAGAACATTTTAGCATAACTTTATTGGACCCTGTCTTAATAATCATGACACCCAGTATAGAATGGAGAAGTATTAACTGTTGGAATCTGTTTGTACTCACAATTGTTAAATCTTTCTTAGGCCTTGACACTCAGTAACAACATATTTTGGATTGTTTTAACATTGTTTCCAAAAAAAAATGAATGATAGAACAAACCAGTTCTGCTTTCCGGTGTGGCCAACAAGATAAAGAACACATGGACAAAGCACTCTTTACTCAGACTAATCAGACTCTTGCCAAGTGCCTGCACTCTGTGATTCTGCGTCCTTGATACACCACTTTTATAAAAAAAAAAAAACAATTGGTACTAGATTAGCATTGTGCATTGGTAAATTCTGGCCACTGCACCTTAACTTTGTCAGTAAGGCATCCAATCATCACCTCAAACACAACACCTCGTAGCAAACCGGTGTGTTTTTCTCTTTACTGCTCAATGATACAATTTTTCAGCAAGCTTTTAGTCATATTCTGACAAATTCACCAAAAATCCTAAATATTAGAGATATTTAGGATTAAAGTACTTATCCACCCAGAGAGAAGAAAATATATGATAAGGATATACTTCTACTAGCTCATTGTGTAACAGGCAATGGTACTGTATATATTTGAATATCTCTACAACCCATGCCAATTCTGTGGACCTTGAGGTAGCGATGTTTTTTTTCAGTTGGAAGGTTGGGGGTTTTGATCCCGGTCCCTTGCCCAACAGGTTGCATGTTCTTGGGCAAGACCCTGAACTCGAATGTTCTCCCACAGGTATAGCCAATGATATGTGAACAGTAATCTCTCCTGACGAGCTGGTGGCACCCTGAACCTGCCTTTGTATGGGCAAATGGTGAATGTGTTGGAAAAGCTGTTTCACAAAGACTAGAGAAGCCCATACAAAGGCAGTCCATGTACCATGCTACATCTACTCAGTGTTTGAAACATATTCTATGCAATGCACTGCCACAGTTGCAACTCTTATTCCCAAGCAGACTGAAAATTACTAATACATCTGTCATTTGAAATGTTGATAATACTTCTGACATTTACATCGTGGGTAGTTATTGAGGGTGGATAATTTATGGAAGCAATTAACTTGAGACCTATTCTCACATTCTTTTTTTTGTTTGTCTTTGGCTGTGTGTGTGCAGAGAGCTATAATACTTTTCCACTGCAAGAACTTAACCCATTCCCCAGGTTTAAAATTACATGCACTTTTAATAACCTTGTGTGGCTTTGGTAGTAAGTTATTCCTACATCAATTACTGTAATGTTGAATATTTTTGTCTTTGCTTTTCATTATAATGTACATAAATATGTAAAACACTTGATATGCCATGGCAGGGCATATAAATCCAATCATGTGCCAGGCACCACCTGGAAGTATTTCTGCTAAATGTCTTATCTACTGAACCTGCTCCCTCTGAATGGCTTTCCCTCTACAAAACTAATGACATTGTTTTTTCCAAACTTACATTTTTGGTAATACTTGTTTTGGTTGTTTCTTTCCATAAATGTTCATACAACATAGATTTTTTTCCCCAAGTGTTGGTTTTCTGGTAGCTAAAGATGCATTGGTGAAATGCTGGGTACTGTTATGTAGTCATTCTTGATTGATGACCCATACCTTCTTTGAGGCACTTAACCCTAATAAACATCAAAAGAACCTGTTTCAGGTCACCTTCTAAACAATGCCATAATTTGGTCCAGTTACTCATCAACCAACCAACCAAACACAAGCAAAACAAAAGCAGATCCTTTGACAACTGCTATATCTGAGGTTATCTTTTGTCAAGAGTTACAGTTAATGGTTTGTTAAAGGGAATACTTTCCACCTTGTATGCAGTCTAGATTAGTCCAATCAGTGGTGATGGTGTAATCAATTGAAGCAATAAAATAGTGTTTGCTATATTGACTAAGAAAGTGAGGTTCGGACACAGAGGGTGCCTGCTGCCATTTCCTCTTACACGGACAATGCAGCCTCGGTCTTTCTTTGTGTAATTTCTCCGGTTGAACGCTTGAAAAAGTCAAATTAAATGTTCCATTGTAAAATGTATCCCCATCCAGTACATCCATATTTTGGGATGCCATTTTAACTGTTGAAAACTTTTCTAGTTTGCCATACAAAAAATAGTTGTGTTTTTGCTACCCGTATAGACAGAGACTACAAATCCAGGCTGAAATAGAGTGGTGGAGGAACAAGTCCTATACCGCAGAAATAAGTTAGCATTTTACAACTTCCGGTTTCCTTTCACGAAGTTAACGGTTTTGGCTTTTCTTTAGACACCTGAAATAAGATCAGTGGTTGACAGAAATTGAAGATATTTCCTCGTTTTGTTCGACAACATAAGATACGTCAGTAGATACCACACTGGTGAATGTCCGAAGCTTCTGTGTCATAAAAATGGTGGTTGCCAACAAGTGACTAAATAAACTAAGAAACCTCATCACGCTGACACAAGTCTGCCTTAAAGGGGACCTATCATGCAAAATGCACTTTGTGATGTCTTTTATACATACATATGTGTCCCCGGTGTTCCAGGGAACTCACAAAGTGTCAGAAAACACAACCCTCTCTCTTTTCCTCCATACCCAAATCTCTAAAAACGGGGCTGCAACGGATTTGATACAGGTGGATTTTTTATTTGCACCTTTTTGACGTAATGTAGGTGCACTCCGCCTGATTGGTCAACTCTCCACCAATCAGGGGAATGAGAGGTTGGGCCACGGCCACGGCCATTGCCCAACCTGTAATTCGCATATAGGCTGTCGGCAGGATACATTTCCCCAGTCACATCTGTGGTTTTGCCTGCTCTTGCCAGGATGTCTAATAGAGATAGATATTGCGCTGTTGTTGGCTGCAATAATCGTGACAAGGACAAAATACTGCATGCACTGCCGCCTCTGGAAAAAGCAAAGAATCTGTGGCTAGAGTTCATTTTCCAGGGAAATGTGCCAGAAGACTCCAGCAGATTTCTGCGTGTGTCTCCCTATATAAATATATATATATATGTACCGCTGTTTTTGCGTTACAAACTCTGTTACAAACTGTACACATAACCAGGGGTGCACATAACTTTCTCAGTGAGGTACTCAGATGAGTTCCTGGAGTCAGTGTTTGGTACTCCAACTTCTGGCTCCACTCAAAGTTATTAGATGAAGCCCGCTGTATCGCGAAAGTCGACGGGGGGGGGGGTGTAGTAGAGTACTTCGTGACCACAGAGCGTGAACGTTGTGATCAGCTGTTTTAGCGCAGTTCTCCAGTGAAGGGGGGGAGTCTCCCTCCGCAGCTGGTTGGCGTAGTTTTGGCACAATTCCGTTGTACAGACCGACGTTAACAGCCGCCCTGTCTGTGCACACGGAGACCGACTGTCGTCCGGTGATCTAACCGCCTTCTGGAAAAGCTTCACAAGTACGTCGGTACGCAAATGCGCTTTGTGACACAAGTGACGGTACGCATTTCAGATTGTTGCGGCGCATGCGTACCTGCGTACCAGTTATGTGCACCCCTGCACATAACATTCTTTCTAATTAGCCAAAACGGAATAAGTAGCAAGCATCGTAACAAAGAGTTAGCGTAAAATAAATAGGGACAACAGCTTGTCAACTAACCATTCAGAAACGTCCTGCTGCAACCGAGATGTTTGCACCTCCACCAAAACCTCCGCTTCTTCAGGGTCAGATTCTGGATCAAATTGGTAATATGCTTGAACACATGCATTGCTCTGAGAAAACATGTTGACTCTCCACTCGTAATCACAGCAAGCATGATAACATGACGCTCGTGCCCGGGCCGTGTCACGCCCCCCTCTTCCGCATGGGGGCGTGGTCAGCTGAATCAGACCTTGCAAAGACAGAGCTGGAGTGAGGCAAAATGAGGCATGGCTAAAATGCATGATCTGTTTCGTATTTTGAAAATTCAAACGTATTAATATACCTTATATATATATATATACCTTATATATTATTTAAATATAGCATGATAGGTCCCCTTTAAGCTTAGCGGTGTTGATGCAGATATTGTATTTCTGCTTCAAGAATCACAAAGTCGTCTGAATATATGGATATTACCCTGCTAAACAAAACTTTTTAAGTATCATACATGTGTGTTTGACATTGAGCTTCTTTTCTGTAATATACCATCATCCAATTTGGAAAATCCCGTTGCTTTTTGTCGAGGGAGTCCTTGTGACTTCCCGGTTGGCCAACAAAAATATCTTATAGCCATCACTGCACCACTTTAAAGCTTGTACTTCTTTATTTCATCCAAATACGTCCCTGTAACATCAAATGAAAGCAATCAGAGACAGATTTTGTAGCTGCAAGGTTAGCTTTCCTGCGCAATATAGCACTCACCAAGGAATTATTGCTTTAATTAACTGAATTCACATCCAACACTTACATCAAATGTCGTGAATTTTTCTTTTTGATAAACTGCAGTGGAAAACAAATCTGAATCTGCTCTATATACACGAAACTGAGCATTAACATGATTTCTCCCTATGGAGTTATTTATAATACTGAATAATCCCTTCTCTGGCAAGCGCAGAAGTCGTGATTATATGTGAGACATGTGCGTTAGAGATATAGAGCGGGATGTATAGAGCCTTCCCAGGAAAGTCATGTTACCATATCTGGGGTGAAAACCATGCAGTTCTGTTGACAGTTAATAAATCTCAAGCTGCATTGTGACTATAAATGCTAAACATTTACAGCAAGGTCAAGTGGTTCCTTTCTCAAAGATATATCCTTTTTGTCTTATGAAGGTTGCCATATATCACTCGAACATGAACGGAGCAAGCTTCCTGCTAGCAGCTGGGATGTAAAAAATGCAGAGGTGGGAGAAGTACTCAAATCTTATACCAGTGTAGTGTAGGAATACTCTGTTACAAGTAAAGTCCTGCATTCAAAATGATACTCAAGTAAAAGTACAAATGTAGAATATACTCATTCTGCAGATTGGCCCATTTCAGAATAATATATATGATACGTTTTATAATGATTGATCATTAAAGTGTTCTCAAAGCTGGTAAAGGTGCAGCTAGTTTGAATGACTTTGTATACTGCAGGGTAGCTTGTGAATTTACTCCAGGTGGAACTAAAGTCTGATTTAACACTTGATTATATTTCACATCATTAATCCAAATCTGTAAAGTAATTAAAGGTATTAAATAAATGTAGGGGAGTAAAAGTAAACCATTTACCTCTGAATTGTAGTGGAGTAGAAGTACAAAGAAGCATTACATTGAAATACTCAAGGACTTAAGAACAGTAGGCTACTTGAGTAAATGTACTTCGTTACTTCCCACCTCTGAAAAATAGTCTAGGCATCTTTGACACAACCCTCCACAAAGTTATCTTCACTTTGAACATTAGAAAGATCTTTTTGCTAAAGTCCTCTGACAGGGTGTTTCCAACTTGTTCAGCTCTAAATTCAGCATGTCTTCTCCAAACAAACTCCTTCTGATCTGAGGGCCTGTCCGCTGTGATCACCATCTTTCCCTGTCATCCCGCACCCTGTTCAGCCCACACTGAACATCATGTGGCAGGGGATTGGGCCCTTCACCATGAGAGGAGCAGACGGTGTCACAGCGGCCAATGACTCCACTGATCAGGAGCAGAGGCAGTTAGGGGAGACTTGACCCCTCTTGGGTCACATGTTGACCATTGGCCATGCAGCGGCTGCTATTTTTATGCCCATGCAGTTTATCCTTTCTGAGACTTTGTCGGTTGTAATGATCTACACTGTCGGCAGATTGTGTGTGTGTGTGCTTGTGTGTGTGTTTTAATAAGCTCTGTAGGGGAAACGCGCGCCGACAGAATCTATGCTCTCCTCGCATCACTGTACCCTCAAACAGTGCTGCTTGTTATCTTCAGATTCTTTTTTCTACTTTTCCTCTCAGTGAGTTTAGGGGAAATATCCGTCATTATCCTACATCTTATTTTTGGGTAATTTTCAAACATTTCGATGGTAATAGATGTTGATATGACAATAAACACTAATGTACAAGTCATGAAAAAAAACTTGTCCTTGACACAGAACTAGACAACATACTTGAGGTGAATCCAATTAAGAAAGCAGGGTCTTTACACACTACAGAGTCTGTCCCAAGGCACTTAGCGAGACATTTAAAGCCCTCTTTCTCTCTCCACTCATCAAGTATACTCTCGCTACTAAACTGACCATTTTCCCCCTGGAGCCTAAATCAAAGCATTCATTTATTTTCTTTACCTACTTTCTGCTTTTGTTTGGATGGCTGCACTAAACTTTATACGATGTACTGGGATGTAAGGAGACATATAGGACAGGTCATCAGAGCTTTAGAGGACAAACACAACCAGACAAAAGAGCTCTTTGTACTAGTTTCACTACTACTGTTTCTGTACTGTAGTGGAAAATAAGGACATTTAGTTTGCTTAGTTTGTTAGTTCGCAAGACCTTGGTGATGTTATAAGACTTATAACACTCTCACTATTAGCACATAGTCTGGGCCCTATAAGTGCAAAGTCATATGCTTTGCACATGACTTGCACATCTTCTGCCAATTTATTTATATTTAACATTAAGCATTTGTAGCATCAACATGTCAACATCAACATTTCCATTTTCTAAAACCTGTTCTTGACATAGAACACAAGAGCAATCTTAGAGTGAATTCCATTTGAACAAAATGGATCCAAAACACACAATTATTCCTATAATCTGTTAAATATTTGTTTCAATACGATAAAGACGGACAAAAAACATAAGAAATAAAAAAAGGAAAATCCAATTAATAGATTATTTTGTGACAGCTGTTATTTTTGCACTTATTTTTGCACTTGGATCAATCATATATTCTACATTTTGATACCTTGTTCTGTTGAATTAACAGTCCAAAACCCAAAGATAGTACTGGTAATTTGCAGGAAATAACCGTCTGAATCCACTTTTAAACCAATAATTGCTGTAATAGATACCAAACATGTAATTTAAACCCAAAACAGTTTAATTTGCTAATACGTTTTATTAATTTCATCCTGTGTATTCCCCTTTTGTGCAGCTTGTTCTCAATGCTGTTTATTTCAACGAGTCATTGTGGTTTATTACAACTAAAAATGTAGTTCTGCAGGTTTATTCGACATTTATCTGAGTTATTATAACATTTTATTCCCCAAACAAATTGCTGATATCTGAAAACATTAAAAAAAACTTTCAGATGGGACAAACTTCTCAACACCTCTTCAATTGCCTTTGAATGTAGAATATAATCACACCCACTGGTCTGAACTTAACATCTGTTTGCTTGGATCATATTCATGCATTGTCTTTAATGAAGATATAAGAGACTCACGTGGTCCATGAGCTCCTTGATCATGCCGTTCCACTGGCCCGTGTTCTCGTCCTGGGCTCCGTACCGCCCGTCCTCCACCAGGCGGACCTCGTACGTGAAGCCCAGGATGCTGGCCAACTCTCTCAGCAGGTCTATGCAGAATCCCTCGAAGCGGTCGTTCCCGTACAGCGGCTTGTCAGACTTCTTGAACATCACATATGGCTCTTCCTGTCAAGTGAAAAAGAGGAGGGGGTGAGTCTCCACGTCTCCATGGCACTTGGCATCTTTTACCTTCAGATAAGGCCTATCTGAAGGGTGTCTGATGTGTGAGATAGGCTTTGGAGCTACACGTTGGCTGGAGGAGTAAAGCATGTGTAAAGCTGCTGTGTTTACGTGCGTGCGTGTGTGTGTGTGTGTGTGTGTGTGTGTGTGTGTGTGTGTGTGTGTGTGTGTGTGTGTGTCTGTGTGTGTGTGTGTGTGTGTGTGTGTGTGTGTGTGTGTGTGTGTGTGTGTGAGCCAGCAGGCCCAGTCCTGTGATGTGAGGTAGGCTGGGTGCAAAGTGAGGTATGACCATAATAAGAGATAATCCCCCATATCAATGACTCTGTGCTCCTCTCAGGCTCAGCAGGCTGGCTTTGGGCCCGGGCCCGGCTTTCAGGACACCGCACGCTTTGTCAATAAGATAAGAGATGCTGATAGACGGACACAAAAAGAGAGCGCCATCCCCTCTGCTCACACCAACAGCTGGGGAGATTACCCATGTCTTCTTTGATACTGTCCTCCATTGAGAAGATTTTTCGAGCTCCGAACAAACGGGGAGAACCTCTTGATCATGAGCAATAAGATAACTAAATCTGAACTAGCACTATAATGTACGGTGGCCCTGAAGTGCAAGACACCACAGCATTTCACAAAACACAACAGCATTTCAGAAAACACCACAGCATTTCACAAAACGCCGCAGCATTTCACAAAACACAACAGCATTTCACAAAACACAACAGCATTTCACAAAACACAACAGCATTTCACAAAACACAACAGCATTTCACAAAACACAACAGCATTTCACAAAACACAACAGCATTTCACAAAACGCCACAGCATTTCACAAAACGCCACAGCGTTTCAGGAAAAGCCACAGCATTTCAGAAAACGCCACAGCATTTCACATTGGACGGAAAGGGTATTCCTTTAGGGAGAACACTTCTTGTTTGTGATTGGACAGAGCCAGCCAGAGAAGCACTGCTGTGATTGGTTGTTTTTGCTGCCAGTCAAGAAATGACGCTTCGTGATTGGTCAGCACCCGACAGCGCAACATGTCCCAACACATCAGCCCGGGCCGTTAGCTGTTAGCACACACTCAGAGCTCACAGCTCCTCATACCTGTTCAGAAACTGGACAAAAGTTAAACATGTACAACACACAGACTGTCTATGTCATGGCGAATACAGTCGCTGCTTTATTTATGTCTGTATGACGTTGTTGTGAGTGTGGACGGAGCAGATACGCCCCGCCCCCTCTCCAGCGCGTCTTGTTTGAATGACACAGCTGACAGCCGCGGTGAAACTCGAGCGATTAGAGCGATGCGAAAAAAACATGAATTAATGCTTTATTAATTCATGGTTTTCAAGGGACTTATTTCCATGTAAATACTACAGTAGACTACCCAATATTCGCATCGCTCTAATCGCTCGAGTTTCACCGCGGCTGTCAGCTGTGTTTGCTCCTGTCATTCAAACAAGACGCGCTGGAGAGGGGGCGGGACGTATCTCCATGTAAATCCTATGGGAGATTCCAACTACAATAAAATGAACATATTTGACCGTGATTTAATTATAATACACGTTTCAAAGTGATGCCGAAGTAACTACATACTGATACCGGTTAGTAAAAACCATGAATTAATGCTTTGACAAGTCTTCAGACAAGACGGCAGGCGAAAAGCTTTTAAAATGCGTGTTTTCTGAATGGAATCGGATCGATCAGGCTAAACTAACCTACTGATCCGTCCACACTCACAACAACGTCATACAGACATAAATAAAGCAGCGACTGTATTCGCCATGACATAGACAGTCTGTGGTTTGTACATGTTAACCACAGGTTGTAACTTTTGTCCAGTTTCTGAACAGATATGAGGAGCTGTGGGCTCTGAGTGTGTGCTAACAGCTAACGGCTGATGTGTTGGGACATATTGCGCTGTCGGGTGCTGACCAATCACAAAGTCATTTCTTGACTGGCAGCAAAAACAACCAATCACAGCAGTGCTTCTCTGGCTGGCTCTGTCCAATCACAAACAAGAAGTGTTCTCCCTAAAGGAATACCCTTTCCGTCCAATGTGAAATGCTGTGGTGTTTTCTGAAATGCTGTGGTGTTTTCTGAAATGCTGTGGCGTTTTGTGAAATGCTGTTGTGTTTTGTGAAATGCTGCTGTTGTGTTTTGTGAAATGCTGCTGTTGTGTTTTGTGAAATGCTGCGGCGTTTTGTGAAATGCTGTGGCGTTTTCTGAAATGCTGTTGTGTTTTGTGAAATGCTGTTGTGTTTTGTGAAATGCTGTTGTGTTTTGTGAAATGCTGTTGTGTTTTGTGAAATGCTGTGGTGTTTTCTGAAATGCTGTTGTGTTTTGTGAAATGCTGTGGTGTTTTCTGAAATGCTGTTGTGTTTTGTGAAATGCTGTGGTGTCTTGCACTTCAGGGCCACCGTAATAATGCATAGGCCTACGGGTACAGACTCATTGAAACTGCACTACAAATTGTCATAAACACATATTTATTCCTGCTGTTATCTGTTTAATTATTTATTAAGAGATCAACTCTGACATGCAAATTCAAAAGATTTCAAAATCTGCCCTAAACGCAGATTCAACCAACTGAGGCACTGTTTGCACAATCTGCTTTCTCTTTACGGACATCAAACATTGGAATATGCTTCCGGCTGTGTTTATAATCTGCTTAGATTTTCAAGCTTTTTCCAATAGTGCAAACATTTTTATTTTGGGCAACCAGTCTTGCCAAAATGAATTGAACTGTAATTTGAGATGTTAGATTAAATTAATTGTGAAATTATATTTATATTAACAAATGTGCTTGTCTTAATATTTATACAAATGTATTTTGATCTGTTTTAATTGTTTGTGTGATAAGCAATAGGAAATGTTTTAATGTTTGTTGATTGTTATCCACTGAAAAAACTGAAACATTGACTTTAATTAAATGTAATACATCAACAGATTTCACAAAACGGTATTAGGTTAGTTGAAAGCAATACTATTAAGTTGAACCTGAACTAAAGTTAATACTATTGCTTTCAACTAACATTATACAATTGTGGGAAATGTGTGGACCTAATACATTTAATTAAAGTCAATATTTCAGTTGTTTCAGTGTGTGTGTACCTGCCCAGGGACTGCAGATGGAAATGAGCTTTTAGTTCTAATCTAGCATATAGTATCTCAATGTATTATTATGCATGGTCCTAAAGACAAATAATAATAATAATAATACTGCTCTTCTCTGCCTCCCGCCTACTGAGCGTCTCCTCCACCGTGTCCTTCTCCCCTCTTTCCTCCCTGCTTCGCTCCCTTCCTCCTCCTCCTCCTCCTCCTCCTCCTCCGCTCCTGCACCATCTGTCTCTGTTAGCCTTAGATGCTCGTCCTCGTCCCTCATTTCTACGACTCCCCTGACTCTCAGACAAATAAATCCAGAAATATATCGTCAGACAGGTGTTGTTTATAATATAACTGTTCCATGACTGAAAGAAAAAAAACATTAAAGATTGCTAACAGCTTTGACACATTTCACGAGCTGAGTTTTAACAGTATGCAGGCTTTGAGGTGTTTGCATAAGCAAGAAACAAAGAGATTGTTCTTTTTCACGAGGAGCAGCAAGAAAAACAAAAAGGCGTTTCTTAACGGTGTATCACACATTTGCATCGTAGTAGACAGATGTTTAGGATAATGATTTCTCTGCACAGTATTGTGAGGATGGATAGAGTACTGAGCAAAACATTTAGACCTCAGCAACAGCTTTTCTGATACATTATATAATATATGTACATAAATATGAAGTCATATCATTATGTCACCTTGTGTTGACTTTTTCATTAAATACTTTTGTTTCAATGTATCTACTTCTTTTTGAACACAAAACACACCTGAGATCCTACACAGTATCACGTATGTATGGAAGAGGATAAGGGCCAAATGTGTCGTTGTTTTTTTGAGCTGACCAAAAGAAAAAGAATGTTGTTCTGATATTCATTCCGACTTCAGAACAAAAAAACAAATATCACTTTTGGTTTACATTTCTTTTTGAAAATGGCCCTAATTATCTTCCATACATATGAAATGTCCGTGAATCTATGTGACTTATTTGATATGTGAAAATGATGTCACTAACAAAAGGCACATTAAATGCGGTTAATGCAGAATCATTTCTATTTTAAAATAAAATACTACATGTTTATTTATAATGATCTAATATGACACAAAAAAGCTAAACCCCACGTATATGGAAATACTACAAATGCCTTTTGAGACTTTATAGTTGACATGGTAAGGCTGTTTTCCATACATCACAGCAATCTATCATGCATATAATGCTGTGAAATAGCGTTACCTTGTAAATAACAAAGATGGGAAATTGGTGTTTGCACAGGATATAGCTGATGTGAAATATTTGAAATGTGCTATGTGTGGCTTTTGACACATACAACATGTGATTCTATATTACATTTTGAAATGTTTATCTTAACAAAAACACATGTTAACTATATTCATTCACAGGCTTGTTGAGTAACAGATTACATGTAATGGATTTAGGTGATCAGGATACAAAAAAGGTAACTGTATTTCCTTAAAGTTACATAAAAAAAGACATAATCAGTTTACTGTTTTTATTTCAGCTACTTTTCTTCTTTTTTTATTTAAAATATATATTTTTTAAATGCAGTAGGTGGACACCTTATTTATTATCAAAAATACTGTGTTTGCGCTAAATTGATGATTTAAATTAAAACATTAAATAATTGTTTTGTACTGGTAACTTGTAATTATAACTCAATACATCTTTAAGTAATCCTCGCAACCTGTGCAATCGACACAATCAAATACCATGGGTAATTGGTATATATTTATTTCATTGAGCAAAACTACAATTATCACTGCAAATCACCATCTGTCTGTGATTGTCTGTCATCTCGAAGATTGTAATTACTTCCAATTTCTGCCATGCACACAAAAACCAACACAGGTTATCAATCCATACTATCGGCTACAGTGTATCCTCCCTTTAAGCAGCCATCGATAATCACTGCTGACACACCCGGTACACACGCTACACCCACTGTGGCTCCTGTCCTGCTTCTTATAGCTCGGAAGCTGCAGGACTGCCATGATACTGATGTAATCTTGATGAAAGTGCAGAAAGCACTGTCCACATACAGATCAATACCAGCGCTGAAATGTCAGGACATACAGTACAAACCCCCAACACACTGCTGTCTGTTTGTACAGGCTGTCAATGAAGGTGGAGTGCACATATAACCTCTACACTGGCATCCAAAATACAGGAGACAATTACTACTAAAATATATCTAAGAGATGATGGGGGGCTTTTGTTGGCGGGACAGCAGGCGATGTGTATAATATGTGTGTGTCTCACATCCAAGGTAGCAGCGGTGTTTTCCTTTCTTCCCATCACCATGGTAACTGCTTCAGTGGTGTTGAGCATGCCAAGGTTTTTTGAATCCGCCCAGGTAGTTTTCTAGGCTCTCTCACTGTGCAGAAGGACAGCACTCTGTCGGAGGGATGCGTTTCCTCTTTTCAAAGCTGTTTTATCCTTTCCTTTTCAGCCATGCTAACTTCAGGGTTATTTATCACTCACTGTTGTATAGAACTTGAGCCCCTTTTGAAAAGAGTTGTTGAAAAGTGAATCCATTATTGTGATTCCCTCTGCTGCAGACATTTTTGTTTGTTCTTGTTTAGGGTTGACGCACAAATTGGTAGACTAGATACACTTCATGATTCTAAATTGTGAAATTGTCTTGTCAATCAATCTGTCTCCATCAATTTGTACCACAGATTAAAAGCCTTTTATTTTCAGTTAGAAGCTCAAGGCTCAAGGACACACCGTAGACTTGTATATTTATAGTTTGAATCTTTCACATATTTACAGCACCAGAGAGCTGTGATTGGTCAGCGTGTTGTCCTTCAATTTCTGATGCAGTAGAGAAAACAACATAAAGCAACTTGAAGAAAGGAAGTGTAATCTCCTTTTCAGTAACACACGTCCAACAAAGACATCTACACTGCCTCTCCTCGTCGTGACCCTGCTCTCTCTCACAGTGAAGGACGAAAGAACACAGCGACTGCACGGCAGGAGTCTCTGTTCTGTATTACAAAGCTGAATAGAGGGGTCTGGGTTTAACTCCTTTTCTGTGAGTGTAGTCAATCCTCAAACTATAGTATCACAAATTAAACATACGGTTACTGTTGGGAGTAAGCATAAGCAATCACAATTCCGGAAGGAACGTATTCAGTGCTGTCCGTGTTGCCGACCTTTCAATACAGTATGACCAATAAGATGAATGCTGTCAATAATAGATACCACACTTTAAAAATTAAGACTTAAAATGTATGGCCTAAAAATGATTTTTTTGGTGAAGTAAACAAAACTAATTTTAATTATGTTGCTTACTACATCAAAGCAGTTCTTTCAACTATCTCTATTAAGTATCTTAGGTAAAGTTTGTCTCATCTCATAAATTAAGCTGGCAATAACTTTAAATTATAGGTTTGAGGTCAAACTATGTTCTGGTCTTGCTTCGGGCAGAGAATGGGGTCTCCAACAAAAATCAGCAGGGATCATCTTCAATCATCATTTCCCATGTGTGCTCATTTTTGCTTATGTCATCTGGACTTCATCTTCTTAAAGGTGAGCACTTTGTTTGAATAATGGATTGAAAATGAAATTCTAGCATTACAGTAGTTGCATGAAACAACTAACTGTAAAGACAGAAAGCATTGCAGAAACTCAGCAGAGGTTTTACTGAAGGGTCCCGTTCAACTTAAATATTTGGAATTAAGTTGAACGTTTTTTTGTGTGAATTATCATGTCTTGGACTTGGACCTCAAATATATGCTAACATAGGGTTAGGTTAGAAAAATGTAGCCAGCAACATGGTGGGTTGTTAGCTTAGCAAATATTAGATGGTGAATATCATGGCCAGGAAGATTGGACCACACTACATTTTGTGTTCTGGTAAATGGTAAAATAATCAACATCCACTTAACTTTCTTCCGTGGATCCAGCGTGTTCCTTTATAAAGTGTGTTCATTTGAGTACTATCTTTTTCATTTTACAGTGCAGTGATAAAAATGGACGAAGTGGTTTTATACTCCAACATCCTTAGTTGGGAATATTGGCCTATAACCCAAATCTAGCTCAGATATGAACATGTTTTAAATGGTATTTGCTAGCCTCCTCACCAAATGCCATGATGCTTTCCCACACTGCCCTCTGTTTAACCCTGTCTCCTACACAATATGTTCCAATCAAACTGAACTAAAACTCTCAATGACTTCCCAGGGAAACATATTTTCTCTTGGTTTACGGTCGACGTTTTAAAGATGAAGTTGTGCACAAAACAAAAGGGCAACAGAACCAGTAAAATATCTTTATATAAAACACTAGAAACATTGGTGTTTGTTTGACCCATCCATGGGGACAATACATTCAGCCCCTCCATATTATAATTTAATTCCTGTCTTTATAATTTGACTAAGTTCTCCCAGTCTCTTTGTACTGCCATGTTAACTAGTGGAACCTCTGTTTTCCAGCATGTGAGCCCATCAGCAGCTTGTGACCTTTCACCCTCTGTCAACTGTGAAAGACTTTAATTATAATAAAGCATCGCTGAGCAAATTACCCATAAAGCAGCTGGAACTGTCAGCCGTACCTGTGGTTATTTCTGGACATTATAAAAGCTCTCATCATCCATCTGTGGAACCGGAAAGGATGGAGGGGCTTTAATCGTTTCTTCTTTTTTGTTGGATAAGTAGCCACAGTATAAAATAACTGTTACCTTTTACTTTTACAAAATTCACAAAATACTCAAGAAATTAGCCCACGACTTTCACTTAGCTGTTCAAAATCTGTGGTCCAATTAAAAATGCAATGGCAGAAGAGGAGATAACAAATCATTTGGTTTATGCAGTACTGGGACAAATCTGATTATGAGTCAGCAAAGCGTCTTCTGATCAAATCATATGCAAGCATTCATGCAATTTGTTTTAATTGGTTTGATTGAGGCCAACACTGACCAAACAAGATTTAGCCATGTCTGTCACGTATGAATCACAGCTTCAAAATATGTTTTAATGGAATGGTTCTCCAGCTGCTTTAAAGCCCAATGTATCGTATAAACTCAGGCCAAGTGCATAATCTGACACATGAGCATGTTTTACAATGATATCATTCAGTTCATGTGTTGCTGCTGCACTGCGTGTGGAATCTGTACCATGGTTTCTCAGAGGCAACTGAGTTTATTACAGCGTATAATAAAGTTAGCTTAAGAATCTTTGATTTATGAAAATGTTTACAGTGATGTCTGTAACAGTGCCACTTCCCCCTGAACGTTTTCTGCACTTGTCCCTGCAATTTTAATTTGCATTATAGGTCATGTAGTGGCTGAGGTTTTAAGCAAAAGAAGAATACGACAAAAAATACTAATTACAATTATCAACGTTCTTTTGTAAAAGAGTATATATTAAATTAAATATGTTAAAGCCTAGCAGTGGACCATGACAAGACATTTTTTTTTAATGGATAGGACATAAAACACCATCTGTTCTGATGTTTCAGATAATATAATTGTATATAATCAGGTTTAGGATTGTTTATTTAAAAATGCATTCCGTTACAAATACTAGTTATCGGTAGAATAACGTAACCTGATATAAGTTTTAGTTTAATACATACAGTTAAGCTCACACACACTATGTTATGAACATATAAGTTCACCTGCTGAATTAAAAACAGAACAAAAGAACCAAAGAAAGTGACACCATAAAGCAGATTCAGGCAGTAGGCGTATAGATTCACACTTAAAGTATTAGCCTACAGAACAGTACAGCTTACAGAGAAGAGATAACATCTGATCCTTTACAACAAACACTAGATGCTCTTTTTAGGTTTTTAGTAACATTGAAATCCTGCTATCCCCAATTCTTAGAAATGTGACAGTAATCTAATTACATGTTTTTTATGTAACCGTAAGGGAATACAGTCTACCTTTTTTGTAGACTGATCATGTAATCCGTTACTCTCAGAGCCTGAATACAATCTGCTTTATGTCCAACATATGCTCCACATGGGCTCTCATTGATGAGATGGCTGGGATATTTTACGCTAACATGTGTTTGATGGCTCTAGCTTTTAGTTTAATGATCCTTTACAGTACTTACAGTATGTGTTAGTATCAAATAGTGATTAACGCAACTGGTGCTATTTATTAATTATCTCTCCACATCTGTCTCTTTTTAATGAATGTGATGTCAGCTCTCTGGGCCCCGTCCCATACTGTAGTTTGTCCCCCCCGTCTCCTCCAAGAACAGTTGCCCTCAATATTGACAGCCAAACGGATGTGAGACCACAGGATGTTTTTTTAGCCAAATGTCTTAATCATGGGATTCACTGCATCTTGTTTTTTGAAGTCTAATACCTGTGTGTGTGTGTGAGTGGGTTGTGTCAATTATGTGCCAGCGTACTTTTATTTTGTGTAAGCATTTATCTTGTTATCCTGCAGTGACTAATAAAACATGGGTTGTTTCTGTGGAAGTGCTCCCTGCTCTCTCTGAGACATTACACACTATATTATCTGCAGCTCCAGCCATTAGCCTAAAGGTACTTCATTTCCACCGTAGCATTACGGGAGTGATTTCCCAAGTAGATAAACTGTTGATAGGCCAAGATCTCAACAGTAATTACATCATGTTTTATAGTACATAATCCCTGAGAAAATGATGAGAATCTGGATGAAAGTGTACATCAATCAAATGTAACAAACCCAATTATTGTCAGCCCTCCCTTCCTCTCCGCGCTGCTCACAGCCATCACACATCTCCCCATGACTCAGTCCTGATATGGCAATTACAGCCGTGGAGAGTCTTCGCTAATAACTGCAATCCAATCACTTCACAGCACGCACGGAAGGAAAAAAGGCCCACGATAAATAATGACAACCCGCAATTTACTTGATATTGTTATTTTTACGCTTGCCTCCTCAATAACAGGATCATTAATGGCTTTAATTTGGCTCGCTTCTACAAGTTTCCTCCACTGTCATGGTTCTCAAATTGCACAAAGTGTGTGCCTACTGTTTCCAGGAGTACAGGAAGGCATATTTTCAGATATGTTAATTTAATGTAAGTACATATTCAGTGAGAGAAAACACAAAGGCTCCAGGTCCTCCATATTACAATACGTTGTGGTAACTTATATATTGCATTATTGAAAATAAAATGTGAAGGCCGCTGAAGGCATTAACATTATAGGTTAGAACTGAGAGATTTTTAGATTTGCTTAGTTTAGCTTAACATAAAGACTGTAGGACGCAAGCCAAGCCTGATCCTATCCAAATGATCACTAATTAACATAATGTTTCTCCTTTTTCAAAATATTTTTGAGAGAGCTACATGCTGGGTCTTTTTCTTGGTGAATGACAGATGTGCAGAGGCTTTCCCAAAAACCTTTAATCACCAAAGAAAATCTGATAATGCCCAGAAATGATGTTTCGATTAATAAAATGTTCGCAAGGTTTATACCCTATGTTGAAATTAGATTTTCTTGGTGACATAATACAATTGAATGCTTGCTTTTTAATTAAGTTTCAATTCTCCCATCATAGCTCAGCTCACCTGAATCATTTGTGATTGTGACTAGCAACAGACCAACAACTTTGTTTGAGTTTTTAAGGAAAGTATGGTCAAGAATAACTTCTGATGCTGTACTTTTGTGCCAAGACAGAACAACACAGTCCTAAATGTTGGATGAAACATAATAGGTGGAGCTTACATGTCAACAGATCAATATCCATGACAATTAAACAAACTGAATGATCTTGGTTAGAGCTCAGTACAAACTAGAAGGTAAACCTTGAGTTGGGTCTTTTAACAGCAGTATTCCCTTTACACAGTAGCAGTTAAAATATTCCTCTTACATCTCAACTTAAACATGAATTAATGTAATCAAACTCAAATATAAAACCTAAGCTATTTGCCACTGCCAGGGCTTTAACGTTTTATCGTGTCCAGAGATGAGAAAACTGAACTTTGCAGTGGTTACGAATAACTATGGTTCTATCAACTCCGCCGTCTAAAGAGATGTAAATGTCAATGTCAGAGTTTGGGACCTTTCTCCATGTTTCTGTCCCCGCCACTTCTTTCTGTTTCCGAACATGTGTGCACTGCAGCAGTCTTAGGCCCGCCCCCCATGCTCTCATTGGTTGAGACGCGTGATGACGGCCATCCTAAGCCAATACTTGTCAACATCCCACCCCCCCTGTGACCCAGGGTTTGTCTGTATTCAGAGCCAGTGAGCAACGGACTTTCAAAATAATAATAATAATAATAAAAAAAACTGTTAATGCGCAATACAATTATTGTCGGCGTTAATTAACTAATGCGTACACGCAATAATAACGTGTTTACTTTCCTTGCCCTAATAATCATATTACTTTATTATTTAACTCAACCTTATCACACGGCTTAGATGAATACTCAATTCTGAGGTCGTTAGTTCTTGCTAACAGACCGTCGCTAAGGAGGATCAAAGGACTATGTGGAGAAAACAGGAAGTAAACACTAATGGTAACAGCAGAAAAAGACCGACAGGAAGTAAACACTAACAGAAACACAGTATGGGCTCTGGCGACTTTAAAGACCGGTTAATGGAAAAGAAAATGTGAACGGACTGGGACAGTTACAGAAAACCTTGATCAGTGCTGATCAACATCCTATTTTTTATTCATTAACGACGAGCTCCCTACACATTCTCCCTTACATATTGTACTTCTACTTCTCAAAGTTAGATTTGAATCCTTGGATTTTGACACCACTGGCAAGAGAGACAATGCTTGATAAATCTGATGGTAGGCGGTAGAGCCGTAAACCATGAATTCTTATTGGACAATCAATCAGTCAATTTTCCAGCACGAGCCACCTCCTACCGAATTGGTAGTCCCCCTCAGTGAGGAAGTTGACTGGCAATTTGGGAGAGCAGTGCTTTGGGGTACTCTACTTCAATTGAGTCGGACAGCAGCATCCAAGGAAAGGGCTCTAAACAGAAAGGGCAGTCCAGGCAAAGCAGTGAAGAATTTTTCAAGAGGAAAAGCTTAAAAATAATGACATCTTTGGAGAGAGTCTGTTATGGCTGAGAGCTGTTCTATGCCTCTATAATTGGTCCCACATAAAGCACCATTACAATTTGATTTCGCTATAAACAGACATTTAAAGCTGCAATATTTAATTTGCACATTGTCGGCCCAAGATGGAATCGAGAGGTAACTGTTTGAATATTGCAGACTTCATTACTCTGAAATCCTGTTAGATTACAGAGTTGAACTGCTTTAATGGGTTTGTGTATGTATACCAAGTAGGTCTGTGTGGTATTTCTTCACCAAAGACCAGAACATGAGATAAGCCCTGCATGTTGGATCTCTGTTTCAGGTGCGTAGCTGGCTGAAATTTGATATCAAAGGTCACATAATGACTCCAACTCGTTTGTTGGAAAGTGTTGCCACAGCAGCATTTCACAAAACAAATAGATCCATTGAAAACATAAAGTACCAGTATGGTGGAGACGACCAGGGAGCGGTTGGATAAGGAGTCAGAGACGTTGGTCGTCTTCCCCCTTTGGTTGTCCGTCATGTTCAGTCCGCTTGGAGGGTCCCAGGTACCAATCTGTAAAACAAAATACAAATGTTTCATTTTCTAACTGGCTCCAGAGCCAAAATTCAGATGGCAAACAGAACAATGTGCCAAAGCATGATTGTGTTTTTGCAGTTTGAAAAAAAAATGGAAAAAAAACTATTAGGCTGCTTTAATTTCGGCTTACCTATAATTCTACCTTTTATTTGAACCTTTATTGGTCGTTTGTAAAATGATGTCTTTGATTAACCAATCAGCTTTGTTTTCTGCACAAGGTCACTAAAGAGGCCCTAGTATGCTTTTTGTGGTTTCCCCTTTCCTGTAGTGTTTATATAGGTTTCTGTGCATGTAAATGGTCTGCAAAGGCTAAAATCCCATCTCCAGAGGAAGCTTCTCTCCCCCTCCATTGGACTTTTTAGTTTACTTCCATTACATAATTACATCACTATGAAACACTTGCATTTCTATTGGCCAGCTCTCCAACAGATTGTTCATGATAGGCTAAGGGGCAAGACAATTCCAACACATCACTATACGGTATACAGAGGGTGAAAAGAGGTGCTGCAGCACAGGCAGTATGAGAAAAATAAAGAGCTTTTTGAACATTGAAGCATGTCAATATGTAGAAGCACAAAATAACATGAAATGAGCATAATATGTCTTTAAATGAAATGTTGTCAGCACCTCTGCAACCCTCTGCCAATCATGATAACCATTAACATTAATAAAATCAGCAGACAACCTCATTATGAGAAAATAACTTAAAGATTTGGTGACAATTTTATATTCACATCTAATGCAGCCACCACAAAACCTGCACACTTTTAACTTCGTTCTCGTTGAATGATTGACATAGGAATTGTTGTATTGCGTGATATGACATGTGTATCTTAACAGGATAACACAAATTGGTAACATTACCCAATACACAGCCAGACATGTACTGTATGGACACATACTGACTCTCTCCTCTCTTTCTATGCCGGATACATACAGAGGATAATGTGCAACACCCTGAGGAAACTGTTGACAGCCATGTGAACCCTGAACACTGTCAGGGGGCACTTTCTGCTAGACTCCCACAGGGAATAATGTTAGAGATGATCTAGGATCTGTATTGGCCCCGTGGCTTTTTGGAGGGTTTGTGGAGGACAACACTAAGGAGGGCTCAAAGAAGGAGGGGGCGCATCCTGGGGAAGCACGCCGGAAGAAGATGATTGTTGGATCGTGCCTCTAGGCTTCTCTTGTCCTTCTAGCTCCACCTTCACACCGAGCCTGCACGTCAAAACCTCCCCATGCAGCCCCTCCAACCCAACCTGAGCCCAGGGATCGCAAACACTCCAGCCAACACCAGCCACACACTCCTCAGGGCTCTTCTGGTGCCCTGTATGAGGCTGGAGATGGGCTTTGTAATTGCAAATCAACTCTTTAATTCAGGCTTTATGAGAGTGGAGGGCTTCTGAAGGGGTTTTTATTAATAGAGTAAATTATTCATGAAGATGCAGGCGCACACAGAGCAGAGGTCAGGGGCTTCTGAGAGGCGAGTACCGGTGAGGATGCTGAAGTGTGAAGTGTTTGCGCTTGCATTTGAGAATATTATTTATATCGGCAGTGTACTGTAAGCAGGTTATCTTCCGGCTGGTAATCTCATGAATCTTAAATTGGCTGCTGAACACTGGAGATGCTTCCTAGGAAACAATCTGAAACATAGAGGCGTCTATTGGTATGAGTACACAGACATACTCTGACACGGATACCATGACATGCTATGATGCATTATAAGTGATATTAAATGTAGGGTTTGGGCAGAATTAAATGTATATATTTTAAAGGGACAGTGTGCAGCGTTTGGCTGGACACTTAACATGTAGACCAGAGGAGCCATTGATCAAACTGCCAAACCTGTGATTACTGGACGACCTTTTCTATACCTTCAAAAACGTCTAACCCTGTAAGGCCCACTGTTGTAATTTTACAACATTACTTTAAGCTGACCTAAAAAAGTCAGTAAATGTTTTTGTTTTTTTAAAGACTACATTTACATAGTCAAAAGGTCCTTTTGTTCAGCCTCACAATGCTATTGGGTAGTAAATGTGTTTATAGGTCCTGCCCTCTGGAGCATACACTCACACAACTTCCGAATCTTCAAACGAGCAACATCTCTTTGTTTTATTGGACTGGATGCCATTCAAAACGGAGAAAGTGGGTGAGAACTGGAATCTCTGGAATGATCTGTGACTTTGATGTGTACCAAGGCAGTGTCAATGAGATACGAGCCAAGTCTGAACTTGGATTGTCAGGTGATGTTGTGATGAAGCTTGCCTCCACGCTTTCAGAAGGTCAGAACTACAAGATCTACGCAGACAACTACTTCACCTGTGTCCCATTGGTAGTAAACTCCTTGATTGTGGGATTCATTATGTGGGAACAGCCAGGCAGGTGCGCTTACCCAACTGTAACCTTGAAGAGGAGAAGAGCTTGAAGAAAAAAGGGAGAGGAAGCTTTGACATCCGAGTGGAGGCCAACCACAACATCTGTGCTGTCAAATGGTATGACAGAATAGCGGTCACACTTGTGTCATCCTTTGCTGGACCAGACCCATGAAGTCCCGACGCTGGTACGTGTACATCTTCTGGCACACCATCATCCTTGCTGTGATCAACGCCTGGCTCCTCTACAAGCGGGAGTGCAAAGCTCTAAAGATGCCAAAGCAGGAGATCCTGACCAGGAGACAGACTCAGGCAGATCTAACATCCTCTCTCATCCTGGTAAGAATGCATTCTATTTGCCGTTTGTAATATTTTTTTATATTTCACTGTAATATTTTTGACTTGTATCCTAATGTATTTTTGACATGTATCTTGATTGATTATGTTCTAATCAGGTGAACACAAGTCCTCTGAAAACACCCAAGAGAGGACGACCATCTTCAGGCAACGGAGCCCTTTGAATGCTCTGAAGAGACCATCCTCAGGTGATGGGAGTCCACCAAACGGGGCCCAGTGCAGATCACAACCTCCACTGGATGTACGCAAGGACCTAATGGCACATTTTCCAGTGAAGACAAAGAGAGGACGCTTCAGACACTGCAGTAAAGGGTACACAAACACACAATGCACCAAGTGTGACGTCCGTCTCTGCTTTTCTGACGATAGGAACAGTTTTTGGGACTACCATTGTATTCATATTTAATAAATGACTATTCATAAAAAATATGACTGATGTGTGATTATTATTCATGCTATACTGATATAGGGCTAAGTAAGCAATCAATCCTGCAAATCAACCCTTAGTTGTTCAATATATTTATTCAGACAATGTGAGTAGAAATACAGGAATTCTGCTCCCACCTAAGCCCAACGTTGCAATATTACAACATTTCCCTAAAAACTTACCAAAACGTAAAAAATGTGAGTAAAACTCTTTCATTTCTGCTCCATAGGCTCCCTACAACAACATCTGAAAGGTCAAAAAAAATAATATATATATATATATATATATGTATAACTGATCTTTTGATTGTAATTCAAGCCTCTGTTCTTGGTCTGAAAGACCCATAATATAACAATCTGAGTAAAAAAGGAGATAAAGAAGTTTGAGTTCCTGGCAAGCAACACACCTGGTTTGAATGTATTTTTGGCTTACTGGATATAATGTCTGTCATGTTGGCTGTCACTTGTCATTTGTGTTGCATGCAAAAAAACTTCCAGCAGTCAAATTCCCACACAAATCTTTCTTCACACTGAGACTGAAAACGTCTTGATAAAACAGTTCAATGGGGACACTAAGATGGTATACCCCACTAAAAAAGATTGTCACAACCAAAAACATCAATATGCTTTGGCTTCTTCTGACTGGATGTTTCCCCTCTCCTTCACAACGTTGATGCCTTAGCATGGAATCTCTTTATGGCCATGACAGGAAGAATACTAACTATTTCAACGTTCATATAGACATGCAAGCCTTATATTTGGTAGCAGTCAGCTATATCTGAAATATGTGTTATTTCTTTATTTAGTTTTGACCCGATAAGCTGAGTTAGATTGAATTAACTATATTGTATATAACTTTAAAACTGAGTCTCCAGTATATACATACAAATTGTATTTCTATTCCACAATTTTCAGTCGAAATTATGAAATTAACGCAAGTAAAACATCCAACAAATATAGTCAAGGTCTTGTATTATCTTCAATATAATTATGTATTCAGTGCTCATTCTAACTCTTAGAAACTGTCAATGGGTTCGTGAACTAAGTTTCAAAACATTAGTTTGGGGATTTGGGGCTGCTGTTGTGTGCTCATGAAAAACAAATTTTCAGAAACAAACTGCTTCTTTTTACACTTAGTGTCTGCAGCTGACTTGGCAGTATGTTAATTGAGCAGAAGAGGTGTTAAAGGGGACAAAATCATGCAAAATGCACTTTTTAATGTCTTTTATAAATAAATATGTGTCCCTGGTGTGTCAGGGAACTCACGCAGCATCAGAAAATAAAACCCTCTCTCTTTTCCTCCATACCCAAATCTCTAAAAACGGGGCTACAACAGAGCTGATCCAGATTTGCGTCCGATATGACGTAATATTGGAAATGTAGGCTGGCTTTACACCCACGGCCCTATCAGAAACGTTGCTATCAGAAACAATGCCCGACTGTTTTGGACGTAATATGGTCGGTGCATGTTTACATTAGCATTGCTCACAGTCAGAGCTAACCTGTACTGCACAGAGCATGTGTGTGAAGAAGCAGGAAATAAAAAGGAACTCACCTTGTGGTATAACCGGCAAGAGAGAAAGCTTTTGACCTCCATACTGTTTCAGAAATAATCCTTGATAATCCATGATATGGCGTTTCATCACGGCAGTATTTAGTTTAGACAGTAGCTGCCGGGTCCATGAGCTCAGCCCCCTCCTTTTTTTTTATCAATTTTTTTTTTTTAAAGGTCCCAGGTCATGGCCATTTCTACTGATCATAATTCCATTGTTGAGGTATACTAAAATAGATTTATATTGTGCATTTTCCAAAACCGCATTGGTTTGTCATACAGCATCTCTGTATAGTATGTGTATTCACTCTGTCCTAAACGGCTTGTTGGAGCTCCTGCCCCCCCCCTCCCTATGAGCCAGTGGCCGTCTGCGAGACAGCGAGACACAGCGAAACCCAGCCCGAACACACACACACACCCGCAGCCTGGCTGGGAGTTTGTGTGTGTGCTCACACACCGACTCACTGCCTCGCCGCGTCCCACCGTCTCAGGGAGGAGAAATCGGCGGAGCTGCAGCTGAGAAAAGATTGAGTGTGTGTGTGTGAGGAAGTCCGCGGATTGCTCAATTTGGACCAATCCACGGACTTAACGTAACAGCTCCGCGGACGTAACGTAACGGCTCCACGGATTGGTCCATTTGGAACAATGGGTCCATTTGGGTATGGGCACGTCACTGTACCCAGGAAGAAAAAGAGAAATGTCCAACGAGGCGTTCTGGGGCAGCATAGACAGGTATTTTCTGTGTGAGAGTTTTACTCGCTACAAGGTGTACTTTGAGGGTTTGTGACTTTGCAGACCGTTTACATGCAGAAAAACCTTCATAACACACAAGGGGACGGGTAATAACCGGAAAAGCATGACATGGGACCTTTAAAGCTTTATAATCAAAATCAGCACTTTTGAAACAGGAAGTGAATAGAGGGATATGAGGCATGGCTAGAATGGGTGATCTGTTTGGTATTTTGAGCAAAACACTTCATAGACATGTTTTTTATATATTTTTATATATCTGAGACCTATGCTATTGCCTCAAAATAGCATGATAGGTCCACTTTAAAGCATCGCTACTCATCTCGCGAGGCACTCTGGATCTCAGGAGGCAGACTGCTATCATATTCACATATTCCAGATTTCCAAGGATCCACTCATAAAGACATTGATAGTTTCCAAATGTTCTTGCTAATTTTAAGTTCATATTGATAACAATCTCCATCCTGGCTTCATTGACTTTGGGCTTGTTCTTCTTAAATAGATTTGAAGTCCTGACAACAAGTCAACAAGCTTGTGATCTGAAGGTTGTAGGTTCAATCCCCAGACCACATGTTTTTTTTATGTTTGGGTGAGGTTGTCCATACTGATGGTCAGTTATAAACATTACATGTTACTTGTTAGACGCTTTTATCCAAACAACTTACATACTCAATACTGTGGACAATCCCCACAGGAGCAATTTGGGGTGAAGTGTATTGCCCAGGGACACAACGACATGCTGACTGCAGTGGGGTTTGAACCTGTGACCCCATGATCCCAACACAAAGGCTCTATCCACTGCGCCACACGCCTCCCTAATGCCTAAACAGTTTTAGTTTTGGTCTTCCTGACTCCAGCTCTTTATTTAACACACATATATATCTTCTTATCTTGAAAAGAAGACAAACTATTTATTTGAATATAAGTTACTGGTAAAATGATCAATTCTTGAAGTGATGATATCTTTTTGTAGGCCACCCTTGAAGTTAGCATTGCAAGGGTTCCCTCGACAAATAGAAAAAGGATTTCAAAGTTGGATTTTAGTACATTACAGAAAATAAGCTTTGCGGCCAACACACATTTATGATACTTATAAAAACATCAATATTAACACCACTTTATGATTTTCGAAGCGTAAACGTAATCTGCGGGAATAAAAAGCTAACGTAATGCTATAAAGGAAATACATCACAGTCTCCTGGCTGCACATCACCACCGCTGAGCTAAAGGCGGTCTCATGTCAGTGTGATGACATTTAGTAGTAACCGCCATTTTTAGGACCAAGAGAAGCTTCAGACATTCACCACTGGAGCATTAACTGATGTTTTCAGCTTGTGTTAACCACAGATCTTACTTCAGACTTCTAACCACAAGCAAGTAAAACAAAAACTGTTGACTTGGAGACGAGGGAAATGGAAGGGGTAAAATGCTAAGTCTTTTTCAGATTGTAGAACTCATTCCTGCACCACTCTTTAACTTAATGGTTTCAGTATTTTATTCTGTTTAAATACCTACATGAAGCTTAGAAATATGCCATTCATAGAGTTACGTAGAAGCCTTCAATTAATGGACCGCAGATACAAGTACAAGTACAAGTTATATGGGTATTTTGCGAAATCCATTCATCTGTCACAATTCACGTTCTCCATACATTTGCACATTGATTTGACATGTCTCCTCTCATCCTCACATTGTCATAGCAGGTGAATCGATGCACACATTAGGACACACTACCTTCTCAAGCCCTTCTTCCTTCAGACTGATAACATCGAGGTCAAAGTCGGTCCTCAAGCCATTGGTACGGTTGAAGATTATTCTTCCGGTCAGTCCATCCCAATGGGCCTAAAGACATGGGGGGGGGGGGGGGGGGGGGGGGGGGGGGGGGGGGGGGGGGGGGGGGGGGGGGGGGGGGGGGGGGGGGGGGGTGGGGGGGGGGGGGGGATCTTTCCTTTTTGGATGTCGCTATTCAAAGCAAAGCCACTTTTTCTTTTTCTACCTCTCACACACTGGTTCTGTCTGTACAGCTTCCTGGCATCAGAAGCTCTACACACACACTCTGAGGCTGCATTTGTAACCGTGTGAAGGCAATCCCGCAATCTTTACAGATATTCAGGGGTGTGATAAGATACAATGCAGCATGAAAGTGGTTCAGAGCAGGAAAAGCTTTTTTTCCAGGTTCAGCAAATCATCACAGAGATTTTCCAACTGGGAGCCGGGGACTTCAGGCCCTGAAGTCAGAAGAGTGGGAGCCAAAGATCTCTTCCTCTGTACAGTGTGCTGTGCTAGAAAGCCTTTTTCATGATGCTTCGATTCATACACCTCTAATAATCAGAGTGCTGTTTGCATATCACTCCAAAAGAGAGTTTACTTTTTATAATTACCAAGTGATATATTAAATCTGTCAACTATTGTTGTCATTGTGTTACTATACAGTCTGTCACTTAATCTTCTTCACAACTGTTGACCATTTCCTGGATCCTAGATATTCATGGTACCAAGAGGAGGACTCCTGCAGACTTTGGTGTGTCATAATTGGTATACTTAAATGATTTAAAACCTCTTTTGTGGATTGCTGTAGAGCTCACATTCATGCTCCACAGAGGATGAACCCATTTCATTTCAAACATTCTAAGATATGGACCCCTCTCTGAAGACAACAGTTAGCTGCCAATCTCCTAATAACTCTTCTTCTTCAAGACCCGCCTTAAAATGACCCTTGGCGTTCTGAGTTGCTTACTTTGCCGGGATTGTAATCCAGCCTTGAATACCATCCTCATGACAAGAATAATATATATTTCTAACATTATATTTGTGTGCAGTTTTGACTCTTTAAAGGGAGAATTGTAAGCTAAGTCAACCCCTGATTTGTCTAGCACCACAAAGTTCATTGGAACAAAAGAGATTTTTTTTAAAACAAACCGGAATAAAAGCATATTAATGCTGCTCAGAGGTTCTTGATTTAAATTATGCCAAGGTCCACTCCCCTTATGACCAACCACAGAAAAAAAAACATATACTATATATTTGAAACCAAGCAACACGTTTTTAAGGGGGGTGAGAGCTGGGAAACGACAATTCATAGTGTTTTTGTGATGCAGTTTTAAATCTCTACAAAAGATGTAGCTAGTAAAGGATCCTAATTTAGGATCATTTCGGATTGTTCAAAATAAAGTTCAAATTGATGAAATTAATCAAATCTAATTAAATATCTTAATTTGCCTACTTGCCTATATCGTCAAATAAATATGAATTAAGCATAAAATGTTTATTTTACATGGTGTATTTTGAAGTGTATTTTTCGAAGATGGTGTCATGTAAACTGGAGTATACTTCAAGATTTTTGAAAAGTAAGGGTTGTTGAAGGAAAAATAAACAGAGCATCAAAACATCTATAGTGAAAACTGTTGAATTTAATATAAATAAATGCATATAGTTCCTATTTGCAAACCCTCACCATATGGTTTATTTATTGCAGTGTTCTCATGAACAGAGCGTAAGGGAGCCCTAAATATAGTTTGCCTAATCCTCAGCCTTTCCACGGAAAGAAAGCTCCGGATTAACTATCCCAGATTCAGAAACGCAGCGAACTATGGGGCAATTACCAAATATTAAGATAATGTTCTGTTTTTTGTTTCTGCATGGCTGACTAATGCTGAGAGCAGGCTCAAGATGGCTGCCGTCCTCATGGGAGTATGTATGCAAACACAAAAAAAGGTTTCCATATGAATAAATACACAGATAAATCATCTCTATTTAATCACATTCCTTTTGCCTCGGCCTTATTTGCATTCTACGGGTTTGCTCCGCTAAGAGCATGTGTTTGCTGTGGGTGAGGGTGTGTGTATGGTGGGGGGGAGCAGGTAGAGCAGCAGCTACTGTTAGGGTTGCGGAAAAGGTAGGACCCAAATGCAGAATACCAAAAAACGTAAAAGGTCTATAAACAAAAAGCGAGCTTTATTCCAAAAGCTGGAGAACAAAACATGGCATGAAACTCACAGGTAACACAAGGTAGCATGGAGGGAGACAAGAAGACAAACAATGCACCGACAGGGGAACACAGGGAAAGACAAGACTAAATACAGGGAGGGGTAATCACGAGACGAGAAACAGCCGGGCAGGGGAGGAGAAACACAAGGGCAACAGGTGAACACAATCAGACAATCAGACACACCAGGGAAACTAACGACAGGGAGGAAAACACAGGGAGAAGGACCAGACAAGAGACAGGGAGGAAAACACAGGGAGAAGGATCAGACAAGAGACAGGGAGGAAAACAAAGGGAGAAGGACCAGACAAGAGACAGGGAGAACAGAACAATCAAAACAAACCCCAAAACCTAACACACAAAACCCAAATCATGACAGCTACCTCTTTGATGAGGGCCATGAAGCGGTTCCCGAAGCGCCAGGGCTTGTGTCGGTTGCACTGTAACGAGCTGACAGTGATCTGCTGAGACTGCTGCACAGCCACGGCCACCACGTGCACGGCATCATACATGAGCGCGGCGTCCGTCTGCAAACAGAGAGGGGGGGGGGGAACAGAGCGTCATTCACATGGAACACGGCACACAGAGAATCAGCGGGCACAGGCATGCATCTGCTCAGAATCAGAGAATATCAATATCATGATGGCATAATCAAAGCCTCACATTAAAACCCAGGGGCCCGGCTCCAGAGCACAGACAGTAGAGAGAGAAAACATTTAAAAATAAAGGAGAGAGAGTAAAGGCTCCTTCTCAAACAGACAGGACTTTTCTTCCGACTGTTCATTTTACATTTATATCACATGTATATGCCATTTCTTGGACACTTAATGTAAATAATACTTTCAAATTGTGTTAGCTGTAATTTGTCCCTCAGATTTGTATCTCTCAAGGTCAACTTTTATGTATTTTTCTTTTTAGTTCTGTTTTGTTTTCTGAGATGTTTATATTTTATGTTTTTTCATTTTCTACACTTTGTATTTTTCACATTACGTGCAATGCCTTTTTAACATGCTGCTGTAATGAAAACATGTCCCAATTTGGGATCAATAAAGTGTATATTATCTTATTTATCTTATCTTATATTCATGCAAATATTTGCACATGTATAAATAATATGCAAAGAATAAAGTTAATATTAAATACATGATCCGTCCTATAATTTCTTACACATAAAAAAAGCTTCTAAATTAAACTATTTTATCCAAACAATACTACTACTTCATAACTACTACTACTACTACTTGATATACAACTACTTCCAAACAATTACTTTCATGTTGTGATTAAGTTACTGATTATATTGTTGTACATGTAACTAGTAATTGTAACATATTCAATTGTTAAAGTAATCCTCTGCTAGATACTCATTTTCAAAGGCCTAGCTCAGACAAGAACTTAGAAGGAAGACTAAACTCCCGCTGCGACCAGAAGGCTCTCTGCAATATGTTCTCACAATGAATAAATGTTTAATGCTGGATGCACACATTGAGGTGGACGTCACAAAGCCCCTTAAGTGAGTGAAGGCAACAGTGATACTAGGAGCAGTGAGTTGAAGTGACAGCAATAACCGTTTTTCTCCATGTCATTTAAAATTGGTCATACAGCAATAAGAAACCATTCAGATAAGATAAGTGAAATCTTTATTGATCCCCATAGGGAAATTCAGGTGTCCTAGCAGCAACAGAAATACGATTCAAGCACAGGATAGGACAGATGTGAATTCTCTCAAGGATAGGGATAACTATAGAAGTAAAATAAAAAAACAGTATTCATTTAAATGAAAGGTGTTTACATATATACAGATATGTATAACTATGGATGTGATATTCAAGGAAAGGATATAAACAAAAAGGCTCTGAAGTTGATACACAAAGAACCCTGTGTGCTGCCTTTTCTAGCTCTCTTTTATATTATTGGTATATATATTTTTCTAAACAGAGGAGTGCCGCCTAAGCTATCAGAGAAGTGCCAGTCATCCATGCTTCATGAGAGAAGCCTATAATTCTGCAGTTCCTCAAAACAGAAAAATCTAATTAGTGTTTGTCTCGCTTGATTGAAAAGCAATCAAAACAGCTCTCCGCAATTGTTGCATGGAAATCGTGCCCTGAGGTGCCCGGGAAGCACCGTCCTTCAGGAAAAAAATCACTCCCAAACCTTTCATTTCCCCCATTTGAGCTCTGATTGGGCTTCCAAAGATGGCAGTTTAACTTGTTCCTTTGGCTGTAATGGCGTTGGGAAGACACTCCAGTGGCCATTTGACTTTGCGTGAATGTGTGTGTGGTGTGTGTGTGTGTGTGGTGTGTGTGTGTGTGTGTGTGTGTGTGTGTGTGTGTGTGTGTGTGGCTTGTTCCACATGCGTGTGAGATGTCCATAGACGTTTCAAAATCAATCACAGTCAGAGAGCTCGTTTCTAGAAACTCCTACTGTTTTCAGTGTGTGCCCACAGGAGTGTGAGGTATTAATAATCTGTGTTAGGAGAAGGTGTTGAATCAAAGGGAGTGTGAATTTATTGCAGTGTGGGTGTCACCTGGAGGCTGTTAAGGTGCTGTTTACACGAGAACGCAAACGGTTGTATCCGCTACTTTTCTCTTTCGTATAGCCCGTTCGTTCACACGAGGCCGTAACGGAAACGCGGAAACGGACCCCGCAAATGATAACGGGTCCCAAGGTGGATAGATCTGCAAACGGAACGCTGTGGGGGGCCAAACGGCTCAGTGTGTGCGCCCTGGTCAGTAGCTACTGCTACTGCTACTGACCATGCTACAGATGTTAGTGCAAAATCTACAGCTCCTCTACCACAACCATCAGCAACAAGTGGACATGGAGAATTACATGAACTACATGTTGCTAAATCCACCGCGGGGCATAAACAGAAGGGCAAACATGGCAACCATGCTCGGGGGTCTTCTTCGCTGCTTTTGGTGTATTTTGTGGTGGAGGTACAGCGCCACTTACAGGCCCGGCATATGTACTACAGCGTCTCCAGCGCTTTCGAGCGGTCTCGTGCGGAAGTACAGCGCCACTTACAGGCCCGGCATATGTACTACAGCGTCTCCAGCCCTTTCGAGCGGTCTCGTGCGGAAGTACAGCGCCACTTACAGGCCCGGCATATGTACTACAGCGTCTCCAGCCCTTTCGAGCGGTCTCGTGCGGAAGTACAGCGCCACTTACAGGCCCGGCATATGTACTACAGCGTCTCCAGCGATTTCGAGCGGTTTCGTGTGAACGGAAGACTTTTTTGATATCGTATTCGGTTCGTTTGCGTTTCGTTTGCGTTTGCAATTGATTAATCCCATGGATCAAGGATGTACTTATGTAGGTAATTAATTTTAAATTATTGTTTAATTTGTGTACTTTAGGGATTACTTTCTGTACTTATGGAGAAAGTTGGGACATACAGCTCTGGAAAAAATTAAGAGACCACTTCACATTTTTCTTAAATCTCAATCTCTGAATGTATGGAAACCATTACATTCCAGTGTCTGTTGAATTCCAACAGTAGTATTTGTCAGTAGTTTAAAGAATGAAATAAAAAATGTTTACGTGTACTCAAAACCATACCTATACATAGTGAAACCAGAGAAACTGATAGTGCTGCAGTGGTCTCTTACTTTTTTCCAGAGCTGTATTATGAAGATCAAGGCAGACTGCTTGCATTGAGAGGTAAGGGATATGGATGGGTTGGTAGAACAAACAAAGGGCTTTGAACTAGGAGTCCAGTTTTGGTGCCCGGCATGACACCGAGCTATAGTTATATAACTTGGTGTATCCTATGTTAGCTAAGGGGCATCAGGTACACGGTTAATGTAACATTATTTGTTTATCATCATGATCTTTCCAAAAAACCTAACCATGTAGTTTGGGCGCCTCAACCTAACGTAATAAAAAGTAAATCCCACACCCAACAAAAAATTCCCTCTACGATGATTATTCCCATTTTAGAAAAAGTCATGAAGTTAGAGATGTGTGGGTTGTATTCGAACAGAATTACAGGTATTTGAAAACGAAGGGGGGTAAAAATGACCCACTTAGTGGTTCTAGCGTTGAAGGGTTCTCATTCGTTTGTTAACACTTCTTTAGACCTTTAGCAGAACATTTTTAACAAATCATAAAATGGTGGGGACAAAGACAGCCATTTCAGCAAGTTGTGAGTTCATACCCCGAGCACCCCCAGTGTGAATGACACATACAGTATGCCTCTGAAGCTACAGATATGAAGATGGGATCAATTATGAGATTGGTTTTCAAATTCCTGATATCCACCCTGACCTTCTCCTCAGGTTTGTCTTGGCTTTTGATAAACAACAAGGATAGTCATCTTCAGCAAGACATGTAAACATATGCAGTTTTAAGTGTTTGAAATCATGATTTTCTTTACGACATATCTGATATTGGTCTTCATACACTTGTATTAGTTCAACACCCCAGTGTGTGTTTGGGTGCCATGAAGCTAGCAGTCACACTGAAGTCTTTCCGAGCCAATCTTCCTGTCAGTGCTGAGGGCTGGAGCTCTGTCCACAATGCCATCCATTCTCTCTGCTATAAACCACACAGGCCTGCGGGCAGCTCATAAGAGCAATGTGACACCCTGTCAGTCCCAGCACTGATACTGGAACAATACAATTCAGCGGGATGTGTAGAACCGTCAGAGTTAACTTGTGTTCCCAGCCAGATGGCTCGGACTCGGCTGGCATAGTCCTGATAAACTGACGAAAATATTCCAGTCGAAGCACTTCAGTCAATACGGAGTCAAAGTTAAGAAAGTATTTCATGAATTAAATATGTGCTTAATTAAAATAAGCAGCCATTCAGTGTGTGAGGATGAGTGGAGGCTTGCTGCAGGAGTTCTGGCAGCAGAGGTGTGTGTGTGTGTGTGTGTGTGTGTGTGTGTGTGTGTGTGTGTGTGTGTGTGTGTGTGTGTGTGTGTGTGTGTGTGTGTGTGTGTGTGTGTGTGTAGTTGTGTGTGTGTCTCTGCGTCTCCCTGGTGGAAGGCTCACAAGTACCCGTCAGGCACACTCGCATATGATTTAGCAACACCGGCACTTCACTCTATAAACATCTCATTAAAATCAATTATGTCACTCCTGAATGAAATTAAAGCTAAATGCTTTAAAAGCTGTTTTTCCCTTGTGTCAGGCAATATGAGCGTACCCCTGACGCTGTCTGTTTTTCCCCTCATTGTTGCATCCTCCCTCTCTATCTCTCTCCTGCTCTCCTGAGAGAGATTTATTAACCTGTTAAGCCCTGAACCTGTTTTTCAGGTCTCAGGCTTGAAAATTCCCAGAACAAATTACTATAACTTCACTTCTAAAAGGGGTAAATTAATAATATTTTTTCTCAAAGCAATGATAAACCTGTGAGTTGGATGTAGAAGAGTCAGAATCAATATAAATGTTTTTATTTTAAAGTAAATTCAGATTGAACATAGTAAATAATGTAAATTATAGTGTCCGTCCAAAAAAGAAACATTACTTATAGTGAAAACCACCCTTGAATGATGGGATAGTAGACTAAAAACTTTAGGAATCCAAACTATAACATATAATAAGTACCCTGTATCAAGATTGATGCAAAACAAGTGAAATTTTACCTTTTTAGAGAGATTTAGAAGAAAAAAAAAAACACCTTTTGGGTCATTTGGGTGAATTTGCCGTTTCTCTGGAACCCATTGGTCGATTTTGGTGATTGACATCTCTTTTGAACCGTTAGAGCCAATAGAATCGATGGGGAAGTTCAACATACACACACACGCGTTACCATTGAGGTTGTGAGAGTGACGCGCACGCAGTCGAAAGCTATGTTACACTCTGAAAACTGAAAACTGAAACCTAGGCTCAAACTAGTACATATGAAGATGGATTATCAGTAATCATTTCAAAGTGACACAGACACATTGGATTAACCTTCAGCAGCGTTTTTATCGTTTTGATGCCATTGAAAACAACTTTTGATCAGAAACAGCAAAAGGTAAGACAAATGTCCCGTGTTTGCTCCGTAAAGCTCCATGTTGTGATGTCTGTGTTTGCTTCCCCTGTCCCGAGTTCAGAATCTGTGGAATCTTAGCATGGTAATCGATATCTTGTTTGTGCAGATCCGATATGTAATAAGGGTATTTATACCAGTGGCGTAACAAGGTTGTGATTGGCCCCGGTGCAAATATTGTTCTGGGGCCCCCATCGCCCCAAACATAAGCGCACGCTGATGCGCTCACACACGCACGGACATACACAACCACTCAGAAGCGCCACATGTATAGGCTATCAACAACAGCGTGCCCTGGCCTCAGACCACCACAGCCTGACAATGGCACAGCGAACTAAGAACAGGATTAAACCTGTTTCCTTGATGTTTGTCTCTGGGGAATGGGCCGGTAGGCCTACATAGACCGGTTGCTATAATATAGCTTTTGATCTTGGCGTCGGGGGTCTCAATAGTGCCATAGAGTCCCCTATCGGTTGGGGCCCTTGGGGGAACTGTTGGACCACCACCGGGCACAGCCAAATCCAGCCTCTCTTCCTGGCTGGCTGGAGAAGAAGGTTGCACAGCCACGGCCACGGATACAGCTTCACTTGTGGAGCTAGATGGCAATGATGGTGGTGAGGCAGGTGAGCTATCGTTAGCCTCCGGCTCCGGCTGCCGCTGCACGTCAACATTGCTAACGTTAGCGCTCGATTTCGAGGAGGATGTATGACAAAAAAAACTGTCTAATTTTGTCAGTTTAGCTGTTACATCTCCTTGTTCTCTCTTTTCCTTTCTATTTTGAGCGCTGCTCTTGTGCTTTGGATTGCTGTACATTATAAATGCAAGCTATTACATTTTTTATAATGCTACCGAACTTGCTGCTGCTAGCTACAGTACAGTACAGGTTGATTAAACGGTTCGCTCGTCACGCAAGGTATATCACATGACATGAAAGGGAGCAAGGTCATGGGACAGACAAATTACAAATTAATTTAGGTTGCTTGGTTACGTTGAAGACTGCGTGAACCGGTCAATGCCATTGGGGCCCCAAAAAATATATATAAAAAAAATATATATAAAAACAATTTTTTAGGGAAATATCTCCTGAACTTCCCCACTCAATCTATCAAGACCCGAGCAGTTGTGTAGAAGTCCAAGGCAAGGCACGGGCCGGCGCATATCGCTCAAAGTAATCCCTAGCCATATGAACTTTGACCCTAGGAGATAGAGGACAGAGGTGGAGAGGCACAACGTGTCTACGTAAATACACTCCCTTAGGATAGGTTGAGGGAAAGGGGTAGGAAGTAAGAAGTCAGAAACAGAGGTGAAAAGGCACAACGTGTCACAACGGCTGCACCGTCGATAGTTACGCCACTGATTTATACCTAGAGTTCTGTGCTAACTGCGTTTTTGCATTTTTTTTTCCGCTCAGGGCTCATTTAGACGCTTCTTTTGAGACTTTTGTTTTGTTTTGGTAAAAATGGTCTGTATCGTCAGTTAGCTGAGTTTCTTCCTGTTAAGTGGGTATGACACATAATAGGTTTTTAAATGTTAAGGAAGTCATCTCCTGATCTTGCAGCTCACAGCTAACTCCATGGCAATATTATACTTCCTCACATACCCCACACTGAGAGCAGAGCCTGCTACCGAGGGAAGGTACTTCCTTTAGAATTAAGGCTCACATAGGAACACTAATATAAGACCAATCTACTGGGAATTGAAAATAGCCACCGTCAGTATTCTCTAGCTTTAACCTATTCATATTCTATGCTAGATTTGAATGCCACAACTTAACCAAAAAAGAAACATCTAAAGCAGCATCTCCAATGAGATTATTAATAAGGACATTTGTTAGAATTTATGACTAATTCAGAATATAGTCATTCTCAAACCTTAACCTTTTTTTTCAATTAAGTACATTTAGAGAGGCCCTATCATGCTTTTTTGCGGTTTTCCCTGTCAAATAGGTTTTTGTGCCTTTAAATGGTCTGCAAAGGCTTACATTTAGAATTATTCCTATAATCGGTAGTCAAGGGTTATGGCTGATTCCTAAAGCGGTGAAGGGTGGTGCTGCAGTTGGAGCTCCGCTGCTCACAGAGAGCTGGTCACACCGCTCTGCCTCCTTTGATTGAAACATAAACACCTCCAGAGATGAGGGCGCATTCGGGAACAAGCCAGGGAAAGGAGGTTTAGAAGAAGTGTGTGTGTGTGTGTGTGTGTGTGTGTGTGTGTGTGTGTGTGTGTGTGTGTGTGCGTGTGCGTGTGTGTGTGTGTGGGAGGGGGGTAACACTAGGCGGACTTACCGAAGTAGCCTCCCTCCCTCCTCTGTAGCTTCTCACCCACCCTTCTCCTGCTACTTGAAGGGATTAAAAATTGAACATGTTTTGTTCTCTTTTGGAATCTCAGAGGCTTCAGTCATGACGAGGTCACTCACTGCCATCAGCCATCCTCGCTATTCTCAGCACTGATATGTCACACATTATTTTATCCACAGCAAACTGGAACATTCTTTAGTGTCAGGAGGAGCAAGAGAGTAGCTAAAATGAAGTCATATCTCTTCATGTGTCATGATTTAAGGCGCTGAGTTTTTGAGATGGTATATTTCATTGAAAATTATAATAATTCACCAACCTAATAACTGCAGCCTGCAGACTGAAACTGAGCCTCATTCAGCACCAGACTGTGGGACGCCTCATTCAGATGACTATAATTATTTAATTTGAATCAAATCATAAATTTCACTTCAATTCAAAACACACATATAGTCCAAATCAGTGGTTCTCAACTGGTGGGTCGCGACCCGAAAGTGGGTCGCGGACCCGTTTCGAGTGGGTCGCAGATGTACGAGTGAAGAAAAAAAAAAGTTGAAAAAGAAAAGTATATATTTTTTCATTTTTTGGAAAAAAGTCAAACTTTTTTTTTGAAGGCCCGATTTTCTAACGCTGTGCATGCAGTAAACTTCTGTCACGTAGTGATCATCTTCTCAATAAAACATCTTTGCTGATGTTTTTTCGAGTCTTCTGGCCAATCAGAATCGTTGCCGGAAGTCCCCACGGAGAATAACTTTGCGGTAGAACTACTCTTTATACATCCATGGGTACAACTTCAGATAAAAATGAACACATAATGAAATATGACCCCCGGTTTGATGATTGACAGGTCACAGAACAATGGGAGCTATCTACCCTTATCCACAATTTAAAGTAATTCACACAGACTATCTCCTCTTTGCTCTTCTCTCTGTGTGGAGCAGCAAGTGAAAAACAAACAATGGCATAAAATATTATTAAGAGATCGGGTAGTAATAGATTTATTTATTTTCTTGTCAGAGTGTACCAGAATGCGTAGTTTATATGTTAGTATTTCTAAAAATCTCCTGGGGGAGAATCCCCCTAGACCCCCCTTCTGGGGTTGGGTTTTCAGCATGTGTGCCTTTTTGTGTTATAGCCTACAGTTCAGCTTTGATTCCATCATCTCATTAAACCTTATTTAAAAGCATACTTTAGTTCTGTGAAGGGATATAAGGGATATATGCACTGTACTTCACTTTAATTAATACTGTATGCTGACAAGCGTATATATTACAGCACGATTTTTTGTTGAATAGATTTGAGTGGTTCAAATTACGGGTCGCGATTTATTGACAAAGGAAAAAGTGGGTCCTGAGGCCTGACCAGTTGAGAACCACTGGTCCAAATCATTTGGCCGTCAATACTGATTTGTGGGATGATGATATGATTCCTATATAAAAAATAAAGACACACTGGGGGTTGCCGACTAGTGTTGAATAAACATACAATATTCTCTATCCTAACAATCCAATGAAAAGGGATTGTTCAACTATAGAAAAATAAAGTAGTTACTGGATCGGTGTATTTTCAGCATGATCCATGGTGCACATGTGACATGTGAAAGCAGTACAGCTACCTCTTTTCTGTGCATGGCTTCTGAAGTTATGGAGATTGTTGTATATATTACAGGTTACAGTGATCCCTACAAAGGCTAACACTGCAATTGGCTTGAATATCAACCAAAAAAATAAATTCATGTATTTTACTTCCAGATTAAGTATTGTTAACAATTAGAAGTCCCCTCCCTACCTGCATCACCACATATAGTGTCAATCAAGTATAGGCCACTCCCCTACTCCACATTACAAATATCCGCCCTTTCAGGCCTACCACGCCCTTCTTTCCCTCCAAAGACTGCAGGCAGAACAAACCAATTTGACTTTTCACTTTTATGTATCGAAATTAATTGATATTTATGTTTAGTTTAAAAGTTACAAATTGTGTTTCTTAATTGTTAGATCCCTATTGATTGTTCCTGAATAAGTAGAGAAGTTTGTGTGTAATTATGATTATTAATTTTTGGACGTTACAGAGACAATTCAGCATCTACCATCCGCCATGTTGACTGCAATAAACTTTTAAACAGCTTCTGGATCCAGCATTTCAATGTGCACACTACATGTTAGGGATGGGTAAAAAGAACCAGTACTAAATTGGAACCTCATCTCTCAATGGTATCGATGAGAGTATGATAAGCAGCATCGGTATTGGTATCAATCAAATCCTAACGATACAAACCCCTACATGACATGTGTTGTGAACCACGCCACCATCATCTATATCTTTTTCAAGTAAACATAATTATTAATACTGAAATAAACACCAAAGATCTGTCTCTAGTGGCTACCAAATCAGAAGTGCCAAACATAAAACTCACTTCTAAAAACAACTCAACATCCTGTTTAACCCCTGGCAACCCCCGACCGCTACCAGCAATAAAAACAATACAGGTGTTTAGAAAAAGGAAATGTTCCACATATTTTGCAAGCTAATGCCGATTGCGATGACATAACTACTTGACAGCCCATATTTCACGTAAATTCAAACACGAAGTTGGTATGTTGGTGAAATAATTGTAGGAGTGTGGAAGTCATGTGTAATTCACAGCTAAGGTGAAAAGATTCATATTTCCACAGGAACAGAACTCTCACTTCTTTAATTAGAAACTCCTACATGATCAATAGCTGCAATATGTGTAAAGTGCTGTTAGACCTTAATAGTCAGAGCTTAATGAATGTTTCTGTTGAACTGCGGAAATAGTCTAGTGCATTCAATCTGAATCCAATTGACTTCTGTGCTATGTTTAGTACAAAGCTTTGGTGACGTAATTCAGAAAAAAGTTGCAAAGACATCTGCTGCCTAAAGGTCAGCTGTATTATAACACTGCATTTGCTCGGTATCTCTTGCTGTGATGACCCTCAATAAAGCATAGGACTGATAAGATATTGTGTCATGTCTACAGAAGTGGATATCTATATTGATATTAAGTGTAAAGACAATTATTACACGGCCTAATTGAGTACTTGATTCTGATTGGTTTATTTGGACATTACAGAGGTCTTCTAATTTTTGCTAACAGACCACTGCTAAGGAGAGCAGACTGTTACTAAAGGAGGATCATGGGACTATTTGCAGTCAAATCATTCCGTAAAAAGAACACTGGTCAATTTTACGTCAGCTTTGGGCAACAAATGTTGATTCGCAGTGGAATGGACTATTTGTTCTTAGCGGTAATAATACAATCATTTATTAATCAATACAATCATTTTAAATCAATAGTGAATGTCAAGTCGGTGGTTCATTTAGTATGTATCCATGTAATGGCTTAGTTTAATTCAATTCTGATTCGTCAACTTGGACATGCCGGAGGAGTGCACATTTTCGTTGCCAAGGAGAACAGACCGTTGCTAAGGAGGATCAAGGGACTATGTACAGTCATATCAATCCACAGAAAGAAGTCCGGTCAATGTAACGTCAGCTGTGGATTGTGTCGGCGTTCTTTATTCATTATTGACATTATCCCTGACATTAATGTTAACATTTGTCTCTTTGCTTAAACTCCTTATCGACAGCAGCCCAACATATTGTTTCAGAAATGCTCTGTTCCAAAAGAGAGAATAGTAAAATGTATATCTGCTCGGCTTTCATCTTGGAGTGATTTTACCTTTGAGAGGCAGTGTAGATGTTCACTCTATTTATAATGCAAAGAGGTCGCCTTGATGAAGGAGTTTATATCTTTCCCTACTTTTTTATTGCACTTGCTTGCCGATGACTTATTTGGAGCTATTTCTGCTCACACTCACTTCCCGGATCGTGTTTATTTATACCAAACACTAATGCTGATGTCGTGGTAACATCAGCATTGCAGACTGCAATGACAGCTCTTGAAGCTAAAAAGAAGTCTAATACATTTACAAGATGAAGTTTAACTTAACTTCATATGTCCAAGTTCTTTAACTCAAACTGGATTTTAATTGTACAGCATCATGAAGTCAAAACATATTCTATTATTTTCAATCACGAACAGGGTCATTCTAAGGAAGTTACACACTGGCAGTGTTGCAGATGGCAGACATTAGAAGATCGAGTGAATCATCATGTGGGAATGGATCTATTATACCAGCATATTGAACTGAACCACACGATGAGGAGCTATGTCTATTGATAGTACAAAACACTCGGGCAAACGTCTGTGTTTTGTAACATTGTGCTATAAATAAAATGTACTTGACTTGCAAAAATGTAGCAACAAAACAAAATAAGTGCTAGAAAAGGACTGCCGCGATTAACTGAATGAAAGCAAATGCAACAAAAACAGGATAGAGGAGACAATAAAGAAAATCAAGTTGTTGATCATATTGTGAGTTTGCTGCAATTTTTTGTAGCAAATCTGAAAAGAGCTAACATGACTAAAAGTGGGAGAAAGATTCACTTAGTGTTACAATGCTGAGTAGTTATTAAGCTCTCATGAGAAATTGTAACTCAAGCCATTCATTAGTAAATGAGGGATCCATGTCTGTGACTAACTGTAACAATTATATATTCACAATAGCACAAAAAGTATGCGGAAACATATTTAAAGATTTTGAATATTATGAAAACTATTGGCTGTTGAAATATTATTCTATTTTCAGGTTCATATCAGTATGTAGTGTCTCTACTGGGACATGTCTCCATGCTTTAATGTTCAAAAAGCTCTTTATTTTTCTCATACTGTCTGTGCTGCAGCACCTCTTTTCCCCCTCTGTCTGAAATCAGAGCCCAGTCTGCTCTGATTGGTTAGCTGGCCGGCTCTGTTGTGATTGGTTAACCGCTTAGAGATGTTTCGCCCCTTAGCATATCACGTGCAAAATGTTGGAGCTAACCCATAGTAGCGCGAGTGTTACATAGTGATGTCATTATGTTGCGGAAGTAAAAAAATGAGTACAATGGAGTCGTTTCAATACAAATCACTCAAAGCCGCAACAGAGCATAAGAGGTAACATTAGCTTTGCTATTGGTTAAACAAATATATGTGACCATGAGCCAGATATCTGCTTTTAGCAGACTTACGTATTTATTTTATTTTCCTGTTCATGTTCTTGCTCAAACCCTGAGATAAACACCGACAGGGAGGAGCAGACATCAGAAGCTCCACCGTTACAGTGCCGCAGTGACAGTGAGAGAGAGAAGAAAGAGCATGTCACTTATTCCCTCCATTAGCTTCATTAGTGCAGGAGGATGAGGCAGATTAAGACCGCAGCGGGTTGGATGATGATGCGATTTGGCAGGGTTATCTGTTATTTCAGGCCTGGCCATTTTGGCGCCTCTGTTTGGGCTGGGTTATAATGTGATGTGATGCCCGGGCCCTCAGGGGCCGCACTGCTGTTGCTACCAGCCTCTCTGATTAAAATGTGCTCTCACCAGCCAGCCTCTGTCTGGATGCCCTCTCGCTCCCCTCTCATTTCCATCCTGCACCGTGTAGCTTTCACTTCCCATCCCACATGATGCTGCAGCGTGGCCCCGGGGACTTTAGGAGACAAATTCAGGCCAGACTCTTTACATGCATACACCTGTGCACTACCTATTGTAACAAACGCTCATTCTCTGCATCAAAACGTTGAAAATAAAATAGAAATAATACTCTTTTATGCTTGTTCATTATGATCTCCCTGCATAACTTCATAGCTGTAAAATGCCTATAACTTTTATCAACAAAAAAAAAATAGTTTTAAATGACTGATGCATTAACATGAGAGTAATAATGCTGTTCTATGTGGGAAAAGGCTTTGGAACCTATGCACCTGAAGTACGTGTTGCACTAAAAGTTTGAACATGATCCCATTCAGTTCTCATTCATAACACTCCGTTCGATGTCTCACTATGGGATGCGCCTCAACGCGTATGCATCAGAAGCATCAATCTCATTACGCCAATCCTGATTGGCTGGTGATCTTGACGACTACGTCAGGGAATCCACCCACCCTTTAAGTAGCTTGCGCTACGTCGCAGCGTCAGTCAAACACCTCTTCTCGCTTCGGAGCACATCTCAAAAATATCAGTAGCCGGGCTAGCTTAACTGTCCACAGACTGAACCACAAGCTAACCTTCGGTCGCCGGACGCTTGCCGGCTACTTTTGCTTCGCACGGGATTTGATTTATTAACACACCAGTTAATACTAAAATCTGCCCCGCCGTTTTTTCTTCCTAAATAACGGTAAGGTTTTGGTTTTTTCAAACGGTAACATACCTGTTACTGGTTTGTCCCTCCACGTCGACACCCCGGCGAGCGAGGATGGACCCTTATCTCCCTCACACCAGAGGAGACGGAGGCTCGGAGGCTCGACTCTGCGGCTGCGGGTTCAAGATTTCGAGAACGGACTCACACCAGGTCTGCTCGTCCTGCCTTGGGCTGAAACATGCCCAGGAGGCTATCGACGCCCCCGGTTCGTGCGGACACTGTGCCCGCTTCACCACCAAGAGCCTCCGCCGACAGCTAGCGCGCCAAGCTAGCCTGTCGGGACAAGACCCCTTCATGCCTGTTGATTTGCCGGCCGGCAATCGAGGCATGGTGGCGACCGCCGCGGGAGTTGAGCCCCGGTTGTTGAGCCCCGGTTGTGTCAAGCTGGGGCTCAACGGCGGCGGCAGCCGCGGGAATGGAGCCCCGCGCTGTGACAAGCTGGGGCTCCCAACTGGACCTCACCGTGGTTCCACCCGCGGAGGATGTCCTGGAGCTGGATTACGTGGAGGAAGATGAAGAGGATACCTCTGAGTTCCTCTTATCCGACTCAGACGAAGACGAAGATGACATCTTCGTCCCATCTGCTCAGGCTGCCAAGCCGGAGGCGGTGTCCGCTCCCCCAGGCGAAAGCGCGCCAACTTCGCCCCGCCTCAGCATGGACTTGCAGGACATGTGCCAACGCGCTGCGTCCAGGCTGGACATCCCCTGGCCTGAAGTAGCCAAGGAGACCTCCAGATCTCGCTATGAGGGGAAGAACTTGCCCCAAGCCGCGAGGATGATGAGGCAACTTCTCCCAGTCTTTCCAGAGCTGCTGGACGAGGTGTCTGTCTCGTGGAGAGACCGCCCTTTCAGCAGCAAGGCCCCAATCCAGGGAGCCTCCTCTTGGACTTTGAGGGCATGGAGAAGCTCGGCTTGCTCCGCATGCCGCCTATGGAGCCGCTTGTGGCAGCCCACCTCCAACCGCGGCTGTCTTCGGCACCTAGCAGGAACCCCACGCTGCCGACAAAGCAGACCGTTTCCAGTCAGCAATGACCGAACGGGCTTACAAAGCGGCAGCTTTGTCCGTCAGGGCGCTCAATGTCTCGTCATGCTACCGCTTACCAGGCGGAGCTCTGTGAGGACATGACGAACAAACCTGAGCCGCCGTGTGGGACGAAATCACAGCGATCACGGACATTTGCCTCCGTGTGCAGCGCTGTGCAGTCCAAGCCACGGGCAAATCGCTGGGGATGATGGTGGTACAGGAGAGAGCCAGGTGGCTTAACCTGACGAACCTTCCGGACCGGGAAAAAGGACGTCTTGGACATGCCAATTGTCCCCGAGGGCATATTTGGCACCGCTCTGGCTTCAATGTAGCAGCAGTGTGAGGCCAAAAAGAAGGAGGATGAGGCTCTCCAGCTTTGTCTTCCCCGAAAGGCCCAGCCGCCGCCTCCAACGGCCCCGCGACAGACCTTCACTCAGGCTGCCTCACGTCCTTCCCATTCAAGATCCCGAAACGGCAAAAGCCACAGCCCGCCCCGGGTCTCCCGCCCAGACACGAGGCGAGGACGAGCTGGCCAAGAAAGTCCCCGGTTCCGGCAGCAGCCGCACAGGCACAGCCGGCCCAGACCTTCGCCATCAGGTGAGGAAAAAGAAGAGCAGCCTGACAGCCTTCCCTCCTCTCCTCGGTGAAAGGCTGGAAGTTCCCTGTTTTCAGCCCCGAACGTGTTCCACACGTGTTCAAAGCTCATGTGTTTCCGGGGTGCAACCACGCCCCCATCTTCCCGCCGCCTCGAGTGATGTCAGAACGTCATCCTCAGTTCGCGCCATGAGGGAGATAGACTTCACGTCAAAGACAGCAGTTCTGCTGCTCGTTCAAGTCACACAAACACATGTCCTTGTTTTCAATAAAATTTTCCACTGTCGTTTCCAGGCTTAAAGCCAAGGGCGCAGTCAAAAATAATGAAAAGAAAAACAATAAAACAATAAACAGTCAGGTGACTGCTCCGCTTCTGAGAGTGGCTGTTGCCTCTCTCAGAATGCGGACGGTACCGAGTCTGTGAACGCATCATCGCCGCGCGCATGCGCAGTGTCGACCGAGGTTGTCAGCCTGGGATACCACCGTGTTCAGACACTAGAGGGCCCCATAACACAACCAATAAAGACACAGAGAGCAAACAACAGAGAAATGATCACGTCTCCACTCGCTCTGAGAAGCGAAAGGTGGAAGATGCTCACATGCTCTGCTTGGGTTTTCAAGACGATATCACGGGGCTACAGACTCCAATTCGCTGTCACCCCCCTCACTTCTCGGGCATTGTGCATTCACAAGCCCGGGGAGCGTCGGCTCATATTCTAGAGCAGGAGATTCTCTCGCTACTAGAAAAGAAAGCCATATCCATTGTACCCTCCGAACAGAGTCAGAGCGGCTTCTATTCCAAATACTTTCCTCGTTCCCAAACGGGGAGGGAACGGAATTCGCCCTATCCTAGATTTAAGGGCTCTGAACAAGTATCTCAGAAAATACAAATTCCGATGCTCACTCACACATCTCTGCTGCGTCTCGTACGTCAGGACGATTGGTTCACATCAATCGACCTGAAAGACGCGTATTTTCACATCCCAGTATATTATCCACACAGGAAATATCTGAGGTTCGCTTTTCAGGGTGTCTGTTACGAGTACAGAGTGCTTCCCTTCGGTCTGTCTCTCAGCCCACGGGTGTTTGTACGATGTACGGAGGCAGCAATAGCCCCGTTAAGGCAACAGGGCATTCGCCTGGCAACCTATTTAGACGACTGGCTCCTTCTTGCACAGTCGGAGCAGGAGGCTATTACGCAGACGAATACCCTCGTGAAACACCTGCTCGACCTGGGTTTCGTAATAAACACAGAAAAGAGCATGTTGTCCCCAGCCCAGACTGTACTCTTCCTGGGCTTACGTCTAAATTCGGTGCCCTTTACAGCCCGCCTGTCAGCAGAGAGAGTGAAAGCCTTCAGGGCTTGCCTCGCTCATTTCCAGCCACGCAAATATGTTCTCTTCAGATCATGTCTGCGGTTACTGGGGCTCATGGCGTCAGCCATCCTGGTGGTACGACTGGGCCGCTTACACATGAGGGAGTTTCAGCGCTGGGTAGCTGCCCTCAGACTGGACCCCGTGCGTCATGGCGCGCGGAGAGTGATGGTCACTGTGGAATGCGTAATGGCACTGCGCCACTGGCTGCACCCGACTTTTCTAGTACGGGGCGTACCTATGGGTGCTGTCCTATCGCGGAAAGTGGTCACCACAGACGCATGTCTGACGGGCTGGGGGGGTATATACGAAGGTCGACCTGTGAGGGGTCTCTGGAGCAGAGATCTCCAACGGTCACACATAAATTATCTGGAGCTTTTAGCGGTGTTTCTCACCCTAAACGCTTTCTGCCTTTTCTCAAAGGACATCATGTCCTCGTGAGGACAGACAACACGACCACAATATCGTATATAAACCGTCAAGGGGGTTTGCGTTCTCTCCAGTTACACATGCTGGCACGCAAACTGATTTTGGAGCTGCGGACGTCTCCTCTCTCTGAGAGCACGCACGTACCGGGAGTGATGAACCTCGGGGCAGATCTGCTGTCCAGAGGTGCACCACTATATGCAGACTGGACTCTACATCCAACAATTGTGAGTCAGCTGTGGGTGCGTTACGGCCGGGCCGCGGTAGATCTGTTCGCGTCAAAAGAAAATGCTCAATGTCAGCTGTTCTTTTCAATGCGCGATCTAAACGCACCGTTAGGCGTGGACGCGCTCGCACACGTTTGGCCTCCGGTCCTTCTGTACGCGTTCCCACCCCTGGCTCTAATACCCCAACTCTGGCCAGAGTGAGAAACATCGCCACACACTGATCCTATAGCTCCGCACTGGCCTGCAATGTACTGGCTGGCGGAGATATATCAGCTGCTGTGCGGGCAGCCGTGGCAGCTCCCGTTACGCAGGGACATACTATCTCAGGCGGGGGGGACGATTTTTCACCCACACCCAGAGCGCTGGCACTATGGGCCTGGCCCGTGAGTGGTATAATTTGAGTACAGTGGGGCCTCAGAAGGTGATAAACACTATTCAGAGTGCAAGGGCTTCCTCCACCAGGTCTCTCTATGACTGTAAGTGGAGGGTGTTTGAGGAGTGGTGCCTTCAAAAGGGACACATCTCTTTTCAATGTCCTGTCGGTGTGATTCTATCATTTCTACAGGACCTGATTGATAAACACAGAGCTTTCTCTACGATTAAAGTGTACCTGGCTGCTATTGCTGCATGCCATGTGGGCTTTGAGGGAAAGACGGCTAGCCAACATCCCTTGGTCTGCCGTTTTATGAAAGAGGCTCGCAGGCTCCTCCCTGTTTCCAGGTCACTGGTGCCCTTATGGGACTTGGCAGTGGTTTTAGATGGGCTCACTCGACCTCCATTTGAACCCCTGGAAGAAGCTGACATGAAACACCTGTCACTAAAGACAGTGTTGTTACTGGCTCTGGCATCTGCCAAGCGAGTCAGTGACATTCACGCGCTCTCTGTACATCCTTCATGCACTCAGTTTGCCCCGGGGCAAACGAGAGTGTTGCTGAAGCCCAACCCTGCCTTTGTGCCCAAGGTGGTTGGCTCATGGCAGGCAACGGCTCTCCCACTGGATTGTGGAAGCGATAGCTCTGGCTTATACGAGTCAGGGTTTGCAGGCACCAACGGGCCTGCGTGCTCATTCTACTCGTGGACTGGCTACATCCTGGGCTTTGTTCAAGGGTGTTTCCATCCAGGACATTTGTGCAGCAGCGAGCTGGTCTTCACCGCTCACTTTTGTCCGCTTTTACAGACTAGATGTCTCTGCTCCAAGTGTGGCCCGTGCAGTGCTGGGCCCCGTGTTGGGACAGGGTTCTACCTGTTAAGTACTGTTTTGTTTTGGTGATTTTCGAGATAAGCATGTCTAGCAATACGGGAGTCTCAATATCCCATAGTGAGACATCGAACGGAGTGTTATGAATGAGAAACTAGGTTACTAACGTAACCCCAGTTCTCAGAGTAACATGAAGTGAGATGTCTCACCAGACAGCCCTTCTTGCTGAGGCGAAGCGAGAAGAGGTGCTTATTTTGAATGACGCTGCGACGTAGCGCAAGCTACTTAAAGGGTGGGTGGATTCCCTGACGTAGTCGTCAAGATCACCCAGCCAATCAGGATTGGCGTAATGAGATTGATGCTTCTGATGCATACGCGTTGAGGCACATCCCATAGTGAGACATCTCACTTCATGTTACTCTGAGAACTGGGGTTACGTTAGTAACCTATAGTTATGTAATGCATATGTTTGGTTTTGATGTTCTGAAAAAAAGCGTCCCGTCAGGGATGTGGCTGGGACACTGGAAATGTGTTGTATAACTGAGAAACGATGTGTGGATTACGAACAGGTTTGGGGGAGTAATGGTTATGCTTTTAGGATACAAAAAAAAGGAAAATATTTTCACTTAAAGTAAAAAAAAGAAAGAAAGAAGTAATCAATTTACTGGTATGTTTCTAAAAACAGTATTAACATAACATTGTGTGTGAGCTTAACTGTGTGTATTAAACTAAAACGGAGCAATTTTCTGTCCGCTCAGATCTTATTTCGGCGTTTTGTAATTATAGTATGTGCTCATGTGTTTCATTGAATGAAAGGCCGGTTTTCCAACAAATAAAATCATTTTTGACCCTGAATATCTTGGTTTCTTCTTTTCTAAGGCCACATTGTTATGTCTAATAAAAAAGTTAAAAACATCTTATTGATATTTATTTTCTCGTATTTATTTGCACTGGATTTGATATTGAGGTAATCCAAAAGTGACGGAAAGTAATCAGGTTACATTACTTTTATATTTTGCTACTCAGATAAGGTCACTGATTACATGTATTAACAGGTGACTAGTAATGGTAAGGGATAACATTTAAGTAACCCTCCCAACCCTGATTACGAGGGAGACAAGAGGCAAGACTTATGTCACTAATTGGTGCCTTAATTGATTGTGTCTGCTGATTGGACAATTGTAATGTTTTGAGAGATAGTTCACTGTACTCTGACTACTTTAAGCTTGGCAATGTTACAGTGGAGAAGTCATTAAGGCAGGCAGGCAGACAGACAGACCAGGCGGACCATATTTCAACTAATATAACAAAAGATGTTTAAAAAAGACATTCCCACTGTTCCTTTCAGTGTCGGAATGGGCCAGACACTGATTCATTGAACTCTGAATGGGGTTTGATGCTCAGTGCCTCATGGGATTTCACCACACACAGTGTCTGGAAAACCCAGTCAGCCCAAATGCCCCGCTGATGACAGAGGGCAGAGGAAACATGTGAAGCACGAGGATATCTCTGCTGTGGAGGAACTGTAAGAGAGGGCCTGCAGTATTCTCAGCTATCCATGCAGCCACAGTGGGGTTACGCTGCTGATCTTAAAGTGAGGACAAATGAGCAAGTGGACGTTTCTTTGTCTCATGAATCTTGGTTAAAAGAATCCTAATCTTCCAAGTTCATTAAAATACAGCTGGTTTGATAAAAAAAAAATCCAGAACAAGCAAGTTTGAAATAACAAATTGTTAAACATTCTTTCTGTGACTGTCTCATACCATATAGATAAATAGATAGATAGATACTTTATTGTCATAGTACAAATATACAACAAATTCAGGTGCACTCAAGGACCGGACTCAAAATATAAAAATAGAATACAAATAAATAAATAAATGCTTGCATTCCGCACACACGGAACTTGTCATGGATCACTTTACATTAGAAAGAAAGTAAACTTCCACATCCTTCTCCATGTAGACAAAACTATCTCTCTTTATTTCTCTCATTCTGGGAAAACATGACTTATATATTTGTTTTCTGTCCTCTATAAACACTTAATTTAATCGACCGTGATACTTTTGTGATTAAACTATGGTGGCCAACAGGTGCAAGTACGTAACGGCCCAAACATATTATATTAGGAGAAACACACTGCAGTTTCAAAACAATGCAAAAAACAAAAAAAAATGTGCAATGAAGAAAAATCTTCACCCACTTGACAACACGTGCAGAATTTAGAAAACATTTAACAACTCAACAAAACATGCGCAGAGTTTACTAAAACGCTGAACCAACAAAACGCTGCCAGAAGCTCAGACCATAACTGAAACCAGGGGACATTAAAAAGTGATGCACCCAGCTGGGATCGTAGCACTAGATATTTGGGGATTATAACGTTTGAAAATATTTTAAATTATGGAAAGCTACGTTAGCTAGTTAGCTCACAGCAGATCAGAACTAATATTAGAAGCAATCACGTGATCACATTGTTAAAATAAGCCACTAAAACCTACATTTTGTGTGAGGACCCCAGGAAGAATAGCCAATGCTTATGCTAGTGCTAATGGGAATCCGAATAAAGACATAAAGACGTAGGTATGTTTCCAGTGACAGTTGACCCTCTTTATAATCCCCAGACGTCAACAAGCGCTCCGGCCCCAGCTGTGTGCATCACTTTTTACTGTCCCCCTTTTTCCTTTGTAGCACTTTGAGTAAACATTGCGCATGGTTTGTCAAATTGGTGAAAATGTTTCTTCACTTACATGTGTTTTGGCACATTTGTGTTTTTGTAATTGCGTTGTTTTTGAAAGTGCAGCCCGTTTCTCCTAATGGAAGTGTTTGGAGCCATTGTGGCTCGTTTGCAAGGACGGCCACAGTATTAAACTCCTCGCAAATGGAGCAGAAAGGGCAGCCCTATATGGCAACTTTGTTGGGGCCAATTATACAAATGTTCAAACCTCACAAACATATACCTCCTCATTTTCAGTCGTATTCACCAGGCTGACATTATTCATGATATGCTTGTGCAGTTAGGAGACATTGCTGAATGTGACTTGGAACACTTGTATGCACAAACCTCACAAAGAAGGTTTAATAAACAAATATGAACATATTCGGCTCTATGTGTCTCTCCTTGAATCAAATGTGCTACATAGAACCAAAAGGACTTGCATGTTGCGTCATGGATGGAGATCATTGATTATTATATAATAGGGTAAAATGAGAAATAAAACAAAACATTTATATTCTGGTACCGTGAATTGTGCATGCTGCAATACAGCATAGCAGTTTATTGGTTCCCACTCAAAAAGAGTCTTTTGGCAGCTTTAAACTGAAAGCATAATATGGATATCACCCGTCAAAAGCCCATATCAGTCAAAGCCTTTATACACCATCAAGTTGCAAAGCAAACAGAAAACCTTTTAGAAATAAAGGAGCAGACTGCGAGATGGGAGCAGAGCGGCCTGCCTCCAGGCTCTTGTTTATTTCTGCAACTCTGCCTGCGGCTATGATTCCAGATGGCTTTTATACTCTTTCACTTCCCACAAATCAAATGTTTCTCCCAAATCTTTCCCATGGCAACCCCTTTCCCCTTCCACGTTCGGCTCCAGTGACCAGTCCCTTCATATATAGAAAGCTCTGTTAGATTAAAAATAATTTTGCGTCGGGGAGAATAAATGTGAGTCAAAAGGAGCAGGACCTTACAAAAGAAAAAACGGGAGTGGAGAATGACAGCTCCTCACCATTTACGCCGTAGAATCTCTCCTATTGAGCCATAATAATGTGCCTCAATAGGAGAGGAAATTGACTGTGTAAAACCGATTCATTACTATGGCTGGCTTTCCTTTGTAATGACAATATGTGTCTCTCCACATCCCATCAGCGTACACGCCCCTTAAATGACGCCAGGAAATGAGTCCTAAAGATGACTGCTGGCTGCCAATGAGAGTGATAGAGATGACGACTGGCTAACGGCCATAACACACAGCTAGGCTGGATATGAGCGTTGAATCGGGACACTTGATAGGAATCAGGACACAAAAGGGTTTAACTCACTGGGTTTAAGGCATGGCTGTGAAAAAAAGCCAACACCATGATCATATTACCGAACGCCTGAACCGATTACTGTTGAACAAGTTGAAACATCAATAGTTAGAGGCTCTGACAGGAAGCTGAACTTCTGTCAAACATCTACCAAATCAATGCATGTCAACACTTCTGAGATGTGATTACTCTCCCGCATCAGAGCTGTGTTTTTCATGGCTCATTTACCCATATGTGACCAAAAGACTAGCAGCAATACATGTACTGTATGATGATAGACAGTGAAAATGTGTAAAGCACGAACTGAAAGGCTTTAAATACATTTGTGCAACAATCCGTTTGCATTATAGACACATATTCACAGACGGACAACCACATTCACACCCACGCAGAACAACAATTTGGAGTATCAAGTTCATTTAACATGGTGCTAACAAGTGCTGTTGGCAAAGAGGAAAGAGTGCTAACCACTGAGTCATCGTAACACATACCATACTACTAAAAATATTTTAGTCGATGGGAAGGCCTTTTTGTCTTATTTTTAACTTTTCACGATCGTTTTTATCTTTATAATTGTGGCTTGAATAAGTGTGGGTTGTCCTACGGTGACCGACACGGGCAAACACGTTACAACGCATTTCAAAACATCTCCATTAGGAGAAACACACTGCAGTTTCAAAATATAGTATATAGAAACACAAATGTGCCAAAACACATGCAAATGAAGAAACATTTTCACCAACTTGACAACACATGCAGCATTTAGAAACAATTCACCAACTCCATGAAACACATGCGCAGCGTTGACTAAAAGCGTTGCATAAACAAAACGCTACAAGAAGCTGAAAACACAACGGAAACCAGGGGACACTAAAAAGTGACACACACAGCGGGGACCGGAGCGCTTGTTGACATTCAGGGATTATAAAGTTCTGGTTCTGGCAGTGTTTAAAGACTGGTGAGTGGAAGAGAAAATGTGAACAGACTCGGATAGTTAAAGAAAATCTTGGTCATTGCTGGCAACATTTTAAGTTAGGTTAAATCAATAAAATCATTTAAAATCAATATTTTTTTGTCGGGATCCTGATCACCCTGACAATGATCTTTTTTCATTAATGACCACCTCGCCTCCCTTACATAATGGACAACACTAACAGAGCATAAGATTTCTGCTGCTACAGTATATCATGTCTTCACAGATTGCATCTTCACCTCAGAGGAACAGATCTATCACTTCTTAAATTCATTAGCAAAGCCTAATAGATTTTCTTTCTTAATTATTCCTCTATTCAGTGGCGTCTTCACTCATTCTCTTTGTGAGATTACTTTCGCTGCTGATACTATTTCGGATTCCATTTTTCTGTAAAGCACACAGTGACAATGCCCCACTCTCCCCTCCTCAAGCATTTTTGTGTTGTCAATTTGAAACAAGCGCCTGATTAAATAAGAACAAAGATGCAAGTTTCAATTCACAAATTGGAAAAGCTAATCCTCTGCTTAAGATTTCCTCAGGGTAGGAAGATTGAAGACGCTGCCGAGGGAGCATGTTAGGAAAAATGTGCTCCACACATTTTCTGCAGGCGTATGGAGCCATGTGTTCCCTGTGATCTAGGTCAGAACACTGTGTATGTGTGTGTGTGTGTGTGTGTGTGTGTGTGTGTGTGTGTGTGTGTGTGTGTGTGTTTGGTGTGTAAATTAAGTGTTTTCCCAGAAAAACAGTGAGCATACATGTGTGAGGAACAGGGCAGATAAAGAGAGGTGCATTTGGATTTCTGTGCGAATCCATGAATCCGTGATCCTGTGAAAAATGAACCAACGCGATTTTTCATTTGCAGTCCTTGAAATGGTGATTTATTGTGAAGGCGTAGCTGCGGGTGACATTCAGGACGGGCCTTCCTCTCAATGTCAGAGCGGCGTTTCATCAGGATGAGCCTTTCCTTTCAATGTCAAAGCTGCGTTTCATCAAACTAACCGATAGCCACTTCCTCCGCATGCAATTAGAGAGCCTTTTAATTAGAACTGAGCTGAATGATTGCTCCTTGTCCGTCATGTGTGCAGTCCACCACCTCCATGCAAGATGAACAGCACAGAACCCACTAAACCCCACCCGAGTGATACAGGGAGAAGGTAATGGAAAACACTGATCATCTGCATATATCAAGCATGTCTACGGAAATTATTGGGGAGAAATCCCTCCAATCCTACAAAGTGTTACATGATGACAATGACAACAAGGAATATATGTAAGGTCAATCAAACGTGTTTTGATGTTTACCATTAATCAAAATGTAATGTTAGTCCATATCCAAGTTGCATTTATAATTGAAAAACTCTTTCTCTAAACTTTAATTTCCAGAATACATGAATCAATGAAAAAGCCTCATGTCAGCCCAAGTCTGTTTTCATATATAATTAACCCTCCATCCTTAGTACATGAATAGTCGATTCTGATTGGTCAATCTGGACATTTCAGAGGTCTATTCATTTTTTGCTAACAGACCGTTGCTAAGGAGATCAGACTATGGAAAACGCTCTGGTAAAGAGACTACAGTTTGAAGAGTCCTAACAATCAGCAGAAAGAAGTTCGGACAATTTAACATTAGCGGTGGACAACAAACATTTGTTTTATCCACCAGAAAACCGAGTGGAAATATTTTGGAATATACATTTTTATATTTCTGGATAGCACAAAACTTTGGATTCATGATGGCTAAACTGTCCCCGGTAAAGAGAAGCAAAAGAGCGCAAAGAGTACTAAAGAGCTTAAAAGATAGAAAGCTGGACGTCAGAGAAATCAGCAGAAGAAGACAGACAGGAAGTAAACACGAAAGGGAACAGCAGAAGAAGACAGACAGGAAGTGAACACTAAAGGGAACAGCAGAAGAAGACAGACATGAAGTAAACACTTAAGGGAACACATTATGGGCTCTAGCGCAGGGGCGGTTCTAAGGGGGGGCCAGGGGGGGCCAGTGCCCCCCTAACACTGACTTTGGACCCCCCTGTGGCCCCCCTGAAAATGAAAAAAAAAAAATAGTTTATGATTAAACGATTTCTTGGCTGACGGAATAGGCGAAACTAACGATATTTGTCATTGTAGTCGGACCCATTAGAGCAGGGGTCTCCAACACGTCGATCGCGAGCTACCGATAGCTCGCAAGCCCTCAATAGCCCCCACTTTACAAATATGTTTTTTAATTTTTTTAACGCAAGCCGTCATCGCCACGGAGGAGCACACAGCCTCTGTGAGCGAGCACACCTTTATCTATTTAATATAGTTGTAAAAAATTAAGTAAGAATCATTCCAATGTGTACTATAGGACAGTAAAAAAAAAAAAAACAGTTTAAAAGGGGAGTGATTAGTCAAATATGCATAAATAAAAAGAAAGAATGCTAACTAGGTAACATAAGATAAGAATAAACAAGTTTAAATGATTTGTTATTGGTTGTGATCATATTCTAAAGATATTTGGATTATTGAAAAGTATACAGCTCCCTTTCATACGAGTGTTGAGAGCTGTATCCATAAATTCATTTTGTGCTCAAAGTGCACCAGATTGATGCATTTAACTTCAAAATTTTAAAAAAATCTTCCCCCCTAGAGGATGTGAGGTCCAACCCCAAATACAGCAGGTTCAAATAATTTAATTGCATACAATTTATTTTAGTAAACACTGAAAACGGGTCCCACAGACCCAAACAGCACACAAAGGTTAAAGGTAAACATATAATAATGTGTAATGAAACAAATACCAATAACTATATTGCATTGTTTTCTTATGCGCAATTACTTCATACTGTCTTTGTCTTTTTCGTCCTGCATTTATTGTGCCCCCCTCAGAAAATAACTGGCCCCAGCCTGGCCCCCCCAGTCAAATTGGTCTAGAACCGCCACTGCTCTAGCGTTGCTTAAAAGAATTGTGAACAGACTTAAAATCAGATTGCCGCCATTTTCAGTTACGTTGCTGTCGCCGCTGTTCCAACCGTTGGTACGTGGTCGAACAGACTCTTTTTTTGTAATAAGCAGGATAATGTGCAGCAAGGTGGTCACTAAAGAAAAAACTACGCAGACAGGGTGAACAGGATACCGACACATAGAACATGACTACCCAATATTTATCTCCCCAATGCTGGAACCTTGGTAAAACTTTATAATAGCATTAGAATGTCCTTAAAAATTAAGAGTGCCATTCGATCAAACAACTACAAACAAATGACTCGGTGTGACATCATCCAGCAATATATTCTGCAATGTTGCATCCAGTAATACCATCCCACATGAAACAACCCCAAGGTCTAAGGGTATACTGTGGTCAAAGATTCTAAAAAGACCAACATGTAAAGAAGGAAAATCCAAATAAGCGCTCTCATTGAGTGTCTATGAGATTAGCATTCTTATTTTCATTTCTGTTAGGTCTTCAGTTTAATCTCAATTAAAAAACATTCGGCCTTCATTGTCCATCAAGCTTTTCCAATGCAAAAAAAGTTTTAACATCCCCACATCTGACCATTCAATGTATTCCTCTTTTCAAACTCATCACTGAATCTTTCATTCTGTCTTTTAAATATGAAACCAACCTCCATGTATTACGCTTGGAATAATCTTTCAAACTCAATTTCCTGCTTTCTATTAACATGGTGTGTTTAAAAGAAGTCCAACAGCTACAAAAAAAATGTTTTTTGGACTCTATACTGTGGTTTTCTATCCATCTAGAACCGCAAGCGCCATATTTTTTTATGGATACAACCGTTCGTCAGTCATGTATGGGGGAATTGATCTTTAGTGCGACTCTTACACAAGAATATGTGGTGTCTAAATTGCTAGGATCACATATTATGTGAATGTGATTTCCCGAGCTTGAGCTCATTATCCAAAATGACACAATGCTGCTGAAGATGACTCCAGAGCAAAGGGGCTCACAGCGGCTCCCTGATGAAACCATTTACCAGAGCTGATGGAACAGTTTCTCTCTGTCACTGCAAACTAAACAGAAGGCAAAATGAGGGCAGGGGGAGGCAGGGAGAGAAACAATTAGCCTGGCGGTCCTTGGGATCATAAGTAATAATTTGAGTGAAATTAAGTGGCAGGTTTAACAAGCAGGGATAATTTCACTTTTCTGTTCTTCCTGGGGGAAATCTGGCCTTTAATTGAGTTAACACTTTTTGTTTGACAAACACTCCTGAAGCAGGCCAAGACTGCCACTGCTTCTCATTACTGACACCCACCATTGGAGTCAGCGCCCAACAACTCCAACCACGTCTCCGTCTGCCTTCCTCCACCTCCTTTCTCCTTTTCCCTCCACACACAGCCCCTCCCTCTGGAGGTTGGCCCTGGCAGTAAACCCATGTCGTTTTTCAAAAGACACCTGTTTTGTTACAATCATTACTAAAAGTTCAAACACAGTGGTAAGATAAAATGAAAGCCATATAGTGAGCTATTCTACATTTTCTATTGTGTTCACTTATTTGTAGGAATCAATGATGGCTGTTTGGATATTTATCTGGATTAATGAACAATGGCACCATATGTCAGTATTAATACCATGACTGTCTCTACAAAACAGTTGCTGAGAGTTTTCAGTCTGGTGCATGGACAGCCTGATGGACATTAACCCCCGACCCCAGAGTCAACACGTTGAAAAAGTGCAGCCTGTTAGCATAGTCACTAAGTAAGTTGTTTACTATGGACCATGTGACGTGTTCTAGCGCTACCATTTTTGTGTCCGGTTGCAGCTTGTGATACTGACAGAAAAGACGAAAAAAGTTCATAAAGTTTGTTTAATATTCCGGGGATTGGGAATTGGTTGTGACAACAGACCCCAGAGAAACCCCAGACTACAATATTATTCGATCCAAAAGGAGTTGAATAGGCGGACTAAATGTTTAGGTTCAATCAGAAGGGAGCACTGGCAGACAACATCTAACTCCAGATGCCGTCAACACTTTGTCTCTGGTAAGTATGGGCTCAGAACAGTCTCATAATACACACATGCACAAAGAAGGATTCACACTTGTATTTCATGATCCACAAAAGGAGTCACACTTGTATTTCCGGATCCACACTTGTGTTTTTCAATGCACACACAAATGTGTTCCGTTTCATATACATGTAAATAAAATCCAAATACAGAAAAAAGTTTTACATATGTATTTTTGATCCTCACATATTTGTTTTCCGTTTAAAACCTCTGAACCTGCAAACACAAACCGCTTTCTGTGCACGGATCGCTGTGCATTCGTGTGTGGGTTTTTTGAGACTCCCCTGACGGTCACCCGATTCGTACTTGTAATTTTTTCTATCTATAGCCAATCAGATGTCTCCTCATTCTAAGCCAATCACATGAGCGCGCCCCCACGAGGGTATGATTTCTTGCGTTCATGACGCTTCATGTACGCATTTTGCGCTGTCCGGAGCTGACAGGTCCATGGAGCCGGCCTGCAGGCGCTAATCTCAGGAAACCTCCACTCTCAGTACATTGCCACTTTCCGAACAGGAAATGCACGCAAATACAAGCTTTTATATTATTAAGGTACAGCGCCACTTTCCGTGGGTGCTAGACAGTGAACTGTCAACGGGGGGAGCCTCGCTGCGGGGAAACGGTGGACCTCTGTCGCCTGTCAAAGCAACTTCAGATGGCCAGTCCGCCCCTGCCGGTACCGAAGTCGGCAGATCGGAGTGGCCCAACCGGCCCACTTCGGTATGTCCCGATGGCCAGTCCGCCACTGCTTCGGCATACAGTATAAGTGTTGCACGGCCAGATACGGCTCGAGAAGCTGACTCAGATGAATGACGCGAGTAAACACAGCTGACGCATCGCGTCCGGTGTGAACGCACCATTATTACAAGTATTATATCATTATATAATTACAAAAATAAAATCGCCACTCTCAGTACAGCGCCACTTTCCGAACAGGTAATGCACGCAAATAAAATATTTTACATTATTATTAATAATAATATATATATAAATAAAAACATCTTGTGTTTTAGTCATATACAGTCAATGGTTTTAGTTACACCCGCTATTGATTGATTTTGTAAACATTGGACCTTGATACCGTCCACATAGCTATAGTGAAATAATATAATCGAAATCATTAAGCCTCTTTGATTTAATAATCGGAGCTAAAACCTTTCTGCCATCTCATATAACACACACTTCCTTATTTATCTTTGAATAATAATACCGTAAAAATAAAGACGACTATACTACGGTCCTTCGGTCCTGAGATTAGCGCCTGCAGGCCGGCTCCATGGACCTGTCAGCTCCGGACAGCGCAAAATACGTACATGAACCGCTACGCAATGAACGCAAGAAATGATTCCCTCGTGGGGGCGCGCTCATGTGATTGGCTTAGAATGAAGGAAACATCTGATTGGCTATAGATAGAAGAAATTACAAGTACGAATCGGGTGACCGTCAGGGGAGTCTCAAAAAACCCACACACGAATGCACAGCGATCCGTGCACAGAAAGCGGTTTGTGTTTGCAGGTTCAGAGGTTTCAAACGGAAAACAAATATGTGAGGATCAAAAATACATATGTAAAACTTTTTTCTGTATTTGGATTTTATTTACATGTATATGAAACGGAACACATTTGTGTGTGCATTGAAAAACACAAGTGTGAATCCATTTGTGGATCATGAAATACAAGTTTGAATCCTTTTGTGGATCATGAAATACAAGTTTGAATCCTTTTGTGTGCATGTGTGTATTATGAGACTGTTCTGAGCCCATAGGTAAGCCCTCAAATCTTATTTTTATATTCCAGCTCCTTTAGTCCGAAAAATGTTTTCAAAACACTTAAACATACTTACGTTTAGTAGCCATATGATTAAAGCTAGCAGTGGAATTGTTGGACTAGGCACAATACTGGATATTTACCTATATGGGACTGATGAATTAGACTAAACTAGTGTTAGATTAGAGTTAGCTCTGTGTTCCTTAAACACTGGGAAAAGACTGCATGTGAATAAGAGAGAAACATCTCTGAGAGAAAACGATGGGAAATTACCTTGCCTTGCCTGGTTTGTCAAAATCCAGGGGAGGAATATACTGAAGTACATTTACTCTATTATTTTACTTAATAAGTTCCTATTATTTCCATTTTATACCCCTTTATACTTCTATTGCACTATATTTTAGAAGCATATATCATACTTTTAACTCCACCACATTTATCTGACAACTTTAGTGATTATTACACATATTCAGATTATCAGTAATAATGCATCACAACCAATTATCACTGTCTTTGTGTTTGATGTACTGTATTTGCTTCCATGACAATCTATATACTGTCAGAGTTGGTCACAAATATGGCAATGGGTGTTCCATTAATAGAACACCATAGACTGTAATGGCACTGATGCACGGTCCTGATACACTGGAAAAAATGCTGCTCCAAAAACAAGTTAAACAATAATGAAAACAAGCTGTTTTCACTTGAAATAAGTACAAAAATCTGCCAATAGAACAAGTGGAAATTAGCTTGGTAAGATTTCTTGAAATAAGAAGGGATATTTAGATAAATCAGATCTTGTAATTAACTGAGAGAACTAATTTTGAACTATATTTCACCGGAATAAGGAAATGTTGTGTTACAAAAAAAGCCACAAATGCTCAAAAGTTTTCTGTTTTCTGATGTTAGTTGGTGATTTTCTAATAAATATGTAAAAAAATTGTCTAAAAACAAGAACCTATATCTCACTGCAGTGTTACTTCTGAAGTCATTATGTCTTATATCAGGTGTAGAGACATACTGTATTCTGACTAGATATTAGACACATATACTTGGCAAGATTTCCAGTTTTTGTTGGCATGACACATTCTTTGTCTCTTAATGGAATTTAAGTATAATATAAACAGAATAACATCAGTGTTATCCTTTTAAATTGGACTCATTAAACTAAGATAAAGTGTCATTTATGTTGTACCCTAATAAGGATCAAGTTAAACTTAAGACATGTTAAAAGAAAACACACTAATTATTTTTGTTATCCACAATAAAACGAGACAACTAATATAAAATCAATCAACTTTGGTGGAAGAAACCCCCCAAATGTCTGTAGTGCAAACCTTTAAAAGATCTAGGGACAATTGATGGGAACCATTTTTCTGAAAAACATAAAATACTACTATATATTAAATTAAAACATTGATTAATCAATGGCCTAGAAACATTAACAAAAAAAATCTGATCATTTTAAATCAAAGGTTGCTGAATCATTACTGGTGTTTGAAAATGACCGGCATCTTTGGCCACTCCCTCCTTATACCAGATGGAGGGACGTAAATAAAGACAAACGATTGGTGGTTCAACAAATCTTAGATCATCCCTCAATGTACTCTTTGGTTTCCAGTCTAAGAATGTCTACAGAGTGAGTGAGGCTGAAGAAACAAACAATTCCACCCCACTTCCTGCAGTTTGTGTGTTTTCCTCTCCGTACAAGTGAGAACATCCTCCCCACTTTGCTGTCTGATCATTTCCCCCATGAAAACTAAAGAAGAAAACATCTGTTGACAGTGCCTCCCATTGAGTCCATTGTGGTCCATTACTGGAGCTACAGAGAGAGGGGTGGGTGGTAGATTGTTGTTATTTGGACACCATTCACCCCCACCCCTAAACCCCATTTCCACCCCCCCACTCGGTCTCCTGCAGGCTGTCTAATAATGTCCTGGAAGCCTCTGTGGTGGGGATATGGAGCAGTACAGTAGATAAACCATGGGAGGGGGTGTGTAGAGGGCGATGGTTAGAGGGGTTGTTATTGTGATACAGAAGGAAAGCAGTGGCAGGCAGGGCCCAGGATAACGGAGAACTCAATGGAGTGTTAAATGGGAAATCATCTGTTTTCAGCCACAGATTTAATGTCATTGCTCTCTCTCTGCTGTTTCATTCGCTGCTGTCCCCCCCTCCTGCGTCTCTTTACTTCTGTGTTTTGTTTTCGTCCAAATCCCCCCCATCTCCAACTCTGCACGCCCAAATGTCACACTCCCCTCTTTTTTGCAGCCCCCTACTTGGGTTTTGTTTCCCCTCTCTTCTCTCTTCTCTCTTCCTCCTCATCATGGCTCTTCAGGCCCTCAGGTTATACCGCAGTATTTTGTGCTAGCCTCTTTCAGTGGGAAAGAGGGTCAAAACTGGGCAGACATTGTTAAGCTATCTCTTGTTAGCTTCTCTTCTAACTACTCAAGTGTGTAATGTGAATTTTCTGCAATCTTTTAAACAAGTTGTGATAGATTTTGATAGAAATGTTAACCATTGTGGCATACTATCATTATTGTTTCCAATTACATCATGTATTTAGATCTGAATTGTTCCAAGTTGAGGTATCAGAACTGTGATCAATCTCTCTCTGCTGTTTCATTGGCTGCTGTCCCCCTCCTGCATCTCATACTGTAAACACTTTAAAATCTTGCCAAGTATATTTGTCTAATTTCTTGTCAGAATATGTCTTTACACACTACAACATAATAACTTAAGAAGTAACAATGCAGTAAGATATAGGGTCTTGTTTTCAGACAATGCATCTGAAGTATCTTGTTAAGTTAAAAAATCCTGAAAAGATCTTATTTTGAGTTGGATCTCAGATAAAACAAGTTGTTTTAAGCTGCTGTGGTATTTTTAAAAGATGGATCATCTTGTTTTAAGAAACAAATCAAACTTATTTTAGAACACACATTTTTATTGCAAAATCACCAACATCAGAAAACGGAACACTTTTGAGCATTTCTTGCTTATTTCCTGATTTTGGTAAAAATATAGCCCAAAATAAATGTTCCCCGCGAATTACAAGATCTAATTTATCTAAATATCCAATCTTATTTCAAGAAATCTTAGCAAGCAAATGTTCACTTGTTCTATTGGCAGATATTTTGTATTCATTACATGCGAAAAACACCTTGTTTTTATTTCCTTTTTTACTTGATTTGGAGCAGCCTTTTTTCCAGTGATACTTCTGTGTTTTGTTTTTCATCTAAACCCTCGTGAAAAACTCTGCACGTCTAAATCTTACACTCCCCTCTTTTTGCAGTCTTTTGCAGCCCCCTACTTGGGTTTTGTTTCCCCTCTCTTCTCTCCTCCTCCTCATCATGGCTCTTCAGGCCCTCAGGTTATCTCCTATACTGGGGGCAGTTTACGCCTCGTGTTCACAATGGCACATTTGGGTTTGCAATGACTTTGTGCCCTCGCATCGTCTCTCTCTGCGAAACACTCGGAGCGTCTCAGCGGGACGTCTCCATTAGCAGTTTGACAAGACGACTGCAGAGAACCCTCAAACTTGGAAAACAGCCAATCACCACTTCCAGCTCCTCTGCCTGCGCCCCGACCCAGACACGGTGCTCCGTCTCCGTCTCTCTGCCCAGATTAACTCATCCATTTACTGCCTCGGTTAATGGCCTAACTCATGAGGAAAGTCATCAAGCGTTATGGCTTTAAAAGAGGCTGAGCTGATTTAAAAACACTCCCCATTTGTGATTGTGTTTTGTGTTTTTTTTAACACAGTGTTGAATGAAGTCGTAAAGTCGGACCCTTTTCTTCTGGACGAAGTGCTTGAAAGAGTTTGTGATTCATCGGGCTGGCAGCACCATTTATCCTCTCAGTAAAGCTAATTGATCCCCCATCCTCTCCCTTGGCTTGGGAGTGGAGGAGAAGAATGCTCTGACTGTGTGTACATGCTACTCAAGCATAACTTATTCTATTCTTCACAATGTTAAATGTTTTACTGAACTCAAACTCTTTTAAGTGCTGCTGTTGTAGTCGTGTTAAATACAATTTCACTCGACACGCCTCATCTATTTTTATTTCAGCTTTATTTTATTTTCCACACTGGAGAAAAACATAAAAGGTATCTGTGACAAATAAAACTTTTGGGCATCAGTTGGGATGGAAAACATGGGGAATTTATTCTTGTGAATAGCAAAGAGGGCCGAGGTAGATATATATCTGTCAACCAAATCATATAATTTGGCCGAAATGGAATAATTGCCTGCCTGTGTGCACTCATCGCACGTCCTCCACAAGATGCCAGCTCGACAAATGTGAGTATTAACAATAGCCTACTTGTTGTTTACAATCATTAAATATGTTTACGTTCATAAATATGATTTTGGGGAGAGGCTTTGAGGGCAGGCATTATGGGATGGGCTGTCAGTGTTGCCAACTTGGCAAGTTTCCTGCTAAATTTTAAAAATGTTGGAGCTAGTCGGCTAGGTACTTACAGTAAAAAGAGGGTAAAAATGGAGTTGTTCATTCAGATTATTTAAATCTCTAGATATCTCGTTAGCTTTTCTATTGCTATCTACTCGAGCGTTCAATGTGGAATTTTTCAATCCAATAACATTTTGGATGTGAACATTATTGTCTCCTATTACAGCATTTAGTTAGATCTGAATAGTTCCAAGCTGAGGTATCAGAACTGTGATCACACTTTCTTTGCTCAACTGAAATTTTCCTGAATAAATCCTAAAACAGGTTTTTTCTGCATGTGGATTTGGCAGCTGAGTATCTTGAGTGGGTTGTAATTTAATTGGATGTTGTTAACTTTTAAACAGCATGGACTGCATAAAATGTGTCCTGACCATGTGTCTAACCATGTGTCTACTGAAAGGTTTATAATTAGTCCATATTTTAAAATCTAAACCAGCACGTAAAAATGACAAATGTGGATTGGAATTCAATGTAGACATATGGGCTTATAAAACCATTGCTTGTAAGATAAATGTAATAATCTGAAGGAATTTTGATGTATCTACACTGCTCCCTAATCTTTTGAAAATCAACATGTACATTTATGGAGCTTAATAAAATTATTCAACCCGTCTGATAAAAATGCAAGAAGTTATGGATGGATGATCAGAAGCAAATTAGGTCTGAAAATACAGGCCCTAAAACATGCATTTCAGTAGTGATATGTAACAAATAACATTTACTCAAGTACTTACTACTCAGCATGACAAAAGTTTCAGTAAAACCCATACTGAAAATCACTACATACTACATTTGTACATAATACCAATTTTACTATCCAAGGTTTCACTGTCAGTAAATCTTCAGTTCCACGGCTGCATCGCGAGAGAGCTCAACACATAAATCAGACCGTGTATTATTCAACAGGTAGTGAAGCGGCATACTTGGATGAAAAAAAACCTGAAAATTAGAAATGGTGGTCACAGACCATAATAACACCTCGCACTGACCCTGTTGATTGTGTATCCTATTGATAGAAGGTCCTTATGGTTCAGCTTCAGTCCCTGAGGCAGGAGACTGAGGAAACGGATATTTACCTGCTTAAAGAGCTGCGGTGAGGGAGCGCTTTGATAAGAGTCTCTTTGACATTAAAGGGATGAATAGTGTAAAGGGGAACATCTCGGCACAATACCTTGGTTGCTTGGAAGCTTTTTGATTTTAAGGTAAGAAAGCAGCAGCCCTGAGGCCTGGGTTTTGAGCTCCCTTTGTGTTTAAGTATGTCTGAATATCTTCAGGCCTGAGTCTCACTCATCTCCACTGTTTCATCTCCACTGACAATGCACCACGACCTGGGTAATAATGAGAGCTACTGAGGAGGCACTGATGACTCCATGGTAACAACGTTTTTTAGGGAACATGAGTTTAGCTTTTCTGATACATTCCCTGACCTCTGCGTTTAAAAGACAAACTGTCCTTTACAGCACAGGACACAGAGCAGGGCGATGGACTGTACCATCTAATTACTGTAACTGGCTGCTGAGCAAAGGGACTCTAAAGAACCTGCCAAGAGGACAAGGTAGTAATTCAAATATGTTTGACTAATATAGACAGGCTGAGAGAATTAAAAGACACTAAACTAAAGATAAGGAAACAGTTTAAGAAATAATATTCCATTTGTGTTTTATTTGGTTGCATATTTTTGTAGAAAAGGTCATTTTGGTGTCATGTTTTGTTGCTTAAAAAGTCAGGAAATTGATCTCCCTGTACAAAACATTAAAGGGGTCCTTTATGCTCATGTTCAGGTTCATATTAGTATGTAGTGTCTCTACTGTGACATGTCTCCATGCTTTAATGTTCAAAAAGCTATTTCTTTTTCACATACTGCCAGGGCTGCAGCACCTTTTTTCACCCTCTGTCTGAAACCAGAGCCCAGTCTGCTCTGATTGATTGGTTAGCTGGCCGGCTCTGTTGTGATTGGTCAACCGCTTGGAGATGTCCCACCCAGAGGTTGCGCTAGACTTTTTCGCTGCCCGTCCAGAATCCAGAATTACCCGTCGGCCTTTACACAACTCTGACGACGGGGGGGGGGGTGCGCCGTGTTATGTATGCCCACTGCACCTCGCGGGAGCGCCCACAGCGTAAAGCCAAAACTCACAGACATTTCAATGATCTGTACAGCAAAGTTAGGTTTGGAAACGGTATCATTTCCTTTTTGGAGGGCATGCATAACACGGCATAACACCAGAGCCTCGCTGCGGGGAACTTTGGCGCTGTTCCGAGTTTGTTCTAATCTGTCAAAATGACGGACTGCTTTCAGATTTTTCCGTCATTGTTAAAAAAAATCCGTCATAGACGAAAAATATTCGGTTAACTCGACCTCTGGTCCCGACTCTCAGCCTATCAGGGACAATGTGTTGAAGCGCTAGCCAATAGAAGCGTGAGTGTTACATAGTGATGTCACTATAATATAGAAGTAAACAAAGGAGTCCAATCAAGGTGATTCAGGCAGGGGGGGGGGGGAGAGAAACTCCCTCAGGAGGAATTTTAGCCTCTGTAGACCATTATATGCACACAAACCTATATAACACACTACAGGAAAGGGAAAACCCCAGAAAGCATAAGGACCCCAGAAAGCACAAGGGCCTGCAATCACTCCCTATTATGTATCTCTGCCTCTTACAATAGTAATTCATCTTTTCACAAAGGGAATAGATTGTTTTGTGTGATCATATAATAATATATTGTATAATAATTGTATTGTGCATGTGAAATGTATACAAAATCCAGGGTTTGCTTTTAGTTAGTTTCCAATTCATCTGGAATTATAGATTGCATTTAATGCAAGGCAAACTGAGATATAACATTTCTTAATATAATTTGATCCTCCATTATTTTCCTTGTCCTCAGATGTTAATTATAGGGAGTAATCTTCAATTGAAGCTTTACATTTATACACAACAATAGAACCCATAATGTCTGCAGCTGCATCACTCCAACACACTGTAAGTGTGTGCTGAGTATGTGCTACAGCGGCTTGCCACAGCCCATTGGAGGATGTTTGGTGTGCTGATATGTCTCTCTCTGCTGTGAGAGTCTACTGCAGAATGCGGTGAGAGACAAAGAAAAACACCAAGTGTGTTGTATTTGATCTTGCTCAAAGCAACACAAATGAGTTTAATTCTTTAAGCGTAGCTGTGCTAATTAAAAAGTCTGCTACTCTGTCAGGCATACTAATGCCCGAGCCTCGAATGGACTGTAGACGTGACTCTGAGCAGAGCTCTGCCATATTGCTTTAGTAGCAGAATCCACTGTCCCGTGACTAAGACACACTGTCAGGAGAACTAATAGTCTTAACACTCAAGTGAATCTGATGAGTTTTTCCCAGCAAGCAGATAATGAGCAGAGAAAGGAATCTGCTATAAGGCCCCTCGCAACGTCTGCAAACTTTCTGAGCCCAGGCAGGATCTGTGCAAACAGAGGAGTTTAAAATTAGCTCTAGGCTTTAATATGGAGTGTGTTGACTTCGATAGGGAAACAATAGACTGTTTGTGTATACAGATGTGACTTAAAATCACGAAGACCCAAGGGAGGCTGTGGCTCAGTGGATAGTGTGCTGGACATCGAATCAGGGGGTAGCAAGTTCGAGTCCCACTGCAGTCAGCATGTCGTTGTGTCCCTGGGCAAGACACTTCACCCCAAATTGCTCCTGTGGGGATTGTCCACAGTACTGAATGTAAGTTGCTTTCGATAGAAGCGTCTAACAAATTACATGTAATAATAATGAAGGAAAAACATTATTACGATATGTGAGGTGAGTATACAGTATTCCTTCAAATATACTGTATTTCTCTTCCTAACAATCCACCACCACCATGACTTCTCCACATATTAACACTCTTTTTTAGCCTAAATGTAATGGCCAGGTGTAAAATGCTAAGTGAGGCTATAAAAAAACGACATACTGGGTGCATGGCTAAGTGTCACCACCGCTTAGCTAAGTCCGCTAAGCTAAGTCCGCTAAGCTTGGTGGACTTGTGACGGTGTGATGGCGTTAAGTAGTTTATGAAGTCACTTGTTAGCAACTGCTGTTTTATAATACAATAATTTTATAATAAGTGTTGGACATTCACAAGTGGGGTATTTTACTTTAGCTTGTGTTACCCACAGACCTTATTTCAGGCATCTAACCACAAACACGTTCAAAAAACCATTTACTTCAAGACGAGGGAACCAGAAGTGGTTAAATACTAACTAATTTCACAATTTAAGGACTCATTCCTGAACCACTTTATAGTGAGGTAACTCATGGCTGGTTGATAGAGCTGTATTAAGCTAATGTACAGTACATGTTTGTAGTTGCTAGCTTGTGAACATTGCTTAAGCTTGAGTGTTGTAAATGCTGATCATCCATAAATCTCAGTTTCTAACTCTCCTAATGCACACATGGCAGCCATTCATCAGGACCCATGGCTGAAGGTCAGACCATCCAGAGTGCAGCTCGCTGGCACAAAAACATTCTGTTGATATGTGAGGTGAACATATTTCTCAAAAGTATTTCTCTTCCTAACAATCTAACACCAGCACCTTTCCTCCACCCTCTCCTCTACTGAGTCACCTTGATCCGCTGCATGTTGCTCGGTCTGACTGTGCTGCACACAGTCAGGAACATTGCACCATGGGTAACAGATTTAATGATAGCTCATGGCAATGAACAGGCTGAACCAGCTCATTACGGACGGCAAGGTATGTGACTCCCATAACCGCATTAAAGACGAAGTTAAAAGTCAAGTCCACTGGCCATGAGATCCAACTTTCCCAACACATACCTCATATTCTACTAAAAGCAAAAGGTAGCACAGTATAGGTGGGACTTTAATGCAAATGCATTAGGCCAATTAAGAGAAATAATATGCATTTCAGTGTTTATGGAGAAAGATACATGATTGGTATTTTTTGGCAATAAAAGCAGAGGTCAGGCAGTTCATACATTCTTACTAATGGAACAATAATAAAGACACACACACTCCCTGATTTTGATCTTCTACCCAACACATCTTCTAATCTCCCGTCAACTGCTAATATTTTTCTCAGGAGCTTTAACTAACTCATCACAGTTTTAAAACTGACATAGACCATTCAATACAGCATCCTGGTTCTTTTTGCCAAGATTATCTAAAGAATCAGGTATAAAACCATACAAAGGACAAGTTTTATTAACCTAATCCGATCATTGCTCTTAACTCAACATATATCATCATAATCCACTGGTCATATCCTCTGCAATCACTACCCAATCACTAAATAAAAAATAGACACTTTACCCGGTCTTGTGGATCGCATTGTTCTTCCCAAATTACATTTTAACAGTTTCGGTCCGACAGTATTTGATGATGATTGAAGACGAGCGGCGAACGGAGCAACTTAACAGCAGAGGCATTACAACATGTAGTGTGTGTTTCCATGGAAAATACATACACACACACACACACACCCATCTTTTCCTCAGCCAAGTAAAATAACTAATCTCATTGTCTATGCTAAACCCAGTAGCTTTAAAAGAGTTAGTAATCAATACGATAGATGGATCATTTTGAAAAAACCCTCTATTGAACATTATGAGAGGAAGAGCTTTTTAATAAGCTTTGTTACAGAATGACAACCATTTCAGAATCACAGCTAATTTAATGGTGTTCTTAAGGGGGTCAAGGGGCAATATGTCCCCTAAATAGTGAGCCTTGAGCCATCTTAAAATAGCGTTGGCTTGATCTGCAAAGGAGTTTTTTCTGCAAAGGAGTTTTTCTCAAAATCGTGCCCTGATAACAGTCTTCATGTTAAGATGTTGGAGAGCAAACACAATAAGGATATCATTGGGTGTACAAATCAAAATATGATTCAGGGTCGAAGTGACAGATTTAGTACGAAGAGACTGAAATAGCGTCTTTGACATCCCCAGTTTAAGACCCTCCATCCTCTCAGGGAACCAAAGATGGCAGCAGTTTGAGGATGGAGGAATTTGGAAGGCATTGGGGTAGCAGTGGTGTCTTGAGGGGTTATGAGTCAGCAATGCCTCATTTGTTACCACCATCCAGATTATGGCAGTTTTTTTTCGCAGTAACCTATCTGAGGGGAAGCCCGTCTAGACAGGAACCTGAAGGCAGCGCCGCGGGGCTCCGAGTCATTAATCCAGCTGTTGGTGCTGATGCTGCACCCGTGGGGGGCAGCAGCACCCATCCTCACCCAGCCTCACCCACTGCTGCCACCCAGCTAAACACCAAACACACTCTTTTATGCAATGTTTTGTTTTTCTGTTTTTCTCCTCTGAGACGAGGAGTCTAAGAAAAAAACATTTCATTTTTATACATCATTTACACATTTGTCGGGCACTGATCAGACGAGAAATAACAAGATGTTGCTCTTTCTGTAGAAAATAAGCATCATTACCCTTACCCTGTTACCCAAAGACCTTATATCAGGCATCTAACCAAAAACACATTAAATGTCCCATGTCATGGCCATTTCTACTGATCATAATTCCATTGTTGAGGTCTACTAGAATAGATTTATATTGTGCAATTTCCAAACTCACATTGGTTTCTCATACAGCATCTCTGTATAGTATGTGTATTCACTCTCTGTCCTAAACGGCTTGTTGGAGCTCCTGCCCCCCCCCCCCTCCCTGTGGGCCCAGTGTGCTCTGATTGGTCAGCTCGCCCACTCTGTTCTGATGAGTCAACCACCGTTACAGCGGAACATCAGTGTTATGTGTTACAATGGCGTTAGCAACCAGAAAATGACACCAGTAATGACAAACAGATGAGAATGCTGCGTGGGGTCTGGGTGCCGTGTTGGCGGGACGTTGTGGGGCTCGCTGCTGGAGCGGACAGTGTGAGCTGGCTTGCTGGTGTTGTTTCCTGGTTGCTGTGTGGGGTCTGCGGGACGGCGGGACACGGCGAGGCCCGGCCTGAGCTCGGCCGGAGCACACACACACACCCGCAAGCCTGGCTGTGGGTCTGTGTGTGTGCTCGGACTGGGCCCGGGCTGGGCCTCGCCGTGTCCCGCTGTCTCAGGCTGAATCCAGGCTGAGAAATCCGCGGAGCTGCAGCTGAGAAAAATAAGGCTGAGTGTGTGTGTGAGGAGCTCCGCGGATTGATCCATTTGGACCAATTGGTCCATTTGGATCGTCGTTACGTCACTTGGTTCCCGGAAGAAAAAAAAGGAAAAAAAAAATGTCCAACGAGGCGTTCTGGGGCAGCATAGACAGGTATTTTCTGTGTTAGAGTTTTACTCGCTACAGGGTGTACTTTGAGGGTTTGTGACTTTGCAGACCGTTTACATAACACACAAGAGGACGGGTAATAACCGGAAAAGCATGACATGGGACCTTTAAAATAAAGGTTGACTGAGAAGTGGTTCGATGCTAACTACATTCTAGGTTTTAGGACCCATTCCTGCACCACTATATAGTGATAGATTGCTTGATAGAGCTGTATAAGTCAATATAGGCTACATGTTTTATGCTGCCAGCTTTCGAAAATTCCTTGATCTGATGTGAACCCTTTTTTGATAGTAATGAAGTTATCCATAGATAGATTGTATAAGTGTCTAACTCTCTAGCTCTAGAAATCATATAGAAATAATTACACATTGCAAAAAAAGTCTCAATTTTGTGCTGGCTCTGCTTTTTTTTTGGCGAGAATTCAAGGTATCACAGGTGAGCAATTGATATATGAATGGTCATTTTGTTGGTATAGTATTCCTTGAGCAAACACTCTTAGATAGATGTCATATGACCTCAAAGCACCCAAAACTGTCACATTTCTCTCCAGCTCAAACACTTTAGAAACATAAGTGGAGTATGGGTAACTTCCTTAAATTCCTTCGGGTAAATGGTGCTTACTCTGGAAAGTATCTTTCTGTAATCCTGTATGTATGTTGACCTTCAGCTACAACTGATACCATTGTGGTTGTCATGATTCTATTCCTGTCCCTTCGACGTCAATTGAAACTGAAAATCTTTTCCTTTAATAAGACCAAAGAGCTCAAGGATGTCTCCTCTTTGAGAGTGGAGGAACACCAGCATCATGTCGGACTCCAACTCCCAAACTCCTTCTTTAAACACAAAGAGAAAAATCTGCTTCTCATTCGCTGATCTAGTAGCAACGCAAAAAACGCTTTGCCTCCCTGCACTTGTTTTCACAATTAAATACCTCCAGTGACCCCACAGTGCTGTTGAATCCAGAGTTCTGATGATCATATTGATGTTACCTCGCGCTGCCTCTTTAACTGACAGCATGCAGAGCCACTCCAGCAGGCCTGCCAGGAACAGGATCTGAGCTGAGCCCTGTTTGGAGGCTCTGTAATCTGCAGCCCACTCCTCAAAACCTGACATGCTGCTGTTCACACTGCAGAACAAAAAAAAACGATCATGTTGGATCGATCAGAATGCAAACAAAGGCAAACTTCAGCATGTTGAAAAAAAGTTCCAGAAACCCAAAGAAACTCAGTAAATACGGTGAAATGTTGACGTTATTTAATCCTTTTACAGTAATTAGCGTAACGTCCATAGTTCTCTTCATCATAATGTTGTTGTTGCATTTTCTAAACAAATATGCACTTAAGAAAATTGCTGATTTGTCGTAAAATTCTGAATAAGCACCACAGCTAATAGTATATGATCCGAGTTTCTCTGTCACGATCGGCTGTTTCCGTAAACAGCCGAAAGTTGTGAGACATTAAATGTTAAAGCATTTTCTTCTTTCGTTTCATAAAGGATGATCCAGTGCATCCTCGGATAAAACTGATTATAAAGGAACACTGAAGCTCCTTTCCTATCATCTATATAGAGAATCCAAACAGCTCTTATCACTTAGGTACTTCCGGGTCATTTTCCTCAATTAGGAACCTTCATAAGCAACATTAACAGTTTGACCGCAACCACTTTAAGTCAGGATTGATACAGACCTTCTGTTGGAGGGCTTAATAACCCACCTCCCCTCCTTATTAGTTTGAAATGGCACTTAATGTGGGGGACCCTTCATGTGAGCAGAGTGCCGGCAGGGTGGAGGGGTCGGTTTGGAACTGGGTTGAAGGGTCTCTCCGGGGGGGCTCACCAGAGTGACTGCTGCTCATCTCCAGCACCAGCAGCCTCTGCACCAGGAACAGCAGCTGCCGGAATCATGCTGTAGCAACATGTCACACCCAAATCCCCTTCCCAACATTTGGACAATACTACAGCCAGACCCAGCTCACTGGAGAAGGCTTGGTTCGCACAGAGCAGCAGATGGAGTAAATCATCTGAGAGGAGCCCGGAGGAGAGGGGCTTCATCAGCCAAGTTTGGGCCGCAGCCAATATGTGGAATAACCAAATATTAGCCTCTTTAAACTCCTTCAAACTGCTCGAACAACAGACGAAGCCACAGCACCAACCTCATCAGGGGATATCCCATAATGCAACACAAAGCTGAGAGCTAGGCTACAGCGTGGAGGATGATCTGGGTTTTAAACATGCTGCTCTGTGCTGGCTGTTTGCTGACTGTGGAGGCTTTGACAGGTCTGTCAACCCAACCTAATCCAGACCTGAACTCTGCCCGGGGTCTACAGCCTCACCCCCCCCCCAAAGCCCAGAACCAACCTGCACCTAAAGAGTTGAGTTACATTTTATATCCTTAATAGTGTTAATATGACTTTAACTCTATTTAGTGTTCAAAACAATTACACTTGTGGTGTTAACTTTTGACTCTGCAAGCTAGTATTGCGTAAATGTATCACTTAACTATAGAGAGAGTTGCTGGAACTATGTCCTAGTGTAAACTTTTTAACACTTTCAAAAGTGTAGTTTTAACTCAAAACAGTGTGGACCAATATAGACACTTTAAAAGTGTTGTATTTGACTCTATAAGAGTTAAATTAGCACTGCTGATTTTGCTGTGGATAATAGAAAGGTGTATTCATGTATTTTATACCTGTGTTATTCATGTTTTATGTTTTTTTATTATCTATGCTTTTTAATGACTGTTTTTAAATGTAATTTTATAATGTGTTTCCGCTGCACTATTTCATAATGCTCTTAATGTCTTTTATTTTTGTAAAGCACTTACAAACTTGCCTTGCCTTGTATTGTCATCTCATGAATCATGTTATTTCATGTCCTACCAGGTATGGTAACTATATCAATGAACAACATTCAGGCTCTGACGCTGGAGTAAAGATCCTGCTAAAAACAGTGGACAATGTCTTAAAAATGTTTTAACTATAAATGTCCCACTGTGACAAATTACATTTTCATAGCAGGGAAATGATATATCTATATAGCAGCAAATCAGACGAAGTGTTGAAAGAAAATAATAAATAAGAGACCATAACTATAAAAAGAAAGACCTTATGTTCTGCCAAGACAGAGAGTAAAACAAAAAGACTGCTTAATGGAGGGGATTAGTAAATACGTCATGTAAACATACATGTGGAGATGACGGTGTTTATTTTTTGAATGCCCTGCAATGCTTGTTAAAAATATAAAATAAATGGTGTAAAAGTAAGTGTGAGTAGGTTTATTGGCACAATAATTACAAAGTGCAAACACATTTCTGTCTGGCAAGCCTTCAGAAGCGCTTCCTGATATTTAATAACATATTCCTCATATGACTCATCCTCTCTGCTCACGGTCTGTTTGACTGATGCTCAGATAATATGAAACCTTGAATATGTCAGATGTTTGTGTGACATAACTCTGTTCGGATCATGCTTTAAATGATATCTGTCAAAAAGGAAATAGCTTTCCGTCACTGCCCTATTTAAATGTACCCACAGGTGTAGCATATGTATGCTAATATGGCAAAATAAATGATTCTGCAGCAATGCTTCAGCTCTGAATACCAACTGTGTGTTGGAGCTGCAACAAACAAAGAGATGACCTTGATGAGGGAGGGGTCAACCTGTCTGCCCGGAGAAAGGTAAAAGTGAACGTCTCTGGCTTTCAGACTTATGACAAAGAGATAAACGCAGAAATTACAGTCATGACTGAGTGTTTTTTTTAACCTGTTTCAATTTAGCATTCACACAATGAATCAGACAGCAGCTTAAGCAATTAACAAGGACATACATTATGGTAATGAGAGTGCGGAGCTTGTAAGGTCACTGTCGTCGTGCATGTTAAGCCACGACTGAGGGCAGGGATTCTCCAACGCCACATTAATTGTCGGCAGCACAAAGAAATGAGATGCAGAATTAGTTTACCTGATTTCTCCCACAACAACAAAACGGTCTCTCCACCAAATTTCATTTCATCTTTTTCATGATTTGATGCAATGAGACTAGATGCTGAAGATTTTAGGGAGCACCCTGTTGAGGTAATTTTCAGTGTGAATGCTGATTCCACAATGGATGTATTAACAGAATTGGATACAGCTTTGGTAGCGGGGCCCTTTTCATTCCTATGAAAGTCGCTCAGTGGCGCATAATGCCAAAATGACTTTTAAGTGCAAAAATACCTGAACTTGCCCATTAAAGCATGCGCACATGTTCTTTCCTTAAAGAGGACATGTTATGCTAATGTTCAGGTTCATATTTGTATTCTGTGCCTCTACTGGAACATGATTCCATGCTTTAAGGTTCAAAAAGCTCATAATTGTTCTCATACTGCCTGTGCGGCAGCACCTCTTTTCACCCTCTGTCTGAAACCAGAGCCCAGTCTGCTCTGATTGGTCAACCACTTAGCGATGTCCCACCCCTTAGCGTATCAAATACAATGTGTTGTAGTGCTCGCAAAAATAGTTTTACTTAAGGAGGTGTGGGAGAAACTTCTTCCTTTACAGACCAGTTTCATGCACAAACACCTATATAACACACTACAGGAAAGGGAAAAGCCCCAAAAGCACAATAGGGCCTCTTTAAAGACCCAGTGAAGTGTGCGCCGGTGCATGATCTGTTATGCTAATACGTATAGTAATGACCAAAATTGTCCATTGGAACCCATATAAAAGATGTTGGAATAGCAACGAATTTGACGAGTTGGAATTTTCCGCTGGGAAATCCGCCTTCGTGGGCGTGGCTTGCGATCTACTGCGTGACGTCAGAAGATGGGCTCAGCCGAAGTGTTTACATTCACCACCGTTCATTTTGTCTCTGTTTCAAAGTGGAATTTACCAACGTTTTTGAGCGAGTATTTTATTGGAAAGTGTTTCGCAGTCGACTGGAAGTGATTGCCAATCGAGGAAACCTGACAATGGAGGCGACAGTGAAGAAAAAGGGAGGAAAAACACACGGGAAGCGATGCATTGCCGCTGGCTGTGGTAATGTCAATTCTGCCGAAGTGGCGATGTTTCTGTTACCGAAAGATGAAGGTGAGTGGCTGGTGTTTGTTTCGTAGATTCGTAGATTGTTTATGAAAAATAAAGGCCACTGTGTTTGTGTCTATAACAAGACTATCATGGCGGCGGCAGAGCTCAAGTCGAGTTTCTCCGCCTGGAGATATTCTCACTATTTCACTTTTGTCGAGCACAAAGAAAAGAACGTTTTAGTTAAATGTAAGTTGTGTCTTGGCGGGTCAAAGATCCTATCGACTGCCCAAAACAGCAATTAAAATCTGTTGAAACATCTGCAGAAACAACATGCTGGGACGAAGCTAGTAGCTAAGACCACAGACCCAGACTCATCCGACGCCACTCCACCTCCACCTAAGCAACAGCGGCTGGATTGGCACTTTGAAACATATCTTTGTGTTTGTGTTTGTATAGACACATTGCTTAGCAGAGTTCAGTGATGCAAATGCATGTCAAGTTGATCAACAGGTTGTATTATTCTCCGATGCAATAACAGTACTGAAATGAAGGCTACAGTATAAGGGCATTAATGGGTGCCCTTTTTTAAGTAACTAAAAAGTTACTTTTCACAGTAACGCATTACTTTTTGGTGTAAGTAGTGAAGTAACTAGTAATTGTAACTAGTTACTGGTTTTCAGTAACTAGCACAACACTGCATGTGAACATGAATGTTGCATCATGCTATGAACAGATGAATGTATGATCAGGTGATGGCCAATCCTGTGTGTAGATCTACTCTAGATCTATGACAAAATATTGTCCTCAACTAAATTGACTTCCATGGCCACTTTCCTCATCTATCCTGTCCGAAAAGCTGTCAAAATCACTCATTTCTCTCGCACCAGTATCACTTTCCGAAGGCTCCGCCATGTTTACAATCACAACTGGGCCCATCTTGTGACGTCACAGCCGCTATCGTCTGCAGCAGCGGTAGGCTCAGACTCTGAACAATTTGCGATGTTTATCTCGTCCCTCGCACTTCCTAAAAAATTATTTTAGCCATGAACAGGTACAATTATATGTAAGAAATGAAACTGCCATTTCATTTTGGCGCAAAAAAATGCACTTCACTGGCACTTTAAGCTTTGCCTGCTGCATTTAAGGCGGCGTAACGTACGGTCTCAGCTCAGTCAGATGAAAGGAGGAGGGAAAGGAGCTCTGAAACTAAGCTTTTTAGATCATTTAATATTATATTATATTTAATATTATATTATTATATTTAATAGCCCATTTTTAATATGGGCTATTAACCCTTAGATGCATAAGTGGGTCTTTTTTGACCCGGTGAGGTGGTTTTCTTGAAGTATCTTTGTAATTACATTTTTTTATCATTTTATATTCCAGCTATTCCTCAAAAAACATGTTTTGGATATCATGCCATTCACATTTGAAATTTACATTTTAAGAAATTGTAGTTTTTGTATTACTACCCCATGCTCACATAAGTGGGTCTTTTTTGACCCGGTGAGGCGGTATTCTTGAAGCATCTTTGTAATTACATTTTATTATCATTTCATATTCCAGCTATTCCTCAAAAAACATGTTTTGGATATCATGCAGATATCAGAAATTGTAGTTTTTGTATTACTACCCCAAGCTTCCATAAGTGGCCAAAAATGACCCGCATGCATTTCCTATGGAATCCTATGGGAAAACGTTTTTTTTCAAAATGTAAAAAAAATTTCTAAAATTATAAATAGTGAAAAATTAAATATAAAATATTTCTAGTGTGAACCAAAATATAATACTAAATATTATACAAGTGATTTTTCTTAACCAAAATGACAAAAATGGCATAACAACACACATTATTCTAATACGGGTCCTTTTTGACCCACTTATGCAAGAGTGTAGGGTCCAGTCACTCGTGCATCTAAGGCAGGGGTGTCAAACTCAATTTCAACTCGGGCCACATTAGCATCATGGTTGCACTCAAAGGGCCAGTTTTATATATAAGACTATATAAGAATAAATATATAAATATTTAATATATATAAAATAATGTATTATATAACATTATTGCCTCTGCATTAGATTATTATTGGATAGGGTAATAACTTCATAATTAACTACGCCTGAAAGCAGAAGTCTAGGGCAAACAATTGCAAGTCTCAAATTCCGAGAAAAAAGTCTAATTTGAGATGCATTGTGGGACATGTAGTTTATGGGCAATGTGCTTCTGTAAAGCGGCATGTAACCATATTATATTCTTTGCAAGCTCTTGTGGGGCCACATGAAATGAAGTCGCGGGCCGGATTTGGCCCCCGGGCCTTGAGTTTGACACCCCCTGATCTAAGGGTTAAAGTGTTTTTCTCCTGTGAAGTTGATTTAAATACAAATATATCTGCTGATTCTGCTGAAGACATCTCTTTCCCAATGTCAACAGGAATAGTTTATTGGGGCCAAAAGACATCACAGACTCGCACATAAGTTTTAGTCCCACTACAAAATGTGTTTCAATGCCTGGCTCACTTCCTGGTTGGCTTGGCTTGGTTAAGCGACCAAGTCCATCTCTGACAGGATAGATCAAATATGTTGGCTATTTATTCTAGATCTATAATGCTCTACAGAGGTTTTTGCTAGCTGCCAAGAACACAATTTGATGGAAAGTAGAACCTTCTAAATGTTTGCTTTTTAATTCAAACACTGCAGTTGGCTCCAATCTTATTATTAACTTTGGCACCAAACCCAAGATTGTTGTTGTGCAAAGCCATACTGTTCAAACTGCAATTTCATCACTAAATGTAAAAACAATGGCGCTGAATGGAGTGAGAAAGGGAAGTGGCTGGACGGCTCACTCAGTGCAATCTGTCATGATCTGCGAGTTCATAAGTAACAGCACATCAGCAGTTCACTACTTAAGCACACAAAACCGTAAATACAGCACACAAATTAAGCCGTTAATCAAACCTTTACGGAACCTTTCACCATGTCAATATGCATTAGCTGCTGACTGATTGCCATTTGTCTAATTAATCAATCCCCACCTTCAAACTCATCCCATTAATTCACTGATGAGCAGGGTCACAGCACACTCCTCGCACACATAAATCTTCGTCTGTCGCTGATCCAAAAATAACCGCCCAGTTCTGCCCGCCTGACGTCTCTCTACAGCACAGAATGAAGTTAAAGAGGTGGTAATCAACAAGAGAATGATGAGAAAGATCTTTTATATTCTCTCGTTTCTTGTTAATCTGGACTGGAGACGTCAAATAGACTCCGTGTATCAGCTCGTGGTGGAAGCTATAAAGACACTCTGTGAGCTTTTTGTGTTTTGAAAAGGTACAGTTATTACACTCACAGTCAATTACAGGTCTCAAGTGGGAACGAGTATTGATTGAGCCACAAATCCAACAAAAGGGGCTTAAACTGAGTAACACCCACTCTCCGATATCAATCCAGAAACATGACTCAGCACGACCTCGCTGTTTTAGAAAAAACAGAATGTGTTACTCCCCAGAGGTGAGCCCCTGTTTTCAATCAGCAGCCAACATGTTGCCGCTGCCACCGCCAGTGCTTTCCAACTGGAATCATACCAAAGCGGCTGCATCGGCCTAACGTTTAACACCTCAACAGTCGAACTGGGAATCAAACACAGGGACTCTGATTTCACTTCTGCCTTCCCCTTCACCCACTGTCTTTCCTTCTTCTTTTTTCTCTTTAACATTCATCCCCCTCCTCTCATTTCTCCTATCGCCTGCATTACTCTCTTTTCCTTTCCATTCCTTGTCTCTTGTGGGTTGATGTTTTTTGGCAAGGTTCCCAGATAAGAGAGTGGTATGAAAGCAGCGTGGAGGAACAGTTATTACAGGCAGTGTGCTCTGATCAGAGAGGCTTCACATCACAGTGACAGAGATTCTTCTTATCACAACCGGGGCCAACAACTCGGAGCACCGAGGTTCTCCATCTGACTCCCTCAGGACCACTGGAAGGCTACGAGGCTGCACATCCATTGTAACAGCGAATCATCTCCAGAACAACAATGTATTTCTTAAATGACTCTATGTCTGTCTAAAACCAAGAAGCAGAAAAACAGATGGCGAAACACAACCAAAATTCACAAAGTGTTGGGTTGGCTGTCTCATTGGTCAACTGCTGTAAAAACTCCATCAGCTTCAACGAGATTCTTATCCAATGACACTGCCAGCATATTTTTAGCATCAGAGAAAAGATACATTTCTATTTCTCCAAATCATGGCAATCGTATATATAAATGTAGGATTTATGAACATCCCCAATTGAATTTCACGTGTCATAGATACAAGCTGCTATTGGACAAATACAGTGTATAATAAAGATGAGATCAGAGCGGTGCATGAGTCATTATGTTCAGATGCTTTGTTCCTAGCTGTTGTCATTACTTATAATAAATATACATACGGCACTTATTTTCTAAGGAAAAATAATATTTGCAATCCTCATAAGGGGCCGTAAAGTAAACCCGCCTATTTTTCAGGGCACTACGGCTGCGCCCTTAGTTGAAAGCACTGTATATTTAAAGTTTTTTTGGAATGCAGAAGCGCGCTCCGCTTGGCAAGTGACTACAAACAACTAATCACAGCTGCAAAATATCTTTCCTGTCTTCTATAACCTCACTTTAAGGTAAATATTTATGGTAAAGTTGATTATTTTAGTGGAGGGCAAATTTTACGCACAGCGTTTCCACTTAATGCATTTTATGAACTCCCCTGCCAAAATGTCACAGGATCATAAAAGGCCTAATCCTCTGGAAATGAGAACCGGTGTCTAGCACACACAATCAAATACAGGAAGCTACGGTTATATTGCTTAAAATAAAAAACTCAATGCAAATCGTTTGGTAATTTTGTATTGGTTATCGTAGTTGGTAAAATAGTTTGCACTGCACTGGGTTTCAGTGATAAAACATGAGACGATACTTTTGATAAAGAGACGGGAAAGAGGCCATGATATGTCCTGGTAACCGCGTGTCTCAATACAAAAGCAGAATATGGAGTGATGTGTGTCGAGCTCTGTGTGGTAAAACTGTAGCAGCCTGCATTAATCTTTTCGGCGATCTGATGAAAGTGAAGGCGCTGCCCCCCACCATGGTTCTACTGCAGCGATTTCATGAATTCAAGGAGCATTTCAACCTATATAGCAAATGTGTGGACCAGATATTGTAAGAATAACTCACATTCTGACTCTCCTGCTTTGCTGAAGTTAGCTTGAGAGTGTTAACTGACAGTGGCTACATGACTTTCAAAACGAGCCACAACCATGCACCAATGAACACGAACCGGACCAGAACAATTTGTTGTGTTTTGATTTCGCTCTAGGACAAGGTAACCGAAGCCTTCACTGCTAATTTGTTTTGTGCATGAAACTCACGGTCATGAAGCCGTCCAGTAGACCAGAGTCAGGTTTGGGGGGTGCTTGCAGTCGCTCCATGGACCATTTCTCGATGATGGAGGCCACCTGGCTGTTCTCCGTGCTGAGGATCCTGAAGCCAGTCATGTTCACACCACTGTATCGATACGCCTCCACGTCCAATGCAAACAGATCCTGGATATAAAGAAAATACATAAGAGATAGAAGAGAAGGATTATGATTCCATTATTAACAACCCTGCTGATAACCCACTGATAAAAAGCTAAAAGCTGAAACCCCACTACTGAGAAGCGTCTTAGCTAACAAGCAAACCAATTACACCCCAATGTTAAGACAGATTTGGGGCTTTTAATAACTTTTGAAACCCTGTCTCCAACAAAATGGTCATTTTCAGTTATGTTTCGGGAAGCCTTTTAAAAAAATCCTACATACAGTTTTACATTCTAAATAGAAAGAACACAAAACAAAACCCCTACAAAACTACTGACTTAGCTTTTTTAGAAAAAACTAAAAGAAATGGTTAGGTTTAGATAAAAGGAAATGTTTGATTAAATGGAATGTGTATTTCTCCTGTGTTTGTTCGTCCTACCTATCCAACCCTTTCTCCCCACTACACAGAGTTTTGTGAACTTTGATTAGAAACATTAACTAATATAATCAAACACAGCATGTGTTTACCGAGAAATATGATTGACAGTGCTGTTTAGTTGTACTGGTAATTTTGGTCAATTGTTATTACACATGCAAAGAGGGAGGTGTTATTTTGGGCACTGAACAGGGTTCAGCAGTTTTTTCATTTGATCAGTTGGACACTAAAAAGGACGGGGCAATCTGCTTGTATCATCAAGGATAAAGATCAATAGTGGTTTTAGGAAATATATGTTTAAAAGGTAAAAAAATGCAGACAGACTTTACATTTAGTCTGTCAATGTAAACATTTACAGAGAAAAGTTTCTTCAATTTTTTTCTAAGACATCAAAATTGAGCTTCACATTATGTGGTTTTCTGTAATATCATAAAGCTCTGTGCTAAAAAACAAATTCTCGAAAAAACAAAGTTGACATTAAAATCAGATCAAAGCAGAGCACTTAATTGTGAAGAGTCCGATAAACCTGTCCTTTTTTTCCATAAATAAGATCAAACGGCGCAAAAATAAATAATAATGCTAGGCTAAAATGTAGTTTGAAAAAATTAAACCTTTTTTCAATCTATTAACCTGCCAGCTTCTCACTCAGACTAACAAAGCTGCATTCTTATTAATTCAACCTGTGTTTTCCATCAGATAATTAAAAAAAAGACAAAATCTTGCATTAAATTATTCTGACACACTAGATTGATTGAAATGTTCCATATAATCTATTGACTAAAATATGTATAACCCAGGAATTAGCAAAAGACTAAATAAAAAAAATAGCTGAAATAATTGAGAGAAAAAAATGACTAAAAGTAATGACTAAAAGTTGTAACATTGAGGAGATTACAACTGGACTCAATATAACATTGTTGTTGAATCAAACAACGAACTATGCATACAAACTGGACTAAAACTGATCTTAATTATAAAGACGTCATCTAAAATAGCTGTGAATATCAAAACAGCAAAACACTTAAAGATAGGGTAGGTAAGAATGGAGAAACCAGCTCGAGTGCGCTAGAATTTGAAAGTACGCAGCCGAAAAAAATCTGACCCTTCCTTCAGACTTCCTTACAGAGCCCCTCCTCCAACACACACGAACGCGCCAGCCTGTCCTCCTACAAAAAACGACCACATAGGTCGATTGTTCAGCAGCTTATTACGACCCATAGTCACGTTTTAAAGTGTAGCACCTCTAGTGGTCGTGTAAGAAACAACATGCTCCCGTTGATTGCAAACGCTCCGGAGGGTCGTTTATTCACAAATAACCCTCTCTGGAAAATCCTTAATTGTGGAATAGTTTGGCCATTAAAATGCTTTTTGATTAGATTTCTAGCGAGAAGTGTATATTGTACTTTCAGAATCCACATCCAGTGGATGTGTAGGATCTATAGTTTGATAGATATCACGAAGATGATTTGAGGTCTCGCCAGGAGAACGTGTATATACTACGTCTTTCCGCAGCGTCCATGTAAAGTTGGGGTCAACTCTCACGGGGTGAAAACAGTATTTCCGGTCTCTAAGTTTTCATAATAAAACCGGAAGTATTCCCCTCACTGTCAAATGATTACACAGTGATACCTGCATTACTCATCCAGTAAAAAAGATCAGTTTATCCTTGTTAATTACACACTATTGATTGGTTTAAATTGTGTACAATGCTTTTGTGTTTTTAACCTTCGATTCGGAGAAACAAATAGTTTTTTCGGAGTTTAGACACTACAGAGTTTCCGAAGACACTACACTACCCAGAATCCTCAGCTATCGTTTGGGAGTACAACATCTGCTTTGCATTACAAACCCTGTGATTAGTCCTCAAGCTCTGTGATTGGATGTTGGAGTGGCAGTGCGACAAGGTTACGCCGAGCGTCAAACAGCTCTTTGAAATGGAATGTAACCACGGCAGACTATCCGAAACTGGACTCGAACGGGTCCAGCCCAGCTCCCCCCCCTCCTTGCTTGTGTCCATAATGGGCAGCATTAATATACCCACAAGACAGCTAAGATCAGAAGAGCTTTATTTAACAGCTGGTCTTATGTCTGTGACCCCTCCTGTTGTTAATCGATTAGCCTGAAACATGCACTTGTCAAGGTTCAGAGGCACATTTAGCAAATATGGCAGTAGCCATCGATCATCTTAAGATAAGATAAGATAGACTTTATTGATCCCAAGTTGGGAAATGTTTTTGTTACAGCAGCATGTACTACTTTGTTCTACTCCACTACAATTCAGAGGTTAACCTGGTATTTTTACTCCACTACATTTATTTTAGTTACTTTGCAGATTCTGATTGATGATGTGAAATATAAACAACCCTTAAAGCAGACTTTAGTTACACATGAGTAAAATTCAGGGAAGGTGATTGTCAAGTGCCAAAATAAACTATGCAATATATTAGACGTTAAGTACTTTGTCAGGCTTTATATTTATCTGTAGATACCTCCAACGTTTTGTTCTTATTCAAAAGAAGACCTTAACTTAAAGTATTCTTTAATGTCTAAATAAAGCCTTATTAGTTTGTCTGTTTTGCACATCCTCCTATTAATATCTTTGGACGTCCTGCACTAAACTGTTTTATTGTAGAGATCACTACAGTATCTTCTTGATATTTTCTATTCTATATTTTGTCATTGACCTTCTACTTTCCCCCTATTTTGTATGTAGGCTACTTAATATTTAAATGTTTTCTTCAAATATAACATATTCAACAACAAGATTCAATAACGTGCTTTAACCACTAGGCGGTGCGGGTTAAAAAAACAGTGGTCTAGTTAATAAAACATAATAATATCAAACATAATATTACTATTAACTTTATTGTGAAATTAAAACAGAACGGTAAAGAAAAATACAGTTTCAGTCTCTCGATTTGAAGCTTATGCATTGTACCATGAACCTGTATAGACCTGTAACAGTCAACTGGTGAGGAGTTGGAAAGGTAGTTTCTGATGATGTTACAAATAACACACAGCATACAATGCCATCATAACTTTGTATTATTAGTGTAGGACACTTATGTATGTATAACATCTGAAGATGTGTAGTTTTATTCATGTTTTCACATAATTTTACAGGATATTGCTATAATATAAATATTATAGCTGATAATGTATATATATATATAATGTAATATATCAGATATTAATCTGATTTGTAAAACATCACAGACAGAAAGGTATATCCGTCATTTAATGGTAAGCTATTGAAATTCTGATCCATAGATGTGTCTCCCATCACCCAAAACCCCTGACTATTCTCTCAACTCAGTATTTACATTGTTGTATTCAAAGAAAATCAGTAATATCTTTAAAAACTACAAGTCCCTTTCTATCAGCTGTGCACCGTTATGGTGTAAATATAGCCTATTTACAATTGGATCAAATATAAAAGTCAGCCGAATTAATGTTGATACTGCAAGGAGACGTATTGTTTGAGAAGAAATGGAAGATGTTGTTTAATTGCTGATATATTTATGATCCAAGTCACGTATTCAGTTTCGGCGGCATTTCTTCCAGTTTGTCCAGAAGTCTTCTAATCAGGGCTCTATAAATAAAGAACTACGGCAAATATGTAATATTTAATGCAGCCGAACCGTGTATTACAATGCCGTTATGTGATGACTTCCAAAGAGAAACTTTACATGGACGCTGCCGCATATACACGTTCTCCTGGCGAGACCTCAAATCATCTTCGTAATATCTATCAAACTATAGATCCTACACATCCACTGGACGTAGATTCTAAAGTACAATATACACTTCTCGCTAGAAATCTAATCAAAAAGCATGTTAATGGCCAAACTATTCTACAATTTAGGATTTTCCAGAGAGGGTTATTTGTGAATATACGACCCTCCGTAGCGTTTGCAGTCAACGGGAGCACTAGAGGTCGAAAACTTTAAAACGCGATTAGAGGTCGTAATAAGCGCTTGAACAATCGACTATTTGGCCGGCGCCACGGCTTCCACAGATGATATTGTTTTATGTATTTATTGTTAAAGCATTTAATGTATTCATTGCTATCGGGATGTTAAGAGCATTCCATGGAATATAACAAAAAGTGTTTCTTTAGTGAATTACCTACCCCACCTTTAACAAACGATAAGTAAGAGAAAATAAAAATCTGGCACTAAATGGCTGCCATATATGGCCTCAGTATGTTGGGTTGGTTCACTTGGCTGGGAGAATGATGCTGTCAGCTCCGGACTCTGTCTGCCAAACACAACAGTGGGAAATGACAACTACTACTGTCCCTCCCCTGCCTCATTCATGTTTGTATTCTACTTTTCATCTGCCTGAAAACACCAGAGGGACATTTAATTATCTCACATAAATTGGGCCACACAGAATGGCTGCAGACATTTAGTATGCACATTTAGATGTTCCATTTCAAACCCAAAATGATCGCTTTTAGCCGCCAGGATGAAAAGCACAGACAGTTGAAGAATGAATCATTCTGTTTTCAAAGGAACTTGACATTAAAAAAAGTAAAGGGCAGGGGGAGGCGGAACACAAAGAGAGTGTTATTTGATACAAGGCAACACAAGCAGCCTCTTCAGGATAACAGTGGGATGGGACTGGGCAAATCCTTGATGTGGAACATGGATTAAGAGTGTTTAGGGAGCTTAGAATAACACTCACTAGTGTGTGTGTGTGTGTGTGTGTGTGTGTGTGTGTGTGTGTGTGTGTGTGTGTGTGTGTGTGTGTGTGTGTGTGTGTGTGTGTGTGTGTGTGTCAGGGTTTCCGCTAGGATTTTTTCTTGCCGGTCAAATGTCCGGAAATAATTTATTTTACCGGACAAATTCGAAACTTACCGGTCATGTTTCAATAATAACAATAATAAGAATTGTGTAGCAGAGTTTCCGTTATCAGGTAATTACCGGACTATGACCGGATATGCTAATGTTTAAAACTCAGTTAATGGGGCTCATTTTTATATTGCTTCAGTTTATAATCGTAAAAGATCTAAAAGTTCAGATTCATTTTTCAATAAATGATGCGCTTCCACAAACAACAAACAACATAATTATTACATTCAAACAAACTACTTATAGTAGATGAAGTACATTATTCAAAAGTTTACATTAACTTTGAATATAACACGAGAGAAACGGATCCTCTCTTTTCCTCTCTCCCTCCCTCTCTCCTGACAGCTGGTCAGTACCTCATGCCAACACAGTCTCACTCCCTGAACGTCCAGGAGGGGCGCTTGGTCAGGGTCCTATGGCGTGCAGTTGTGACGCGCCGAGTCTCCTTCAGCTTCATAAATGGACGCAAAGCGCTTTCAACTGATTGCAATGTATTCCCATCGGCGGCGGTATTTGACGCTCAGGGAAGCACCGCATCGGTCTATAGAGAACCGCAGTGACGCGTCCTAAAACCCGGAAGGTAGCATTTTTACCACTTCCGGTTCCTTCGTCAAAAAGCAATGCAATTTCTCCATAGGGTTTTGGAAAATAGCTCCAAATAAGGTCTGTGTTTGACACAAAATTAAGAGATAGATCACGTTTTGTTCTACCACATTAAATACATCAGCAGTGACCCCGCTGGTGATTTCTGAAGAGTTTACGTGTCGGAAAAACGATGGTTTTTAACAAGTGGCATTAGTGGACTACAGCAATGGTCGAGGCCGTTGTACGTCATTACGCCGATTACGTAAACACTCCCGCTAAATTTCTTTCCCCCTGTGTTCTGCTTGAAAGAGAGTATATGCCTATCTTAAGTATCTGTAGTATACCTGTGGGGTGGGATTGTTTCATTATTTAAAATATATTTACATTTGTAATGCCTTCCCAATTATCCCTTTTAATTTTTTATAGCCTACTGTATGTTTATTTCATGGATATTTCTGTGTTTTCTGGTGTGTAATATTTGTAATAAAGATTTCATGTGACACATAAAATGGATTTGTTGATGGGAATTAATATCACTAATGTGAATAAATTAACTCTAGGTTAACGGTGCTCTTGCTATCACTACTCACCGACACTCTATAAACCTTGTCCCGGTAAGCACACCTTCATCCAGGCTGCACTGTTGTACGTGTCCTGACTTGTAGTGGTTCTCTCCTCTATCTACACTCTTCTTGTCATCTTTGTAAAAACATATTAGACTGGTAATGGACAGAGCCATGACTTCTAGTTAAATTCAGCGTGGCTAAAATGAAAAGCTTTGTTAAAATATGCAAGCGTGCGAAAGTCAGTTGAGGCGATCTTAAGTTGGCGTGACGTTGAGTAGTGCGACCCTGCCGTTCTAGCTTGTAGTTCCTTTATAGCATAACGTTAGCATTTTGCTTCTGGCGACTAGATTTATGATTCGAAAATTATAAAAGTAGCGTAGATATGTGGAGATTATCTGGCTGAACAAAACGTGATCCCTCTCTTAAATGTGTTTCAACCACAGACCTTATTTTGAGCTATTTTCCAAAACCCTATGGAGAAATTGCATTGTTTTTTGACGATGGAACCGGAAGAAGTTTACTTCCGGGTTTTAGGACGCGTCACTGCGATTCTCTATGTCGGCGGCACTTAAAGGCAATGTGAGCGTCCATTCCCATTGGATAACGGAGGATTTTACACCCGAAAGTAAGTATTCTCTTTACTGTCGATTGATTTTACAGTGATATCTGCACTACTCATCAACTCAAAAACACCAGATTATCCTAGTTAATTACACAACATTGATTGGTTTAAATTGTGTACAATGCTTTTGTATTTTTCCCCTTCGATTCAGAGAAACAAATATTTTTTCGGAGTTTAGGATGGCAGAAGACACTACACTACCCAGAATCCTCAGCTTTCGTTTGGGACTACAACATGTGCTTTGCTTCACAAACCCCGTGATTAGTCCTCAAGCTCTGTGGTCTGTGTAGAGAGCACCGATCAAACTATTAAGAGTGAATATCGGCCGATAATGATGAGCGGCAATCGATCGGAGCATCCCTAATTATTACCGGACATTTTGACCGGCAGGTTTTGAATTTACCGTTTTTTAATAAATGTTACCAGCTAAAAACCGGTAATTACCGGCTAACGGAAACCCTGGTGTGTGTGTGTGTGTCTGTGTGTGTCTGTGTGTGTGTGTGTGTGGTGTGTGTGTGTGTGTGTGTGTGTGTGTGTGTGTGTGTGTGTGTGTGTGTGTGTGTGTGTGTATACAGTATGTAGATGTGTGTCGTTTTGCATTTTCTTGTGTGGATAAAGGCAGGTCCCTTATACAGGCACCTAAGATCAGAAGAGCAGACTCTGAATTCTGCCCTTCAGATTAACGTGACACATGACAAGCTTCTGCCTCACCTAACGTAACAATATACATGTTAAAGGAATACATAATAAGGATACATACAAAAAGATAAGTGTATTCCCTTACAGTTACATGAATAAAGATGTAATCAGATTAATGTTACATTTAAAAAAATAGGATTACTAGTAGGATCACAATGTTAAAACATATTTTAAATAAAGAACAATACATTACAAAGCAGATTGTATTTCTTATCTGCAAGCTTTTCTGTTCTGTAGCCACTTTAAGTGTGAATCTTTACGCCTACTGACTAAACTCAAATGGAGCATTTTCTGTTAGCTCAGATTTTATTTGAGCTTTTTTTATGTATGTGGTCAAGGATCAAATTAGTTTGGCCTGTCAAAACAAAACAAAATAAAGGTAAAATGATTAATAGTGTTAGCAGAAGTTTCCCTTGAAAGGGTTGGACTCTTTTCTTCAAGGGCAGTTGTGTTTGACCTTCTTTAAAGATTAACTTTGTGGATGACTGTTCACTGAACGTTTCCTGCTGACGTCTTCAGCTGTTTTTGTCTAACACTTGACCGTCACCTCTCTTTGCCTTTAAATAAAGGTGGTTTTCTATTGCAATTTGGGTCCACCCTGCTGTACTTTCAGTAAGAGTTTCCCTGGCCACGGCTGCTCAGTCTTTAACCTGAGAGACACAAATTGTTTGACGTCAAAAATGTTAGAAATAATAAAAGAAGAGTAACAATAGAGGGTGTTTGCATTTTTCCTGTCAACAGTTTTACAGGTTCCCCTTTTATTTATGGTGGTTTATGGGAAAGGTTGGCTGTGGCTCAGTAGGTTGAGAGGTACTGGTCATAGTGTCTGTTATTCCCCCGCTCCTGTCAACATGTGGAAGTGTCCTTGGGCAAAAGATCTGTGCCTGGCATCAATTAAATACATTAATTGATATATAAATCTGCTCAATTTACAAAAAGGCTTTTTTTTTTGCTCTAGAGGGTTGATTTTATGGACATTGGGAATCAGCTCCAGTATATATGGTGGTAAAACATTTCCATTTGGAGAAATGCACTACAGTTTAAAAACAATTTAAATATAAACATAAATGTGCCAAAACAAATGCAAATGAAGAAACCTCTTCACCAACTTGACAACAAATGTGCAGCATTTAGAAAACATCCACCAACTTGACGATACATGCACAGCGTTGACTAAAAGCACTGCATAAAGAACGCTGCAAATAAAAAGTTCTGCAGGAAGCTCAAAACACAACGGAAAGCAGGGGACACTAAAAGGTAACGCAAACAGCTAGGACCGGAGTATTTGTAGACGTTCGGGGATTATGAAGCTGGCCAACTGTAATTGTTGTTGGAAACCTACCTAAAATGTAAGTTTTATTAGCTCATTTTAACAATGTGATCACATGATTCCTTCTGATATTATTGCAGATGCTGGAAGCAATCAGAATCAGAAACAGGTTTATTGCCAGGTAGGTTCACACATACGAGGAATTTGACTTGATGTCATGGTGTATACATAAAATATAAAACAAGAAATCTAATATAAAACAAAAAATCCTTTAAGGACACCGTGATAAAATATAGTTAAACGTAGCTAACCTAGTCATTTCAAATATACTGACACAACATTTAAATATGAAATGGACTAACTCTGCTGACAGTGACAGTTGGCCACCTTTATAATCCCCAAACATCAACAAGCTCTCCAGTGTGCGTCACTTTTTAGTGTCCCCTGGTTTTCGTTGTGTTTGGAGCTTCTTGCAGCGTTTTCTAATTGCATCATTTTGTTCATGAAGTGCTTTTGGTAAAAGCTGCACATGTTTTGTCAGTTTGGTGAAGATGTTTCTTGACTTGCATGTTTTGGCACATTTGTGTTTATACATTTGCATCGTTTCTGAAGCTGCAGTGCATTTCCCCTAATGGAATGTTTTGCGCTGTTGTAGCGTGTTTGCACCTGTCGGCCACCGTACAGTCAGTATGTGATATATGTAGCATTCTTAAAAACTCTATAAGAAAGATGCGATATAAAGGAAGAATTTGAAAAGGGGGAGAAAGACATAACTGTGGAAAATAATGACGAAGATGAAGAGCATTAATGTTCAAAAAGGTGGGAAACAGCAAAAAAGGATTGAAAAGAAGAAACAACTCTCAGTTATCCTAATGTCACAAAGTACTATGCTATTATTTTCTTTGGCTCTTGGAAACACATTAAAGGAACAAAATAACGATCCGAGGTAATAAAATGAATAGCTGAGAAAATGAAGATTGAAGAGCGGCGCCATCTCGTCTTTGGGCATGCAACAAATCTTCATGGGGATATGGAGCGCTGAGTTAGACCTGATGACAAAGAGACTGTGCAGCTCAGCCTCTTTCTCTACTTACCAGTGTGGTGAAGATATAGTGATAATACTCTGTCATCATCCCCATGGAGAGAGCCTGAGAGAGAGGGAGAGATTTATAAATGAATAGGGAGGCAGATAAAAATATTTTGTCATATTTCGCACCCATGCACACACACACACACACACACACACACACACACAGGCATTCCTCCACATGTGTGTCTGTATTACTGGCTGTATTACCATGTAATGTGAAGAGGCATATATTCTGCTACACTGCTGCAGCCACAGGCTCAGAGATAAGAGACAAACACCCACCAGAAAAAGGAAATAAGCCAAATAAAGCAAAAGACAGAGCTCAGACTCATCCTACATCTGGCATATGTCGGGGATGTGGGGGATAATGCATCTTTCTATAGAAGTGGGACATCTGGAAAACATATATAAGGAAGTCATCCTAAAATAATGAGGTGGGAAATAGTTTGGAAGCTGGCGTTTAGAACAATCTGTGTAAAAAAACAGCTAGTGGTGTGATATTTATGCTGATGATATGAAAGTGTGAATATACAAGCATAACATGATGCTACTGGCTCTGAGTGGAAAATACTTTTAGCGCTGTGAACCAGGAAAGGTGCAAGCAGCTCATCAACATTTATTTGTTGGCGTTATTTCATCACACAGATGGATATGTTAAAGCAGCCACATATCCTATAAATATGTCAATATTTGATGATTCTGCACATAACAGTTTACATTCAGTGCTAATATGTGAAGGATGTCCTTTATGTAGAGAAACGCAGAGAAAAAGTGTGAAGGTCAATGTGGTGATGGGTGTGTTACACACTCCATTTTATGCACCGGAACTGCAATAAAAGGTTTTTATTAACTCTGAACCCTTTTAAACCATTTTTAAAACACATTTGATAAAATAAAATGGCCTACGACAAGGTTTTAGAATTTAGATTTCAACAGTCTTGCCTTGAGACATGTTTAGTGAATGATATATTATTAAAAAAGACACAGTACTCCAAAGTCTGACCCTGTGGTAGTAGAGCGGTTTCCTTCAAGTCTCTACAATTGGGTCCACTTTTATTTTGACAATCTGATTTCAATAATATCCCACATGATATTTCTTCCTACTCTTTACAAGATCACAGATTATTTGAATGCAGCTTCAAATAAAAAAGAAAAAGGGGTTCAGACAACCAATGGACTTGGAGTACAATTGCTTTTGAGGTTGATGGGGCACTTAGATTAGGATGCACCCTAAATGCCCTCCATGGATTTAATCCAGCTTTCTAGAAGTTGGAGAAGAGGGAAACCCTTGGACAGATCCACACCAGGCAGCAGGGATTATCTGACCTGAGAACACCTTGGAGAGTTGGAAGACATGGCTTTGGAGAAGGCTTAACCCTAACCCTAACCCTAACCCTAGACCACAACCAGCAAAATATGAATTGATACATTTAGTTTGCCAGTTTTACCCAATGCTAGGAGCAGAACTTGAATTATAGACATAAATAATTGGAGTCTATAGAATGGTGTGAGTTTAGTTGAGAGTCCAGAGGAAGGAAAACCAAAATAGAATGAGCACAGAGAGAAACTTGATGAATGGGTAAACAAGACTCTGGTGCAGTTACATTTGTATTTTATGTTGATTAGAACAGAGTCACTCTAAATGGCTGCCTTGTTCAGTAGGAGTTGTCACCTGCCTCTGATCGCTGCAAATCTTACTATCAATGAGTTACCACAGAATCATGTACTTATTCACCCCATCAAGAGGCTATCTGTTTTTAAAAATGCCTCAGTGGTGGTGTCAAAGTCTCACTAAACTGAAGTATATAACAGACTAGGACTGTGTGTAGAGGATGATTAAACAGACAGGAAGTGATAATGGCTGCCTGGATCAGGTGGGGGACCTTGAGAAGCCTCCAGCCTTCTTTCTGTTTGAGGATCAGCCCACTCACCAGTGACTCACATGGTGCCATTTCCTGAACCTTTTTATACCAGAGGAATGCTGGAAACCTTTGGATGCTTATGTATCTATGTTCCAATTGTTGATGTCATTTATAAAAAGCAAATCAATGGAGAAAAACATTCTGTTCAGTTATAATCACTGTGAACGACAGAAAAAGCACTTCCTAATTTAGTTGTAGCTTGAAGGTGGATTCTGATATAACTGAAAGGAAATATGCTGTTCAATGTATTCACATGATTTTCTTCTTGGTTACACTTCTTGGTGTGTCTAATCCAGCTAAAATAATTCAGTTTGATAACCTAAAATACTCTCTTTAGTCTATGATAATGGTGTTCGCACAATGGAAAATCTGCTTGACCTCACCACATTTATTTTGATATACAGCCTTTTATGTTCCGACCAGGCTAGCTTTAATATTTGTATTATTATTATTAGCCACTTCCTTTCAACCATATATAAATCAATCAATTATCTGCCAATTCCTTGTCCAATTGCATGATTAATCATGATTAAGTAATTACAAGGATGGTTCTGTTAGATACAGCTGGGAAATACTGTCAAAATCAGACAAATGTCAACAAATCATTTACTTAATTTTTTTTAATTGTAGGCCTTTTTGTCCTGACTGGTTTTCTGACATTCTTTGACCAGTGTGACCATGATAAATGTACAGAGGTGGGACAAGAACTCAGATAGTGTACTTGAGTAAAAGTAAGAGTGTAGGAATGGTAAGTAAAAGTCCTGTATTCAAAAGGTTACTCAAGTAAAAGTACAACATTATTAGCATAAAAATATAGTTAAAGTACCAAATATTAAAAGTAGTCATTCTGCAGTTTGGTCCATTTCAGAATAATATATATGATGTTTTATAATTATTGATCATTAAAGTGTTCTCAAAGCTGGTAAAGGTGCAGCTAGTTTGAATGACTTTGTATACTGCAGGGCTTGTGAATTTACTCCAGGTGCAACTAAAGTCTGATTTAACAGGTTATTATATGTCACATCTTTCATCCACATCTGTAAAGTAACTAAAGGTATTAAATACATGTAGGGGAGTAACAGTACACAATTCACCTCTGAATTGTAGTGGAGTAGAAGTACAAAGTAGTACAAAATTGAAATACTCAAGTAAATTACAAGTATCTCAAATTGTACTTAATTACTGTACTTGAGTAAATGTACTTAGTTCCTTTCCACCTCTGTAAATGTATCTCTCACTTACTGTAGGGACAATTTGGGGGGAAAGTTAGGGAATTGAGCTATACTTCAACCCATGGCAGAGTATTTTTGTTCGAATAAAAAACTGCTTAACCCTGTGAGACAACATAAAAAGAAGCGTCTTTGAAACATTAAGAGTGTGTAAAGTGTTTTAGTGTTGCTGTAAAATAGCCTCACAAAGACAGATGGCAGCGACATGCATTTCCAGAATCCTGGTTTATTTGATATACATTACACACATTTTATGATTTTGAGTTTTAAAAAGGCTCTGAAACATTCAGGTGTTATCCAAGCTTTCTCCTCTGTTTGTATTATTGGTCTGACACAGATCTGTCTCTATCTATATATAAGGTTACAGTCTTAGAGAGCCATGGCCTTAACTTACAAAGGTGATGCAAAGACGCAAATATCGTAATTTCGCACAAGGCAATGCCACACAATATGATGTAATCTGCTTAAAATGAGAAGCCTTAATTTGTCTGATATAAGAAAGGTGGTCACTGTTATTGAATGAGTGAACTAAATATACAGCATGTTAATATAAGTGTTTTTTGAATGATTTATTCAACAAATCAGTGAAATGCTAGTCTGTGTCCTACATTACATACATTAAAGGTATATTATGTATTGATCCTCTCTGTTGTCCTCCTTGTTGTGTCTACATTTGGGGGTTACGGTTTGACAATGGCTGATGTGAAGTACTTATGATGACTAACTCAAAGGTGTGTCATGTAATGAGAATATCAGAGCGGGACAGTCTTTATTCCTTCCTGTTAGCAGGGATTCTCTCTGACATTAATAATGGAAGGAGTCCTTGACCTTGCAGCAATCTACCACCCGGCATTGATTAAACCCTGGGAGTGACAGCTTGGGGGGGAAGTCATGTTGTCTTTAATATTTGATAAATCCTGAAAGCAGAAGAAATATGAATTATTGTTAATTGAGCTACTCATTGCAGATTTCCTATTGTACGCCACATGGTATTCTGGTCTGCAGAGAATAGCCATTTTAAAGAAAATGTTTTTTTTTTTTTACAGTTTATGCCTTCGTCATAAGAAATTAACATTTTCATGTTAATGATTTTCACCTTGTTCATGTACTGATTGCAATATATTTATCAGGCTTACACATGCACAGCAAAGTCAATTAGGTTGTCATTTCAATGTGATAAATGTCAGAAAGTACATTTATGTTTGTGTGAGTTATTTCAAATATTGTTTTCTCCAATGTTTTGATATGTTGTGTGTAATTGTGGGTTTAATACTAATATTATTTTATCAGACGATGTTTCCTGTGATCTCAATGTAAGTGTGTTATTATGACAGGGTTTAAGGCTGCTGTATTTATTTCATGGTCTGTTCAAGAGATTTCCATCATACAGAAGAAGAGGATCCCAGGAGAGGATGGAGCACAATTACCAACAGCACAACATGACCATTATGATAATCAGATCATTAAGTCATGATACACAGTGATTGCATAATGAGATGACTGAGTCGTAATTTAGACATAATTGATCTAAAAACTATTATTAGCAACTATGTTTACTTCCTGTGATATTATTACATATGAGAGGGAATGTACTTTAAAGATCTCCTATCATGCTATTTTTAGGCATATATTATGGGTATCAGATATATAAAAATATATAAAAAACATGTCTATGATGTGTTTTGCTCAAAATACCAAACAGATCATGCATTTTAGACATCCCTCATATCCCTCTGTTTCAGCCCTGTTAGAGAATGGCTGATTCTCTGCTGGCCCCGCCCCCTTTTGAGCAGCAGGCACACTGTGAAGCCTGCTCTGCTCAGATACAGCTAAATGCTGCCGTGATTAAACGCCATATCATGTTCCAAACCACTCAAGGATTATTTCTGAAACAGTATGGAGCTCAAATGCTTTCTCTCTTGCGGGTTTACCACAAGGTGAGTTCCTTTTTGTATTTCCTGCTTTTTTACACATACTCTCTCCAGTACAGTAGCTCTGAGTATTATCGATGCTTGCTAATGTAAACACAGACCATCATGTCCAAAACACGTCGGCATTGTTTCTGATAGCAACGTTTCTGATAGGGCCGTGGGTGTAAAGCCAGCCCACTTTTCTGATATTACGTCATATCGGACGCAAATCTGGATCAGCTCCTTTGTACCATACAAATTCCTCAAACGCCTCAACACCATATATTCCCATTTCAGTATATAAATAAATCAAAATCAGAAAAAATGTATTCATCTCTAAGGGGTAAATTGGGTAATGTAACATTTGGTCTCATTGTAGAGCAAGATTATTAAAAAAATATGAATGAGAAATGTATTTTTTTGAAGAAATGTATATAAACACAAATTAAATATTAAAGTATTAAATTCAACATAACAATTCAAGGAAATTGACTGTATTGGCACTGATTATGAGCTTAGCAGTATTTGCAATTCATAGTTGCAGTATAAGGGCGTTCAATCTTATCAAATGTTTTAAAAAATGTTTCTGATATTTAATAAAAGGAAACAATTTGGCCTGATCTGTAGTATTATAACGTATTCAACACGATTAGGCAATTGCAAATGTGTGTGTGTTGAAAAGAAATGTGTGCAAACAGTGTAGGCTACAGTGAAGTGTGCCTTAGATAACCCATCTTTTAGGACTTATTCACACAAAAACACACACACACACACACACACACACACACACACACACACACACACACACACACACCTGCTTCAGGATCCCAGCAGCCATTTCATGGCCACAGTCGAAGATGATGTGGAACTCCTTCCCCCTCTTCATCTCTTTCAGCAGCGGCTTTGCATCCTTAGAGTCTGCAGGCAGCTGGCGGATCTTTAGCCGGATGTTGTATCGGGACGGAGCCTTTATGAGTTCTTGCAACCGAATCAGACCTGTCGGGAAGACAACAAAGGAAAAAAGGATGTTTTAGTTTGCCTGAAGAGTCTGTGTTATTTAACAACTTTGCCATTCTGAAACTGGTACAGTCCTGCTCTCCTAAACGGAAAGTTTAAATATATGTACATACATTTACAGAGTAATTGAGGTAACAGCTACAGATTCATTTGGCAGTGGTTGTTTTAATTAGACCGAGGATAAGAAAGCTGCAGGGGTATTTTTCTGTCGTCAGTTTATTTCGAAATCGTTTTCCTTTAACTGCCTCACCTTCCCTCCCCTACTCTAGAGTAAACACAACATTTTTCTTTCAGTGCCTTTCTATTTCCTCTTTCACCATCTTTGTCATCACCTCTTTGTCCATCTAATACTTTCCATAATACATTTCAGCAGTATGCTTCACGTAGTATCAGCAGGCCCTGACCCAACTATACAAAGAGTGGAACAACCACAGAGCTCTGTCTGGACCGTATTTAAAGGTACGATCATTGTCATCAGTGCTGAAATGTAATTCATTGTAAAACAAATGTGCTGAGTTACCGCCATTACATCCCGACTCTAATTAAAAAGCCTTAAGTGATCCCAGGTAATTAATCAAACTACTGTTAAGTGAATTCACACTGACTAAACCAGATGTTATTTTTAATACTAGCCAGCCATCAGTCCCTAAATCTACAAAAAGTCCCGTCGGCCACTCAGCAGTGTGTGTCTCTATTTGCCCATGGCCCACTGTCCCCAGCTGTTGGCCCTGTGGCATTATTTGTTTACTTCCTGCTTCCAAATGAGTGCACTGCACTGTGGGAAACCAGCCCGCAGCCAGTCAGTGCTTTCATTAAATCAAACACTGATGATCATCCCCCCCGAGTGTTGACCTGTGAGACACCGGCAGTGTTCCATTTAACCATCGCGTGATGAAGTGACTCCTCAGCTGTTCACAACATCTCAGCTGGACACACACACAGACACACACACACACACACACACACACACACACACACACACACACACATACACACACACACACACATACACACACACACACACACACACACACACACACACAGTGTATGATATAAGGAAAGCAGACTATAAGGGTTTGAACTTGTGTCAAAGAGCTCCCAGTGGGGTGTGAACATGTGATTGATGTGGTGTAGCAGTGAGTTTATGCGGTAATGAGTGACTAAGCATAATTTGATCAGTGAGATTTTCACCAATGGATATACAGTGGGGTTAAAGTCAAACAAAAGCCAATTTATCATTTTATATTTCACAACCACAAAGCTCAACAAATCTTGTCACCTGCTCATATCTTTGAGGACATACAGTATGCACCATGGCCTATATATAACCAGGTGGATTTAATGCATTAGGACGTTTTCGAAATGTTCACACACTACAAAAGCAAAATGCATGCTTGTTATGAAAAGAGGTTGTCTGAAGTGTAACTACTCCGGTCTTGAAAGAACATTACGCTTCGAACTGATGTCCACAATCACGTTTATTTTCTTCTTTGTATAATCATGAAACACCATGAAAACGTGTTTGCCTAGTAGACCAGCAGTAGAAATACGCTATCACATCGTTGACACTTTTAGCGCCCTTTTACTCTCTCACAAACACAATGAACATCCAGGGCTAGAGGTCACATGACTTCCGGAAAGCCAACTCCTATCATTTTTAACAAAATAAAACAAAGTTCAAGCATACATTAAGCACTCTTCAAAAAGTACAGAAAAATACATAAGGGCACTTTGAGCGTCAGCTACACTCCCACCAAATTACCTTCAAACACATATGCAGATGTCAATACATATACAATATGATGTTCATCAAATAAATCAATGGTAATTTTCAACTCTTTTCTCTTGTTTGTCTTTCCCTTAACACACAACTGAACAAATAAATTAACGGTGCAAATTCACAATAGAATTTACATATTTGAACAATTAAACCCATTTACATAACTGAGGCTACATCAACTTTAATATTCCCTTAGCCTAACGAGGAAATATATCAGTTTCTAGCAATTGTTTGCTTCCTAACTGCTCTCCACTAGAACAACTAACTTCTGAATCGGTCTTTCAACAACGGACTGCTTGTTGAGGCGTTCACACTTTTTCCCCAACTGCTGCACCCCAATCTGTATTGAACCTTCCGCACCAGTCCATCATCATCCTCATGTGCTTTAAGAAGCCTGGCAAGTTTCCATTCATTGCGGGTATGTCCTCTTCTTTGACTATCACGATATCACCAACTTTCATGTTCCGTCTTGGAACATGCCATCGCTGCCTGAGAGTAATGTTGGCCAGATATTCCTTTCTCCATCTGTTCCAAAATAGTTCGGACAGATATTGAACTCTTCTCCAGCGTTTTCTGGTATACCAATCCTCCTTAACAAACTTGCCTGGTGGAGAAAGTGGAACCGATGACTTCATGGTGATCAGATGATTTGGAGTTAGCGGCTCCAGACTTGTAGGATCGCTGATGTTGTCGACAGTGAGTGGGCGGCCATTTACAATGGACATGGCTTCGTAAAAGAAGGTTCTTAAAGAGGCGTCATCCAATCTTCCCACACGGTGAGCAAGGACTGTGGTCAGTACACCTCTGACTGTCCTGATCTGCCGCTCCCATACTCCTCCAGCATGACTTGAGCCTGGCACATTCATGAGGAAGTCACACTGCCTATCTGCCAGATATGCAGCTACTCTGTCTTTGTTGACTTCCTTCAGGGCGTTTGCAATTTCATTTTTTGCTCCCACGAAGTTAGATCCCCGATCCGATCTGATGTGTCGCACAGCGCCGCGGATAGCTATGAAGCACCGTAAGGCATTAATGAACGCGTCAGTTGTCATGTCGTCCAACATCTCTATGTGGACTGCTCTGGAACATAGGCACGTGAAGAGAAGACCATACCGTTTGTATTCTTTGCGGCCCTGCTGAGTATGAAAGGGGCCAAAACAGTCCATACCGCAGTATGTGAACGGTGGTGAGGGATCTGTACGGTCGCTAGGTAGGTCCGCCATTCGCTGCTCTTCTGGTGGTGCTCTAGCTCTCCTACACAAGACACAGCGCCTGATGAACTGGGCTACTACTTTACTTCCACCAACAATCCAGTAGCCGTTGGCTCTCAGTTCATTCAGAGTATAACCTCTGCCTTGGTGTTGTGTCATGTTGTGGTGGTGTGCAAGGAGGAGGCGTGTGACTGCACCATCCTTAGGGAGGATTATTGGGTGTCTCAACTCCAGTGGTCCCGACGCTTTCCTCATTCGCCCTCCCACTCTCATTATGCCATTTTGGATGAATGGATCAAGCTGATACAGTTGATGGTTGCGAGGAAGCCTTCCTGATTTCTGGCTGAGCGTGTTCAACTCTTCTTGAAAGGCATCTTGTTGTGCAAGCTTGATGAGCGTCAGTGCAGCTTGCTTTCTTTCCTCCACATTTAAAAGCTCAGCGGCCTTGAACCTCTTAGCCCATCGTTGAATGCGAGCAATGACATTGACTGCTGTGGTCCATCTTGAGAACCGTGACAGTTGCTCTTGAAAGTCACATTGCACTGCAACATCTGATTTCAGAACTTGGGTAACCTTTACCTCTGGGTCTCCCACCAGCAACTCTGTAGCACCCTGATGTGCAACAATCTCTCTTTCCCATAGAAACTTGGGACCTGTGATCCAATTTGAGCTGATGAGGTCTGCCACCTTGAGGCCTCTCGAAGCGTGGTCAGCTGGGTTTTCTCCTGTTTCAACGTAGAACCACTGTCCTGGGTTGGTAGCTTCCCGAATCCTCTGAACACGGTTTGCGACAAAGACATGAAATCTTCGAGCTTCGTTGTTTATATAACCTAGGACTACTTGCGAATCTGTCCAAAAGTATTCTTTGTCCACTTTTAGATCCAGCTCCTCCTTTAGCATGCTACTCACCGCAGCAGAGGTCACTGCAGCCGTAAGCTCCAGTCTTGGGATAGTAACTATTTTTGTTGGTGCGACTCTCGCTTTGCCCATAACAAAGGCGCAGTGTATGTTCTCTTTACCCACCAACCTGACATATGAGCACTGTCCGTACCCCTGACTGCTCGCATCAGAAAAGTGATGAAGCTCGACACTCAGTAGCTCACCAAAGTGTTTAGGTGTGAAGCATCTTGGGATCTGAATCTTCTCAAGATTTTCCAGATCATTCATCCAACTCTCCCACCTTAGCTTCAATTCGCTTGGCAGTGGTTCATCCCATCCGGTTCCCTTCTGACACATCTCTTGCAGAACCCTCTTTCCTTCTAGGATGAATGGAGCTAGAAACCCTAATGGGTCATACAGAGAGGCCACAACTGAGAGTATCCCACGGCGAGTTGCTGGTTTCTCCTCGAGTGACACCTTGAAGGAGAAGCTGTCACTTTCAACGTTCCATCTTATTCCTAGCACTCTCTGTACTGGAAGTTCATCGTGGTTGAGGTCCACATTTTTTACCTCTGCAGCGCGTTCTGAAGCACAGATGGAGTCTAGAACTTCCCGGTTGTTGGAAAGGAATTTGTGAAGGTGTAGATTCCCTTTGGCACACACAACTTGGGCTTCCTTCACCAACTTAACTGCCTCATCGACAGACTCCAAGCTTATGATGCCGTCGTCTACATAGAAGTTCTTTGTGATGAAGCTAGCTGCAGAGGGGTACTGTATTTGATTCTGACTGGCAAGATGCTTCAGACCATAATTGGCGCAGCCAGGGGAAGATGATGCTCCGAAAAGATGGACCTTCATTCGGTATGCTGTGGGTTCTGAGTCTGTATCCCCATTTTCCCACCAGAGAAACCGAAAGTAATCCCTGTCTTCTTTGTGGACATGGAACCTGTGGAACATTTTTTCCACATCGCACATGACTGCGACGGCATGCTTACGAAACCGGCAGAGCACTGCAGTTAGGCCATTTGTGAGATCCGGTCCTGTTAGCAGGTGATCGTTTAAGGAGGTGCCTTCGTACTTTGCAGAACAATCGAAAACCACTCTTATTTTATCTGGTTTCCGAGGATGGTAAACCCCTTGGTGTGGGATATACCAGACCTTGCCTGGTTCTGGTTGTGTTTCTGCTTTCTCGGCGTCGCCATCTTTGAAGACGCCATCCATAAACTTCACATAGTCGGCCTTGAATTTGGGATCTCTTTCCAGTTTCCTTTTAAGGTGCTTTAGCCGAATCAAAGCCAGCCTTTTGTTGTCTGGGAGTAGAGGTCGTGCTTTGAATGGAAGAGGCATTTCTAGATGACCCAGCTCGTTTTGCTGGATTCCTTCCTTTAAGATCTGCAGAAAGCGAATATCATCTTGTGATATACTTTTGTCCCCTGGCCTGGTGTCCGCGAAATCGGACTCCAGCACCTTGATAACCGCTGATGGCGTTACAAGTGGCACCTCCCTGACAGATACCCGATGACAAAGTCCAGTCACATCCTGAGAATTCACACGCTGTGATGCACTTCCTACGATGCTCCATCCAAGGTCAGTCTTAATGGCATAGGGCTCGTAATCGCCACCAGTGATGATTTTCCTTGGGGCCAGTGCTCTGGAGCAGTCATAGCCAATCAGTAATCCAACACCGCAATCTATAAGTGGAGGCATCTCTTGAGCTATATCTGCAAGGTGTTTCCATTTGATGGCTGTCTTGCAGGTTGGAATGTGCGCACGTTCAAGTGGAATGAAATCCCTTGTATAAGCTGGAGGTAGATCAATGGATGTATTTGAGGTGAACCCTCTGACTTTGAGTCCACAAACTCTCTGACTCTTTACAATTGAGTCTTTTCCCATCATAGTCGATAATTTTAGTTTTACCGGCTCCATCTCTGTTTGCAGCTTCTCACAAACCTCCTGTTCTACAAAGGTGTGACTGCTTTGGGTGTCCAATAGAGCATACACCAGAGTTTCAGAATTAGGAGTGTTAGATGATGAAATCCACACTGGCACGATCATTGATGTGCTCCCACCTTCACTTCCATTCACACAACATGATAATGAGGATGTATTTCCTTCAAACCTGCTGTGTGTGTAGGGTTTGTCCGCTAAGGAACGCTCTTCATGCAAAGGAGTCGGATGACCCCTTTTGCATATGCCACACATGGCTCTGTTCTTGCAGTCTCTGGAGACATGTCCCTTTCTCAGGCATGCAAAACACAGCCTATTTTCTTGTATGCATTTTCTCTTTTCCTCCACAGTCAATTCCAGTAGCTTTTGGCATTTGAATATGGAATGATTTTCTCCACAGCAAAAACACTCAGTTGCGTTTTGTGTTAGCATGCTCCCTTTCTTCGCTTTCTCTGCATCTTCTGACTTGGTTTCTTCTACGTTGGTTTTAGCTACAATGCAAGGTGTGTCTGAATCCCCCACGTCGGTGACAAATGTGTTTGCCTTTGGCCCTTTTGCTTCTCTTAAAGGCATTTCTGCTGAGGGTTTCAGAGCATATAGTGATGACACTGGGTTGCATGCTATACGGGCCTCCTTTGATATGAACCTGGCAAACTCAGCGAAACTTGGATAATCATTGCCTAAATCCAGCTGTTCTGTGACATAACGGTTCCACCTTGATGTGAACCAATCAGGAAGTTTGGTTAGCATCTTCTGATTCTCTTCACAGTCGTTAAGAACTTGTAGGCCCTTAACGTGAGGCATAGCGTTGCTGCATGTTTGGAGGAAATCACTAAATTCTCTCAACTTGACATACTCCTTTCCCCCAATCTTTGGCCATCCGTTGAGTTTCTCTCTGAAGGCTCGCTGCACAACAAAGGAATGACCGTATCTGGCATTCAGCCTATCCCATGCTTGTTCATAGGCCTCCTCATCTTTTCTGTAGAAGCTACCTTCAAGGGCAGATTTCGCCCCCCCTGCTACGTACTTTTGCAGGTAGAACAGCCTATCTGCAGGGTTAGAGCATCGCCTCTCTATTAGAGCTTTAAAGCTTGCGCTCCACTCAGTGAACTTCAATGGATCACCAAAGAATACAGTGGGTTCTGGGACTGGAAGTCGGGTGAGAGCCATTGCTTCTTGCAACGCCTGTACTAAATGTGCCTCATTTTTTGTAATTTCTTGACTTCCAGAGTGAGGAGAAGATGGGTTAGCATCATTCAATTGGCTGTGTACAGGACTACACCTCTCATTCCTTTCCTTTCTCTCTTCTTCGGTATACACATTTAACTTTGCCTGAATGACATCAAGGTCTCTTTGATTTTCGAGTTTCTTCAGTTGTTGACGTTGAGCTTCAATAGCAGCTTCCTTATCAATTTCAGCTCTTTTTGCAGCTAACTGTGCAACTGTCTCTGCTCTCTTGGCTGAAATACTAAGTGACTCTGAGATATGGTCTGAACGGTAGCTAGGTGCAGTGGCTCTAGATGCTGTAGATCCATATATGGACCGAGCATACTGATTATTAAGCAGCATGTTTAACCTTGATTTTTCTGCTTCAGCGTCAAAGTCGCCTGCATCTTCAGTTAACCTTACTCTCATTAGCTGTAGTAGATCTGCTGTTACAGCTGAGCATGCATCCATTTTCCTGCGAATTTCCTGATTAGGTGCTGTATTAAGTCGCATGTTGTCATATGAGTCCTTTAATTCGGATTCAAGCCCCTCAACTTCATCCATCATGTTACACATGTCACTCTCAGAGCATTCTCTTTTAAGTATTGTACGAATGTCTCTTACCTCATTTTTCCATTTTTCATACACCGTTTTGAACTTCTTTTCCTTTTGAGTTAACTCTTGCTCTTTAAGTTCTTGCATTTTTGGTGTTAGCCGTCTCTCTCGAGAGGATTTCCTTACTCTTGTCTCTGATTTTTTAGACGCAGCACTTCTTCTCTCATCTTTCTCTTCTGCTTCAAAGTCTGAGCTTTGCTCTTTTTCATGTAGCGACATTAAATCAGACTGACAGACTAAGTTACAGGCATATGAATGGCAACTTTTGGAATACCTTTAACACTTAGCCAATACAATTCTTAACAGTAATAACCCTTAACAATAACAGTTACCTTTCAGGAACTTTAAATATATTTTCTTTACTTTATTCTAATAAGTCTTTATTACCTTTACCTTATTTGTGGGACTATCCATCAATTATTTGAGGTTTACATTTAAAAGTACAGTTCAACCTGAAGAGCCACGCAGAAACCTGAATTCGCTCCAGGAGAAGATGCTCAGCTGCACACTGAAGCCCGTGTTCCAGCAGGACAACAGCAGACAGTCCGATGAAGCTTGTCGTCCGCACGGGATGCGCAGCACACCGTCTGATGAAGCCTGTCCTCCGCACGGGATACGCAGCACAAACGTCTGATGAAGCCTGTCGTCCGCACGGGATATGCAGCACACCGTCCGATGAAGCGCAGCTTCGCACACGATACGCCTGTTGCTTGCAGCAGGATTGAGATCGCCGTCTGACCTCTTTAGCCTGTTGCTTGCAGCAGGATGGGGAACAGCGTCTCACGTCTTTAGCCTATTTAGCCTGTAGCTTGCAGCAGGATCGAATAGCTTCGCACACTTTAGCCTGTAGCTTGCAGCAGGATTGAGAACAGCGTCTCACCTCTTCAGCCTGTAGCTTGCAGCAGGATGGGAAAACAGCGTAGCACACTTTAGCCTGTAGCTTGCAGCAGGATCGAATACCTCGATCGGATGGATTAGGTTACGTTTTCACTGTAACTACTCCGGTCTTGAAAGAACATTACGCTTCGAACTGATGTCCACAATCACGTTTATTTTCTTCTTTGTATAATCATGAAACACCGTGAAAACGTGTTTGCCTAGTAGACCAGCAGTAGAAATACGCTATCACATCGTTAACACTTTTAGCGCCCTTTTACTCTCTCACAAACACAATGAACATCCGGGGCTAGAGGTCACATGACTTCCGGAAAGCCAACTCCTATCATTTTTAACAAAATAAAACAAAGTTCAAGCATACATTAAGCACTCTTCAAAAAGTACAGAAAAATACATAAGGGCACTTTGAGCGTCAGCTACATGAAGAACAATACCTGCATTTTAATATTTAATCTCCGACAGGAATAGTACAACATTTTGGGGAACATGCTCATTTATTTCCGTTTTAATGACAGCATAAGTGTTAACAGAAGAGCTGGAGTCAGACTTAAACTAGCCTAGCTTAGCATGAAGGGAAATTAGTCAGCTAGCATGGCACTGTGCAATGTTCAAAAAGGTGCAACAAGTCCTCAAACTTAAATGATAAAATACATGTTTCGTGTCTGGGATCCCTATAAAAAGGACCACATTGTTTTTCAAATACATTACTGTTGAATCTATTCTCTTTAGCTCTGTAGTTTTGATCTGTACAAATACAGATATTTGCAGGAAATATTTATTGCTGAGAACTAAAATAGAAATATGAATTTGCCTCAATTGACTGCTGCACTTGCTCATCGTAAACACATGTCAGAGCTTTCTGCATGGCTGAATCTTCCTTCATACCTTTCCATGAACTACAGGCACGGTGATGAGAAATCTAGAGGCGAAAAATACTGGAGAGGGTGAAAAGGGTTGTCAGCGCTGATCAGTATTGACGGTGTTTAATGCCCAGCGACTGCTCTGGCTCAGTTGTCATCTTGTGTTATTTTCATGTATTTTTGGACAGATTACATTTTAATCATCTTTATTTATGTGTGAACCAAATTGTAATTGTAATTCCACAATTCCCTTATTCCACCAGTAATTGAGCTTATTTATTTTCATTCATGCCATCTCTCTGTGCTGCATGAAGAGACCCCTCACTGTGGGCAAAGGGCCAGAGGTGTGGACTCAATTCACTTGAATTTGACTACAGTCAAAATCAAAATTACTTTCAACTCTGTTTAGACTTCCACACCAACAACTATTGAGTCTTGAAAGATCTGATCCACATTACGCAAATACCTTTTTTTAGATTTTACCAAAGAACTGGCACAAGTCCTGTTTAAATCTTAAACAAAAGCCAGTGAGTGGCATCTGATATACAGTACATGACAGATGGAGAGACACATGGACAGATGGAGCCATGCTGATCCATTTAGTCCCTCCCATGATTCCACTGGGGTGGCCACCATGCCTGAAAGATGGTTGATATGCCCAAGAAGTGAGAGTAGAGCAGCTCAAAAATGGCTGCCACTTGCTGGGATATTGAATAATCAGCTGTATTTTACCGGGCTCAGGCTCAGTCCAAACCGACCCCTTACACCTTAACTAGTGGGGATTGGGACCCCACTAGTTAAAACCCTTCGACAGGAAGTTGATAAACCCTCCAACAGGAAGTTATCAAACCCTCCATAAGTGTGTCTGCATCGGTCCTGTAATAACCAGCGGTCCTAAGGATGTATCAAGAGAACTGGATACATCTTCGGATATTTAAAGGAAATGTTGCAAGCAGCTCATAAACTCTACATTTTATAAACGAGGAGAGGTTTATAAAAAATGTGAATTGCCACAAAATATTTTGAGAGCTTTAATATTATTATTATTATTATTATTATGTATTCCTTTTTGTCCGTAAGATGCTGATTCTAAACCATGATTATGAAAAGTTGGGAACGTTCCTGTTTCAATTGGAGAGGGGGGTTTGTCCCACAGCTTGCCGCTGTATTTCCACCCACCACCTTAAAGAAGGGAGCTCCATTCAGCTGAGAGTGAGACGACTGCAGTCACTTCCTCACAGAGTGAGAGGGTGTAGGGCCTGGTGTTGAGTTGGGCCTTAATTTGCATGTATACAGACAGCAATGTGTGTGTGTTATACGTGACTTCAGTCCAATCTCATATGAGCGCTTGATGTTGCGTGAGCTGTCTCAGGAGAAAAACAGCTTCCACTGCTGGAGTAGCAATCGCTGCTTTACGGTTAGTTAGTTAACATCGATAAAAGCAGCCCGACACATCTGACTGCTGCACCTGCTCATCATAAAAACATGTCAGAGCTTTCTGCCTTTTCTCTCTCACTCCCAAGACTTCCATCATGCATGGCTGAATCCTCCTTCCTTTCCAAAATCTACAGGCGAGGCGAGGAGAAATCTAGAGGGGAAAAATACTGGAGTGGGTGAAAAGGGGTGTCAGCGCTGATCAGTATTGACGGTGTTTAATGCGCAGCGACTGCTCTAGGATCCATATTTAACTCCACATGAATATTTCATCCCCTCTAAGCGTTTATTAGGAGGCCGTCTGGGAGCCTCCTGAGCGTAAAACAGATTGGCCTGCCTGTGATAAATATCCTTGTAAGGAAACGGCCCCTCAAGCGTTCCCTCGCCAACTCCCCTCTGAGTGCAGGGCAACAAGGAAGAAGAGTTCCTTTCACTGGGCTGCTCAATCATGATCGCTCGCATAGTCACTAAAGTGATTCGCTGAGAAGGCCTCTCCACAGCGCTGCATGATGGGAGTAATGGCTGATTTGTCGCTGAGCGGCAGACTCCCGGGGTCAAGGTTAATATGACCCCTTCCTCATCGGCTGGCTGATTTATGTTCAATTAAATGCATGTAACATGTTGGTGAAAAATGAAAGCAGGCCTGCAGTCAAAAGGTACAGGAACGCATGCCGCTGTTCCCTCGCTAAAAATAAACGTGTGAATGTGGGCCAGTCACAACAGTAGACATTGTCTTGTTATTAGCTACCCATAGTCCTCCTGGCTCTAAATCATCTGAGCTGAAAAGAGTCCACTGCCGAAGCCACCACTCTATTTTTCTGCAATTAGCTCTACACTGCACTTATCTCCCTCGCCACATGCTACAGTGGCCTTAAAAAAGTTTTCTGCACAAAAGGAGTTGAAAGTAATTTAATTGGGAATGTAAGCAAATACTTTTGGACCCTATTTTAATTGATCTATTGCACATGGTGTAAAGTGCGTAGCGCAAGTGAGTTGGGCGTGTCAGACTGCGCTTTAGTGAAACGGGTGGAAACATTTTCAGTTTCTTAACTAATCACTGGGTTTTTTAAGGCATAAAATGAATCAAACCAATGAGAGGGTCATCTACCATTCCCTTTCATAAGCACATGCGCCTTCACCTGATGGATTGTTATTATTTAAATGGCTCAGGAAACGGACCTGCTAATGCGTGAAGTAAAAGTGTGCCAGCAGATGTTTGTGGTCCAGGGCTGTGGACTTTCTTCCTCCGTCATATGCATTTTATTTGAGAAATGCACTGTAAACTTAGGGTGCAATGCATGTCCAAATATCATCATTTTGATAAGTTTTAATTAATAAAAGGATTTACGAGACAGGTTCGCAGGCGGTCACTGCTACAGAGGCATTGAGCAGGGACAGAAAAAGGGCGTTTAAGTCATTTTCAGAGGACGTTTACAGTAAAATAGCACTCACAGACTCAATATGAAATGTGGGGGAATCCTCTGAGTGACAGACAAAATGTGCTGCGATAGAAATGAGTGCGGTCAGCGAGTAGCTCTGAGAGCGTACTGTAGGTTGAGTAATACAGAAAGAGGATCTTACTTCATTATATTCCATTATATTTTAAATTGTCTCCTCCCACCTGTGTTTTCCTCTATCTCACTTTTAATGATGGCAGTACAATACTGCCACATCCACTTTAGATACAGGTCAACGGCTCAATCCCTTCTGCTGCCTCCAGATATGATGCTCCTCACCCCACCTCGCTGTGGGAGCCACACGCCCAGAGGCTCACACACGAGAACACGTTGGCACTGGGCGTGAAAATGACAACTTAATGCTCACACAGTTAAGGGGTCTGCATCGGTCTGATGTTAAGCACATCAATTTACAGATCCACATACTACATGTATGTTTGTATTATTTAAAGACATATTTTTCTTCAGTTTTTTTTATTGCATATTATCTGAAGTTATTGATGACAAATACTGTCATAATTACTTCATAAAGCTACAGTACATGTTACGGTAGCTTCACAAATGTGTAAAAGTGAGACAACCCACATCCTCATTAATACACATAGTGTTGCATTTGTGTGTGTGTGTGTGTGTGTGTGTGTGTGTGTGGTGTGTGTGTGTGGTGTGTGTGTGTGTGTCTGTGTGTGTGTGTGTGTGTGTGTGTGTGTGTGTGTGTGTGTGTGTGTGTGTGTGTGTGTGTGTGTGTGTGTGTGTGTGATGCAGATGTTGTTTTCATTAGTGTCACCCTCATCTCCAAAAAGGCAGCTGAAGAAAACTAAAGACATATCAGGCTAATATTTTACAACGAAAGTTCTACTTTGTAAGAATCAGATTTTAAGGAGGCTTACATTGTAAAAGGATTTAAAGGGTTTCATGAGTGTCCTGCATTTTTCATTGAGGTCAGAAGAATTGCATTGCCACTGTATAGCTTATGTGCATATGACAATAAAACCTTTGAATTTGAATTTGTATTACCAGAGTAAAGGCTCTTTGTGATGCCTTAGCTGGATCACAAACCAACAGTGGCAATAACAGACGTCTCTTCATCAACTAAATATAGTGTTACAAACATTTACACAAGTGCACATTCATCAAATGCTATCGTTTCTGTGTTTTATTAAGCGCATTTTTATTACGGTCTTGAAGTGATGTGATACTAATTTGAATTACTACTGTTGTTACTGCTGACTGCTGACTTTAAACACTGAGGTCAAATTGGACAAAATAAAATCTGATGGAATGCATATAGAAGAGGCATTTCTAGAAGACTTTAAAAATAATGCAGGGGGCGAAAATCATTCTTTTCTCATAAACAATGATTCAAATACAATTTAAATCTTATTTTTTCTTCAATTGTCACATTTAGGCCCCAGGTTCTAATATTACCTATGTTTCTTTTGGACATCTTATGTAATTATCTTGCTCATTGTGACTAAATTATTCATGTTCATGTCAGACACTCTTCAAGGTAGTTTTTAGATTTGATTTTCCTAATACGCTTTTCATTTGTGACTGAATTTGTGAGCAAATACATTTCTGATTATAAAACAGCAGAAACAAAGGTTTATTTGACAACAGCATCCAATTTTGGACTCTCTCTAAGACCGACACATAAGACTATAATATGGAAGGAGAGCAGAGAAAACAGCAGCTGCCATTATTATTCCAGCACAGCAACAGTGGGATTAGCATGGTGAATTGTGAAGAGTCAGTGAGCCCTTCTCTAAACAGGCGGCTGAGTGCTAGTGGAGCGTATGATGGGACTGGGACTGCTGGTGTGGAGACACACACACACACACACACACACACACACACACACACACACACACACACACACACACACACACATTAAATTGAAAGAGATTACTGGAGGGGTCCTGGGACTCACTGTGAAGTACTCTGACAGGGCTCTCAGTAGTACTACATATATATAAATATACTCTCTTTAACACTGTAAGTACACGTTATTCTCAAACAGTGATCGTATATTTTATTCAACATATTTTATCTTGCATTTCCTTTTAAATTAGCTGTTTTTTTACAATGCAAACCCCCCCAAAAAAGTCCTTGCTCAATTCACGATAACGTAAAATGATGGTTCGCAGTCGCGAATTGGATCCACTTCATTGGTTTGATGAAAAAAAGTGTCAATGAAAATCTTTCAATTTAGTCATTTGTCCTGATAAATTCAGAAAACTTGCCCAATCCACAGATCTTTTTTCTTAGGAAACAAACATTGTGACATCATACCTACAAATTTGACTCTAAGGCTTTCTCATTTTAACATCAATGCTGTTTCGACTGTCTTGTTCATTTGAGCTGTGTTAAGATGATCTGTTTACTAGATTTTGACCTAGTGGATTCAAACAGAGCTCTTCCCTTGTAACCGCTGAAACTTTGCCACTGCTGTTCTGACTACTTTCCCTGTTACTGCCTTCATTTTCCATTAACACCCCACCAGGATTTACAAAGATCAAACATGCCCCCCCTCTAAATACCATCTCCTCCTGTCAGACATGGCTCTAAATCATTTACCTGCCTCTCTTATAAGACCACTGGAATTACATTATGCAGTCATCCTTATTTCAACCAGCCCATCCAGAAAGAGATAGGATATGGAATCTGAATTCTGTAAGTTCTGTAAGTATATATTTTCAGGAAAGGTAAATATTTCAGAAATTGAAACAGAAAACCTGAAAAATGTTTCAAATATATAAAAAAAAATGTATGGAAAGTATTTGTTTGTATTCTGTCTTGTTTCCTAGTGGAATTGAGTATTCATACATTTGTTTTCAGTAGTTTATGATAACCTGATTATCAGAATAGTTTTTAGCAGCTTAAAATGAGCCCTTCATATCTACATATTCAATGTTCAAGTAGAGTAAAGGTATGCAACATTTTACTTGTACTTGAGTAAATGCCGGCTACTTACATTCCACCATCATTTTAGTAATAACTTACAAATAACCATCAATGAACTTCAGTATTTTCAAATGTTGTAACTCTTTGATTTCAACAATTCCCAATTAATTCTGTTCAAATGAATATTGCAGATGACTCAATTAGATCTGGTTTCACTTCCTGTTTGTGTTTTCCTGCCTTTCTGTGATCGTCTGCCCCGTCCTGATTCTATCCTGTTTGTAATCACGCTGCTGTTCCTGTGTTTCTCCTGCCCTCTCCAGCTGTGTGTGGGTCTGATATAATGTCTGAATGTGTGCCTGTCTTACTGTGCTCTCTGTCAGTTTGTTGGCAATGTTTCCTGCACCGGTCCCTGTTGTGGTTCTGCCGTCAATATTTCCTTCTCTGTCTCGGCTTATTTGCTGCCCAATTTGATCCTTGTTCAGTTTTTCCTGCTGTTCCTTTGTTTTGTATTAACTTGCCTGCTCCCTCAGTTTGGTATTTACCTGTTTTGTCCAGCTTTTGATTAAAGCTCGCCCTTTTTTATACTGTGTTTGGGGCCAACTGCCTTCCATCCATTCTATCCTTGACACACAAGTATGACCCTTATTAGACTTCAATGTGTTTCATAGAATAGAGAAAATAAATGTTCATAACTTGCATAGATTTTGGTGGACAGAAGAATAACATATTGACCATTACCAGGATCTAACCATAGAACCATAGATACATTTGATCGTAATTGATAATAACACAATATCTATAAATATGCAAATTAGTTGTTGAAATATTTGATGAAATTAACTATTTTCGGAGGTAAATAAAATAATATAACATGGATTTTTTTGCTTTCCAAAATAATGTTAGTGTGACACTATTAGATGTGTGCTCCACAGTCAATGATAACCTGGCAGTTACAGTTATTAAAAGTAAAAGGTAATTGTTAATGCAGGTCATATTTTGTCCCGTTAATAGAAGCTTTACTTGTCACATAATACAAAGACTAGTATTTCTTAAGAAGTAAAAAAAGTTTTTCAAATGTAATCTAAGGCTTTAGGGATTATCCTTTTTTATTGATGCACTGTACTGCATCCCCTCAATGTCTCGTGTTAAATATATTTTCTGGAAAATTGTGGAAAGTACGAACCCTTTGTGTGGACATAAATCAAACATATTTCACATGGGCGCCAAAAGAGAATTGTATCGTCCCTTAATTTAATACTTTTCAACACTTTCCACCGCTGTTATAAAAGACAAATGCATAATACAAGAAAAGTAGAAAGAGTTTCAGATTGAATTTGAATCATCGACAAGCAAACCCATGGGGTCAGTTAAACTACAAGTAAGGCTTTAGAAATAGCAACATTTTACCACGTTCGTTTTCTGTCTTTCAATTTAAGATATTGAAATTGAAGTGTATTTGAAGACAAACAAGAAGAAGAAGGAACCAAAGGAGTCATAACAGAAACGATTAAGTCAAACTATAATGGTATGGTAATCTTTAAGACCAGACCTTTTAAATATAACCTTTAATGAGGGGAAACATACACTATAGACAAAAGTATGTGAACAAATATTGTTTGTTTTTCTTGGTTTGGACCCTTACCACCAATGAAGGGAATGCTAAATGGACTGTATTTATATAGCTCTTTGAGGAGTTGTATAAGACTGGATAAAGCGCTAAGTGTCCAAACCAAGAAAAACAATGTTTGTTCACATAACAAGTCATCATTTACCCATTCACACCTGATTCTTGCAAAACATTGCCACTCGTTCCATCTAACATTCACACACCATTGGCCACGCCCTCGGGAGCAACTGGAGGTTAAGTATCTTGTCCAAGAATTTGCAATATGTTGACTACAGGGACTGGGATCAGTCACTGACACAGTTGAAAACACAGCATTCAATGTTTTTAGCTGTTTTTGTTTGACTATTTACTGTATAATGTTCCTGCACAGAATCCTGACCACCAAACATTTCAGGGATTAACCGGAATGTCCTTCTTAATTTATTCAGTTATCAGGTTAAATATATTTTCTATTACTTTATCAGTTTTATTCAAATTGGGCAGAGGAGTGTCTGTAGACGTTCTCTCAAGAAGCTGCGTTCCTCCACTGGATTGTTTGGTCACTAAGAGATAGAGGTATGTATGGACGCCATACTGTGAACATCATAAGAAAGCAGTTGTTTCCCAGCCAGTGTTTATTGTATGGTGGCCTGTTCTCCCTGATGGCCTAATCAAACTGTGTATCAGCGGCAGCAGTGTTGCAGGTAGTTGTATGGATGTTATGGCTGGCTGGCTGGGCTATAACACATGCTGCTGCCATCACAGTTTTGCCATTATAAAGTTGAGCCGTTAGAGGAGTCCCATTATGGTTATTGATTTGCTTGTTTGCTTCCCGCTTGGTGGAGAAACAGCACAAAGAGAGAGGTTGTTTCCTACCTCCTTTATATCCCATTCCCCCGAAAAGCAGACACGATTTAAAACAGCGGGTGGGGGGTCAGGGGAGAACACATGAGAATGGTATGATAATACAAATGTTCTGCTGCATTGACTTTGCTCAGTACATCAGGTAATGGGCCTCTTGTGCTGAAACAAGAGACGAAAAGATTCAAATGAAATAGAATCCTGGCTGAACCTCTTCAAGAACTCCATTCAGATCAGACGCTGCGCCATCAATGCTATCTGTCCTCGCTATCAGGTCATCTGTGTAAATCGCGACAATGAGAAGGTAAAGCTGTTTGCAGCTCGAGCAAGGATCTCATTTCCTATCACCAAGACAGAAAATCAAGCCACTATTAACCCCATAGTGAACCAGCTATGTCCCCTTTACAACTTAATTAACAGAGGTGCGGGGGTCAGCAACAATCAATTCCTCCCTAAAGCTCGTACAAGACCTGCAGGGCAGAGAAAGACACACACACTATTGGTCAAGACGGACGGATTAATAGGCACAGCATTTAGTTTGGACATTCACTGTTCCCAGAGGGAGAGCCTGACTTTGGGGATCCTGAGGCCTGTACTACGAAGCCGGTTCAACATAACCTGGATATGTTTGAGATAGCCGGTTGGCCTAATCCAAAACATACGTGCTCTCGCTAAACGGTCCTACGACGCGGGTTATCAAGTGGATCGCTCAAGCCAGCCGTGTCCTATCTAGTTAGGTGCGCGTTCACATGAAAGGTGTGGTATTTGGAGCATTCGACCAATCACAAACATGGACAAGCGTACTGACAGCGCAGCGTCATACTTTCTGAATGAAAAGTGAACTTTAATATTAGACAAATATGAAGAAGTTAAACTTTAAACATCCATGACTTAAACACTTTATCCAGGATAAAAGCCACATAGCTGCACCTGCAAGGTGAATACAGCTGGTAAAAGAAAAAGTGTTTGAATGCGTACATTAACAGGTTTATATCACTGGCCCGTCTAAGACATGAGTGGATCTGACTTTAATTACATTTGACTCGAGTGTTTCGTCAACTTAATGTGTTGCTTAAAATAATACTTCTGCATACAGTATGTGACACTGTGAGTGTTGCACGGCCAAATACGGCTCAAGAAGCTGACTCAGATAAGGAAATATATGATACATTATGATGTGATATGATGTGATATGAATGATAATGGGACACATCGACGTCTGCACTCACAGTGCCGCGGACTGTATGTAATCTTACTATGATCCGGTTACTTATGTTGTGGCAGATATTTAAGTAAGCTTTCTTAACGCTAATGTTATATTAGTCAGATTGCTCTGAAGATGGGAGGTGATATTCTATTAATTTTCACGTTCACACAGTCGGTGATTTTTGCCGGCCGTCTTTCCTGCAACGGCAGTTTTTCTGTATTTCCTTTTTCCTGTAATATGACTTGATAGCTTTAAACTCCGCACACGGAGCTCTGATTGGTCAGCAGGCAGTGCTTTCACTGAGTTGATCTCTTAGCCTGCAACCTAACCTGCTCCGGTCCAGGTTAGCCGCTCAGCATAAGTTACCATGGAGATCTAGCCCGCTAAAAAGAGAACCAGCGTCGTAGGACCGGAAACCCCGAGTTTTCCCTGAAGTTAGCCCGCTAAGCGAAAATCCTGCTTCGTAGTACAGGCCTCTGGACTTTCCTCATGAATCTAGCTGATGTTGACATTCAAGATTTTAAATCAGATGTCTTAACAACTGATGAGTGGATTGCCCTCCAATTCAGCAAATGTGATACTGCAGTTATTTCACCATAAAAAGGCAATATGTGGACAAATGTCATTCACATGACCTTCATCACGTTCCCAATGTCTGGGTTTCTTCATTTCCTTTAAATAGTTGCATTATTGGTTGTGGACACACACACCTAATACTTTCAAATATGAGATACAAATCAAGATTATTAAGGATTTACCTTTCGCTAAGCATGATGAGATGGGTTTATAATATATTCATATGGATTTATTTTGTTTCTTTTGTGTAAAATGATTTTTATCAAACACAAAGTTATCTACATTATCTAGTTTCAGTTTCTGAAAATATGTTTATTGCTATAATTCTGTAACTTGTATTTTCTCTATTTACAGTTACATGCCACCTGAACAGTTTCTTCCCCTCCGCTACCGGCCTCTTAAACAAGGCCCGGCCCCCCCACTGACACTTTACCTCTGCCACATCATAGACTATATGCATTACATTAATGCACACAATGTTCATACTCCTTTCTGCACATATTCTTATTTCACATTTCATTGTTTATATTCTAAAATTCATTCATAGCATTCTATTTCCATGTAAATTACTGCTGTATTTAATTTGTATTGCTATTTAACTATATTTTATTACGGTGTAAAAGATTTTTTGTTTTATATTAGATTTCTTGTTTTTTATATTTTATGTATGCACCATGACATCAAGTCAAATTCCTAGTATGTGCGAACCTACCTGGCAATAAACCTGATTCTGATTCTGATGTAATGCATATGTCATGAGTCAGTTTGGTGAAAATGTTGGCTTGAAAATATTTGGCTCAGGTCGTTACAAGAACAAATAGAAATTGTATTGAACTATTACAGTAGTATATCAACAGTTACAAAAAAAAAGGATACAGTTTGATGTGTTCAAACTGAAGTCCACAGACGTAGAAGTTTCAATAAATGGAGAAAAATATCCAAATTTTAAAATATTAAATAGTTCTGGAATAAATAAGTTAACAACATCCTGGTCTCTGCTGGACCAGTCAGAAGTGAACAGATTAAATGAACCAGTAGGAAGTGATGTGCTCTTACCAGTGCTGTCATCATAAACCACAGTGACCGTCTTCCACTTGAAGAAGTGGACCAGGTCCAGGATGGCCCGGCTGAGGGAGGAGAAGTCTGGGAAGAGGCTGACGTAGAACGAATCTCTGTTGTCCGACACTTGGTGCTTCCACTTGGTCTGGATGTGTGGCACCCCCAGGGCGTTGCAAATGGACTGGACCGCGTTGGCTGAGGAGCTGTGAGAGGGCCCGAAGATGGCCGCCACCCCCAGAGAGAGCTGGTCACAGGCTAGAGAGGGGGGGGGGGGGACATTTGACCTGTTAGCTGTGTCCTGCTGTGATGCAGCATGTTCATGATGACCTGTGCCAAGATCACCACCACAGTATAGAGTCTTTGTGTGATGTAAACAAGGCTGCAGGATGATGTCCATATGCAACAATCCAGCATTAAGGATGTACTGTATGTTAAAAGCTTTATTTAAAGTCTGTAGGTATGTTAGGTTAGGTTGTTCTTATTGTCAACAAATCTCATGTACGGATCCAAATCAACAATAAATGTATACTACTACAAATCATGATGGACATGGATTGATAACCCTCATTTCTGAAGTATTTTGGTTCAGTTTTTGCTTTGTCTATTTCTCATCCTAATTTAACTGAAGCCAGCCCAGCTAGTGCATATACGCGACACAAAATGAGGCCTGACCTGCTCACTCATCAAAAGTCAAAGCTGCAGGGGACAAGAGAGCCGTCAGCAGAAAGCAGCTCAGCAGGGTTCAGGTCTGTTCCCTGACTATTTTTGGCAGTAAATGCATTGAATGTGTGTCGGGTTGGTGAAAACCCACCGGTAATTTAATTACTGAAACCTAACAACAACACATTTTAATGTTACCTGTGTCATGACTACACTAAATATGGATTATTCCCTCATGAAAATAGTCCCTCAAAAGTGCATTATTTCTTCCTGTTTGATAATTCTTTTTGAAAGACTACAGTTTCAAGGCAAGAATGGAACTCTAAATGTGTGAGCCAAATGATAGATTTACATCTTCAGTGGAAACCGGTGGCCTTGGGGCTGAGATCCACAGACGTCACAAAGTACACATGGATTTGATTTTGTCATGATTTGTTGACGATGTTAAATATAAAACAACCCGCATTCCTGTTTTATTAAGGCCACATTGAGACAAAATATTTCTATCTCAAAAGTGTACATTTTAAATGAAACATTAAAAAACATTGCACAAATATGTGCAAACATAATCACCAGCCAACACACGTGTCCAACCTCACTGATGGTAGTGGGCTATATTTCATTTTTTAATGTTGATGTATTTTGTAAATATATCCACAACACAAGTGTCCAAGACACAAAGCTGAAACTGAGGCTAAGGCTGTGACCACTGCTAATTAGCTTACTTTAAATTGTATTTGGAGGAAATGCAAAACAACCGCTACACTGTGCACTTGAATCACCTTGTTTGATACGAGGCAGTCAGATAAATCACTGAGACAGGATATAATGGCCCGTAATTGATAAGAGACTTGAAATGTCAGACTGATGCACACACAAAACTGATAGATTATAGCACTTTATTGGCTGTCTCTGGGGACCAAACTGGTCTTTGAATTACTGCCGCTGAGTCATTACTTGGAACCAATCAATTCTCTCTGTTTACATTTGAAGTGCTCAGCCATTTCTCCCTCGCCTGATTTTAATTGTCACAATCTTAGCCGCAGCAGCTCACAAGTCTGCAACAGGGAATACATTTACAATGCAAAGCAGCTAGCATAGCATATGTGCGCACAAACACACAGGAACACACACACAAACACAAATCTTCCAATCACAAACACATAAATACCTTTCCTGGAGGCTTCGAAGCTGTCATAGATGTTTATCCTTTGGATGTCGTAGGTGAGCGTGGTGTTTGGCAGTAGGGTTCTGTTCCTGTTGATTGTGTTTAAAGCAAATTTAAAGGCTAGTTCCTCAGCACCGGATGGGCCGCTTTCAATGGACTCGAATATCCCCCCTGTCAAAGAAAGAGACACAACTGGTTAGTGACTTAGCAAGGTAGCATTGTGTGATAAAAAGGGGTTTGCGATAGCGCAAAGGAAAAAGTCAAGCCAAGTACTTCCTGTACAGCAACACAGACCAGTCTCTTTACTGCATATTAATGAAAATGATATTAATCCTCCACTGATCCGGTTCTAGTCCTTGTAAGAAACCTGATTCCCCAAAATCACTACTGGGAGTAGTGCTTGTCGTTGTTTACAACATTGCTACCTACAGGTATTAGCACACTATGAATAAACACTATATTGATAAAACAAATACTAAGGATAATTATTCAAGTTTACATTTCCTTGTTAGATTTTTTTTGTTGGTATATCTACACCCAGTCTATCTGCAAACTTTCCCTCTCAAAGATGTTCCCGCGGGAAGACGCAACACTCTCTTATTGATTCACTGATGAGCATTTATGACCACTTTTCTAAATGGTGCATCTTTCAAAGGATAACCAATCTGGAGTCAATTATGTTTACAGGTTGTGTGGTGATACACAGACCTTGTCCCATTTTCAATATTTCTAGTATTATACATTATATTTCGATAAAACTGTTTCTAACAGACAAGCACACAATGCAGGTCCAGTTTGGTGCTTCGGACCCTGGATTGGTTGGACTTTGAAAGTCAGAAATGATACCACGACACCTGATGCTCTGAATGAAAATACATTTACTGTCATTTTACTTGTGTAAGATTACATTTTGCAGGCCATTAGAAACAAATAAATAAAAGCACTGATAAAAACAGTAACAGCAGCAAAGAGAATACAAAAAATAGGAGGCACTATATTTAGATTCAATTTACTAAAATATACAGGTAAAGGTACAACACTACAGATTTAGTTTGGGTGTTTGATACATTTGAGAGGGGTGTGTGTGTCATAAACCTTGGTGTGTGTGTTCACAGTTATTAAAATGGGTTCTGTGGTTGGGCAGGGAGGGGTGTGATGGAGACCACAGCTCTAGGAGAGAAGCTGTTCCTCAGTCTGTTAGCGTGGGTTCCTATCGTTCCGAACCGTTCAGGACAGTATTAGTTCTAACAGGGAGGGTTCGACTCAATGACTCTTTTGAAAAAAGAGATTTCTTGTTTTATCAGACAGCAATTGAGGTTTGATGCTAAACTGTATATTGCAGTGAGCATCATAGCAACTATGCAAACTTTGAATATCCCTGTATATGAGCGACCCATGATGCATCAGCAGCCGGACCCAGTGAGGGATCAATACAGTTAGAGGGACTGCAAAGCGTTTTCTTCTGAGAGCTGCAGATGTGTGTTTTAAAGCGCGGGTGTCCACAACTACAGCACCCCAGTGAATACTTCTGACAGCCAACAGATGAATGGACGGAGCGGAGGCCTGGGGAGTCGTGGGTGGGGGGGGTCGGGATCTGAGATCAATGTACTCTGATTGGCCGGTGAATCAATCAATCAGACCCTTGGGGAGACGCAGTAGAGATTGAAGTGTTTTGTTTTGGTTGGCCCTGTGCTGGCTCAGTGTCAGTCAGAGAGCTTTATTTACTCCAACTACAAGCACTGTAGGACCTTCTTGAAGTCTAGACGTAATCCATACACACCATGGCACAAGTACTGCAGGTCCTTCCTGTCACAAGCGATTACCACAGGACAGGCTGATCCTGATCAATGCTTCCTTACAGTGATTTCTCCGGTGGACGCTTAAGAAATGCTCTTTTTTCCACTGCCATTCATTTTGTCTGTGTGCCGGAGCCTAAAGCAGACATCTAAACAAAAAGAAAGCAGCAGCACCGACGGGAAGTTTTCCCTTTCATTAGTATTCATCTCATGGGTGAGCCCTATTTTGCTTGCTGTAATGAGTTTGAAGGAATTAATAAGCATCAGTTAAGCGGGATGTACTATAATTGGAAAGCTGAGCGTGTGGAATGGCTCCGTTCACACACGAGAAATGCTGATTTCCTGCTGAGAATCTCTGCCTGTTCCAGAGGCCTGTAAATGTGGAGTTGAACCAGTGCAGAGAGGTTAGTTAGGGGACTGTCTAAGTAGGTAAGTTTGAATATGAATACACACTGAGTTCAACAAGAAAGTTGCTCGCTTGTCTGCATCGACACGGGATATGGAAATGAAGCAGGATAAGTAGGGGGAGGTAAAGAGGAGAGAGGGAAGATCCTCCAATACTCGTCCTAATTAGTCATGGGTTCGAATTTGGAGCAGTTTCACAATCCAACATTATTCTATTCCAAACCAGTCTCTAAAGGTCTCTGGGTTTATATAAGTCAGTTGGTGAGCCTCATTTACAAATGTTTCCTTACTCAATCCCTCAAATAAGATAACAGGAAAGGAGACAGACGTTTATGAATGTGAACATAATCATTATAAAAATGCAAAAAAGTAAATTCACTGTGTTTTTTAAATAGGGGGTCCTAATATATATTTAGGTAGTGGTGTGAGTGTGTGTGTGTGTGTGTGTGTGTGTGTGTGTGTGTGTTTGTGTGTGTGTGTGTGTGTGTGTGTGTGTGTGTGTGTGTGTGTGTGTGTGTGTGTGTGTGTGTGTGTGTGTGTGTGTGTGTGTGTGTACCGGCAACCCCAGCCTCGATCACATTTTGCACTAATAATAACAATGAACTTATTGGCAGTCACAAATCTTTATAATAGAAATCCGCAGGTAATGTATTATCAAAGTAGTTTTCCTTCAATCACTGCTCAAAGCAACTTAAAATCATAATAAATACAAACATTCAAGTAAATAAAATGTAGTCACCAAAGCACTTCAGTCTTGGGGAAATTGAAATAAATATTGAAAAGGCAATATAAATATAAATTACTTATTTATGATATTATATTGCTTTATAACATAACTATAACTAAACCTTAAACAAGGAGCTTTTGTTATCTAAACCTAATCGTATGCTAGTCCAGTCGTGGGAATCAAAGCCCTGCACTCTGAATGCCTGAATGATTTGTACGGCAAAGTACGGTTTGGAAACTATATCATTTCCTTTTTGGCGGGCATGCATAACACGGCATAACACCGGAGCCTTGCTGCGGGGAAGCTTTGGCGCTGTTCTGAGTTTGTTCTAATCTGTCAAAATGACAGACTGCTTTCAGGTTTTTCCGTCATTGTTAAAAAAAAACGTCATAGACGGAAAATATTCGGTTAACGTGACCACTGGTCAAGTGTTCAGCTTTCTACCTCCACATTGTCGTCAAATGGCTGGTTGTTATTTGTTTTAAAGGTAAGATACCTGTACCAACAACAGTAGCTTTACATTGATACCAATACGAAAGACTACTTCATTTGACACCTATTTTGTGAATGGAGGCTATGTTTGTGTCCGATGGCTAGCTAATCTGCAGTGTGCTTGTTAGCGCTGTGCATGCTGTTAACACCATTAGCTGCTAACGGCAGGCTCAGCCATCTCCATGTTGAGAGCCATGTGCAGGCAATTCCATCTGAATGAGTTGCAATACATTATTATTATTTTGGTAATTGGCTGCAAGCAAAACTATATGAAAAAATAAATCTAGATTTTGGTGCAAAAAGAGTCGAGAATGCAAGTATAATTTCAATGGAGATATTTCCATTCTATTTGTTACTTGTTTATTTTTGGCTCTTTGGTCCATTGGTTGGGACTCCAGGGTTATTTTCTTTTGTTTACCTCATATGGCATTCCTCTTTGTGCCCTTGCAGTTATTTTTACTGGGAGTCCACTTCTACAGAGAATTGCAAATTGTGAGTCGCCTAAATATGTCGAAGATCTTTGGGATTACGCTGCAATCCTGCCCACTTTTATATAAATCAGTTATTATTAATCTAAGTTCTTCTGCAAGGTCTTTACTTCAAGGCGGGTTCACATCAGATGAGGTGTCTTGTGAATAGCAAACTTAAAAAGAGTGTTTCTTATCACTTAAAAAGTAGCTCTAATGCACACATCTAGACTCGTTACACTGATTGGACACCAAGTTTGCAAATTACTGAGTTAATTTAGCCTTTGTGATTAGCATAATTGTACTTAGTTTATCCAGCCTACACTTGATGTAATTAAGTATTCAATACAGTAATTGTGTGGTATTAGTTAAAAATGATTGTGTTTGTTTTTTGTGTTAACTCAGTAAAAGATTAGGCCATATTTTAAAAGCTAATGTTGAAAACATTTCAAGTAAATAAACGGTTCACTCTCTTTTTCTTGGCACTGTAAATAGGCACTTTAGCAGCTGATCAGTCACTTACTCTTAAATGTATGTGTGTGTTTGTGTGTGTGAAAAACCACTACAGTAACGGTCCTTCAGAGGGACGCTGCAGTACCCAGAGCCGTGATCAGTCAGGAGAGAAATCCATCAGCACTTCATCAATCTGATCAAATGACAGTGGACACACAGTGAGCACCGCGCTCACAGCCATCGCCACCCACTTTACTTATCCTGGGGATTTGTTGAAGCATCACCATCCCAACAGAGAGGGAACTCAATGGAAGTTAAACCTATACGACCAACCTTATGATGGCTCCATGATCGATCAGGACAGTACTTAAGCGATGAGCCACTCAGGGCCGAGCGTCTGCGTTTAGAAATGCTAATGGCAACAGTAAGGCAGGATTCCAAGTGGAGGGAACAGCTGCGGAAATATCCTTATGATTAATATATACAAAAAACGTTTGGTTTTCACATATGCAAAATGACACAACGATTTCAATAACTTATTGTCACAAAACATATGCTTTGTAATTGACAGCAGGGTTAAGTACCAACTTATCTTTTCCCATTGATTGTGGCAAGCCTCGCCTTTAGTTCAGAATATCTCAGAGTTGATCATGTGTTTTACACTCACAATTATGTATGCTTATCTAATGTGTGCAATCACCGTGCAGTTGAGGTTTTTACAATGTTTTGAAAGCAGCGTGTGTGAGTCAGTGTTTTTGAATCACACTTTTGCTACTTTTATTCAAATAAATATGTTCTTGTGAGTGTGTAAATCATTGTAGATATAACATCACATGTTCTGATTATATTGAAAGTCTGATACCCTGAGACTAAAACATTAAACATAAAGCTTCATTTTTACCTTAAGATCACAAACTAATAGGAGTACTGTATATATTCCGTTCAAAATGTTTTAATGATTTTCAAAATTAATATATAACATGTATGTGTCTGTATGACCCCCCAAAAAAACATTTGTTTATATGTGGCTGACTTTGGATCAGTTTTTTACAGTGGTAGTACTAATCTACTCATCCAGAAAATAATAATAACTTCAATTGATTTCCCATCTCAACACCTAATATAGAGGTTGGAGGATATTTCCTCTGATGTTAGTATGCTGACTTGATGGAAAACTGTTATTGATGTTTCTCAGACCATCTGTTTAATGTTTCATTATATCTTGAAACTGGGTAAATTGAGACATATGGCTTCCTGCTGTCACTATCTCCTGTAAACATTGAGGATTTAACACCAACCTTAAATTGGATATTTATCTTAACCTATTTATCTTCTGGAAGCTTACAGAATATACAAGTTCTATTGGGCAAAGTATTTATATTTCCAGGACTGCTGTATCTATTAGCGCAGTAATGAGGCTGTAGCACAAATGAGGTTCTGCAGAAAGTGGCATCACCTTGGTATTCAGACACAGTGACTGACAGGTGCCCTGAGCCACTGCACATGAGGTCCCTGGTGGCTCAAAGACTGAACCAACACGGGGGAGACTGATATATTGAGTCCCTGTTCAGTCTTCATGGACATGTGTCCTTAAACCACACAGCCATGTCTTAATCAGGCCATGCATTAAACTCTCTCCCCACCACATGCTCCCTCATCGATCGAACCTCCTCCAAATATATGATTAATTATGACACTGGTAGTAGCATTGAAGTCAGTGTAATCATTACACCCATAAATAACTGTCAGAGTCTGGCAGGGGATATTGGCATTAGCAGAAATGCGAACTTCCTTTTCAGGAGCATTTCATGTTATACAAGGAACTACAACACAGTATGTGGTACAGCAGGGACAGAATGAATCACTGCGGATCTCCACAAAAACACATCTGCTGCTGAAGGCTTATCATTTAGTCTTAGCTGATGTGTTCAATTATTCACATCGGGGATCAGTTAAATCATTTGGTAACATGCTGCTCAACTGTAGGTTTATAAAGAGTGTATCTGAACACCATCAGTGAATTTTCTTTCAGCCAATACATGTTATTTTATTTATATACACATAATGTTGCCGGCAGCACAGGATAAAATTCAGGCATCAGAATAGTCTTTGCATTCATGCTCACATCGTCCCTTATCGATGTCTGTACCACATTTTTATTGCAACCCATTGACTTATTGAAGTGTTGGACCCGACAACCTACCCAACTCACTATCCCTACAGCCACTAGGACGACTCAAAGGTCATAATAACCTGTCCACTGCAGAGTAATAATGGATCAAAACTATATGAACATGTGCATCATCAGGAAAGCTTGAATATGATCTGAAAACGTTATCGCTACAATACTACGGTGTCCGACAGGTGCAAATACTTTACACGGGCCAACACATTTACATTAGGAGAAACACACTGCACTTTAAAAATTCTAATATTAAAACAATGTGCCAAAACACAATCAAATGAAGAAAAATCTTCAAATGACGAACTTGACGAACTGTAACTTCACTGAAAGTGCTTCATAAACAAAACGCTGCAAATACGCTCAGGGTTGTTGACGTTCGGGGATTATAAAGTTGGCCAACTATCACCGTCACTCTAAAATTACCTAAAATGTTTAATCGGCTCATTTAACAATGTGATCACATGAGTCCTTCGATATTATTGCAGATCTGCTAACTTGGCTAACCTAGTCATTTCAAATATACTGACAAAACACTTCAAATTATGAAACAGACTACCTCAGCCAACAGTGACAGTGAGCCAACTTTATAATCCCTGAACGTGAACAAGCGCTCCGGTCCCAGCTGTGTGCGTCACTTTTTACTGTCCCTGTTTCCGTTATGTTTTGAGCTTCTTGCAGAATTTTGGGTTTGCAACGTTTTTGTTTATGCAGTGCTGTTATTAAACGCTGCGCATGTGTTGTCAAGTTGGTGAAGATGTTTCTTCATTTGTATGTGTTTTCCCACATTATTGTTTTTGTATTTGCAAAGTTTTGGAAAGTGCAGCGCGTTTCTACCTTATGAAAGTGTTTTGGGCCGTTGCCGCGCATTTTCATCTGTCAGCCACCATACTGTATGGCCAATAGTTGCACAGAAATCTTTCAGTGGAACAACCGAGTAACTATCATTCCCATCCTTTCTGAAACAATAAATAGAGCAAACATGTGTTGGTTATTGACACTTATGGTGGAAATATCATGTGTTTGTGCTGTATAAAAAAGGTTGTAATGCCTATTAATGGTGCTGAGTACACCCGTCAACTGGTAACATTACTGCTGTTTGCTAAAGCAGCTATTTCTGCCTGATGCAATCCTGCTCCTCCTCCGTCAGTGGGCGAAGGCCATGATGAGCACAGAGACTGAAAGACTCTAAGGCTCAGCAGAGTTCAAAGAAAGATTTAAGCAGAATGTGGATATAAATATCACAGTTCTTGATTTGAATCGATTCGATCTCAAAGCAACGGTGGACTTCCATCGTTTAGCAAATCTGCCAATGAAAGATAATAATATGTTTTTGCACAAATGCTGGATTTCCCAACAACTGTGCCCCTACTTGCATCTAGATCAATACCTAGGATGTGACAGTTAATTGCAAACAAATATCCAGCTTAATTCAAAGAGATAGCAAAGGACAGATCACCTTCTATTTGCTGTGATTGGTTTGCTGCCTGGACAGTGCTGAATGCTAATGTCACTTCTGTACTCCTCTGAGTAAGTTCATAAACAACGTGTCAGCCTAATCCCTATCCATAAAGTGAATAAAGGCCCTATCTAATCCCGCCTCACTGGGCTATGACTAAACGCAGGACCGTGCAAGGCTACAGGCTGGCCGTTCACACGTCTCTGCATCAGGCCCCGGAAAACACCGGGCATCATCCATCTCAATTTTCTCCCTCAGAAAAAAAAGGATAGAAATTAATAATAAATTCCGCTTCAGCTCATCTTTTCTGTTGAGAGAAAATTATTTATGAGGAAAATACGTTAGCTTCCCCCGGCACCTCCGCCCATCCTCAGCCCTCGCTCCCTGTCTGTTGTTGACAGTTTGATGGCGATCAGTGTCAGAATATCAGCGCTGCAGAACGGGAAGCGTAGCATGACGAGCTCCGAGATCATGTTCCATCTTTATCACAGCTGAGGCTCTGCTTCAGTATACAAGGCGGGGGGGGAGAGAGGGAGCGATGGCGGGCAGGAAGTGGTCAGATAGAGGCGATACAGAAAAAAGAACAGGCTAAGGCGAAATGTCTGAATGCAAACCAAACAATAGGGAGAACAGTAATGTAAAAGGGACATTGATTGATTGACATAACAAGACTTGTGGCTAGAAGGTTAGCCAAACAGCTGCGTTTCACTTCACTACTCTTTAAGCTAAGTACTTGTGGATCTTCTAACACCTTCTGCAACCCCTTTCTGACAGCAGAATGAGGACAAGCTCTATTCCTTTGGAAACAGACAATCCGACAGTCAAACTCAATACACGCAACAATTGACCAACTTCTCTGTCAAGCTCGCCTTTTTCATTCTTCACACGACTACTTTTGGCTTTTACAAAGTGCAATGCCTCAAGGGGAAAAACTGTCGGATGGTCTGTTGTCCTCATTTGTATGATTTATTGCATCAGAACTACGAAGACTAGCAAAACGCACAGACTTGTTAGAGAGAGGCAGAAGAGGCTATTACCGCAGACGTTTCACTCCAACTGTTAAAGCTAAAAACACTTGCCTCTAGACAGGGTTGGAGGACTTGGTTTTAGAGATACCAAAGTGGTCTTGGAGGCTCAGTCTATTCAAGTAACTTCTGGCAACTTTTGTGGGAACAACCAAATGCAAGTCTAGTAGCACTTTTCAAACTGAGTGATATGAAAGTCTGAACATGCTTTGCACCCTGCCTTTGTGGTGGAGTGAATGGGGCTTTTCAAACAGTTACAATTTTCCCAAGACCACACATTATTTAACCATTTTCCTTTCCAGCAAAGCCCACAACAGTGAGGCCGAGATCAGAGTACCAACAGTAACACTACATTACTGTGTGACAAGTGTGCATGTTAAATGAATTCTACATGGGGTTTGCCACCAATAATAAACATGTCTGTATACAGTGTTAGGTACAAAAGAAAGTGCATTTCATGTATATTTCAAAAGAATCCAGACTTTGTCAAAGCCAGTTCTTGAAACTTGCCAGTAAAGTTGAACATAGCCTCAGTTGAGTTTGCAGTGTTTTGTTTGTGCAGCGCTTTTAGTAAACGCTCAGTTGGTGTATATTTGTCTAAATTCTGCCCATGTGTTGTCAAGTTGGTGAAGATGTTTCTTAATTTGCTCCTGTTTTTGGCACATTTGTGTTTTTATACTTGATCGTTTGTGAAACTGCAGCGCGTTTCTCATAATGGAAGTGTTTTTGGACGTTGTAAAGCATTTGACCCTCGTCGAACACCATACATGCCTGTTGAACAAGAGTGGTCAGTTTGAAGTAGTTCTCCTAAATGAGGATTCAATCTACATGATAACAACCAGCTTTGCTTCCTCTTTTATACAATTTGGCTTAAACTAGACCAGCACTGATGGTGAACAGGGTCTCAGGCATCAGTAATATTGCATTTTTGTAATTTTTGTAATTCTCAATGATGGAGTTTTTATTTAAATAGTTAACGGAACATTTCAATTGTGGAATATAACTGTTTAATAGTGTTACTTATACTCTAGCTATCTTTGTTCAGGTTGTGTTTTATCTCTGTAAGGCAATGCAAATCGTACACAGGCACATGAATTTGTTTTGCAGAGCGTCGTCATTATTATTCAATGGTCTGTGTGTGCAGAACACTTTGTACCTTTTTCATACAAGATCAACAGCAAAAGGCTTCTGTACTTCAGGCAGCTGTCTGCAGCAGTTGGGGGAGGTTTAGAAGGAAAGGAGTGGAGACGCTTTCACACAGTGAGCCACTTGAGCATTGCAACTAGGTTGTTGTATTTATTCTATCATCTGTCCTTTATTCAGCTGTCTCTCTTATTTCTCTTACATTCTTCCTGTTCTTTGTTTTTCTTTTTTCCCTACTACTCATTTTTTCCGTTTCATTTCTATCTGACATCCTCTGAGCACAGATTACGGCAACAGATATGAGTGTGTAATGTGTAATTTTCCTCTCTTTCTCATAATAGAAAATCTGAGGAGTGCTCCTCGCGGCACTTTCACAAATGTCAGTGCTTCTCAGCCATTGTCAAACACTTGCAGAGACACAAAATGTCAGTCTCTCTCCTCAGTCACAGCCTTTGTGAACTGCTCACATCTGGAAATGTCAATGAGCAAACCACAATGGGAGGGAGCAAATTCTTAGAAGGCAGAAAGCAAAGCACACTCCAATCCCCTATAAAGATCTACTGCGGAGTCGTGGTCACGTAGCACAGAGAAACTCATCCACTCTGCTGCTGCAAACCTGTAACCCATATCAGCACCCATACAAGGCAAAGGCCACACATTTATATGATACATTTGGCCAAGTGGGTAATGGAAATGGGTAAAGTGTTAAAGGTGATACATTTGTTAAGATCAATACATCATTGTCAAATGTAATGTGATGTGAACAAATGAAACATTCCCACATAGAGAATGACGGCATAGAGCTAATACTCTCTTTCTAATTCAATCTAACTTGCTGCTGCTAGAGGGTGAGAGTACATTGAGTGTTTGAGTGAAGGAACAATAAGCATTTCTTTAACCTTCTAACCCTGAGCTATGGGTGCTCAGGTTCAGGTAATTAATTTGTACCTGAAGGTAGATATGGTTTGCAGATAAAATACATGCTATCCATTGTGGCACATACAAAGAAAACTAGATTTAAAAACCACTAGTACAAGCATGAACAATCCAGCAAGTTCATAAGTAAATAAATGGGCATTCCTTCCATAGCATCCATGTGGAACATTCCAGTTCCTTCAGGGTCCAAACTATTTGTTATGACAAGATTGTAACACTGAAAATAGTTGGCAATATATGTGAGACATTCAAGGGAAAGACTTCTGTTGGGTGGGTGTTGACTTTCAATACTATACATGCAGGGTTGGGGAGTTAAACACAGATGATGTAATCAAGATGAAAAAAAGGTAACTGTATCAGATTACTGTTAGATTTAAAAAAAAAATGGGGATTACTAGGATGACAGTGTTAGTAAAAACCTAAAAAGAGCAGATAGTGTTTGTTTATCAACAGTTAGCTATAATTCCCTGTGTGCTGAGGCGGGCATTCAGTCTCTCGGAGGGGGCGGCTCCCCCCCCCCCCCATCCATCTACTAAAAGATACAGTTTGCTAAATAGCACAGGGAGTACATCTTATTATTTCTCTCCTCTCTATCTCTCCCTCTGTGGATCTATTTGCTTAACAATGATAACAATCCCTGTAGCTTAACTCTCCGTGTTGGACCAATACTCTTTTCTAATGAGCAGCTTTGGTTCTGAACTTAGCTGAGGCATATTGATTTCTGGTGCTCAGTCAAATGTGTGATATTATCTCGAGTAAAGGAGATGAGGGGTCAGCGGCGCAATCCTCCAGAGGAGATTTGCTGATGTTGCACCTGCATGCTGCCCCTTGACCCCCCCATTGTGTTGCAATCCCAGTCCGTTTAAGGGATCAGCGAAGCCTCTGATGAGATATGAAGGAATCTGGACAGAGTCATTGATTTGGGGAAGGAGGGAACATCAGCCAATGATCGACCAGGAACACAAACAGCAGCTTCCTTCTCTGTCCGCGCTTCAGATGAATTAAGGCATACAGTCCTTGATGGCTCCGATGCAGAGCTGTCTATTCAGTCTCCCAGCCATAATGGGATCAATGGTGGATCTTTAATGCCCTGAATAGAGGTTGCTTTAGGTCTCAGGAGACATAGATCTTACATGCCCCCACTTTCCTGCTCTGTACATCCATCCTCCTTCCCTTTCTTCTGTTTTCAGCTTTTCTGTCGATTGCTTGACCAACAGATTTCGAATTGAAGCTGCCAAAAGTCAATTGTTTGTGCCAATATTCCCGTTTCACGGCAAACAAAAGACTATGTTTTAACAGAAACTGTCAATAAGCTGTTGAGCACAGCAGAAAACACAGGAGAAAGGAAATGTCAGCAGTGTACAGCTGAAGCAAACTGTCTACACCACACTTAATAATATCAGTTCAATAAAATCAGCTTTTTCTTACTATTTTTAGCTTTAAACACAAGGGAAACTTCAGTTATACAAGCGTTCAACTATACTGAATACCCTATGTCTTATTCTTTGTGAAATTGGCTCATGAAATATTGGCACCTAGCTTGACTTCAAAAGGTTAAAGCATCCAATAAATAAAAACTATGCCACTTTGGGTGTTGGAATAAACTGTGAGCACATATCAGACACATTATCACCTTAAGACGTCTACTCAGCGCTCACAGGCAGACACCGGCAGCATTAGCATTCATCTGGAGCCGTGTCAACCTGGGCCTGCAGGAATAACTCAGGCTAACAAGCAGATATCACACCAAACTAATGTTGTTTTTCTCCTCCAGATAATCGGTGCTTTCAAGCACTTTTTGTAAATCCTGGATGAAGATGGATAACAGTGCACTATTAAATGAGGCAAAGGAAATCATGAGCAACATTGATTGGCGTAGTAATAATCATGTGATTGTGCTAACATGAGTTTGTTCTGTTGAAAACTCTCCCAGCATGCACTGCATTGGGCACATAATGTCATTTTATGCATTTTGTTTCATTGTTATTGGTCTCCTTCTTTTCCACATTGTGCTCCAGTTGTTTTAATACTTTCATTACGGTTACACAGTCACATGTTATTTTGTTTCCCCTTTAAATCAGAAAAGTGAGTTTTTCAGTTTATCTTTACAGTTCCAAAAACCTATTTATAGACAAAACAATTCCATATTTTATTTTTTATGTATGAATATTTAATTTGACTTGGGGGGGGGGGGGGGGGGGTTTAAAAGGAGACAAATATTAAAATGAATTATTTTACCATACAACAGTGTGAGAAATCAGCTCTCTGTACTACACTCAGAAAGAAAGTTCCCTCCTTTTATCATGCAGGGAATTATTCCACGCACATTCATCATCATGTTCTGAATTCATTTTCCAAAGAATTGCGGCCAGGGCCTATTTTATTATTAGAGATATTTTGAAAAGTGGGAAGGAGGAAAATTGAACCTGGGCTCTCTCATATGAAGATTAGGGGTGTTGAAATTAATCGTTTCTACGATGCATCGTGATGCGGACGTGGACGATTCTGCATCGATGCAGTGACAGAACATAATCGATTATAGCGTAGTAACGTTGCTTCCTGATTTTACGGCCGCGGCTTTACAATAAAGTTTTTTTTTCTGTCACTTTAATATCAAATCGGTCGGTGACGCAGAGATCAGAGAACAGACGTGACAGCGGCACAGCGACACCAAACACCGGAGATCTGCTTTATCCACCAACACAAGAACACCAGTCCAGAACCAACAGCAGAAGGACCTGCTCTGAATCAGTCCGTATCGCTGCAGCTCAGACACACAGCAGGGATTTATGTTTTTTTTAAATACTCGCGTTACAATCATGTCAGGTTTTTGGTGGATTTAGTTAAGTCTTGGATTGCAGTGTGAATATCCTCTTGCTATTTTAAGACGATATATACGTGTGTAAACTAAGCATAGGTGTAAAGTTTGTGAAGGCAGGAGGAAAAAGCTTCCGCGATCACCGTCTCCTCTCTGCTGCTCCATACCCCGCCCCCCCTGAAAATAATGAGTGACAGGCTGATAGTAACCCGATAGAAACTTTATTATTCACTTAATCACTGATTGAGATATGATGAAGCTAACTTAATCTCAAACATTCATGGGATTTATGTAACAGTAATGCTGCGTTCACACCGGACGCGATGCGATTACATGTAAAGTCAATGCAGAGACGCGGACAGACGCGAATTCGCTCCGACGGCGAGCATGAATGCGAATTCCGCGGCGCGATTGAGGCGATTGAAAGGGGCCCAAAACGCTCAAGTTCAATTTTTTCAACTCGAGCGTCATATTCGCGTGACGCGATCTCGCGGTAGCCAATCAGCGGTGAGGATCTCAGCCTGCCGTCACTGACGTTCATCCAGAAAACATCAGCCGTTATTAGTTAGCACTCAGAGCTCACAGCTCCTCATATGTGTTCAGAAACTAGACAAAAGTGAAACAAGTACAAACCACAGACTGTCTGTGTCATGGCGAATACAGTCGCTGATTTATTTCTGTCTGTAGGCCGTTGTTGTGAGTTTGGACGGAGCATATACAACGTTAGCTTAGCCTGGTCGATCCGATCTTCATTTAGAAAACACACATTTTAAAAGGTTTTTCGCCTGCCGTCTTGTCTGCAGACTTGTCAAAGCATTAATTCATGGTTTTTACTAACCGGTATCAGTATGTAGTTACTTCGTCATCATTTTGAAACGTGTATTACAATTAAATCACGGTAAAATATGTTCATTTTGTTGTAGTTGTGTAGCCCCCGAGCCAGCGTGTCTTGTTTGAATGATGCGAGTAAACCCAGCTGACAACCGCGGTGAAACTCGAGCGTTCAGAGCGATGCGAATATTCGCATCGCGTCCGGTGTGAACGCAGCATAAGACAGAGAATGTAAGTGTGCACCCACATGCAGTATTTTAGTTTTTATATGCTGTTTTAAATACTCCTGTTGTCTGCTGTGTTCAGACTCAAGTCATGTTTGTGATGCCACATTCAGGACATTCAGTGTCCTTTTTTTAACAGAAGACCGTTGCTAGAAGCTGCAGCTAGACTGCAGAAGCATTAGTTTTTAGTTTTTGAGGATGGAACAATTTCATACACAGATACTGTATAGGGATGCTAGAGCTATACAATTGATTTATTTTGGTTTATAAATGAATGTCAAGACATTTATGTTATTGATTTCTGACGCACTTTCTAAATAATAAAAAGGGAGTTCATATTTATCTTACTGCATGTATTCATTGATGAAAAAGAAGCCATGTGCAGTAATATAGAAAATTGAGGATCCAACGCATTGGTATGAATCGTGATGCATCGTGATGCATCGGGATATCGAATCTAATCAAATCGGTGACAGGATAATCTTAATCGAATCGAATCGTGAGACCAGTGAAGATGCACAGCCCTAATGAAGATCTGGGGCGTGATTTCTCATTTTCTTCTTTCTCTCTGAAATTGTACAGGGTTAGAAATGGGTGGAGAGGAACACAACATGCTTTACAGATAATGAAAAAACAAGAAGAGAAGCAAATCAAATGTACAGAAATTAGATTTTCTGAGGGGGAAAACAGCTCTTTCCAGTGTGCACTAAATTATACTGTAGAGAAAAAAAAGATCATTTGGAAGGTGGGAGAGCCCGGCGCAGCTCGCTGATAACAGAGAGGATGGGATGTCTTTTAAACAAATCTCCTCACAGCTGCATCACTCATCTGAATCTGAATGTGTGTGTGTGTGTGTGTGTGTGTGTGTGTATGTGTGTGTGTGTGTGTGTGTGTGTGTGTGTGTGTGTGTGTGTGTGTGTGTGTGAGAGAGAGATATTTGACATGTTGGTCTCACGATTAACTTTTTTTTAGACAATAGCAATATGGGAATACATTCTCATAGAGCAGTGTTTCTCAAACTTTTTCATACCAAGGACCAGCGGACCACCTAACTCCACAAATATCCAAAAACCCATCGTTTTTCTAGAAAAGATTACAAATCGCCTGAAAATGGTAAAAACAAGTGGCAACATGTGTGATGAAGGTGTTGCGCTGGGCTATATCATGCAATCCAAAGTGAAACTTAAGCTCGCTCCATTGCGGAGATATTCCCGCGAGAGTGCGGAAAACTAGGGGGCGCTCACGGACCACCAGTGGTCCGCAGACCACACTTTGAGAAGCACTGCGTACGTATCTGACATAAAACAAATAATGAACTGTGTACTAAATATAACTGTGAGTATAAACTGTAAGTTTATACTCACAGTTATATTTAGTAGGCTACACAGTTTTTTTTCATTATTTGTTTTATGTCAGATACGTACGTTGTACGGTGGCCGATAGGTGCGAACGCGCTACACCTTCAAAAACGATGCAAATATAAAAACACAAATGTACCAAAACACATGCAAAGGGAGAAACATCTTTACCAACTTCAGAAAACATGCACAGCATTAAGAAAACATTTGCGGTTACTAAAAGCACTGCATAAACAAAACGCTGCAAAAAGCTCAAAACCCAAAATCAGGGGACACTAAAAAGTGATGCACACAACAGCATTTCATTTTTGCAGCATTTTTTGTATGCAGTGCTTTTAATAAATGCAGCTCATGTGTTGTCAAGTTGGTGAAGATGTTGCTTTATTTACATATGTTTCAGCATGTAGTGCATTTGCACTTGTTGGCCACCGAGTCTACTGCCTATCACACTGGGTGTTTCTCAATGTCAAGGAAGGATGCTCCAGAGCCACTATTTCAAGGATGCTACGTCATCGAGTCCCACCGAAGGACTGTTCCAATGTCCAGGCTCCTTGGAATTCTACCGAGCCCGGCGTCCTTCGTAGCGAGAAATTTCGAGGCTGCACATGTGTATCCTCCGCGGTCTTAAAATCCCCACAATGCTTTGCGCACGGACCAATTTCCCCAAATTTGTGGCAGAAAATTTAAGGCGGGGCCTCTCCTATGACGCACACCTGCACACTTGCTCGCCTGTTCCACTCTTCGTTTTCCGAATGCCAGGAAGGATTCTTGCTTCGCTGCTGAAGGAAGTGACTCGGAAGACATGTCCTACCAAGGAAGCGTCCTCGACATTGAGAAACACCCACTGTGAGGCTGTACTTTGCCACAACAAGCTTTTAGCAAAATGCTAACATGCTCCAAATGACTATGTTAACATCCTGACATTTACCAGGAAATGTTGACTTTGCTGAACATGTTATTTTAAGCTGTACACACAGCTGAGGCTGGTGGAAATGTCACTACTTAAGCAGGTATTTGATCACTTAAATAAAATGTAAACTCTGACCAGATGATAGCAAAAGAAGTGAGAAGAGCCAGGAGTCTAGATGATGTTGACATATTACCACTGCGATAGTAAATGTTAATGTACTGCTGAGACCAGAGTCATTCTCTGGGGTCCAGAGAAAAAAAAAGGAAGATAGTCCAATAGGTGTTCAAATATTTCTATCTCGAATAAATTGCTTCACCTGCAGATAGGGTGACCAGGTGCCAACAAGCCACAAGTGGAACAGAGAGTATGTTTGTGTGGGACAATGTGGGACATGTAAATGCAATGTCGACGCTCGTGAACTGTCGCCTGTCAGCGAACCGAGCCAAAACACTCTCCCTCCACCGGTTTCACCCAATAATAAGTACCTTCCCAGGCTTTGTTGTAGCTGCATTTTCTTTTTCCCAGGCTCCATTTTATACCAACAAAAGTTTATCCCGCTATTTTGTTCTATTTTATGCCGGTAAAGGGGCTCCATGTAACCTAGACAACGAGGAAGCCAGGATGCCGGGTGGTGACAGGCGGGTGAGTCTTCCCACGTGGGTTTAACTTTTGATTGAATGATTGACATCTCACACAGGCAATGGTGATAGGCCTATCTTGCTTTCTATTCAGCCTTTGGATAAAAGCCAAGTTTCGACTTTCTGCGCGACTGTCACTCAAATGCGGGACATAGTCTCAATTTGTGGGACACGGGACAAATTATAAAAATGCTCTGCAGTCCCGCACAAAGTCCCCCTACCTGCAGATGGTAGAGCTCTTGTGCTAGCAAATACAACATTAATCAAAAATAAATTCTCATAAAACATCATCCATTCCATCTGCTTATGCTGAAAACACATGGCAGTAGCTACAGCAGGCTGCCATGTATGTCTATTGATGTCTAGGCTTTACTGCAGTAAGCAAATACAGATATTATCATTTTTAACTTTGTCAGGCCCCGTCAGACTGCATCAAATAGAAAACAGAATACTACAATCTGTCTCATAAATGATTAAATAGATGACCACATATTGTACGGGAGAACATGCTGAGGTGAAAATAAGTAATCATGGATATTGTTTTTACTGATGTGATGTCCAGCTGTGACAGCCCTCTCCTTTGTGGACAAGATACTAAATAGTGTTCATTATTACAGGGCTTGATTTAATGTGGCACAAGCGAAGGAACGAGGTGAAAGATGTCAGAGAAATCAACAGAAGAAGACAGACAGGAAATAAACACTAACAGGAACTATTTTCATAATAATGTATATTAATATTTAGAGGCCAAAAAGCCTGCACTTCAACAGAGATTAATTCAGCAATGTCTTAAATGTTTAAACAGCTTTATCCTTTACAATGAGCTGGAAAAGAGGAAGTCTTTCTCAAGACGTTATTGACAGGACTGTTGTGTTTATTGACCCGCGGATCCTATCAGTTATCAGTGTTTCTCGCACCTCACTGTGTCTGACATGCACATGTTGTGTTTTATATTGTTACACGTCTTCACTAAGTGCCAACACAATGGAATCATCATGTTTCACTGCACTCCCCATTTAGAGAGCAGCTCCAAAAACTCCTCGCCTCTATTGTCTCAACTTCCCCTGTAATGAAATCATGCTGCAGCCTCAAGGTCACAGAGGGGTCGGCTTCATGGAAGACTCCAGCTCCCTCTCAGAGGCGGGGGGGGGGGGGGGGATGCAGGCTGATTGCTTCGTCTCCCTGATCCCAAAAAGGTTCTCTGGGAATCTGGGAGACAGAACTAAAGGCTGATGGATGCATGATGGATGCAGCGGAACCATCCGCCTGCTCCCTGTAATGAACTTGTTCGATTTGATCTGCCACACAGAACCAAGAGGGGGGGGGGGGGGGGGGGGGGGCGTTGACCTAGCTCTACCAAACCTGTGCAGCCTGTAAGTTAATCAAAGTCCAAGCATAGGATCAAGACGTGTATGCTGCTATAATAACATTTTAACTGACATAGTAATGTTAATGTTTGACAGAATTATCACCACATTTCCAATCCCCTCTCATGGCTGCTGTGCCCTCTGTCCTCAATAATAAACATGATGTTTTCCATTGGCCTCCGCCTGTTTTCATTAAGGCGTGCTAACCACACAATACATTGTTTCTCATCGCCCTCTGAAGGGTCATAATATGCTTCACATGTTACCATATATGTTCTGCTAATGATAAGGTATGTTAGGGAACTATCAAGGTTAAAGAGGTGTAGGTGGAGTTAAATGAGAGAAGAGCACTGATAGGTCAGATAGAACAATCACTGGAATTGTCACCCAGGACAACATGCACAAACCCTCCCTTTTAAAATAGCCAGTGATGGAAAGTAAATAAGTACATTTACTCAAGTAGTGTAATTAAGTACTATTATGAAGTACTTTACTTCAAGTGTATGCTACTTTACACTTATACTCCACTACATTGTGGAAGCTACATTTCATTTTTTAATATTACATGTAGTTTTGTTACTAGTTACCTTGCAGGTTCATATTATCAAAAATAAATATAAGTCCACGTATGAATTACGATGTACTGTAATGAATGAATATACCTGGCAGTATAAAAAGTAATTAAAGCTCCTTATACCAGCTAGAAGTTAAACTGAGTTACACAATTTATAATCCATTAATAAAATATATACTGTTCCGAAATGGCAATTTTTACTAAAGTATATTTTGATGCGAATACTTAATACCGCACTTTTACTTAAGTACAGTTCAAATCAAGGACTTTCACTTATAATTGATATTTCCACAGTGGGATATGACCACTACCAGTCAATGATGTGAGTCATTTTTCAACTCTGAAAACAGTTGAGCTATGTCAATAGGACATTTAGTTTTTTTGTTGAATCAACCTTATTATAAAAGATGGAAAAACGGGCATACACTACGCCAACAAGTGCAGAGCTTCTTCTGTTTGGTTGTGTTAGATTAAATATGATGTCACCCAGGGCCGGACTGGGACAATAAGTCAGGCCGGGAATTATACACCCAGCCAGGCCACTACCAGTTTTTTTTTGTGCCATTTTCCTGGATTTATTTGTCAATATTTACAGCGTTGCTGCCCATAGTGATAGCCCTCTAGTTTAAATCTAATACCCAAAAATAAACATATGGCCATGGGTTACTATTTAAAAAAAATTGCAAATCTATTTAGGAACCTATTCATGTGAACATATTTTAAGTAGGGGTGGACCTCAAATCCTCTAGGGGGGTCCTAAGATTTTTTTTTTTATGTTGGAGTTAAATGCATCAATCTGGTGCATTTTGAGGGGAAAATAAAGAGACTAGATCTATGGGAACACCTATATGAAACAGAACTGTATACATTTCAATAATCATAAAATCATAGGAACATGGCCATAACCAATAACATATCATATCCAATATGAAAAAACATTGAAACTTGTTTATTTATTTGTTTTTGGTTCATTTATAGTTGTGAGTGTGTCTGGGCTCCTGAACCAGCCTCTCCTGTCTCCCTCCTCTTCCCCTGCTCCTCTTTGAGGCAGAAGCAAAGACTAGTTTTAGCTCTCAACAAGTTTTAAAAGTTTATCTTACCTTTTTTCACCTAGTTAACATTTTTTTTGTATTATTCATCCATATTTTACTAATCACTCCTCCCTCAAATGGAAATATGTGTTTACATAAATGGTGACCAAACCGTTTGAGACCCACAGAAATAACTTAGACTAAGTGAACTATCTAAACACTCAGAGAGTCCTTTACCTCACCTGAGCTGTAGTTATCAGTCTCTCAGTCTGACAGGAGAGGACTTTCCTCCACCTTGTTGTTGAACAACCCAGTCTCACGGCATTTCGTGTTATAGTCACGACATTTAATCTATTGATTCGTGTTCACCAACACGATTTTCCCCTTTTTTTCGTCTCACACAGAACGATTTTAAAAGCAATGTATTTCTATTGGTAGTGTGTTTCGTGCCTGCACCACGTCTTTTTGTCCGGTCGGGTGTTGGAAGACCGGAAGCTGTGGGGTTCATACAAACATTTTCTTACTCAATATCAAGCCACGATTATTGTTTTTATTTTAAATCGTATAATGTCTGACTTTTTTTGCCGTCCGCGAAGAAAAGAAATGGGGCTCAGAGCCTCAGAATACTGAAATCTGTATTTTTTAAATATTTTTAAATAATTTGTTATTCTTTTCTAAATAACACACCGTTATTTACTCAACAATAACACACAATTATCCTTGTTTTTATTTATTTGTTTAATTCTATAATCTCGGGCTTTTTTTGGCGTCCGTCAGGAACTGAATTTCAAAATAAAGTAACAGGAAACAGACGTAGGCCTATAAGGGACATTTCGAGCATCATTGCGATACACACCCACCGAACTGATTACCCAAGATCCTCAGCTATGGTTTAAGCTCGGTGATTGGATGTTTTAGCCGCAATGCACATTGGGATATGGTGTTAATGCGATATGAAATCCGAAAAACATTTCGGAGTTTAGGATGGCCGAAGACACTACACTACCCATAATCCCCAGCTATCGTTTGGGACTACAGTCCCCGTGATTAATCTTCAAGCTCTGGGATTGGATGTTGGAGTGGCAGTGCGCCAAGGTTACGCCGAGCGTCAAACAGCTCTTTGAAATCCACGGCAGACTATCCAAAACTGGACTCGAACGGGACCAGTTTTGGATAGTCTGCCGTGTCTAACCCTATTTAAAAGAAGACCTTAACCTAAAGTATTCTTTAATGTTTAAATAAAGGTTAATTAGTTTGTCTGTTTTGCACATCCTCATATTAATATCTTTGAACATCCGGCACTAAACTTTTTTATTGTAGAGATCACTTACAGTATCTTCTTGATTTTTTATATTCTATATATGTCTATCATTGACCTTCTACTTTCCCCCTATTTGTGTGTACTCTTAATATTTTTTTCATCAAATATAACATATTAAAAAAAGTATTCAATAACATGCTTTAACCACTAGGCGGTGCTCACAAGGTAAACACAGCATACAATGCCATTAAAACGTTTTATTATTAGTGTAGGACACTTATATATGTATAACATCTGAAGATGTGTAGTTTTATTCATGTTTTCACATAATTTTACAGCATATTGCTATATTATTTCACATGTTTTACTTCTACACATTAATATCTGATTTGTAAAACATCACAGACAGAAAGGTATATCCGTCATTTAATGGTAAGCTATTGAAATTCTGATTCCATAGATGTGTCTCCCATCACCCAAAACCCCTGACTATTCTCTCAACTCAGTATTTACATTCTTATATTCAAAGAAAATCAGTAATATCTTTAAAAACTACAAGTCCTTTTATATCAGCTGTGCACCGTTATGGTGTAAATATAACCTATCTACCAATTGGATCAAATATAAAAGTCAGCCGAATTAATGTTGATACTGCAAGGAGACGTATTGTGTGAAGAGAAATTGAAGATGTTGTTTAATTGCTGATATATTTATGATCCACGTCACGTATTCAGTTTCGGTGGCAGTTCTTCCAGTTTGTCCAGAAGTCTTCTAATCAGGGCTCTATAAAGAACTACGGCAGATGTGTAATATTTAATGCAGCCGAACCGTGTATTACAATGCCGTTATGTGATGACTTCCAAAGAGAAAAGCAAGCACACTCGGATTAAAGTATTATTTTCTTTTTTTTTTAAAATGTTTTTCGGATTTCATATCGCATAAACACCATATCCCAGCATGCATTGCGGCTAAACAATCCAATCACCGAGCTTAAACCATAGCTGAGGATCTTGGGTAATCAGTTCAGTGGGTGTGTATCTGTTTCCGGTTATTTTATTTTGAAATTCAGTTCCTGACGGACGCCAAAAAAGCCCGAGATTATAGAATTAAACAAATAAATAAAAACAAGGATAATTGTGTGTTATTGTTGAGTAAATAACAGTGTGTTATTTAGAAAAGAATAACAAATTAGAAGGAAAAAAAGATTTAAAAAATACAGATTTCAGTATTCTGAGGCTCTGAGCCCCATTTATTTGCCTTGCGGATGGCAAAAAAAGTCTGACATTATACAATTTAAAATTAAAAACAATAATCGTGGCTTGATATTGAGTAAGAATATGTTTTTATGAACCCCACAGCTTCCGGTCTTCCAAGACCCGACCGGACAAAAAGACGTGTTGCTGGCACGAAACACACTACCAATAGAAATACATTGCTTTTAAAATCGTTCTGTGTGACACGAAAAAAAGGGGAAAATCGTGTTGGTGAACACGAATCAATAGATTAAATGTCGTGACTATAACACGAAATGCCGTGAGACTGGGTTGTGTTGAAACAGCTCCTTATATCCGTTAGCGCAGCTAGCTAGCACCAGATGCTAACAACAACAATACACGTAACCGGTGCGAGCGCTTTCTCTCTCTCGCTCGCTAGCTCGCGCCACACATACACACACACCCTCCCGAGCTTGAATGACACACAGAGACCAATCGAGGGCATTAGTGTATGATCTGTATGAAAGTGGCCATGTCGGCAGGCCACATCATGTAGACAGCCAGTCACCCTCTGTGAGGCAGAGTCAGACCCACATTTGCGCAGCGTTGCGTTCACAATACATACATAAAAAAAAAAATCCTCAGGCCAGCTGGCCACTTAGCAGGCTTAACCTCCCGGTCCTCCCGATGGCCAGTCCGGGCCTGATCTCACCGACGTTTCACATGGCGATAAACTGAAAATCCTGCCTAAACTGACCAGAAATTATAGAAGTATAGCGGAACCATACTATTGAAAAAAGACATGCCATCATGTTTATACTGACTGTAAACCAGGAAGTGCTTCTCTCTGATGCTCCTTAAAATCTCAGAAGCCCAGGGTCAATGTTGTTACAAAGGGACTATGTCAGGCAGACAAATGAAGGCAAACTCTTCCCGCCTTGTGTCACTTTTAGGTTTTTTAATATTTATGACTACAATCTTTCCCTAAACAAGTGCATTGAGTTGCCGAAACAGAACAATGGAATCACTTATCATAATTCAGTGGCCACAAGCTGACATTGCAGTTAAAATAATTAAATATGTGGTCAGGGAACATTTCCCGGATAAGAATCCTGCTAAAATACCAAAGTGAAACTGCTGGGATAGATACCAGAGATGTAAAAATGTGTATAAAAAGGACATGAGAAACCCCCGCAGTGTGTTCCCTCAGCAGGGACTCAGACAGTAGAGGTAAAAGGCTAGAGCCCAAAAACTCCTGACAAACAAATAGAACTCTTAAAGTTATAATATGTTTAATTTACCTGAAAAATATCAGATTGTATTTGATGAGTTTTGAAAAGTTAAATAATTCTCCTGGAACGACCTATTATACTTCAAATCATTTCCGGTTGTATATTTATATTTCTTAGAGAGAGCTTAGACAGATATTCTTCACTGTGCTGTATCTTCTTAAAGCTGTCATCTTGTTGTCAATCTGCTCAGCTGTTCTTTGTAGTTCACACTTTTATTCCTCAATCCTCTGTTCCTTTTAAGATGTTTGATATTTTATGTTATATGTTCTCCTTGACAACAGTATTTATCTCATTTGTTCCGCAGGCTCCTGATTTTATGTTTTATATAATTATACAATGTCCTATTGCACCACGCCTCAACATTCCAACAATATCATGAGATTGTTATAGAATAAACATTCATACAAGTGTTTTACTTTGCAATAACAGGTGAAAAAATACTTTTTACAATAATCCAATCAGTTTTTTTCTATGTTTATAAAACCACAGCTGCTTTTGATGAAATCAAATTCATATCCAACACTGAACGGCAATGTTTATTTTAGTATTTTATATCTGTGTTATTCTATTTAAGGCTTATTTTATTTGACTCTCTTGGCTTTTTAATGCTTTTCAAAATGTAATTTTAAAATGTGTTTCTCTTGCACTCTTTAATTGTTGTGATGTAATGTGCTATATAAATAAACTTGTCCTGCCTTTTGTGCTTTTTTTCTGCTTACTTTCAAATAAATTGTTCATTTATATGTAACTATGAATTCATTAATGTCTTTGTCACCATGGAAAGGGATGGCAGTAAAGGGTTTTTTTTTCTTAATTTGATTATTTAACCTAACAAATTAATTAAATGTTATTTTTGTCATTTATGTACAAAATAAAAAACCCATCATCCAGCAGTCAGAGTTGGATAGAATTCCCTCAGAACCACATAATCCCTGAGCCTCAGATACACATCCAGTCAGATCTAATCATGGAATAAAAGGATCCCTGCTCCGATGTCTATAACAGGATGATAAACATAATTAAATTCTCATTTCATTGGTTGTGTCCTGAGAACAGCTTCAGAGCGGCAGACAGGGAGCAGCTCCTCTGAGGCTCTAATGGAATCATCTCCAGGTGATGTGTTCGAGACCTGCGGCCGCGCCATTATTCACCGTTAGCACCGTGATCACTGCTCTCCCTCATTCACTCTGTCCTTTCTTTCCTCCTTTGGTCACCCCCCTCTGCTCCTAGGGGGGGCAGCAGTGTGTGTGTGGAGATAAAAGGCAGGCATGTTGCAGGTATGAGCCATGGGATCCATTATTGCCGACTAATACATTAAGAGACATTTCCAACTGAATCACGGCAGGTGGAAAACAGCTTTCCCTCCGGGCAGGCTCAGGCATCTGTTATGACAAGCAAACCAAATCTCAGCCTTCCCTGGATGAATTAGGAGTCACACACACACACACACACACACACACACACACACACACACACACACACACACACACACACACACACACACACACACACACACACACACAAAGCCGTTTCCTTCATCTCTGACACTTCCCTCCCCGCTGGTTCCTCCTCCCCCGACACCTCCAACCTTTTACTCCCCCTTTTTTTCCATTCCTTACATCCACCATCTCTCTGCTGCTGTCACCTTCCATCTTCTGTCTTCCATCTTCCTTTCACATCTCCGAAACCCCGCTCCAAATAGAGGAAAAAGTTCAGATGATATGTGTGTGTGCAGAAGAAAGAAAGAGTAAAACAGTAAGAGTGAGAGCGCCCGGGGCACAAATGTTGAGATAATGGTTTCATTTGGAGGGATCGTGATGAGGCCATTGCAGGGAAAAGCCCCTCAGAAAAGTTACCTCTATATTTTAATCTCCCCCCCCCCCGACGGTGGAACACAGCCGCCTGCCTGCAGCATCCTTTAATGCATAAAAGTCACTCACACTACACTGCAAAGACTGAAACGTTGACTTTAATTAAATGTATTATTTAGTTTAAATTTGTATTATATTTACTTGCCAAATTTTTATTATATCTGTATCTTATTGTGTCTTTCATATATTTTTAACTCATGTAATGCTTGATAATGCTGCTGCTGTGACAAAATAATTTTCCATAATTTGGGATAAATAAAGTATCTATCTACACTGAAAAGAATGAACATTGACTTTAATTAAATGTATTATGTCAACAGATTCCAAATCAAATCAAACTTTATTTGTATAGCCCACATAATTGTATTAGGTAAGTTGAAAGCAATATTATTAAGTTGAACCTAATATGTTTTGTTTAAACTTAATATTATTGCTTTCAACTAACCTCATACAGTTATATTAAATATGTTGACATAAATCATTGAATTAAAGTCAACGTTTCAGTTTTTTCAGTGCTGTCAGGCTCGCGAGTAAAAGCACAAAAAGGCATAAAAGCACCAAATAAATCTCCATGAGAAATGAAAATTCAATCAGCAATCAAAGGTATTTTTTTTTGTTAAAAGCCAAAGCATTAAAAGCATTAATGTGAAAGTCTGTGTTCAAACATTGAGAGGAAACAGGAGCGTTTCTATTAGCAACCGCAGACTGAATATGCAAAAAGTGGAAAGGGAAATAAGTGGTGACAGAAACATTTTATAAATATTCATAAAGGCTTTTAAAAGCAGGTAATCATTTTCCCTTTTATGCATAATGCAGCTTATTTATTTCAAACATTACCATACATGGCAGGAAATTGTTCTCTAACTGCTTTCAGCCAGCTGCCTCACAACTGGGGAATATGTGAGCGAGTGTGTGTGTGTGCGCATGTGTGTGTGTGTGCGCATGTGTGTGTGTGTGTGTGTGTGTGTGTGTGTGTGTGTGTGTGTGTGTGTGTGTGTGTGTGTGTGTGTGTGTGTGTGTGTCTTTGTGATGTTATGTTTTTGCAGTTGTTTATTTCTCAGAGCTGTTAATGAGGAGCGAGGTGTTTTACTGGTCATATTATACCGCTAATTCAATTAGACATGTCGACACCCAGATATCTCAACAGCATGTGTGGAAATGTATCTATCTACTTAATGTTAACCTTGTTAATCATTAAAGATACTTTCACATGTTCTTTGAAAATGTTAGAAACTCCGCCTGTATAAAGGTGCAGTTTTAACATTTGTACATTGATAAATCAAATTAGTGTTAATTAATTAATTTAGCTAAAAAAATCCCTCAATTCAAATCAGTAACTTAACACTCACCCACACCGAAACATTTCAAAATTACACATATTTTACATATGAGATCATTATGCGAGGTAATAGTTATTTCAACACCTTTCTTCAATAACATGTTTCAATGTTTCGCTAAGTCTTTCCAATAATAAAAAATATATATATATATTACACAATTATGTACGCACTACAATCAAACTGTGCTACTCACACAGACCCAGCACAAGATCTGCGTCCAACAACACCTGCTGGGGTTCCACTCAGAAAACTCCAAAAAGCATATTTATCACTTGTCATTTATCACTTTAGTCGTAGAGACACCCTTCCCTAAAAGAGGGAGTGCTAAGCTGTGAGGGGGTGTAAACGTTATATTATTGCTAGGTGGGAATATGGTGGGAATATTTCTCACTTTCTCTGGGAGATGTAGACGCCTCATGTGAGTGTGAGGGGAATGTGACATGAATCTCCACAGGTAGAATAATCAGAGGCAGCCAAGAGCTCCTGGTGGGAGAAGGTACAGGCGGGGGGGATTACGGTGGTAGGGTGGGGGGGTTAACAGTGGCGCGATACAAAGAATAAGGACGGGGCCACCAGCCAAAAGGAGGGGAAGACAAGAAAGCAGGATTTTCTCCCCTGTACAAATCTTGACAACCAAAACTTAACACCCTCTCCTGCCATATGTGGACCAGTTTACCATCCTCTAACTATAACTGAGGGGGATTCCAGTACCGATGTTTTGTAGAGTCAGGTTTTTTTTGGTGTGTTATATACACGCCAAAATGTTTAACACTAGGGGACAGAGAAAGTCAATCATTTATTACTTGTGAGATTATAATGTTTGTCTGTCAGAATCAAAGGGAACGTTACATGAAAATGGGCTTCCTTGGTTGGTATTGCTATGATTAGTCTGATTGGTTCATTTTCCGAATAGTGGTTGGACAGGGGTGAGGTTTGGCAGGTCGTAGCAGGCAAGGTCAGAACTGACATCACACGTTGGGGGCTGACACATGACGGGTCCCTCGCTCCCTGTGAGGATGTCATTGGATATAATGCTGTCCTAGTGGTGAGTCAACCACACTTTCCCCTGGACAGGAAAGGAACATCTTCCTGTCCAACACATCATGTGTCATGGTTTGGGATTGTGGTTTTCATTTTCCATTTTATTTTGAAATGTTTTCCTCTTTGTGTCTTGTCTGGTCCTTCTTCCTGTGTTGCTTCCTGTCTCTGTATTCCCTCCTACCTGATTTACCTGATTGTGTTCACCTTGTGCCCCTGTGTTTTCTCCTCCCTCCTCACCTGTGTCTTGTTTGTGTGATTAGTCTTGTGTGCATTTAAGTTCTGGTTTTTCTGTCTGTCATTGTTAGATCCTTGTTAGTCTTTGACTGTGTGTGAGTGGCAGGGAACGGAGAAAGTGGTGAAGAGAGTACGATTGTAAGTTTGCCCCCCCCCCCCCAAAACAGCTTTTTGCTGGTTGGGGTTTTTTTCCCCTACAACGCGGATCATGGAAAACGAGAAAGCGGGGAGCAAAACGGACGGAAAGAACGGCAACGAACCACGGAAGGATACCGACGAAGACAAAGAACAAGGACAAAGCAAGAAAACGGGAGAGGAGGAAACAAGAAAAGAGAAGGGGAGTGAAAGGTACAGCGTAGAACTAACTGTGGAGGTGGTTGTGGATGAAGGAAGTGCAGTTACAATGATGGACTTACTAAAAGGGATACAAAAGAAGTGTGGGGTTGTGGACGGGTGCAGAGTGAGAGGGGAGCGGCTATATGAAATAACCATGCGGACCTGTCTAGGGAAAATGAAAATAATGGAGGGGCTGAGGGTGAACGGGGTGATGGTGCACGCACAGGACCTCTTGAATAATGATCTGACGGTCTCATTCCTAAATCTGCCGGTATATGTACCTGATAGGATGATACTAAAGAGACTAGAAGAGTGGGGGGTTGAGCCCATCTCAGCAATCAAAAAAAGAACGTGGCCGGGCACGGAAATCACAGACGGCACCAGATTTCTAAGAGTAAGGTTCAATGACAAGGTCCGCTCCCTCCCTTATTCCACGAAGTTAGACACAGTGAGGGGGGCGGAGTACTTTAGAGTTCTGCACAATCGCCAGGTTCCTGTCTGCCGGCTGTGTATCCAGCCCGGTCACATCTTCAGAGAGTGCCCGGAGTTTAAGTGCTTCAAGTGTGGCCAGACGGGACACTATGCCAGGGAGTGCAGGTTTGGGGCGGAGAGGGAGGAGGAAGAGGAGGAAGAGGCAGACAAGGAGGAAGACGGGGAGAAGGACGAGGAAGGGGCGGAAGGAGCGAAGAAAAGACCCTTTGAAGACGTCAGCGATGAGGATGAAGGACCGAGTGATGGAGGAGCGGTGGGAGGTGAGGATGGAGCTAAGAGAAGTGCCAAGCAGAGCAGCGGAGGCACCGAGGGGAGTAGTAGAGGCGCTGAGGGAAGCAGCGGCGGGGGAAAGAAGTGTGGAGTCCTGGAGTGGTGGAAGACGTCTCGGAGGCATCAGAGATGGAGGAGGGAGAGCTGGAGGAGGGCCCTGTGGACACCAAGGTCTTCGGGAGCCCTAACGATGAGCCGAGGGGCCGCGGCATGAGGAGGAACAGGAGTGAGGAGAAGAAGACCTCATCGGAGAACGCCGGGCGGACTGCTAGACGCAAAGCGGACAAGGAGAGGGAGACGGAGAAAAGGAGGGTAAGCTCAACAGAGGGGAGCTCGGAAAGACACTGGTTTAAGGTAATGATCCTAAGGACTGTTATAATAATAACATCCTTTTGATGGCAACTATCTCCTCCTTTAATGGAAATGGTCTCAAAAGTAAGATCAGAAGAGAACGGGCGCTAATTTTATGTGAGGCCAGTATAATATGTCTGCAGGAAACACATTGGGATGGGGGGTGTGTGGATGAGGTAAAAAAGGAGTGGATGGGTGAAGTGTTTGCAAATAATGGGAGTGTTCATGCTAGGGGTGTGGCGATACTCATCAATTCAGGGGTGGTAAAGAATGCAAGGATGGTTGAGGATGATGGTGAGGGGAGGATGATTGGAGTACAGTATGAATATATGGGGGAAATGTTCAAGTTGATAAATGTGTATGCACCTAATGGGCAAAAGGAGAGAAAGGTTTTTTTTGAAGGGTTGGATGGCAAATGTGGGGGGAACTGTATGATTGTTGGGGACTTCAATGTATGGTGTGGAAGGTTAGATGCGACTGCGAGTGCTCGTTTTGGGAATGACTCCTCTAGAGGAGCACTCAAAAGGATAATGGAAGCGAATGGGTTGATTGATGTGTGGAGAGAAAGAAATTTGGATGCAAGGGAATTTTCAAGAAGACAAGTGGGGGGGGCAAACTTACACAGAGTAGGATTGATCTTGCTCTGAGCTCAGAAGCTGTAGCTAAAAAGATCGGGAGGATTGAATACAGGGCCACGCGCTGAGTGACCATATGGTTCTTAGTCTCAGGATGGGGCTGAGAATGAATGGGAGGGGTGGAGGTGTGTGGTGCCTGAATGCGAAACTGCTGAATGATGAGGTGTATAAGGGAAAGGTGAGAGAGTGTATAAGGGAGGGAGGGGTACAAAGAGCAATAATATATTAACTTGGTGGGGGGAACTAAAAGATGAGATCAAGAAAATAAGCATAAAATACAGTAAGGGAAAAAATACGCTTGACAGAAGAAGGGAGAAAAGGGTTAAGGGAGAGTTAGTTAGGGAGGCGGAAAAAATAGATAGAGAGATAGGGAGGGATTTAGGGGAATACACTAGGATCAAAGATGAGCTAGAGGGTATAGAGAGGGATAAATGTAGGGGGGCTATTGTAAGGAGCAGGGCACAATATGCTATGGAAGGAGAAAGGTGTACTAGTTTTTTTCTGGGGCTGGAAAAAAGCAAGCAGGAAAGAAATATTTAAAACAGGTTGAGGGAAAGGATGGTAGGAAAATAACAGATTTTGTAGGGATAGCAGAAAGAGTAGAGGAGTTTTACAGGGATTTGTTTAGGACAGAAGAGACCGATAGGGAGAGTGTAGAGACAGCGATAGACAGTATGGACAAGACTTTAAATGATAATGATAGAGAGATGTGTGAGGGGGAGATTGGCACAGGGGAAATAGAATTAGCAATAGTAGGGTTGGGTAGAAATAAAAGTCCGGGGTTAGATGGGTTAACAGCGGAATTTTATATTGCTTTTAGGGAACTGTTAGTACCAGTATTACACAGGGTGTTTAAACACATTGAGGAGGAGGATGACCTGCCGGCCAGCATGGCAACGGGGGTTATAAGCATGATCTTCAAAAAAGGGGATAGGGACAGATTAGAGAACTACAGGCCGTTAAGCATGCTTAACAATGATTATAAAATCCTGGCCAGGGTACTGGGAAATAGAATCAAGAGGGTTATCAAAACAGTGGTGGGTGGGACTCAGGCGTATAGTGTACCGGGGAGGGATATAAGTGATACGACAAGTAGTATCAGAGACGTTATAAAACATATGAGGGAGGAGAAGGGTGGCATTGTAATGAGTCTTGATTTGAACAAAGCGTTTGATCGTGTCAATCATGAATATCTATATAGAGTGTTAGGGAAAGCGGGGTTTGGAGTGAAGCTGGTGGGATGGATCAAAAGATTATACAGTCGGGCGGTGAGTTGTGTCAAGATAAATGGGGTCATAACCAACGTGTTTAGGTTAGGGAGGTCGGTCAGGCAGGGATGTCCTCTCTCCTCCATGTTGTATGCCTTATCAGCTGAACCATTAGCCACAATGCTAAATCAGAACAAAAACATTAGAGGGGTGGAGATACCGGGGGGGCAAATCAGTCTCCTGTACCAATATGCAGATGACACAACGATTACGGTCAGAGATGGGGATAGTGTGAGGGAAGTGTTAGAAGTAGTGGGGCAGTATGGCAGGGCGTCAGGGGCAAAGATAAACATAGATAAATCAGAGGTAATGTATATAGGTGAGGATGGAGTGGATAGGACAGGAATAGGGCTCAAGGAAAGGAAAGATTATTTTAAGGTGCTGGGTGTTAATTTGGGAATAAAGGAAATGGAGGGGAGAGATATGCAATATGAGGGAATTATTAACAGCATAAATAGAACACTTAGGTTTTGGAAGTTGAGACGTTTGAAGTTAAGAGGGAAGGTAACTGTCATAAATGGGCTCATAGGGAGCAAATTGGTCTATATCATGAATGTCATGGAAATGCCTGAGAGGGTACATAAGGAAATTGACACGGCAATAAATGCTTTTTTGTGGAGTGGGAGGGGCGCTAGAATTGCGAGAGAGGTTATGGAGAATGAGCATAAGGATGGAGGGATGAAGCTGATCAACTTGGAAAGGAAGAAGAAGGCATTAAGGGTCAAAATGATACTTAGATATATTAGTGACAAAGAAGGCAAAAAAGATCATGCTGGAAAATATTTTTAAAAGAAGCAATTAAGAAGTGTGGAGGCTGTGGTGACAGCGCTTTATTCATGGCTTTAAAAAAGGAAATGCTTAGTGGTGTTTCTGAGTACCACAGAGAGGCTCTATTAGCATGGGGTGAGTTCTTAAAAGGGGTAAAGCATGAGTGTGTGAATGTGGAACAAGTGTGGAATCAGCCTGTATTCCTGAACCATATGGTCGCAGTGGAGCAGAGTCCTGTATTCGATCTCCCAATGTGGAAGGTGGGTTTTAGACACATTAGAGATTTGGTTTATGAGTTTGTACCGGGGTTTATGGGGGCACAGGTGATAGTGGATGAGGTAAAGGGAGGGGGAAGTATGCTTTTGAGAACAGCGGAAGGGATCATGAACAGGGTTAAAGAGGGAATGCCTGGTGGGTGGAGGGAAATGATTGAGAGTGAAGCTGTAAGAGGTGGAGAGAGTGTGGCAGAAATGTACGTGGGGGAGGGGGATGCTTGTGTGAAAATAGAGAAGGTAAAGACGAAGACGATTTACAAAATGCTGAGGGGAAATAAAGTGAGAAGACCTACATCTGAGGGTGTATGGGAAAAGGTGCTTGAGAAGTTTGATGGGCGGAAGATATGGGGAAATTTAAGGGTGAAATGGAACAGTATTGAGTGTGAACATTTGACTTTCTTTTGCGTCACAATAGGGTGTACAACAACCTGATTGTAAGTAAGTTTGATGTCACAGTGAAGAGAGAATGTGATGTGTGTAAGGTAAAGGATGAAACGTGTATGCATGAATTCTTTGAATGCAGCAAACTGAAAGTGTTCTTTGAAAGGTTGAAAGAGCTAATTGATAAATGTTGGGGTGATAGAATAATTAAAACGATGGTATGGAAGGAGTTGTGGCTGTTTGGGGTGAATGAGAGAATGAAAGGTCTCAATGTCAATCTATGCAACTATGTGCTGAGCCATGCCCGGTATGCGGTGAAGATCAGGAGGGACGTAGCTCATCTTGAGCGCAGAACAGTTGACGTATGGGATGTCCTCAAGAGGATCTTGAGCAAAAACATTCAAATGGCATACGCATACCTGGATAAAGACATTTTCCTGGAGAGCTTTGTGGAAGGGTGCGCGCTAGTGGATGTCAACGACAATGGCAATCTGGTGTATGCTTATGATGGGGTTGGCTAACATGTGTGGTGGAAATATGGTATCAAGTGTAAATCAATAAAATGTAAATTGTGAATTTTCATATTAAAAAAAAAAAAAAAAAAAAAAAAAGTCTTTGACTGTGTTCACGGTGAGGAATTCTGTATGATCATTTGAGCCTTGAAATAAAGGTATTTTCTGTGTAATCTGCATTTGGGTCCTGCCTGCTTCGCTCAGCCATGACAGAAGGATCTAACCAGAAATGGACCCAGCAGATGATCCATTTGAGTTGGAGGTACTAAAATGTTCCTTTGCATTGGCTCGTTGTTATGGTACGTGGAGGGGAGCATCCAGTGTTCAGCAGAAGGAGGCTGCTCTGGCAGAGGCGCACCAGATGGCAACAGAGAAACCAGGGTTGGTGAAGTTCTTACCTGGCTGGATTATGGACTTCCTCCCGACATGGGATTCCCGGCCTGCTAGCCCCAGGCATGCTAGCCTCCTGCCTCCCAATTCCCTTCCTGACACCATACGTCTCGGTTTGTTCTGTCTGGAGTCAGCCCCTGCTTCTTCCTCATTTCCTGCTCCAGAACCGGCCCATACAGCCATGGTCCAGGCCTCTGTTCCGGTCCCAGCGGCCATGGTTCCGGCTCAGGTACCGGACCAAGCACCCATGTTTCCGGCTCCAGAACCGGCCAATACAGCCATGTTTCTGGCTCCAGAACCGGCCCACGCAGCCATGTTTCGCCAATACAGCCATGTTTCCGGCTCCAGAACCGGCCCACACAGCCATGATCCAGGCTTCAGTTCCGGTCCCCACAGCCATGGCTCCGACTCCAGAACCGACCCATACAGCCATGGTCCCTGCTCCAGAACCGGCCCATACAGCCATGGTCCCTGCTCCAGAACCGGCCCATACAGCCATGGTTCCGGCTCCAGAACCGGCCCATACAGCCATGGTCCAGGCCTCTGTTCCGGTCCCAGCAGCCATGGTTCCGGCTCCAGTTCCAGCCATGGTTCCGGCTCAAGTACCGGACCCAGCAGCCATGGTCCCGGCTCCGGCTCCTCGTCGCCTGTTGGCTCTCCGGCCGACGCCAGCTCCCCGTGTCCTGTCGGCGTACCGGCCGGCTCCGGCTTCTCGTCACCTGTTGGCTCTCCGGCCGACGCCAGCTCCCCGTGTCCTGTCGGCGTGCCGGCCGGCTCCAGCACCTCGTCTCCTGTTGGAGGTCCCGCCGTCACCTGTTCCGCCGGGGGTCGTGCCGACACCATGTCCTGTCCTGTTGGGGGTCCAGCCGACACCTGTCCCGCGGAGGGTCCTGCAAACTCTGTGTCCTGTGCCGTTGGAGTTCCCGCCGACTACACTTCTGCCGGGGGTCCTGCCAACCCTATGTCTTGTGCCGTTGGAGGCCCCGCCGACTACTGTTCTGCCGGGGGTTCTTGCAAACCCTATGTCCTGTGCCGTTGAAGGCCCCGCCGACTACTGTTCTGCTTGGGGTCCTGCAAACCCTATGTCCTGTGCCTTTGGAGGTCCAGCCGACACCCATTTCGTCGGAGGTCCAGCCGACACCTGTTTCGTCGGGGGTCCTGCCAACTCCATGTCCTGTGTCATTGGGGGTTCCGCTGAGGGTCCTGCCAACTCCATGTCCTGTTTCGTTGGGGGTTCCGCCGGATTTCCTGCCAACACCTGATCCTGACCTGTTGGGGGTCCTGCCGACACCTGTCCCGCCGGGGGTCCCGCCAACACCTGTTTTGTTGGGGGTCCAGCCGACACCTGCTCCGCCGGATTTCCTGCCAACATCAGATCCTGTCCTGTTGGGCGTCCTGCCGACACCTGCTCCGCCGGGTTTCCTGCCAACTCCATATCCTGTCCTGTTGGGGGTCCCGCCAACACGTGCTCCGCCGGGTTTCCTGCCAACACCATATCCTGTCCCGTTGACACCAGCCCATGTTCCGTCCAGGGTCCCGTCTACGCCTGACCCGCCAGGGGTTCCACCAGCTCCTGCTCTTGTTCCCAGTGCTCTGGCGATCCAGCTGACACCGGAGGGGCCCCATCATGCCCGTCCTCCGGAGCTGTCCCGCCTCCGTCCTGCCCTTCCTCTGGAGCTGTCCCGGCGCTGCCTTCGCCCTCGAGCCGGGCCCCCTGACTTTCCCAGCCGCTGCCTTCTCCCTCGAGTCCGGCCCCCAAATATACCCCGACGAGGCCTTCACCCCTGTCTTCGGCCCCCTGAGTTTCCCCGCCGCGGACTTCCCTGCTCTGTTGCTGTTCCCCCGGGCCGTCCGCACGAGTCCCCCTTCTTGGCCTCTACCTTGCCCCGGGCCGTCCGCCCGAGTCCCCCTTCTCGGCCTCTGCTTTGCCCCCGGGCCGTCTGCCCGAGCCCCCCTTCTCGGCTTCTGCTTGGCCCCGGGATGTCCGTCCGAGTGCATTGTGTGCATTTAAGTTTTGGTTTTTCTGTCTGTCATTGTTAGATCCTTGTTAGTCTTTGACTGTGTTCACGGTGAGGAATTCTGTATGATCATTTGAGCCTTGAAATAAAGGTATTTTCTGTGTAATCTGCATTTGGGTCCTGCCTGCTTCGCTCATCCGTGACATCATGTAGAAAAGGCTGTAAGGATGGTGCATTGGAAAACAACTAAGCATGCTAACAGGCTGTGTGCTTAGAGTAAACATTTGGAAGGTATGAGTACAGATGCCTCCCCCTGGGGGGCACAGAGGCATGACAGGGGGGGCGCGAGAGACGAGGAGATGGTGAAATGTGCAGTGCAATGTGCAGTGCCAAACAGGCTCATTGCAGCCACTAATGATAAGACACACTTTTTTGACAAATATCAGCATTTATTTCTTTTCATTTTTTTGCACAGATTGCAAAGTGGCAAAGTATTATAACTTATTGTTCTAGCAAAGGATTGCACAATTGTATTATGTATTTATTTTTTGGAGCACACAGACTTATGGAGCATTGTTTTATATCACTGTTCTAGCATCACATATTGATGTATTTTAATAAATGTTAACTTGGTCCATTACGTGACTATTTGTGTTGGGGGGGGCCCGACTTTTTTTTTTCGCCAAAGGGGGGGCCTGACAGAAAAAGTTTGAGAACCACTGCCCTAAGCACAGTATATGCATTGTGGAGTTTCACGCTCTCCTCAAAGACCATAACTCTTCCCAAGAATAAGAACTGTTTGGATTGAAAGGATCATGATGTTTACTGTAGCATGGACCCAATCTAGAACAAATCTATAGTCTATTTACTGGGAACGCTCGAAGAAAAGCAACGATCAGTATTTTGTTTGCTTTGTCCAAAAAGTTTTAATAGTTAGGTATAGCCAACAAAAATCCATCACCAACCTTGCACATCTATCAGAGAGAGAGAGGAAAGACGGGTTCACTCTCCTCATATTGATACACACAATCCCATTAACACATTAAAACATAAAAAAAGTCTTTGTCCCATTTTTTGTTTAAGACCAATAGCGGTTGCCCAATCACAACAGAGCCGGCCAGCTAACCAATCAGAGCAGACTGGGCTCTGGTTTCAGACAGAGGGTGAACAGAGGAGCTGCAGCACAGGCAGTATGAGAAAAATAAAGAGCTTTTTGAATATTAAAGCATGGAGACATGTCCCAGTAGAGGCACTAAATACTAATATTGCACCTGAGCATAACATGTCCTTTTTAATCAATCGTTGCATCAAAACCGAAAACCAACACTGCTCTGTTGGTCTTCCTTCAGAATGAGAAAGAAGGAAAAGATTGCTTTGAGTCCTTTCACTCTGTGACCTAATCAAAAGGTGCCGACAGAACGACAGCGGCAGACTTTTTGGTGACAAAGACCTCCCAGAAGAGATGTCTCAGACATATGTAGGACAGAGGAGAGATTATAAATAGAGCAGGTAAAAATAATCGACATAAAGGTTGTGTGACACAACGCAGACAACACTGCAGCTCTTTGTTGTTAGGTTCAGCGGTCCCTTCAGCTAAAGGAACAGGCATGTGCTTTCCTTTCTGACAGGATACAAAGCAGGAGGCGGAAAAACAAAGAGCGTGTTGTGATGAGGGAGGGGAGTGATGAAGGTTGAGTAAAGAATATAATTGTCTTCAATACTTAATATCCAGGAAAACATGCTCGTCTCAGTGATTTCACCAGCTTGTGGAACGCTGAGGTTTCGCACAAAAGAACAGCAGACAGTTGGACATGGTTTTGTTTTGACATCTGTAAAAAATGAAAACACACCAAGGCTTCGTGGATGTGCTTTCTAGAGATGTGCTGCAAAAAGGAAACAGTATAACATGCATCAGCCCAGAAAGAACAATCAAATGACTGTAAAGTATCGATATTTGAAACAAGTTCAGTCATGAAAAGATCCAATCCCTGCGTGAAGACAGTCTCTAGTTACTAAATCATACTTCGACTTAGATTGAAAGTGTGTAATTAAAATTGTATGAAGTTCAACTGAAATCAATCAGAAAGAAAAGAAAAGCATAGTGGGTTGTTTTATGCAAATACAATATTATAGGTATCAGTTCTTTATCAATTAAAGTTAATGTTATTTTAGGTGAATCTGAATCTGCTTCATGGTTTTCACTTTCTTTGCTTCATTTGTTCTGTTTTAATTCAGCAGGTGAACTTATATGTTCATAAAATAGTGTGTGTGAGCTTAACTGTGTGTATTAAACTAAAACGGAGCATTTTCTGTCAGCTCAGATTTTATTTCTGCTTTTTTAAACTGTAGTATGTGCTCGTGTGTTTCATTGGGGGTGTATAGGCTGCTGCCTGAATATGCTGAGTGAAAGACAGGTTCTATCAATACAATAATTTCTGATCCTAAATATCTTGGTTTCTTCTTTTCTAAGGTCACATTGTTCTTTTGTCTTACATAATACTTCAGTAAAAAAACCTCTTATTGATATTTATTTGCTCTTGTATTTGTTGACAGTGTTTGCATTGAGGTTATTCAATATTAACGGAAGGTAATCAGATTACATTACTTTTATATTTGCTACTCAGATTAGGTTACTGATTACATTTTGTTACAGGTAACTAGTAATTGTAACAAAATACATTTTTGATTTAACCCTCCCAACCCTGATCAGCACTCCCAGAGAAAATCAATAAACATGATTAATGATTAATAAAATACCTGATTTTCATCTGATCAATACTATGAGAGGTTATCCTTTGTCTGTGTTTAACACCAGGGGGAACATGTATGTGACTTCCTGGTGCTCATCCTGAGGCTCTGCAGGGAGGCAGCATCTTAAACAACATTAGGCACTTATAATAATTCAGGAAGTAATTACAGGCTCAGCCATTTCATTACAGCGCCACATTCCTCCCTGTTCCACAGCCGGAGGAACTGCATATGTGGAAACAAAACATCAACAAGGCAAGCCTGCACATAAAGTCAGCACTCCTGTGTCTGTGTGTGTGTGTGTGTGTGTGTGTGTGTGTGTGTGTGTGTGTGTGTGTGTGTGTGTGTGTGTGTGTGTGTGTGTGTGTGTGTGTGTGTGTGTGTGTGTGTGTGTTGCATTGTTCTTGAAGGACACATTGCTACAGCATTTATGCATTCGCCCAATGCTTAGAGCAATTTGAACACATGTCCAATTACCTCCATTGAAACTATAATAGGTGTTTTATATATCGCACCAACATGGTGCTATTCAGTCTGTAAAGTGGCTTGTTGAAGTTAAGAATACAAGGACTACACAATCCACAACAGTCCATCAGTGAGGAAATGTTCATACTGTGGGGAACATTTACCAGGAGGAGCTGTGGAAGGACCGTTGGCTAACATCGTGTCTTATAATAATAATAATAATAATACATGAGACTTGTATAGCGCTTTTCTAGAAACTCAAAGACGCTTTGACAGAGAATAAAAAAAATACAAAAAGAGATAAACAAAACAGAAAATAGGGGGGGGGGGGGGGGGGTGGTGGTCAGTGGTTGACACAACGAAACCCAGCCCGAAACCAGCCCGAGCACACACACACACCCGCAGCCTGGCTGGGAGTTTGTGGGTGTTTCTCAATGTCGAGGAAGGCTGCTCCAGAGCCACTATTTCAAGCATACTACGTCATCGAGTGCCGCCGAAGGACTGTTCCAATGTCCAGCATACTTGGAATTCTACCGAGGCCGGCGTACTTCATAGCGAGAAATTTCGAGGCTGCACATGTGTAGACTTCGCGGTCTTAAAATCCCCACAATGCTCTGCGTACGGACCAATTTCCAAATCTTTGGCGGAAATCGCGTTCCATTTAAGGCGAGGCCTTGCATATGACGCACACCTGCACACCTGTTAGCCTGTTCCACAATTCTTCGTTTTCCGAGGCTAGGAAGGATTCTTGCCTCGCTTCTGAAGCAAGTGAATCGGAAGACATGTGCTACCAAGCAAGCGTCCTCGACATTGAGAAACACCCTGTGTGTGTGCTCACACACAGACTCACAGCGTCGCCGCGTCCCACCGTCTCAGGCGGAAAATCGGCGGAGCTGCAGCTGAGAAAAGATTGAGTGTGTGTGTATGAGGAAGTCCACGGATTGGTCCATTTGGACCAATACACGGAGCTGTTACGTTACGTTACGTCACTATACCCAAATACATCACTGTACCCAGGAAGAAAAAGAGAAATGTCCAACGAGGCGTTCTGGGGCAGCATAGACAGGTATTTTCTGTGTTAGAGTTTTACTCGCTACAGGGTGTACTTTGAGGGTTTGTGACTCTGCAGACCGTTTACATGCATAAAAAGCTACATAACACACAAGGGGACGGTTAATAACCAGAAAAGCATGACATGGGACCTTTAAGTTATGTTGCCTCCAAATTACTATCAACACAACATCATCAGGGTATGATTTCAGAGAAAGTTAGAGCACCAATCAGGAGATGTCAGAACCAGTGTTGGAAGAAGCACGAAGATCCTTTGCTTGAGTAAAAGTACAAATACTATGGTCTTAAAATACTTCACTAATAGTAAAGGTCCTGGTTTCAAAATGTTACTTAAGTACAAGTAGAAAGATATTATCATCAAAATGTACAAACAGTACTCCTATTACAGAAAATATCCTTTCACAGTAATATAATATTATGGTTATTCTATTATCCTGTTGTTAAGAGCATTTAAAGAGCAACTTGCAGGTTAGAGACACCAGTGAATAAATGTGTAGGAAAATGATGTATACACCACATTTTCCAAAAAATATACATAAATATACACTACAGTGACATCTGGCGTCGTTTTTGTAAGACATTTTTACTTCCGCATAAAAAAAGCCTCCCCATGTGACCTCCCGCGTGTGACGTCACATGGGGGAGAGCGACCGGTCTAACGTAGTAATAAACATGGATCACAATGCTAGTTTTGACACAGAAGAGGTTGAAAATAAATATTCGAATGCATATGACGGACCACAACCATATAATTATGAGCCTGCTAGGCTTACAAGAGACCAGGAGCAGCCAAGGATTAGAAGAAATAACGGCCATTGGCGAGAAATGGAGCTGTGGTGTGAGGAGAACCAGTGGAGAACAGGGCAGCTGTCTTGGTGAGTGACCGGCGTTAGCTACAGTTAATGTTAGCTAACGTCGGTCACATCACAACATTGTAAAGTTAGCTATCATATATCAGGCTATAACTAAAGTAGTATTGATAATATAGTAACGTTACTGGCAGGACGATCTGGCGGAGAAAGGTTGTGGAGCCTCCGTTGATATGCCGTTGTAAATGGCTTGATGGAAAGCAGGTGTGTATCGGGGAGGGTGCACAGCTGATTGCAGCAGGTGAGTGGAGGTTGAGCCGGGAGCCAGGAGTGACAGCCACCACGCCCACACAAACAACACAGACAGGGGAAAACAAACAAACAAACAAACACAAAGGAGACGGCTGGAGGAGTACAGCCACCACAGCGTTACCTAATGCAACTCCACACTACGTCTTACGGTGCTGAGTACCGGAGGGGAGAGAGAGAGAGAGGAACGAATGGGGGAGAGAGGAATGAAGGGGGGGAGAGAGATGTAATACGGTTTCCTGATAAACGTTTTGTTTGATAGGCCTCAGCTGTGGAGAGTATGTGCTGCAGGGAGGTGGATGCACCTCGCACAACGCACCCAGGAACGAAAGCTAGCTCCGGTCCTTTTCCTGTGAGGGAAACTGTGGACTCGATGTCCTGACACGCTGGAGTTTGTGCAACCTGCACAAACTCCAGCTCACCATGATTACAAATGGTGAAATGCAATGTAAAATTACCGAAAAAATACCAGCTCACTAAATCACAACCGCTCAAACCAACTAGAAACTACTACCGCGGATTGGGCAGAGAAGGAGTCCGAGAAAGTTGCTCCCCCATGTGACGTAATATGACGTGTTTGACGTATGACGTTAAAAAAAAGCAGTTTTTAGTAGCAGAGCTCAAAACGGCTACTTTCCCTTCTGAATTATTGCCCTTATGTCTTGTAAAACATATCAAACCTGCATTAACTTTTTTAATTGTAATTTTCAGACAAGGTTAACCATAAATCTAGTAAAAAAAAAAACCTGCAAGTTCCTCTTTAAGTGTTGTTGTTTGTCAATGTGGAGCCAATTTAGATACTTGATATACTGTGTAGATTAGTAGTATAGTATTGCATTAGCAGAATATCATGTGTTTTTATATGTACCAAGTTACTAGTAACTGTTATTGTTATAAAAAAAAAATGAAGGAGAACGTAGCATTAAATGGAATTACTCAAGTAAATTACAAATATGTCAATTACAATACGTGAGTAAATGAACTTAGTGACTTTCCACCACTGGTCAGAACCAACAGAACCTCGATATCCTCCGACATGTGGTTGTGTTGGTATGTTCTGTAAAGCTAACAGTGAATGGACCAGCTGAGGTGTGTGTTACATGTTGTCGTGATGTTCTGTAAAGCTAACAGTGAATGGACCAGCTGAGGTGTGTGTTACATGTTGTTGTGATGTTCTGTAAAGCAACAGTGAATGGACCAGCTGAGGTGTGTGTTACATGTTGTTCACCTCCTGCATCGTACAGGCTGCATGTTAACGAGGACTGAGGTCTAATTGAGGCTCTGAGCATGCTCTCTAATTAACTCCTTTCTCTGAACCTCATCCTCATACAAAGAGCTGGGATCACTCAGAGATCATCCTCAATAACTACTCATCATCCCAATTATAGATCCCAATGCCAAACACAGCCTATTTGGCCTGTCAACATTTGGAAAACATTGTGAATTGATGATTTCAAAGCAAGAAAGTGTAATGTAATGAGCCATATTCCATCTGGTGGTCCAGAGGGAGGACCACTGCCTCTTAATCTGTGAGCACATGTAGTAACAAGGCCAGAGGTTTGAGTTGGAGTTAAGTGCAGAGGAGTGTTGACTTTTCAGTGCAAAAGAATAGTACAATTCCTTTAGCTTGCGCTGTTCATAGTGATTGTAAATCTACATCTACATTTCAAATGAACATACTTTATAAGCATGATTATGATCAAACTTTTAAATGTAATATCATAGAGGTGATTTTTTTCATTATTTATATATGTTTTTTTCTTATGAACTTAAGGTGTCAGTGAATAATTTGATAATTTATATTATCTTTACATCCTTAATTGGCACAAACATCTAAAGGCTGTTTCCTGGCCATTAAGATCACAAATGATCTAAATCACAAATCGGCAGATAATGCATCGCCCATGCTCTCCACTCAGTGGTTGCCGGTGCTGTGAAAACAGGTAGTTCGGCTGAGCGCTGCACTAATCTGTGAGAGTACCACTTAATGCTGAATGTTGGTGTTATATAAGGCTTCAAATATCGAATGGCTGGCATCCCACAGGGCGACTAACAGCACTTCATAAAGGAGCAGTTCTAACATCCTGAAAACCACTCAAACGGTCTGTCCAACACTATCTTTGTGTCTCAAAATCACATTTCTAAAACAGTCTGGATCTTAATGCAAGATAAAACAAACAGGGGAAATAAATGACACAGATTGGAGATGAAGTACTTAATATGACCCTGAAAATCCCCACAGTCTTTCTTAATCGAAAGGACCTGGGAAGGTATTGGGGTATGGAGGACTTATTATACCAACAGTGTGACCTGTGTCTTTAGATCCCATCAGTTGTATCACCTTTGAAATGGTTGTTGGCCTCATGGCAGAGTCCTGCACGGGTCTGATTTTCAAGACCCGCTCCCGCCCCGCACCCGCGACGTGCAATACCAAACCCAGCCCGCTACCCGCACATATTGCCAATTAGTTCCGCAAACCGACCCGACCCGTCGGCACAAGATCCGCAAACCGACCCGAACCCGCATATCCTATGAGCAGTGAAAACATGCATTTCATTAACACACGCAGTTGCGTATTGGCTCAAAAGGCGTGGGATGTTGGTTATTTTCTCCATCTAGGATGACACCAAAAGCCTCCCAGACGTTGGATTTGGCTCTTGAGGAAGAGTTATTTACAATGCTGTATTCTCCGAGCTCCGCCTTCACTCAGCCATTTTGAATGTGGCGCGCTCAGCAGCAGATTGATGCGGTGCAGAGGTTATGATTATGCGCGGTCTCGCGGGGGAGAGGTCTGAGGATTTAAACATTAAATTAAATTATTATTATTTGTAATATATTTATTATGCAACACCCGCGACCCGACCCTTATCTTCTTTGTTTTACCCAGAACCAGACCCGGAAAAGAATGTTTGAAAAAATACCTGCCGCGAATCACTTTTTTTGCGGGACCCGCAAAAAAGGTGATGCCTCATGGTGGTTCTACAGGCTACATCACAGTCACCATCAATAGGTGTTCCCCTGTTGGGATCAATGATGTGTTCATTACATGTAATGCTAATCCAGCCATTAGCTTCTGAGACATGTTGGCTATAGACGAATACATGTTGAGTACATGAAAGGATACAGATAACCACTTGGGTGGAGGAATCAGTGGAATATCAAGCCTATCGTCAGACAAGAACAGTGATATTGGACAAGTGTTGGCCCACCTAACTGTGTTAGTCATTAGTGACCACATCGCCTCCATACAGCCATACTGCTATAAAGAGGTGCAGGAATGAGTCCTAAAACCAGGGAAATGAGTCAGCCTTTTACCACTTCTGATTCACTCTTCTCAAAGTCAATGGTTTTGTTTATGTGATTTTGATTAGATCTGAAAGGTGATTGGACAACAAAAAGAAGAGATTCTCACGTTTTGTACTATGACGTAAAATATGTTAGTTAATACTCCACTGATGAATGTCCGAAACTTCTATGTTTCATAAAAACAGCGGTTGCTAACAAATGACTAATCAAGACTAAACCTGAGTGCGCTTAGCACTCACATTTGTTTGTTTATAGCCCAGCGTTAGCTTTTTATTCTAGCAATTGCATGTATGCTTCAGAAATCACGAAATTGGTGTTAAAATGTTAACGTCATCACTGCACCACTCTATTAGATACTGTGTAGAAACTTAGTTGCTCGGCAGGTACAAGAATTTCCCCAGTGTTTGCATTGCAGATATTCATCATCTGTAAAAGATTGCTGTATAACTGTGTGGCTGTATGGTGGTTACCTTTGGTAACAAAGAACTTGATATAGTACCTGCCTGAGCTGGGGTCTATATTATGAGGAGGGAGCACGTTGTGGCTCATTATATGCCGTAACATCAGTGTTCCGCAGTGTCGTGCTATGATTTAACTGTGCTGTGTGTATGATAAGTGTGTTTCTTCAGCTACTTTAATAGGCCTCCTCCGTACCTCTCATAATGTGCAGCCAGGCGAAGACAGGATGCTCCATAAAGTATGCTGGACAGGCAGATGGCTCGCTGGATAAAAGAAGACAAACCCTACAGGTCCTCAATCAATACTACTGGCATCAATATTCACCAACTCACTGCCCCGATACCAGCCTTCTGTTAACTAACACTCACACTGATCTGTGTGTGTTTGTGTGTGTGCATGCAGCCATGTTTGAAAGGAAGACCAAAATAGAGCAGGGTAGAATTTACACTCGATATGGTATTGATTTCATTTTTGCTCATTTCTCATGTCTGCAGCAGGTTTAATTGGATCTACCATAACAAAGGATGAAGACAGTGCAAAAGCAACAAAATCTCAAACAACCACAAAGTATAACTATTCCTCCATGAAAAACGATTGCCCATTTTGTCTCGTGGTATGACCGCCACAAATGAAATAAACACGGGGAATCAATTTTCTTCTCCTTTGTTGTGGCCGGAATGGATTTATATGAACCACACACAAAATGCTGTGGTCATTAACATATCAAAAATAATTGTTTGTTCATATCACAATCTACAGCAGATTGGATAATTCCACTGAAAATAACAAAACAACAATAAACCACTTGCCAAAGCACAGAAGGAGCCCTAAAGGTTGATTCATAATATTTCAGCAGCTCTCACTCCTTTTTTCTAATGAATAATGATTACTGTATTGCCGTATTTCCAATATGAAAATGCTTGTCTCCCAGAAAAATGTAATTCCATCCATTATTAATCCAAATGAGCTTGTTGTATGCACTGTTGCTGAAGCATTGAAAACATATCTGGGAATATTTTGAGCAGCAAAAAATGTCTCAGCCCACGGTGCATTATCAAGAAGCAGCAAGCAAAGATAAGTGTGGCCCTCTGCTCTTTCATCAACAAACATCTAAGGGGCCAGAATGGAAATATTTCCAAGATGATTGCTGGCTTGCAGCTTCAGGTCTACCATGCGGACAGAGAGATCAGGAAATCATTGGCGACAGCAGGATGAATATCTCTCCTGGTTTTTCAATACAGTCTCACTCCCTGAACGTCCAGGAGCGACGCTTGGTCAGGGTCCTATGGCGTGCAGTTGTGACGCGCCGAGTCTCCTTCAGCTTCATAAACGGACGCAAAGAGCTTTCAACTGATTGCAATGTATTCCCATCGGCGGCGGTATTTGACGCTCAGGGAAGCACCGCATCGGTCCATGTCGGCGGCAATTAAAGGCAATGTGAGCGTCCATTCCCATTGGATAACGGAGGATTTTACACCCGGAAGTAAGTATTCTCTTTACTGTCGATTGATTTTACAGTGATATCTGCACTACTCATCAACTCAAAAACACCAATTATCCTTGTTAATTACACAACATTGATTGGTTTAAATTGTGTACAATGCTTTTGTATTTTTCCCCTTCGATTTGGAGAAACAAATATTTTTTCGGAGTTTAGGATGGCAGAAGACACTACACTACCCAGAATCCTCAGCTATCGTTTGGGACTACAACATGTGCTTTGCTTCACAAACCCCGTGATTAGTCCTCAAGCTCTGTGATTGGTTGACCTCCAACTGCATTCCATATGAAAAAGGGTTAGGTTAGGTTAACACTCTGTACTGTAGAACACATGTGTTTAAAAAGCAGGAAATAAAAAAAGAACTCACCTTGTGATAAACCCGCAAGAGAAAAAGCATTTGAGCTCCATACTGTTTCAGAAATAATCCTTGATGTGGTTTAGAACAGGATGGCGTTTTATCACAACCGAATTTAACTTTATCTCCGGTAGAATTCTGATCAGGCATTAGCTCCGCCTCCTCTTTTTTTTTTTTAAACCTAAAAACCCAAAATCAGCGTTTCTCTAACAGGGCTGCAAAAGAGGGGTATGAGCAGTATGAGGCATGGCTACAATGGGGGATCTGTTTGGTATTTTAAGTAAAAAACTTCACAGACATGTTTTGTATGGCCCTACAATATGTTTTTCCAATATAGCATAATAGGTCCACTTTAAATGTGTATATTATTTTTGACAATGGACAGGGCCACATGTTTTACCTCACCAGGTCATGGTTATGCCCAAATGACGTGTAACCCTAACAATAACCCATGGTTGGGTTTTTCTCAATGCACGGGGAAACAAACTGGCCCTATGTTATCCTTTGGCCAGCAGCTAGTCACTAAGTTAGACTGCCAAATTGTCCATGGCAGGATGATTCACATTTTGGATGTCAAAGCCTTGTTATGAGTACAGTAACTACCTTCATGGTGTTTGAAGAATGGCTCTTAACCAACCTATATTTATTTAATACATATATTAATATTCTCAGAGAACTTGATTTGTATTCAAACTACAGTGGAAATGAACTGTGTCCACTAAAGATCATACACGTGACATCAAAATGCTCAAATATAATTTTTAAAACTCATTATTAGCCAACAAAAATAGAAATCAGAGAGAGGGTCAAAGCAGCACAGGAAGACAAGAAGAAAGATAAAATGTCAACGGTGAGCAGTGAACAGAATGTCAGCCACAAAACAGATTATAGATCATTTTGTTAAGAGCTGCTGAGTGAACACAGCTCGGTGAGGCTGTGTAGTGTTTCCAGCTTCTCTTCAGTGTCGGGGTCAGCAGTGTTAGCAGGTAACAGATGGCAGCCTGATCGCAGCATGCTCTCTATGAGATGATTCTTCATTACCTTTAAACAAGTGTGAGGCAAATGTCCTGCAGCGATGCTATGCTAATAAGACTTCCTGCTGAATCCAAAGCCTCCAGCTCCAACATATTATAATAATGACTCATTATGCCAAGATAAGGAAGTTCCTAGTGCCCATAGCCAAATCAGAGAGATTATGCACATTCTTTTTTTTTACCCCTCTCCTCCCAAGGATGAAGTCTTTTTCTTATAAGACCCCATGTCTTAGGACCGGCTGTAGATTGTTAGCCGACCGACAAGACTCTTAAGCCTCTTCCATACAAAAGGGTCAAAAGCAAGTAGTTTGTTCGAGGAGAAAAAACAATACAGATGATTATTGTGTATAAAGCAGTACTTATCCTATAAAACAGATAAAAAGGGATGTTATAATAACAAACAAACACATTATTAGATTTCTAACCTGGTTCCCAATTATTGTGATTCTTTCAGTCATTTATTTTACACAAGACTCAGTAGGATTGAGATAAACTTCTGGTATTGGAAAACAAACATGTCTTTGATTCTATAAAATCCTGAAATATATTTATGAAATATAACCTGCAGAAATCCAAGATGGCAGTTGAGATGATGGAATAGAAGGACACCAAACGTTTCTCTTTTCTGGGACAAAATTATCAACCAATTGTAGACTTGACTCAAAACCCTTGTGAAGCAGAAGCATGATAAACAAAATAACTGAATAGAAGAATTGAAAATAGAGAATAGAAAAATCATCCAGTGCTATCTTTATGATAGTTGTCACAAATGATCAAACGTTTAACACTTCCCTACAGAAGTAAATATGTCCCATCTGATCTTAAAATAAAAAGCCATTGAATTTCTAGCACCGAATAATTATGCATTGAAATTATGTATGTGAATCTTTTGCCTCTGAATTTAATCGTTAAAAAAAAAAATCTATTAGGTTGGCCAAATCCAGCCAAGTTTTTTAAAAATATTTAGTGAAAAACTGAAAAGCATTTAGTACAGTTAATATACTAACTGAAGCACTGTTGGGGAAAAAAGTCAGTTCTTAAAAATGCAGGCAAAACAACACAAACAAAACAAAATCAGATACATAACTTTAATGCCTAACAATATGGTGCCAAAATATCAATGGCTTTTTAATTTCAAAATCTGAAGGAATAGATTTACCTCCATAATGACATCAACCTTTTAAAGAATGAAGAATCTGCAGCTCATTCTGTCTTCCCTCTCTCATGTTAAGAGTTGGTAAATGCTTCCTTTTTTGCCTCTTCTTCTCTGTGTGCCTACTCTCCTTATGAAACATTCCCGTCGCATGTGAACCGTAGAGCAGTGTTTTTGGATGCTGGGAGGACAAGAACACATTCTGCAGTAATGATGGTCGCTGAACGTGAGAAGGAGGGATGATGAGAGCAGCTTTTCTTCTCCTCGCCTACCCTCTTGATCCTTTTCCTTCTCAGTGTCTCTGCGTCGCCTATCTCACTCTGTCTGGATTAAAGACACCACGCTTTTTGAGTTAGACTATCTCTCAATTCCCTCAGCACTTAAAAGGCAAAGGAAGAGATCACAGTATTCCACCACAAACCCCCCCCCCCCCCCCCCCTTTCCATCAGCACACCCACTCCCTGATTTTCTTTTCCTTCTACTGTAAGTGTGCAGACATTATCTCAGTTCGGAGGCTGTGGGTCAAGCGCTAATTTCAGTACAGGAGCTCTTAATGTTTCCTGGCATCCATTATTTAGAGAGACAGAGCAGGTTGGTGATAATTAGTCTGGAGGAGGGAAGGCATTTTAACAGAAAGTGTAACGGTTATTACAGAAGAGTCGAATGATGGAGAAATTGTACAGAGAATACAGTTGCAGGAGATGGCAACAGCTTTAGCCCTGCAAGGATAAAAACCTCCATTATCCAGAAAATAACACAATTAGCAGCGGGCCATTCTGCATCCACACACTGAGTCTGCTCGAGCCCAGTCTGCAGGTAAGAGACAAACAGAAAATGTGTATGTCAGGCCGTTTGTTTTTTATTTGAAAGCACTTTGTTGCTCAGTGAGTGAATCTTGTTTGCATCTTCCTGAGACCTTTCCTGTTCTCATCCCGAGGAGTGAAAAACAGTGTGTGTTTCCCCAAACTGTGAAGGGCCTTTATAACAGTTGTATCATTGTTGCCCTAAGACACTGGTTATTTATCATATATTTTGTTTGCAGTTATAATATATATGCATGGTTGGTATTGCGGCTATTGGCCAAATAAACGTGAGGGGATAAACAAGGGAACAAACACTTTGACGCACGTAAATTGTTTGGCTCCACTCCTTGCATTTGTTTGACCATTTATTCTTCCACAAACAGGCAAAAGTACCATCAATTCAGTACGAGTGACCGTTACTGCAAATAGGTCTGCGACGAAAGTATGATTGCAAATTGCAGTTGCGGTGAAAAATTCCGATCAACAGAAAATGGTACTGAAAATGTAACTCCACCCCCCGTCACTGTCCATGCAAAAAACCCAAGTGAACATGTGAAAGCAGCAAGCTCCACCTCCACCACAAGCTGCAGGGAAATGCCCACCATCAGTAATAAGTCAAAATATCACAATATAAATAACAAACACAGAGACCTTACACGAGGCTCCTACAGCATGCTTTCTTAACTCATGGTCCACTTTCACAACTTTCAACCAAATCTGTAATTAATATGACAACAAACCATTTTTTTATTTCCTTCTAAACAAAAACTCTGAAGGCCTAAATCAGCTTCACCTGATCCACAACCAATGGTAAAGTTTTGTAAGGTTTGGTAAACAATAAACATTTTTGGCTGAGGCATTGGGTAAATATTGTCGATATGGGCCACATACTGTTGGAAGGTTGCAAACAACAGGCGCTGTATAAATCACAACCTTTGTTGACCCATGTACTCCTCCAGGCGCTATGATAACGTGAACTATTATTCAGGGAACATTTATTCTTTATACGATCTAAAGTAATCGCCGTTAAACTCAAACAAAGATTATCTGTCTCATTCTGGTGAAGCCAGTCTCCATCCATCCCATTAGTATTAATAGCATTGTGCTCACAAAGCTGAGATCTGGAAACATGGCGACATTGCAAAAAAATTCTGATTCAAAAACAAACACAAGCAGTAAGAAAACAATGCAGGTATGAAAATGCAATAACATGACCTATGACACATGTTTGTTTTGTTGTCTTGTCAAAGCTATTCGACTACACAACATTCACATCCTGTGCAGATGTCTGGTCGTAGGGGAAATGTTCCCACATTTTTACAGAGACATCCTGCTTTTCCAAGATTTAGGATACTAACTGCTTCCTACAATGTGTTTCCGTCAGAGGCTCCATCACTCCAGTGGATGTTGTTGGCTTTATCACAGACTCTAAAAGATGTAAGCTGCTCATGACCTTTGCAGGAGGTGTCAGCACTGTGCTCTTCCTTTTCTTTGAAAAGATCAATAGTCTAACACTTGTAGCATGTTCTTCAGGAAGGCTTGATCTTTTCTAAAAGTCTGAAGAGAATCTGACAAAAAACTCTTTGATGACTCAGGCAAAGCAACTGCTATGTTTCCTTTTATAATGCACCGGCATGATGCAGCAAATGCAAACTACTTCCACTGGAGCTGGCAGAGAAAGCAAAGCAGCCAGAGATCAGAGGAGGAGACGGAGCTGGGGGGTGTAAGGCTGAGCCCCCAGGCCACAACCTGGATGGAAACCAGCTCTGCCTGAAGACGTATGTGGGAACTCACCTCCAGATATCCCATGTATCAATCAGTCCCCTGCATTAAAGGTCCTTCTTTGTCAAATCCCGCTTGCCACCTTGAAATGAGATCAGCAGGCAGAGAACAAACAGGCTGCAGGGAGAGAATGTCACAAACTGACGGTGGTCGCCTCCTCCACCGCAAACTGTTTAAGGGTCAGCAGAGGCCAGCCGTAACTCCATTAGAAAGAGAAATGGATAGCTTAGTGTCTGCAGCCTGACACCTGCAACATGTACTGTCAAAGTGGCCCTGGAGGCAGGGGGGGCGGAGACAGGAAGCAAAGGACTGCAGACGGAGGCAAGCAGAAGGAATATGGACCCGAATAATGATGGCACAATGTGATACAAGGGGAGGCAGGAATGGGGTAAACATATTTATAAATTGGTCAAAGGTTGATGAGATCATGGATTTGATTTTCAAACATTTTCATGATCATTGTCCTGTCAAAAACTGTTTCTGTGAGTTTGTCACTTACCTTTATTTTTTAGTGCTGACCAGAGGTGGGAGAAGTACTCAGATCTTGTACTTCAGTAAAAGTAGAAGTACCAGAGTGTAGTAATACTCTGTTACAAGTAAAAGTAAAAAAGTATAAGCATCTATACAGATTGGTCCATTTCAGAATAATATATATGATATGTTTTATAATGATTGATCATTAAAGTGTTCTCAAAGCTGGTAAAGGTGCAGCTAGTTTGAATGACTTTGTATACTGCAGGGTAGCTTGTGAATTTACTCCAGGTGGAACTAAAGTCTGATTTAAGTGATGATTAGCAACTAAAGGTATAAAATAAATGTAGTGAAGTACAAGTACACCATTTACCTCTAAACTGTAGTGGGGTAGAAGTACAAAGCAGCAAACAAATGTAAATACTCAAGTAAAGTACAAGTTCCTCCAAATTGTTCTTACAGTACTTGAGTAAATGTACATCACTGGTGCTGACTACAAGATACTCTACCATTTTGACAAGATGAATATGTCCTATTTGAGACATGACAGTATATCAAAAATCCACCATGCGTTGAACACTTGATCAGCTGGATGTAGCCAGCAGACATCACAGCCCCCCCGCAGTGATCCTCTCCAAACATCCACTCAGAGCTGCCTCCTTCCAGACAGAGACAAAAAAAGCCTCAGACAGCCACTGACCCTGGAAATAGCCCTGTTTTATATTTGTCTCTTCTTTCTTTTGTCCCCAGCTACAAATCCAGCAGAAGTAATTTGATTTAGCCATGGGCATTTGCTATCGATTGTCTGACCTGCTGGACACTCAGGTCAAGTGTTTGTCCAAACAGCAAGAGACCGAAAAACAGACTCTGTGTGTGTTAGAGAGAGAGAAGATGATGAGAAATTCAAGATGATCTCACTAACATATGTGCACTACTCCATATAATGTCCTGAAACAATGACCTGATGTGCTTATAGAGAAATTGGCAGACAAGTAAACCACAAGTCAATGCAAAAAATGGTTCTATATGATATTAAAACCCTCGCACATCTCTTGCCAACTGAGGGTTTCACCTCCACTTGACTTATTGTAAGAGCCGCAAGGGAAGTGCTCAGGCTGCATGGATGTTTACGCCAAAATATATTTGTTTCATTCCAACTACATACAATGTGTGAATAAATGGAAAAACAAATGCACCTTTAAAGAAAACATATAATTCTGATGCTCAGACAAATATTTTAGTTTAACTTTGATAGAAATCCACAATATGTACTGAAAGGTATTTGTAATGTTCATCCAAAACATATATTGATAGACATTTGTAATTACATCCTGCATTTGAAAAAAGTTTTTAGTGTTTGAACTTCTCTACATTTGTGTGAGGGTTGCTTCATTCAACAGGGAATCTGTGACCAATCAGCTTTCTCCCTCCTTTTCAACCAATCATATGAGCACCTCCCACAAGGTATGATTTAATGCACAGAGAGGATTCCCTTTCCCTTTAAACTTACAATGGAGTAAGAGTAATACATGAAGATGTTGGTTAGGAATCACTCTGTGTGAACTTCTCAGATAGCTAAGTGTTGAAACAATAAATCGTGGGCAGATAAGTCTTCAAATATATCCCAAAATAATCCAATTGAAGGTAAACAGCAACCGGACTGATTGTTGTTCATGTCTATGTTGGTGAAGGATGCATGTTACTATATCACATTAGCCAAGTTAGGTTGACAAGTAGCTAAATTAAGAACTAGCTAAAGTTGTCATAAGGAATCAATGCTTTGGCTAGCAGTGTCGATGTTACAATACATACATGATCTATTAGTAGTATGACTTTACTTTAAGGTGGAACTATTGTATACATAGCCTATGTATTTTGTTCTAATATGTCCTTAAACATAACTTCTGCCTATGAAGCGTGTACGAACGACTGATTGATTGATGGCAGTTTAACAAAGTTCTGCATCATTTAATTTGATTGTTTTTCTTGCATTGTACATAGCACCGGATGAAGCACTGATTTTGAGTTGTGATACTGATGATATCTCGACCGCCATATAATTGTCTCACATCGCCCCTTTGCTTTGTAATATCTATTTGGGCTACAATCTATTGTTTGACATTGTCTTTTCTCTATGAGCACCAACTTTAAGATGCTTGTCATCATAATATGTAATCAGATAGTCACTGTTCAATCTGACAGCTGTAGAGCGGGAAGGATGTGTGTGAATGACGCAATCCATCAGAGACAACAGTACGATGGAAGATACGGTTTAAGAACTACTGGAGCCCTGATCCAGACCTATACATGCTCAGGACTAATTCATAAGGTGATGAGATTATGCCTTGCTTGTTTAGAATGACAAGAATGAAAATAGAGTAGTTGGCCTAAGCAGTGATGCTCCGAGCTAATGCTAGTGAGTTCTTAGACGAACAACGCAACATCCTGCAGCAATAGGGCAGTATTTCCAAACAAAAGCAACAGAAATCAGGTTTTTACATGTCACAAAATATATTAATGTGTGTTTTAGCAATACGCTCACATCACACAAACAGTGTTTAAATAAAATCACACTAGCCCTCGACAGCAAACCTGGCAGATAAAACATTACATTACATTGCATTTAGCTGACGCTTTTATCCAAAGCGACTTACAATAAGTGCATTCGACCAAGAAGATACAAACTTGAAGAAAACAGAATCATATAAGAACATCAGGTTTCATAGAACCAAAACATTTCAACAATTAAAAGTAGGTTGTTTCGTTGACCCCCCACACACCTCTGTCCTCTGTAACTGTGAGTCAGTGAGAGAAGGCCTGAGCCCTGAGCCTGCTTTTACTGTATGTGACATCAAGGTGAACTCCTGCCTGCTCCACCAGGAATACCAGGCCTATTAAAAGAGAAAAGAGCCGAGGGCCAAACCGTCTGTTTCTTTTTTTAGACCGTCGCCCTCCAGAGGGTCGGCTTACAGAGCACGAAGCAAGGAGGAGAGGGAGAGAAGACAGAGCAAGAGAACCAAAGAATACACTACTTCGATTTCCAAAAATAACTTTTTAATTTGCTAACTATCACACAACTATGAACAATTATGATTTTAACTATAAGGTATACAATACAGGTAATAATTAAGCAGAAAAAGTGATAGGGCAGAACATTCATAAACAATGTGATTTTTCCTTGTTGTTTGGTTGCCATGTTGTGACACCAGGTGTTGTGACTTGCTGAATTTGTCTTATCACAAGTCATTACACGGCTTAGTTGAATACTCGATTCTGTTTGGACAATTTAGACATTTCAGAGGTTGTTAATACTCGCTAACAGACCGCTGCTAAGCATAACATGACCATTGCTAGGGAGGATCAAGGGACTATGTGCAGTCAGATCAATCCACAGAAAAATTAAAATGTAATGATTTAATGTCAGCTGTAGACAGCAAACATTAGTTTTCATCCATCAGAAAACACCATGGCCTTTTCATTAATGACCGCCTTGTTGCACATTATCCCGTACTAAAAGACAAGATCCAAATTCATTGTCACTGGCACAGTACCTATACAATGCAGTAAAGTTATGAAGAGAAAATCTATATAAAAGGGGCATGAAACCATATCTTCCTTTATAGGAGCGCAACATTTTTTCAATCATCCTTTACATTACATTTGTAAATAGGTCTTTTATATCAGGTTTATAGCATTCAGCTCTAATGTTTTGAACATATAAAAAAGGACACATAAATTGCAGGTCTTCATTATGGCTTATTAACATATTTTTAAAAGTGTTCTTAAAATAAATATGTGTTAAGGAAGATGCAGAAACAGCATCCTATGTTTGTGAGATAACTGTTTTAACTAGTAATCCATTGAAAACCCTTCGAATTGGTAGGAACAACCAGGAAGTGATGTGTTGCTTCCTCCAATCAGGATCACAGTTTGCTCAGAGGCAGACATCTCCTCCCTGTACCTGTGTGCAGTGTTCTGTGCCTGATGTGTCCTGCTGGACACAGGAAGTGCTGCTTGCAGGCATATTTTCAGTTTCATCTATCTGGGGAAAGTTCCCTTTAGGAAACCAAGCCTCACATCATTATAATATATATTTAGTTGTAGAGTAATTTTACAATATATTATAGAATTGTAATGTTTATTTATAAAGGAAATACGTTCTGCTACTTTTGCATATGATAGCCCAAGTCCTCAATCAAATGTACAGCTGGCTTAGTAGGATAACAAAACAAGATACTGCATTACCATGCTTGGAAGAGATCTCCAATACAATCATTAATGCAGGCTTTGATGAACTTATGAGCATAACCTCAGACACTGAATTTAAATAGAAATGTAACAGTCGGTCTTGGAAACAAGAGCTTGTAAATGTGAACTGCATTACAGTAAAAGTGAAAGCTGATATCTTAAATCACAGATCATTAATGAGTGCCTGTTAAGCAAATAATGTAACTCAATGTAGCTGGTCAAATGGAGTACACAATAACAGGCGTTTGATCCCCACTCCATTCTGAATATCTTCCAGTTCGTACATCATCACAAGATTACTAGCGATCACATTTGATAACATTGACTTTACTGGCAGCATGCTATAGCTAGCTAATGTTACAGCTAACTAAGGTTAAGCTAGCTAGCTAGTGCACAGAGGTTGCCTCAACAGTTTTAGCAACCTGGCCTAATTTAACGCAGTATGAACGTCAACAATTCAATACTATGCAGACAGAACAATACTGGTCAGGGCTAATTCCTGGAGATAAGCCTAGCTTTACCTTCGTGATTGGAGTCAATATGGACTGCTCTCCTTCTAAAGCTGTGCTGACCCAAGTCACGTTCAGAAATAGCCCGCCTTGTCACTAAAAAAATAGTTATAGGTTATGAGCACTTTCTTTGATTAAAGAATGTTATTGTAGCATTACAAAGTAACGCGTTACTGTAACGCCGTTATTTTTGGCAGTAACTAGTACTCTAACGCATTATTTTTTAAATTCAGTGACTCAGTTACCGTTACTACATGGTGCGTTACTCCGTTATTTTTTTTATATAGTCTCGGCTCCCAGACGTTAGTGAGCGGCGCCAACAGCGAGGCGAACATAGATGAGAACTGTACTTAAGTACAGTACTTGAGTAAATGTACTTAGATACTTCCTGTGTCACATGCGGATACGCGCTGTGGGCGTGTTTGTGTTTACTAACAAGACTATCATGGCGGCGGCGGAGCTCAAGTCGAGTTTCTCCGCCTGGAGATATTCTCACTATTTCACTTTTGTCGAGCACAAAGAAAAGAACGTTTTAGTTAAATGTAAGTTGTGTCTTGGCGGGTCAAAGATCCTATCTACTGCCCAAAACAGCAATTCAAATCTGTTGAAACATCTGCAGAAACAACATGCTGGGACGAAGCTAGTAGCTAAGACTTGATAGATTGTATTATTCTCCAATGCAATAACAGTACTGAAATGAAGGCTATAAGGGCATTAATGGGAGCCCTTTTTTTAAGTAACTAAAAAGTTACTGTTCACAGTAACGCATTACTTTTTGGTGTAAGTAATCAGTAAAGTAACTGAGTTACTTTTGAAATGAAGTAATTAGTAATGGTTACTAGTTACTGGTTTTCAGTAACTAGCACAACACTGTACAATACTAAGTATGATGTGGATGGATAAGATGGAAAGGATGATAGTGTGCATTGCCACTGCTTGAAAGAAAATACTGTATTTTCTGAGAAATTACAGTGAACTACTATAGTTAACTGACCACATTTATTGGTAATGCAAAGGATGAACAATAAACAATATTTCATAATAATTATTAAATACTATAAGATACTATTTTTAAATTCACATAAAATGAACAGCAATCCATTAGAGTATAGGTCATAACATATCCGACCGTCATGTACTGGTGACCACAGTGGATTGACGAGTGTTAATCCATTTTGAGCTTTCTTCACTAAGGTTTTCCCAGTTAGTCCTGGAATTGAGTCTAGTGTCTTCTCACCTTCCTCTCTGACTTCCATCACATTTCAGTCCCTGAACTATGCAGGTACTCATCCAACCTGTGTGTTTGTTCCTTCACTCTGCCATGCAGCATGGGGTCGTCTCACACTCTTCAATATGGGACAGCTGACAACACTCCTGCCTCTCAGCGGATCCACAATGCCTATTTTCACCTCTGAATGAGGTAGAGAGCCAGTGCACCTCTCTCCTGCAGCATCCCCAAGGCTGCTTCACATTGTACTTGCACAGGCAGCATGAGTCACGTGTATCACTCATCGGCTTAAATCACCTTTTCTGAATAGGAGTGGCTTGGGCAGAGAATAAGGGCAAAGGAGAAAGATGCCAGAGATTCTCCTACTTGCCAATTTTGGATGAATAATTTACTCTCCAATTGTCGTCCATGTTCCTAATGAATAAGATAAGATCCCTTGTGTGGTGACCTGTGTAGTACTACACTGTCGGACTCATTTGGAGACAGAACAGGGCAGGGGCCTGTGCAATGGAGCTGTAAGAGACAACACTGAAGAACAGGAGAGTCGCCGGTTCAAGCCTGACTTCAAGTGCTAAGTTAATATCTTTATCTGTAATATTGACAGATTGTAGATAACGGGAGAATGTTTCTGTTCTCTGTTAAATCCTCCATAGGTTTCTCAAGAGCCATTGAGAGGCTTAATGCGGGGGACTCGCCTGCTTGGTAGTGCCGACTCCCGCTAACTCCTAGTTAATTGTGAAAGATGCAAAGAGTTGGGTCTTCAGTGGAGCTGAGGCCGTGGTGACGACAGAAGTCAGACAGCTAGCCACTAGCACGTAGCATGACACAAACTGATGCGAAAGCTATCAAAACCATATGCATACATTTAAACGATAAAAGGTGTAATTTTACAAAAAATTCCCCCAAAAAATGCATTCATACACTGATGGCAGGGCTGCTAATCAAGGTGCGAAGCCGCTCATCATCTAATCTAATGCTCCTTCTCAAACACTCAACCATTTCTAGCCATCAGTAGCAATATGTGGTACTCAAGGACACTTCAACAGGCTGAAGGAGATGGGGATGAAACCACCTATATACTGGTTTGTGGAATTAAAATGGTTGAGTTAAATACAAAAATTACCCCCGGTCATTAGCTATAGTTCCAAAACCATTTTCTGTACCAGGGTGGTAACATGTTTGTATTTGCTGTAGTTGTGTCCCTATAGGGACTCAGCTTAGGAACTGGAGAGTCACCAGTTAATGTCCTCATACAGACCTAGCTTGGCCTGGTACAGTGCTCTTCTACGGTATACAGTATATGTAATAGTTGCCCACTCCCCCTTAATACTAGTATGAGTTAAATTCAGATTTACATTTTGTGTCGAATGACGATAAAAAGAGGATTATAAATCTTCAATTCTTAATTTAAGTTGAGTTTTTTTTACTTCAGCATGAGAGTCTTTAGAGGCTGCCACTTAGTGATATTGTGCCTAAGTACCTTATAGTTTAAACCGGCAATATTTCTCGCATTCTTGTTCGTAATTTAGAAGCCAAATTGCTAATCATTAATGACACTTGCATGCAATGAAATGTGCAAACAAACTTGCCAAAACCATTACCACCCTAACATTCTGTACTGTGTGTATTCTGTATTTCTCAGTACCTAATGTTCTTTGAATCATCAAGCACTTCCACTAAACCCATTAAAGCCTCTAACCTTACCAACACATCAGTCCAACTCATAAACTGGTCATTTTTCTCCATATATCCTCAGCGCTGTGCATCACTTTGAGTGCTGTGGTGCTGCTGGAGTGTTGGAGCAGCCCGTGGGGAAGCAAGGACAGACTGACCTGTTGTTCTCTCCAGCTGCAATCTGCAGTTTGGCTGCTGTTAGCATCGCCAGCTCTCCCCCAGGGACAGTGCTGAGGATTACAACCAGGACACAGAGAGCTACACTCACAGCAGGCACAGTGAGTAAGCAGCCTGCATCACACTGTTATGTGCCAATGAGCTTAGTCACAGACATATGTAAATGCTCACTCACTCGTGGTCTTACTCTCACTGTTGAGCAGGAAAAGAGACACATGTACAAGACGCGTAAAGACTGAAACTGATGCCATAAAGTGAAGGTGTGAGGTTTAAAGAGGCCTTATTGTGCTTTTCTGGGGTTTTCCCTCTCCTGTAGTGTGTTCTATGGTTTTTTGTGCATGTAAATGGGCTGCAAAGACAACAATTCCTGTGTTCCATCCAGAGGGAGTTTTTCTACACATTCCCCCACTTTTGTTCCTTGAATGCTGATGTAAGAGTACATTCGAAGAATAAACCTGCACACACATACACACACACACCAGATTGATTAAACATCTCCATGAAAGACTAAACAAGGACTGTAATTCACTGCCGCTGTGTTTGAGAAGGAGCAGGGAGAGTTCATTTAGCAATGGCAACAAATTGTTTAGCACGTTTGCCAAAAGAGCTGTAACAGCAAAGTTTATGTAGGGAACAGACATAAAAAGTATGGCCTTTTTATTGGAAATAGCTTAAAAATGTATCCTGCGCTACATTTTGTTTACCAGTTCAGGTTGTTTTCTTTTATGTCCCAGCTCAAATGCCACACATAAATATGTATGAGAAAAAGCCTGCGATATCAAATCTTAAGTAAAGCACTGTATGTGGTTAATTCCGAATGTGCATGGTTTGATATTGCACATAAAATCATGTTGCGGTGAAAGAAATGCTGAGGGAAGAGCAGGATCCTGTGATTGATCAATTTACTGTCATTGGGATAACAATTCAGAAGAGAGCCAGAAAATAAAGTAAATAACATAAAAATAAAAAACAACAGGGAAGCCAATTACACTTATTGATAACAGTTCTAGAGCTCATGAAAAGGCCACAAAAACAACTACCACCTATTCAATAAAAAGATTATGCAAATAATGAATTATACATGAACAACAAACTCTGCAATTGTTCAAGGAATAATAAAAATTCAACACTAATAGTGAAATTATTATTATAATTTTTATGCTCCTAAATTTGAGATTGGAGATACCACGTTTTATTGGTCCATTTCCTTATTTTACCCAAAGTGATCATTGTTGATTTCACAATGTTGTATTATTCATTTAGTTAATACTTAACGATTGGGGCTCCATACATCCACATAATGGGCCATAAATGCAATCTTTGTATCCTCAAAAAAAAAAAGAATCCATATGACGGATACCAACAAATGCCAGCTAAATACTGTATGTAACACACACACAGACCTAGCATGGAGCCAGCCATGTGTGTAAGTATTTTACTGAACAGGGCTTTCTATGGAAGCTTGTAAATGAGTCCATTAATTAGACTGCCAGTTTCAATCCATGTCCAGCTTTTTCAATTAGGGTAATTGTAACCCTCACAGGGAAATGGCCTGCTTGCTTGTTAAATTAGACCTTTTCCATATAATTTACTGTTGAACAACCCTCCCTGATTCAAATCATTGGATACATGCTGAAAGTTGCCAATTAATACTATTTATATTTAGAGGTTCACTAGTTTTCCCGACTTCAGCGAATGCGGCACGTGCAGTTGACCGTAACATTGCTGTCTCAGAACATGCATCCAACAATCCGTCAACAGGAAGGAGAACTAAAGCCTGCCTGGAAATGGAAAAAGTGTGTGCAGATCTGCAGCGAGGATATTGAAATGCACTTCCTGCAGCACTTCCTCTGTAGCCCCTAACAGCTCTGAGGAGAGAGGGGAGCCTTTGAAGTGATGCTGGTGGGGGGTGAGCTGTCCTCCCCTATAGTAACACAGGATACATGTGGAATAGCATTTGACACAGAAGTATTCAATGCAAAAGAATGCTGTTTGATGTGAATAAAGCTATTAAAATCCATGTTTGTGTCTGAACACTGTTGATGATAAAGCTATGGAAGGCTAATAGAGATGCTCTTCAAATTAAATTATGCTTATGATCAAGTATTGCACATTTCCTCCCAGTCTAAGTCAGCCTCTCTTTTATTCCAGGTTGTGACTCAGACTGGGGTAGAGGATGGAAAGGATGTGCAACTGCTAAATGTACCACACCATGAGCTGAGCTTGTATTTCAATTTTCACACTGAGAAACAATCTCTTAAAGCCCGATAGGGCCCGCCGGTGGGTGCAAACAAAACAATTTTCACTAAACTGTGTCTCAGGGCTTCTTAACATTTGACAACCTATTAATGTGTCATACCCACTTAACGGGAAGAAACTCAGCTAACTGACGAAATGAACAATTTTACCTAAACAAAACACAAGTCTAACGCCGAGCCTCTGAATGAGCACTAAGCGAAAGGGTGCTAACGCACTTAGCACATAACTCACGGTAGTGATCTTTTATACTTTATGCAATCTGCAAAAATTAGATATCATATGAAACCTGAGATTCCACAGATTCCAATGGTATAAGTATCAACACTGTGCGACCAAAACCCACGGCAGCGAAAGCCAGCAAAGACAACACACAACTTCACTTTACGGGGCCAAAACGGCAAATACATCTTACCTTTGCTGTTTTCTGATCAAAAGTTGTGTTCATTAAAACGCATATCAACGCTGCTGAAGGTTAATACAATGTCTCTGTGTCACTATGAAATGATTACTGATAATCCATCATAACATTTATGTCAATAAACTTAGTTTTCTATAGAGCGTAACCCAGCTTCCGGTTTTGGGCATGCTGGCTGCGCATCACTCTCATTCACCAATGGAAATGTTTAGATGGATTTAGGAACCCCCCCTCGATTCGATTGGCTCTAACGGTTCAAAAGAGGTGTCAATCACCAAAATCGACCGAGGGGGGCCAGAGATGGTGGGTTTTTTTTTTTTTAAACCTCTCTAAAAAGGTCAAATGTCACTTGTTTGCATCCATCTTGATACAGGGTAATTATTATATGTTATAGTTTGGATTCCTAAAGCTTTTAGTCTACTATCCCATCATTGAAGGGTGGTTTTCACTATAAGTAATGTTTTGGACGGACACTATAATTTACATTTTTTTACTATGTTCAATCTGAATTTACTTTTAAAATAAAAAAATCTATATTGATTCTGACTTTTCTACATCCAACTCACAGGCGTATCATTGCTTTGAGAAAAAAGATTATTAATTTACCCCTTTTAGAAGGGAAGTTATAGTCATTTGTTCTGGGAATGTCATTTTCGAGCCTGAGACCTGAAAAACAGGCTCAGGGCTTAAAGTGCACCTATCATGCAATTTGTAGGCATATATTATGGGTCTCAGATATATAAAAATATATAAAAACATGTCTATGATGTATTTTTCTCAAAATACAAACAGATCATGCATTTTAGACATCCCTCATATCCCTCTATTCCAGCCCTGTTTCGAGAAACGCGGATTTTGGGTCCTTAGCTTGAAAAAAAAAAAAGAGGAGGCGGAGCTAATGCCTGATCAGAATTCTACCGGAGATAAAGTTAAATTCTGCTGATAAAACGCCATCATGTTCCAAACCACATCAAGGATTATTTCTGAAACAGTATGGAGCTCAAATGCTTTTTCTCTTGCAGGTTTATCACAAGGTGAGTTCCTTTTTTTATTTCCTGCTTTTTAAACACATGTGCTCTACAGCCGGGGTTCCCAACCCCCGGGCCACGGACCGGTACCGGGCCGCGGAGGTGTTACTGCCGGGCCGCGAAATAGCTGTGAGTTTATCGTAATATTTGCAGAATTATAAATATATAAAAATATTTTATCATAATGTTTTTTTCAAAAAGTGTTTAATTGTCGCACCTATACCAGTCATATTATTTCATCCAGTAGCCTAGTTAATCTTTCACCAGAAAACAGTTGAAAATGGCTTTTATGGTGTTCCGAGGGATTCGGCGGCTCAGCCTAAGGTCTCAGCCTCTTGTGCGCACGAGAAAGTTACCGGTGCGCCAAGTAGGAAGAGGAGCGCACAGGAGACAACCGCTTCATTGCAGACTGTTATGTTTATGTGGGGAAATGGCAGTGCATACATTATTGAGATATATTTCAAACTCGGACCTAATTTTAAGGACATGTCGGCCAGGGGTGTAGAGCTATGTGTGTACACACACACACACACACACACACACACACACACCCTGGCGACCGGACATCTCCTTCATAATGCGCCTTCTCCTCGTTTTCCCAGCATTCACTGGATTATCCGTAAATCATACAAACAAAACCAAAACGTTGATTTATCTGTTTTCCCGTTTTGGTTTAAAAACTGAAAAACGTCGTTTTTTTGGTTTTCTGTTTTTCCGAAAAACACTGGTTCTTTTTTTTAAACGTTGTTAATATGTTTTGGATGCATATTGTTCTAGTATTTGTTCAGGCTGTTACATACAATTAGTCTCAGTTGCTACCTGCTGGTGAGTAAATATTAAAATCAGTTAAAATTGACAACCGGTCCGTGATTTTTTTTTTTTATGTATCTGCCGGTCCTTGGCACAATAAAGGTTGGGAACCCCTGCTCTACAGTACAGGTTGGCTCTGAGTGTTAGCGATGCTTGCTAATGCAAACATTTAAAGAATCATAGCTTACTAAACATATTTAATTCCTGTTTTAAATAGTTGTTCAAAAAGATTTAACCTTGTTAAAAATGTACTTGGATGTAATTAATGTAGTATAAATCTCATTAAGGATAACTTTCTTTATTAGAAACAGGTTTTATTGTTCCCTGTATTGTTCAATTAGTATACCTTCTTGGTATGCCAAACACACTTAAATGGTATTTGATTGATTTCAATGAACACAGTTCATTAGATTGTAGAAAAATATTCATCAAATGGTAAAACATAAACCTAGTTTTTAAAGTTCTAATCAGCATCAATTTTGTCGCAGTAGCTGAAAACAAAGACCTGACAATACATACAAGATGAAGACACATGATCATCTGTTCAACAAAGCCTTCCAACATTAACTCACTCTTCCCCCCCATGCTATGTACACTTCCATTTCTGCCCCGTTTTATGTCTTGTCCTTATATGTTTCTTTGTTAAGCGACCTTGGGTTGATGAAAGGCGCTATATAAATTAAAGTTATTATTATTATTATGAGTATTGCAATACAGCACCAAGAGGATGCAGAGTGTGAGATGTGACTCTACAGTCTCTATTAGTACGCTATGTTAATAACATGTCAGTAATAATTTTAAGCGGCAGATAGCGTGTCCAATTTCACATATTGTCATTCTGTCTTATGACTGTATTTTTTACTTTTAGTGATCATTTATTTTGTCAATCATTGTTAACTTCCTTTATCAGAGTTAATAATTGAACAGTTCTTTCCATAAATTCATCATCTGGCTGTCGGTGGTTCTTGCATTGTTTGTAATGTTTCCCATTTTCCAGTTCTCACTAATGAACTTGGTAATTAACTTGTCGAGTGTCATTTTCATTATTACCAACACGCCTGGTGGCATAATCTGCAGAAATAATAGCCTGATTGTGTTAAACCTTGAGAATCCTTAATGAGGTGCACTTCACAAACAGCAGCCTTGATATCAGACACAGATTGTGACTTTAGATAAATAAGAGAAAGGCAGAGTCCCAACCGGCTCGTGGAGTGTAGTTCTGTGTTGACCAGAACTAAGTGTGAGGTCCCTATCCCCGCCGCTGTTTACAGTCATGTTTAATTCAGGAGAAACATCCTTTATTTATTTGCTGCCTTCTCTCTAAAGTGTCTTCATAGTTTTGCAAAGTTTTCCCAACTGACCTTCATCACATCTTCGCCCGCCTTCATCTCAAACACACACACGCAAGGAAGCACTCGCTCATTTCTCTGCCCTTTCGCTCCTCCCAACATCCTTTCTCTCCTCTTTAAGTTGAGATTGCTGTCTGAAAGCGATGAGGCCTGACCAACACGTCTTGGGAAATCAAAGCGGCTCCACTCCCACTGTACGGATACAAGCCCGCATGAAAACACACGCACAATCACACTTTGTGGAAACTCAGAACCATAGCAGACAATGAGGAGTTACAGTGAGCTGATGTTAGAGATGCACACATATGCCCTCAGTTACAAAGTGAAGTACACATCAGGAGAATCACTGTGTAACAGGGGAAACCGGACAAAATAGGGGGGGGGGGACACACATGAGAAAAAATCCCACATACAAAGTTTTAAAGACACACACACACACACACACACACACACACAGCCTGTAGAAGTGCAGATAAGGTACCCACCCACAACCAGTGATCTGTTGGTTGTGATGTCGCAGCACTTCCAAGAAATGCCTGAAGTGTTTCTTTATTCTCCAGTCAGCAGAGTGTGAGACTTCCTCTGAGAGCAACTTTCTCTGCATACGTCTCTTAAATCCAAGGAACAGGAACTTCTGTATGTGCAGTCATTGAGTAACGGGACACAATTCCACTAAATGAGATTGCATTACAAGCATTGCAAAGCACATATTGGAAGCTGGACTAAACAGAGTCAATCTGAAATATTCTGAATCAAAGGCTCACTGAAAGGTTGGAGATGCTTGAAACCTGCTGCTGGGCTAACTTTGGAAAATGTTCCCAAAATGTATGCATGTGATTTGTTGACACTGAAAGGTCCCTATTGGAGGTTTCTAGTAAACCAACACAAACTGTGTTTGTACTCCTTGTAGTCACAAAATGTAGTTGCATGTATCCTCAAGTTATTATGAATGATAATTTAACTAAGCGCAACGCTGACATAGCTAGAAAAGCGACCTAAAGAAACAGAGAAAAATTCAAAACACTTGGACTTCAAACTGTAAAATATTTATTAAACTAAATGGATTACCAGAGGAAGCAAAAGTGCTGGTCATCAGGAACGTCATGGATTTGGACAGATACCAGTGATCATCATCATACACCGGACTGTGAGGTAACACACACACAAAGCCATGGCGCACACTGACGACACCTGCTCATATACATCTGAAGTCAATAGTGACATAACTCAGAGGATAAAGGATAATGATCAACTGGAACTAAAAACATTCGAGTACACTGATCACAAGCTACATGACTTGGAACATGAAACTATAACATGACAATAACTTTTTCGTCAACAACAACATCTGCTACTACTACACTGATGAACAATACAACCAGAACATCGAATCAAATGGCAAATTATCAATCATCCATTTTAATAGCAGAAGCCTGTATGCAAACTTTAACAACATCAGAGAATATTTACATACATTTACTAATCCATTCAACATAATTGCTATTTCTGAAACATGGATCAACAACGAAAAGGACATAGACTTTGAGCTGGATGGATATGAGCTCAGATACAAAAATAGACCAAATAAGGGAGGAGGAGGAGTTGCCATCTATGTGGATACAACTCTGCACTTTAGTGTGGTGGACAGTATGACAACTGTGGTTGACAACCTATTAGAAAGTATAACAATTGAAATCTACAAGGAAAAAAATAAAAATGTCATAATTAGCTGTATATATAGGACGCCAGGGTCAAGCATTGAAACTTTCACAGACTGGATGGAGGGCATGTTTTCTAAAATAAATAACAAAGCTATTTTCATATGTGGAGATTTCAATATTAACCTGCTTAATCCTAACAAGCACAAAACTACTGATGAATTTATCAATACAATGTATAGTCTGAGCCTATTTCCGAAAATAACTAGACCCAGTAGAGTGACATCCCATTGTGCCACCTTAATAGATAATATTTTAACAATGACATTGAAAACCACACAGTAAGTGGGTTCTTAATCAATGATATCAGTGATCACTTGCCAGTGTTCACAGATAGCAACAGGAAAAATAAGCCAGACAAAGAAAAAGGATACAGACGGGTGCGATCAGAGGAATCCATCAACGCACTGAAAAATGAATTGCTGGAACAGAATTGGGACAAACTTTACCAAGAAAGAGACATTGATACTGCTTATGAAACCTTTCTAAGGATATTTGGGTCATTATATGACAAAAACTGCCCAATTAAAGAATACAGCAGAAAACAAAAATATATTCATTGTCCATGGATCTCAAAGGGATTACAAAATGCCTGCAAAAAGAAAAACACACTATATAGGGACTTCATTAAACAAAGAACTCTAAGTGCAGAGGATAAAATAAAAATATAAAAATAAGTTGACTAATATTATAAGAACAAGCAAGAAAGACTATTATAAGGAATTAATAGATAAAAACAAAAGCAATATTAAAGGAATATGGGATATACTTAACAGTATTGTAAGAAATAAGTCTAAACAAAAAGGATATCCTGAGTATTTTACTGATAACTATAATGAAAAGTATAATGCAAATAATGTAGTTAACAACTTCAATCAATTCTTTGTGAATGTTGGTCCCGATTTGGCGGGAAAAATCCCTGATCCAGGGACAACTGGGGAACATCAAGACGATGTTTTGGAGAGAAATCCCTGCTCAATGTTCATTAAACCAGTTGATGAAAGAGAGATATTAGATATTGTTAAAAAATGTAAAAATAAAAAGTCTACTGATTATAATGACATTGATATGACATTAGTAAAAATGGTCATTGGGGGGATTTCTAAACCATTAACGTACATCTGTAACCTGTCATTCCAAACCGGTACTTGTCCAAACAAAATGAAAATAGCTAAAGTCATACCTGTATACAAAACTGGGAACAAGCATCACTTCACGAACTACAGACCTATCTCGTTACTTCCCCAATTCTCAAAAATACTAGAACAAGTATTTAACAACAGACTGGACGCATTCATAGAAAAGCACAAATTAATCACGGACAGTCAATACGGATTCAGATCAAACAGATCAACATCACTGGCAATTATGGAATCAATTGAGGATATCACAGATGCCCTGAACACAACAAATATGCAGTAGAAGATTTTTATAGATATTAAAAAAGCTTTTGACACTATCAACCATAACATCCTAGTATATAAATTAGAAAGGTATGGTATCAGGGGTATAGTTTTAGACTGGATTAAAAGCTATTTAAGCAATAGACAGCAGTATGTGAAGTTGGGAATGACTGTTCTTCATGTTTGGACATTGCTTGTGGTGTCCCCCAGGGGTCAGTGTTGGGTCCTAAATTGTTTATACTGTACATCAATGACATCTGTAGAGTATCCAATGTACTGAGGCTAGTTTTTTTGCTGATGATACACATATATTCTGTTCGGGGAGAATTTAGAACAGCTAGTGGAGAACATAGAAAATGAAATGCACAAATTAAAAACATGGTTTGACAAAAATAAACTATCATTAAACTTGAGCAAAACAAAATTAATGCTGTTCGGTAAACATAGAACAAAAACACAAATGCAAATAAAAATAGATGGGGTTGAAATTGAAAGAGTCCATGAAATTACATTTCTTGGGGTAATAATAGATGACACAATAAGTTGGAAATTACACATAAAACATGTACAATCAAAGCTGTCAAGAAGCATTTCCATACTAAACAAAGTAAAACAATTTCTAGATCAGAAATCACTTCTCATTCTCTACTGTTCGCTAGTCTTACCATATCTGACTTACTGTGCTGAAATCTGGGGCAATAACTACAAGAGTTCTATACATGCAGTATCTATTCTACAAAAAAAAGCCATACGAATCATTCACAATGCCAAATACCTTGATCACACTAACGAATTATTCCTGCAGTCAAAATTGTTAAAATTCACAGACCTGGTAGAATTCCAAACGGCACAAATCATGTTTAAGGCAAATAATAACGTTTTACCAGGAAACATCCAAAAAGTATTCACTCAACGAGTGGGGGGATATAGTTCAAGGAGACAATTTCAATTCGAAATTCATAGGGTCCGTACAACCAGAAGAACTTTTTGTATCTCAGCCTGTGGAGTGAGACTATGGAACAGTGTGAATGTGGAGCTAAAGCCATGTCCAGACATTAACCCTAACCTGTGGAGTGAGACTATGGAACAGTGTGAATGTGGAGCTAAAGCCATGTCCAGACATTAACCCTAACCTGTGGAGTGAGACTATGGAACAGTGTGAATGTGGAGCTAAAGCCATGTCCAGACATTAACCCTAACCTGTGGAGTGAGACTACGGAACAGTGTGAATGTGGAGCTAAAGCCATGTCCAGACATTAACCCTAACCTGTGGAGTGAGACTATGGAACAGTGTGAATGTGGAGCTAAAGCCATGTGAATGTAGTGAGACTATGGAACAGTGTGAATGTGGAGCTAAAGCCATGTCCAGACATTAACCCTAACCTGTGGAGTGAGACTATGGAACAGTGTGAATGTGGAGTGAGACTATGGAACAGTGTGAATGTGGAGTGAGACTATGGAACAGTGTGAATGTGGAGTGAGACTATGGAACAGTGTGAACGTGGAGCTAAAGCCATATCCAGACATCAACCAGTTCAAGAGGAAATACAGAGAAATTATGTTCTCGAGGTACAGGGATGGGGAAGGTGTTTGACTATGTGTATATGTGTGAGTATGTAGGTGTGTATATGTGTGTGTGCATATATGTATATTAATGTATGTGTGTGTATGTATATGTGTATAAGTATATATGTCAATCAACAGGTAAAGCAGATTAATAATAATAATAGTAACAATAATAATGAATTATAATTATAATTATTGCAGATTACAGATTATAAATAAATCATTTAGGGACAAGGGGGTGAGATTAAATAAATGATACTTCTTCTCACTCCTTTTCGAACACTAGATGTGGGACTGTTTATGTTGCTAATGCTGTTGTTGTTGTTGTTGTTGTTGTAAATGTCATTTTTTGTTTTGATTTCTCTTACATGACTATGCACTGCAACATTTGTTTTGTTTTGTAATTATTTATTTTTACTTGTTCGAAATAAAATGTATCAATCAATCAATCAATCAATCAAAGTTCTAACAAACGTCTTAAATGCATTTCCTCCTTCAAACGACATTTGCATGGACAACTTTTTAATACTGCAAGTTTTAATTCATTCAACACAAACACAACCGAGATGCATTAAAACAAAATGGCTCCATAGTGCTACTAAAGGTCATATAGTCAACTCAAATGCCGTGACACAGGGGGGGCTAAAACAAGAAACATTACTATAATAGTTTGAAACTAATATACTCAGAGTGCCTTGGAGGCCATATAATGATGTGATGATTCCTCTGGTTTGTTAATAGCAACAGACATGTAGCATGTCATACCCGCCTGCAATGAAAACTTGTCGAGTGATAGGTTATGATAGCATATTATTCAGAGATTAGAAAACTTGAAATCTAGAAAGAATCAAAACGCATTATTTCTAAAAATAAATCTATAGAGGATCAAACAGCATGTTTGTATACAGAGGGTCAAATCATTGCTATGGAGGTTCTGGCTGATCAAGCACCGAAGCACCTGAAGGCAGACCACGTTGTCCCTAAATCACTCGACCTGTAACCCAGATATGACACAAACAGAGAGAGCTACCCAGAGGGATACATATAGCAAACGCTCCACTGACCCAGGAAACACACTGTGTGTTGTTGGGAGCTTCAGCTGGAGGGCGAAGCAGCAGAGAGTCAGCAGCTCTGTAACTCTATTAACGCATTCAAACAGCAGCACAGCATCCACGCTGCTTAGTGAGGTGATCACTGAAAGCAAACTGCACCGACACATGCTGTTGATGGGTTCTAAAGATGTAAATAATGTTGTGCTCACCAGAGAAATTGCTGAGATCTTGGACTGCAGCGACATTACTAAGTCTGAGAGGCAAGAAGCAAGAAGAAGAATAAGGAGTGTCTACTGTCAAGTACTGCACCAGAGTTTCAGCTCTAAAATTCTATATCTGATCACAAACACTTGTGCAACTTCAGTAATTTTTCTAGCCTGCAAAAGTTGAGCGTTGGCAGTCACTATGAAGCATGGGTTTACAGACAAAAACCTAGATGTGATATTCAAAATTGCACATATAATCTTTCTTTATGAAAAGTACCATTGTACCATTTCCAAACTGTGTTATTGATCAGACTTGTAGCTAGTATAGCTTGAGATATGATTATACAGTTTGAACAAACTGCTGCATTCATCATGCTACGTCAGGGACAATGTGCAGCTATGCGACATAAAACAAACAAAAAGAAAACAGGTTAAGCAGGATCCCATCGCATAGCTGCAGATTATCCCAGTTAATACAAGGCTACCTACTAAATAAACCAACGACTTGACTTTCAATATTGATTAAAAAGGATTTAATTGATTTAAAAAGTATCGTTTTGCTTCTGCTAACAGAAAATAGTCTATTTCACTGCGTACCAACAACTGGAACTGCGGCGACAGCAGCGTGACGTAAAATGACGGCAGCACTGATCAAGGTTTTCTGTAACTGTTCCAGTCTGTTCACTTTTCTTTTCCATTAACCAGTCTTTAAACACTGCCAGAGCCCATACTGTGTTTCTGTTAGTGTTTACTTCCTGTCTGTCTTCTTCTGCTGTTCCCTTTAGTGTTTACTTCCTGTCTGTCTTTTCATCTCTTTCCTTCTCTTGAGCTCTTTTTCTTTTCTTTTCTGGGGACAGTTTTAATTTACATTAAAAAAAGTATTCCATGGTGTTCTCTGATGGATGAAAACGAATATGTGTTGTGCACAGCTGACGTTAAATTGAACCTACTTCTTGAGCGGATTTATTTCACTGCACATACTGTAGTCCCTTGACCCTCATAGCAACAGTCTGCTCTCCTTAGCAGCAGTCTGTTAATAAATAATACTCAGCCCCCCGGCCATCAGCTCACAGACACCTCTTCTTCTTCTCCACCCGCTGACGACACCTTGTCCTTCACAACCAACCAGGTGAGGAGGGAGCTGCAGAAGTGTAAGGCGAGGAAAGCGGCGGGTCCAGATGGCATCAGCTCGAGGCTCCTCAAATTCTGTGCGGATCAGCTGTGTGGGATTGTGGAGCTTCTATTCAACCTGAGCCTGAAGCAAGGGAGGGTACCACAACTGTGGAAAACGTCCTGTGTGGTACCTGTGCCAAAGACCCCTCACCCCAAGGACTTCAACAGCTACCGGCCGGTGGCGCTGACATCACAGCTTATGAAGACCCTGGAGAGGCTGGTCCTTGGACACCTCCGGCCCCTTGTGGGACCATCAATGGACCCGCTGCAGTTCGCCTACCAGCCTGCCATCGGGGTGGATGACGCCGTCATCTACCTGCTGCAGAGGTCCCTCTCCCACCTGGAGAAGCCTGGGGGGGGGGGGCACTGTGAGGATCATGTTCTTTGATTTCTCCAGTGCCTTCAACACCATCCAGCCCCCGCTCCTGGGGGACAAGCTGCAGCTCTCGGGGGTGGATCACCACCTCACCTCCTGGATCCTGGACTACCTCACCAACCGCCCACAGTACGTGAGGACCAGGGAGTGTCAATCAGACACCATCATCAGCAGTACGGGGGCCCCCCAGGGGACGGTGCTGGCACTGTTTCTCTTCACCCTCTACACTGCAGACTTCACCCACAACACTGCAACCTGTCACCTGCAGAAGTTCTCTGACGACTCCGCCATCGTTGGCCTCATCTCCAACGAGGACGACAGGGAGTACAGGGAGCTGACGCAGAACTTCACCTTCTGGTGCCAGAGGAACCACCTCCAGCTCAACGCAGCGAAGACCAAGGAACTGGTGGTGGATTTCAGACAGTGCCAACACTCCCCCCCGACACCAGTGAACATCCAGGGAGCGGACATTGAGATTGTGAAATCTTACAAATACCTGGGCGTTCATCTGAACAATAAACTGGACTGGACTGATAATTCTGCTGCTCTGTACAAGAAGGGACAGAGCAGACTCTTTCTGCTGAGGAGACTGAGGTCTTTCGGGGTGCAGGGGGCACTCCTTCAGACTTTTTACGACTCTGTTGTGGCATCAGCCATTTTCTATGGTGTGGCCTGCTGGGGCAGCAGCATCTCGGCTGCTGACAGCAAGAGACTGAACAGACTGGTAAGGAAGGCCAGCTCTGTCCTGGGGAGTCCTCTGGACACTGTGGAGGTGGTGGGAGACAGGAGAATGGCTGCCAAGCTGTCCTCCCTGCTGGACAATGTGTCCCACCCCCTCCAGGACACCCTGTTCTCACTATGCAGCTCCTTCAGCGACAGGCTGCTGCACCCCAGCTGTCTCACGGAGAGATACCGCAGGTCCTTCCTTCCTGCAGCGGTCAGACATACAACCAGCACAGCCCCTAGTAGACCCCCCCTCCTCCCCCACACACACACCGCAACACAGACTATATCACCCCTTGCTGCTAAATACCAATCAACTATGTGCAATATGTGCTATATGTGCAATATATGCCGTTAATAACTGTGTCATTTATACCTGGCTGCTAAATCCTTAGAACCTTTACAAGGTGTGTTTTTTAATTTATTTATTTTTTGCATTTTGTATTTTGTAAGTTGTGTAACTTGCTGCTGTTAAATACCATCAAACTATGTGCAATATGTGCTATATGTGCAATATATACATGATATACATATGCCATTAATAACTGTGTAATATATACCTGGCTGCTAAATCCTAAGAACTGTTACAGGATTTGTATTTTGAAGTATTTTTTTTTCCTTTTATTTTTTTATTATATTTTTATTATATCATAACTTAGTACTTTTTTTTAACATATGTAACATTAAGCTGTCTGTGGCTCTTTCCTGCTGTAACGATGCAAATTTCCCGTCTGTGGGACTAATAAAGGTATTCTGATTCTGATTCTGATTCTGAAAACACACTTTTGGAATGTCTAATTGGACCAATCAGAGATGAATATTCAACTAAGCCGTGTAATACACAGAATTAATTAAACTAACCTTTGTACAATTATGAAGTCTATAATGAATGCTTAGTTTTCACTAAAGATCTCGGTCAGAGTCAGGTGTGGGATAAATAATAATACAACTTCAGGGGATTGGCTGAACCAAAACCTTTTTACTTCTAAATATGGGGGGGGGGGGTCTCAGTCACCTTCACACTGTAACACACTCCACACACTGTGTATCTCCAACACATCACACTGCTGACTTATCATACTGACGACTCTATTAGGGTGTAGAGCTGAGAGACAGCCTGTCTGTTGTACAAGCAAACAAACACACAAACACACACACACATAGAAACACACACACACATGCACACACACACACACACACACACAGAGAAACACACACACACACGCACACACACACACACACACACACACACACACACACACACACACACACACACACTACCGAGACGCAGTAGCAGGCTCTTATAATATGGATGACACTTCAATCTGAATACAAGCTAATGAAAGCACCTCCCTGGCACTGAGGACATTATTGACATATAATCCCAGCCCCTGGGAGAGGGAAGCCATCATTCTCCATCCACAAGCCAATCTAAATGGCCTGAAATGTTAATATGACATTTTAAGGAATTGGATTTATGGCGTATCAGCAGAAATTCAGCCGATTGACGGATAAGAGGCGCGTGGTGCAGAAAGGAGCCGGTGCCGGTATTTGTCCCCGTGGCACTGCATTCCAACATCGATTTTCCTGCAGGATTATTATTCCAGTTTCTTCAGCGACTCCAGGCGGGATGCTGCTGGAGTTTACCTTCCCCTTAGCAAGATCATTCTAATTCAAAACCCTTTCCAAATGAGTTATTGACTTGGAGAGATTTCTCTTGTGCCGTTCACAGTCAAAGGCCTTCACTTACAATATATACCCCTAGCAAATCACGTACAATGTGTTGGAGCGCTAGCCAATAGCAGCACAAATGTTACATAGTGATGTAGTCCAATGAAGGCGTTTCAGGAAGGGGGGTGTTTCGGAGAGAACACAGCCTTTGCAGACCATTTACATGCACAAAAACCTGTATAACACACTACAGGAAAGGGGAAACCCTCAAAAGCATAAAAGGGTCCCTTTAATAAAACCACACTGAATATGGTTAAGATCATTTAAATGCACTTTAAGACGTCTGAATTTGGAGAGGCCACTCTGAATCAGGCGAAACAAAGCATTAAGGAAATGTAATCCATGACCCTGAAGTGCTCAGAGTCATCATGGCAACAGGATGCAGGTCTAAGGACGCCATGCATCAAGTGTAGGACAAACCACAAGGATAGAACAGTCAGAGCAGAGGACACAGTGAGAAGTCCTGGTTCATATTACAGTCAGAGTGATACCGGGAAGGGATCTGGTCACTCCTGTTCTCAGAGTGTTCCAGTACAGCAGGAACAGAGCGTCTCTGAGAGTCTGCACCGTGAGTCACCTCCAGCTCATCCAGTCAGCATCTAAGACTCAGCTAATTACATCCCAAAACATGCCCTCTTTGGCAGGACCAAGAGCAGGCAGAGACGTTCTGTTTCAATCCGAGGGAAGGATGCAGAGAAGCGGCTTTTAGAATAATCATTTCACATGGCACATTAACCATCTCCACGCGCGGCAGTATCATGAGGCGGAGAGGAACACGGCCCTCTGTCTCTCAGCCGGAGAGACAGAGCATCTAAAGCCAGCCGTATCAGAAAAACACACACTGTGCACGGGGCTTAACGCCTCGCCACCACTCACCAGCTCTCTTTGTTCCCTGAAAATGTGAAATGATATATATATCTTATCCATGTAACTGATTTTGCCAGCCGGAGATAGTTTCAAATTTCTATAAACTAGCTGTGAGTGAAATATGAATATTTTAAGCAGCTTAGCACTGATTTAAATATATTTACCAGCAGTGTGTTGGCTGTGGGCCAAGACACGGTGTAATGCTCACAAAGCCACCACTGCTAAACTCAATTTAAGAAAGCTGATAATTCAGACTGGCAGCGCTAAGGCAAATAAAGAAAAATATTTCATTTTCTGTTGCTTTGTAAAAATAGCAAGGGGTATAATGCAGATATGAGTAGGCATAGAGAGAGAGAAAGGCAGAGAGAACACAACGACCAGACCAGTGCGAGTCACTTCCTATTCTATAGCGTGTCTTCCTATTGGGGACATTTTCAAAAACACAGACAGTATGGGCAATGGCTTTAGACTTGTCCTTGTTGTTAGCAGACATGAACAAGCCTGGTTTCACTTAGAAACTGACGATATACTATCGAGTATGTAAAGTTTTGAGTATCATGTACTTTTGTTCAGATTTTACCAAGAAAAAGGACTAGAAGACTGTATATCCAACCATCCACATGTTAAAACCATAGACTGTATATATTAAAACGTAGTGTTCAAAATGGGTACATGTTAAAACGTAGTGTTCAAAACTCCTTTGAAATAAATGTGTGTTCACCTCCAAACTTACTCTTGTGCAACGTTTGAACATCTACATTTTCATGACAGCTACGCAAATTCCATATGCTAATGAAGGCCATGTGATGTAATCTAATAAAACCCAACTGATCATTGAAGACCAGGTGATATGGTTTACATTTCCTAGTAAAAACTCAAACTGGATTTTCCAAATTACTACTGTATTTTAAAGGGTAAGCAAAGGGTCTTATTGCCCTGTCTGGGCTCTTTTCTCATTCATTGTTTTTCTTTTCTTTACTGAGGATAGTTCGGCCATCATGATTCAAAGTTTAATACTCTCCGCAAATATAATATTTAATATTCCAAAAGTATTTTACTGTTTTTCCTGATGGAGGAAAACCATGGTGTGTGTTTGGCCACAGCTGATATTAAAATGAAGTGACTTCTTCCTGTGGAATGATATGATTCACATTATCCAGAGCGCTGAATGTCCAACTTGACCAATCAGAATCGAGTATTCAACCAAGCTGCGTAATAATCATAGCTAACGGATTAACAGTCCCAAAATGATCTTTGCAACCAAATACACTTCAAATGATAACACACTCACATCACATTGAATAACACTTGTTTATGTGTTGTGGACTGCAAACCTTATTACCTTACATTTGTGTTGTTGGGGAATGACTTTACCAACTGTTTCTACTTCTACAGTATTCTAAATACACTAAAACGTGACATCTGTTTATTACAATATAAAACTAGAGGTTTATACCAGCGTAACACCCTTATGATCAGTGACAGGAAAGCAGCAGATGTTGGTATCTTCATCATACCCATCACATATGGCTGGCAGGGAACAGGCACAGGGAACCTCAACATTATAAAACTGTACATCTGTTTAAATAAGGCCAATAAAGCTGCACCTCTTAGTAGGGAATCATCATAAACGGAAAGAACAAGTGAAGGGGAAGTGCTGCAATGCTACAGTATAACGTGTGCTCTGCTACCAAGGGCATAAAAAGAGTCAGTGACACATCATATGCTTGAGTTACCCTCAATGAAGGATGATACGATGAGTGTTGCCATTCTGCGAAAACGCTGAACTTCTTTCCGTCTCAGCAAACATGCCTACTGGCTGAAAACAGGTTCTCAAGGACTGTATTAAGAAAATACACTCCCACTGTCTTTATCTCAAAGGCATTGACATTTAGGTCATTTCTACCAACCATGTGTGCCACTCAGTAAACAGTGCCTAGAGATGTCTGTAATGTTGGTCCAAGATCAATGTAAATATCTTAGCAACTCTTCTTTATTCATTGATCCAACACTTGGCTACAACGCAGGTTCCACAGCTCTCAGTCAAACTCAGAACTTTTATTACATTAGAATAGATTCAACTTTAATGTCATTGCACAGAGTACAAGTACTAAGACGAAGAAATGCAGTTAGCATCTATCCAGAAGTGCAAAAGAAGCAGTAGAGTGCAGTGTAATGAATAGTTTAATATAAGAAAAGACATAGGACAGATGTAACAAAGTTGAAGTTTGGTGACCTTATGACCTTCACAGCAATTGCATTCAGTATTTTATCTAATGTTAAGATAGTAGTGGAAAAGCAAGACTTTCTGTTTTAAATGAGGCCTGAAGAACTACGAAGATTAGGGTGTCAGAGTTTGACCCGCAACCGACCCCCAAGCCTAGACTCTGGGCTCTTCTCGTGCTTCATTTGCTGCCTCAGGTGAATAAAGTTGCATCGTGGTTCCAAATGCCTTCAGCAATCTCTTCTGAACCTAATCATTAACTATAAAACCGTATTGACTGGCTGCCAGTGTCTGCCCAAATCCACCTCAAGACCCCGGTACTGGCTCACCATGCTGTGAGGGATCTGGTCCTTCCTTCATCCAGGACATGGTTAAACCATCCAGGACACTCCAACAGGTCAACTTCCTTCAGCTTGCTACATCCTCACTGCGTTTTGAACTCATGTAGCCCTCAACAAAAACACACCTGTTTGCTATCCTGTCTCCAAAATGGTGGAATGAGCTCCCCATTGATATCAGGACAGCAGAAAGTCTTCATGTTTCTTGGCAAACTGAAAACCCACCTGTATCGCCTGTACCTTGGCCATTACAATTAGAGGAGGAAAGGAAGAATTTTGCATGTTTGCATAAGCACTTCAGGTTTGACTTCTTTAAAGAGAACATACCTGCACTCACACAATCACTAAAGGTAGTTGCAATGGGTCAAGAAACACAAGCAGTCTGACAATCAGAGGGCTTGGAAACAAAAAATGGATGAGCAAAACGAAGGCCAAAGCTGTCCTCAAACATTTTCTTTCTTCAGATGGAATTCAGATTGATGCTGTTGGGGCTGGAGCTGGGTTTACAGCCGGTTTATCACCCTGCCATCCCTGCATGATGACATCCAAAGATGTTAGATACATTATTTGGCATCAGATAAGAGATGTCCTCGTCCCAATGTCATGAAGCAGTCTCTGCCCGTGCCCAACACTGCCTGCTGTTAATCGAGTTCAAGAGAAATGAATACATGTTTTACAATCAAATGCAGTAATACTTTGGAGTGAAAGACCTGTCTTGCAAAGCACTTACTGGTGGAAGAAGTGCTGATGGCAGGGCACATAACATAAATGTACACCGCAGAGAGAACACAAAGGAACTTGAAGAGCGGCACTGAATTTCAGGATAAATATATAAAAGACCTATGCTCAGCATTATTGGTTTTGTATAGGTGCAAATTCTCTCGTATACTGAAAAGTGAGAGCAGATTTAGTCTGATCTCTATATCTGTTATTATACAATTAGACAGGGTTGCAAGAAAGTGTACTCTAAGATAATTATTTTCAGGTTAAGTCTGAGCTTTGAAGCTGAGAAAAAATTAAATAGGAATGTTCCCCATTAATCTGCAACAGCAAAAGGAGTTATTTCTTAAAAATATCAAAGCTAGGAGAATATATTCTGCTTCTGTCCAATTTATTCTGGTTGTATTGAATGTTTCATTAAAAAGGCCTTGGATTACAACAATGGCGCGTTGGTCTTACACTGATAGCTCTAGCAACAGATAGCTTTTCCCACATTTTCAGAAAATGCAGGAAATTAATTTCCTTGTTTAAAGGTATCTTCTTATTAAAAATATATTCTCCTTAAGATGGCTCCATCCAATCAGATGACTTCCTCTGATTGAGGTCAAATGTAGTTCAACCTGCATGCGTCTAATTGAAATGATAGTGTTCTGCTAGCTCCAGATAACCTTAACTTCCAACACTTCTTCTAATTCAGCTTGCTCATTCAAGTAGGGAAAACGTACAACAGAGCTGGTAAACTAATTGGCAGGAAATCTGCCTTTTAAACATGAGGATAGTACGACTGCTGCAGCGAGTGAGTGCTGAATGAGTGTGACGATTTGGCAAAGCACCGCAGCAGATTGAATACGAATGGAGATTGTGAGATGGTGAACACAGACCAATGGTTGTTTCTATTGTGACAGCTCACATTTGTGCTGATTTCTCACACATAGTTTAGAATATGAGGAAGTAAGGGTGGAGATGTTATTTTGCTAGCTTGGCTTAAAGATTACAGAGCATGTTAAAAAAAGCACACCTATACATTTGAATCTAATTGCTTATCCTACGGTGGCCCTGCAGGTCAAAATACAGCAATTTCACAAAATATTTTTATGAAATAATACAACATTGCTCAGAACAAAGTGACGCAGTGTCGCTAAACACAAAGACATTTAGAAAATGTAAACATTTCACATTACACAAAAGCACAAGAGAAAAACAATAGACTTCCTCTGTTAAACTCCCATCATGCATAGAGCTGACTAATGAGTGGTTGAGAAGTCGACTTTGCTGTATTATGATTCAAAATGAAAATGTTAACCTTGACTCAACATTAAGCCCCCTTTTCAACCTTAAGATACTTCTTTGGACATTCTGCCACCAACTCCATATTACAACTGATATTTGAATGGACCCGAGCCAGTGGAGGAACAAACCACTCTGCACTTTTATTAAGACTGCCATTTAGTGACTTTAAGATGCAATTGACCTCTTTTTGTGTGTATGAATGGTATGTTGTACTGTGTATGGTGAGTGTTATTCTATCTTATTCCCCAGTGCCAAAGACACATTTTCATTGTGTGTAACTGTAATGACAAATAAAGTATTCAGAACCTGAATCTAAAGGAGCAGACAAATTATTTTTAACACATCTTGAACATGTCCAGTATGTACCTGGTAAGCCCTTTGAACATCCCAGTGCTCATGACTCCCAGACTTGTTCTCACACCACTCGCAGCCAGATACTGTGCAGTTACTCATCTCTTAGGTAAAGTCAGAGCACACAGATGCACAATTAACCCTTAGATGCATAAGTGGGTCTTTTTTGACCCGGTGAGGTGATTTTCTTAGAGTATGTTTGTAATTACATTTAGTTATCATTTCATATTCCAGCTATTCCTCAAAAAACATGTTTTGGATATCATGCCATTCAAATTTTAAATGTACATTTTTAAAAATCGTAGTTTTTGTATTACTACCCCAAGCTTCCATAAGTGGGTCAAAAATAACCCGCATGCATTTTCTATGGAATTTCGTTTTTTTTTCTAAATGTAAAAAAAATGTCTAAAATTATAAATAGTGAAAACTTAAATATAAAATATTTCTAGTGTGAACCAAAATATAATACTAAATATTATACAAGTGATTTTTCTTAACCAAAATGACAAAAATGGCATAAAAACACATATTATTCTAATACGGGTCCTTTTTGACCCACTTATGGAAGAGTGTAGGGTCCAGTCACTCATGCATCTAAGGGTTAAAACAAATTATGAACAAAAATTACACATTGCATTTTGGAACGTGAAAGAGCTGAGTTAACTGCTAAGCAATTTCTGTAACTTTTTTTTCTCTCTGAAAGGTTGGTTTATTTTGACCTTCAGGGCCACCATACCACAAAGAAAATCAAATAACAATCCTAGCTTCCAGGGGTCTTGTCATCATGGTGGGAGGGGTACCATTACCATACAGCTTGAACACAGGCTAACTGTGGCTCATCAGGCACCCCAAGCAAGAGCAGGGTGGAGGTTTGAAGTGTCCATAAGTTTATTTTAGACTATGTTTGAAATTATTTATGCATGTTGGATTCAGGTTCACTTTGGACTTTTTATTGTAGTCCTTCACATTAACTCTAGCCACATCTCCAAAACCACCAAATCACCACATACACTGTATGGTTCAATACACCAGCCTTAATGTGAGTGATTACGCTGAATATAAAACTATTTTCATCATACTAAAGTGTAGTCTGAATTTGATGACCATGATGACAAAAAAGAGAACGGAAGGCTGCATTACTTTATAAATTTGTATTTTGGACGGAAAGCAGGAAGAAAAACAGAATATGGATCCACAGATGGCTGAAGATGGAGACAGTATGGTCTGTTATGAGCTCCGTTTTATTTTTATCACAGCACAGTCTCAGTCCAGACTACAGTTAGCTACCACATTTTCCTGGTGCAAAATCAGATCTGGAAATCATCCAGCAAGCTGTTTGATCGATCAAAAAATGTATCAGGTGCCACCAAATCATATCGTGAAACATAATTATTAAATTATTCAACAATCAATTTATGGTTAAAATGTGTTTTATTCCATAGAGTGTGTGGTCAGCATGCATCAGATATATGATCAGCTGATGGATAAACTCATGTTCATCAATATAGCACCATTAAACAAACAAGATATTCAGCTGTTATGTATATTCTCATATTGTACATTCTCTCAGTCAGGCTGTTCCGGTCTCTATGCTAAGCTAGGCTAACAGTCCTGTCTCCAGCTCGTGTGTCTCTGTCTTGTCTTCTACTTGTCAGTACATACATTCTCATTGAAATGTCTAAAACAAAGCAAATAACAACATTTCCCTAAACGTTGAACTGATTCTCAATGTATCTTCTGCATTGTGTGTTTTTTCTCCGCTGGGTTCTGTTTAATACCCCGGAGCATTTTTATCCTGGTCCCTGCTGAATCTTTAACATGCTGCTTGGATTCATATTATAAATATGCTTAACCACAGAGTCTTTTCTGCCAAATACTGTATATGAATTATACATTCCCTTTGATGTAAGCCGCTGTGACTGGACTGCAATTCCTAATCCATAACCTGCTCCATTTTTCAAATCTAAACCTTATTTTCTTTATTCTTTTTCTTCCATCATGAGTATTGATTATGTTCAAGATTTAATGTTTTACTTTACCAGCGAGTGTGATGTGGCTGCAGTTGACTGGAAACACTGAAATATACACCCAGAGGGGGAACCGCTCCAACAGCTGTATCCAAAAAACAATTTGAACTCTCACACACACACACACCCTCACGCTACAGAGAATCTGAATGCTTACATCTCTTTTCCTTTTTACCACTGCCTAAAAAAGTGTATAAACAGGAGGAGACACAGGGAGGAGATATTGCAGTGTTTCAGCTCCCATGTGGCCATACATGTAGGAAGTGTGACCAAACAGGCAGTAAACATAATCCAGCAAGTGTGGCAGTTCAAATATTAAACATGGAACTTATAATTGCCTCTCTCTTGCTGCAGATTGTTCTCCCTGTGCTTTCACTGTCTACTCACTTACAGTAGCTTCAAAGAAAAATAATTAATGCATTTTAAACAAAATGGTTGAAAAAAAAGAAAACCCAGTTATAAAATGTGCTGCATTACATGTTGAGTTTGTGTAAAATATGCAATATGCATTTAAATGTTCTCAGTTACTGCAGAGTCTATGCACAGAGGACTGCCCATAGACAGTCTGTACCACTGCTACTGACATGTCTCATATACATAACAATCAAATGATCATGGTTGTGTTGGTTCAATTTGCTGTAAAGAGTGGGCTGTTTCTATGGATCCATGTGATGATGTGGCATCATTCTGTATTATACATTATCAACTATCTGCAGCACTGGCATTAGCATCTGTGGTAATGATGGCAAACTCAACGCAGTGGTTTTATAGTTTTTACTATCTCAAATTCAACTATTAGCCTAATATACATCAAGTCTCTCGAGAAAAACGTCAGTCTTCAGGCATTAAAATCAGGTGCAAAACACGCCTATCCATCAACTGACCTCCAAGCCCAAAATGTCAGCCTTACAACATAAAGGACACCCTACTTCCTGCACTAAACAACATTGTGAAGTGCAGAAATGAGAACTGACTGGCAGTTAGACCATACGGGTTGTTTAGGAAAGTAGTGACAGAATGTATAAGAAGGCAATTTTTCGTTAGGAGTGAAGTATGGATTTGACTCTGTTCAAGGCTGATTTGTTTCTCTCTTTTACTTTCCCATGTAAAGAACAACACCACCAATTAGCCGGTAGTTTCTAGCTTCCCCACGGCCCTGAAACGCCTTCATTGGACTCAGTAACATAATGATACAATGAAAAAACCTAAACATTGCCTATCAGGTACAATGTGTTGGAGAAGGGATGCACTGAAAAATGTGAAACATTGACTTTAGTTAAATGTATTATGTCAACACATTTCACATAACTTTATATAATATTAAGTTTGAACCCAATATTGTTTTTATTCAAATTTGATATTTCAACCTAATACAGTTATGTGAAATCGGTTGATATAATACATTTAATCACCGTCAACGTTTCACATTTTTCAGTGCATCCCTTCTCAAACACATTGTATCTGATAGGCTAAGGTGCGGGACATCTCTAAGTGGTTGACCAATCACAACAGAGCCGGCCAGCTAACCAATCAGAGCAGACTGGGCCCTGGTTTCAGACAGAGGGTGTAAAGAGGTGCTGCAGCACAGGCAGTATGAGAAAAATAAAGAGCTTTTTGAACATTAAAGCATGGAGACATGTCCCAGTAGAGACACTACATACTGATATACACCTGAAAATGAGAATAATATGTCCTCTTCAAATAAAGCTTTAAAGTTATTGGTAACATCACTAAATGAGGTTGAAATTATGCATTTATTAGGGACTATATTTAGTTGTGGATTAATACACATTTTTGTCACCTAAACAGTGACATCTCCTACAGTAGCAGTCTCTTCACAAAACGCCTTCAGCTACATTGATAAAGCAAATAAGGAAATTAGCTTGTTCCCTGAAGGATGCTGTGATTATCACCTCCCATTTCATACCTAATGCTCTCCATTGCACAATGATCCGCTTAGCCACCCATTGTGTCCACGCAGCGCAGATTTCCCTGCAAATCCCCTTCTTTACTATTCATCTGTGAGGGGGGGTAGAGCCGGGATGATAATATCAACTTTTCCGTTCAGTTATTGACAGAGAGTTCTTTTCTAAAGAGGGTTTTTCTGCCTTCGACCTGCAACATTTAGTCCATCCTCCCCATTAGATGCTGACCTTCACACTAATGCCGACCCGCGGGGAACACACCTGATAAAAACCTTCACTGCCGAGATCACAGAGACATATAAAGTTATGCATTTATAGATATACAAACAAAATTGCTTCGATTAGATGTGAGGAAACTCGTGGAATAACCATGACTCCCTGGCAATGATGTTGAATCAAATCAATGACTTTCCGTACCGTCTGTTGGTTCCTTGACCTCAACTTTTTTGATAATGATACTTTTCTAAAGTGCATGTGCTGCCCAGATGCCGCTCATGCAGCATGTGTGAGAAATATATTCTGACCCTGAATGTGGCTTCTCCTTCACATGAGTTATCCAATTTCCTGACCTCACCTGTCTGCAACACATCCTCAGAAACAGAGCCGGCTGCAGTCAGAGTTACAGAGCGGCAGGTCGTCTGTATCCAGCTTTATCTTCAATGGAGATTAGGTTATGTGCTCTCTATCATCAGAGGTTTTTAGCATATATATGAGCCTCTTTCTCTCAAACTGCGGAACAATAACACCATATGAGCTCTTCCCCTGCTTTAATGTCCTTAATGCCAGCACAACTGTTTAAAATACAATCGTCACCATATACAGTGTATCTGCTGTGAAGGTCTTTCACAATTAGAGTCTATAAAATCGTTTTTTATCACAGGATCTGGTCAGATTGATTGAAAACAACAGCTTTGGCATTCTTCCTCTGAGCTGTTTTTCTTCTGCTTGAATTTCTAAATGGAAATCCAATTTAGCCATCCATCACTCTTGCACTATAATTCTTCAAACGGCTGAACGAGTTCAACCATTTGCAGGCTCTGACAGTATTTTGAAGAGTGGCTAAATGGTGAAAAGACACCCGGATGTTAATGTTGAGATTATTGCTATATTACAAGCTTCTTTTTAGGCCGTTTCTCAGAGTCAAAGCTGCTCCAGAAGCAGAGGAAATCCCATTTGGGAAGTTACAATTAAATTGGCAGAGATAAAGCAGCTTTGTCAGTGGAAGTGGACGTGCAGTAAACGTGTAACTGTAACATGTAGCTAATATTGTGAGGGCCATGCTGTTTCCTGATTATAGCATTCAATACCATCCATCATTTATTTGCATTTTTAAACATCTTTGAGTGTTAAAATGGGGGTGTGGAGTTTGAAAAACATTGGCATTTACCAAGGCTGGAAGGGACAAGTGTAAGTCACAATTGAGTTGCATGATGGGAAATGTAGATTCAGGGTTTTGCAGCTTGACTCATACAAGTATCAAAAGATCTGCCTCTGTAGCTCAGATTTCAAGCATGTGTGGTTTAATTTGTCTCTCAAACGTTACCCCTCATTTGTTAAAGTGCAATACTAAACTGGAGTGCACTTTCAATATTCTGATTTATTTATATTCTGATCCGTGTTTCTGATTGCAGTTCAATCCAAACAGTTTCCTCCTGCTGAATGTTTTCACAATTCAAACAGAAATCACCTCAGATCTGAAAAGATCTGAGTTGTGTGCTATTAGCTGAGGAAATGCTACTGAAGAGAGGAAATGTCTGACAGAAAGATTAAGGATGTAACTGTTCAGCACCGTCCTTCTGGTGTGTTGAAACGCAGGCCTATTTAACAGAGTAACGGTAAAGGCCTGATGAAGTAATAGGATACAGCGTCCCTCCACACACTGTCCCCTCTACATATGGACACAATGACTGATCTGGAGTCAGTCTCCATGATGTGGAGAGACTGCTGACGCCCTGCAGGATCACAGGATTCACCTTTCTATCATCTCCACTCTGATTTAGATCCTACAGCTCCATGAGCAGAAAAATCAATGTGCACCTCATTAATCTGCATTCATGAATTAAAGAAATGTGTATTTAATTACTGAGGATATTCCTCTAGATACTGTAGGATGAGCGCTGTTTCTTCCAATCCATAAAAAACTAGTCGGAAGAATCAACCTAACTGTCAATGTTAATACATCAGCATGCTGTTTAAAGAAGTATCTTTTTATTTTGTGATTGCAGTGAGGGTTTGTGATTACGGTTCAATTACATGACTTTTTAGGATAAATGAAATCTAACAATAATGTTGTTATTCTCTTCTTTCTGCTGTTCTGTTCAGGGTGATCTGCAGGCTTTCACCTCTGACTGCTGCCCCCAGCTTCACAAATGTTGACAATATTATTCAAACCCACATACCTTCATTTGTGTATGAAATGAAAACGCATCTAGATGTTTCTCTTTGATAAAATGACGCAGCTATTAAAGTGTGGAGCTGGTGGGGAATGCTTCCTGTAAGCGTCATATTGTTACAATGTGTTGGAGCAAACACATTGTAAACATTGTATTTACATATTATAAGATATATTTTTCCTATTTTATAGCAGCAAATAAAGGTGGGAATTATGGTTTAAAGGGTCATGTAAAAAGTTCCATTATAGCATACTTCTGACAATACAATATCTTTTTTTATAAAAGTAAATCTACTGAAAAAAGAACATTAAAAGTGTCTCTTCTTACATTCTTATGGACACACCACTTCAACATTTAGATTAGCTATCCTATATGAATAATTGAATAACTGCACATACACACACCTACAATACACTAACACACACCCATGTTAGGTCACAAGCAGCTGACACTACACACACATGGTTCTGTGTGGGGAGCATTGATATTTGGAACTTTCCAAACAGCAACAAGTTACCGGTCACTTTAGTATCATCCTTCAATGGATTCCACTCACTGGCAGCTTTTCACAACACATGTGTGTACTAACTCTTTGGACTCTTGCGCTATTGCTCCTTAAATGCATTGTTACAGAGCAAATAAAGAGTCAGAAGTGCAAGTGTCCCATACGTGAGGACATGGAGGAAGAGTCTCCAACAGGTCGGGGGAGATCAACAAGCTTCATGGGAATAAAAACACAAACTTTTACAGAGGAGGAAAAAAAAGCATCTCACCAAATCTCAAGACGTGTGGCATCCCATGAGAAAATCCCACAGAGTGCAGCAGCAGCAGCAGCAGCCTGACGGAGCTCCGGACCCTCGCAGTGAGGATGAGCAGGGAGGTGGTCTTCATGGTGCTGCTGAGTCGCGCGGGAGCTTTATTCCCTGAATCCGTATATTCCCCAGAAGTGTTTTCTCTCTAACGTGAAGCAGGGCGGCTGGGCACCACCGGCGGGCAGAGTAACGCTCTCCCTAACATCCATTCAGCAGAAAAACAGCACTGCGTGTCCAGCTCACTGCGCCAAGGAGAAGCAGCCCTCCGACTCAGCTGATGGGGATGGAGGAGGGGGTGGCGGCGGAGGTGGCTGGGCGTCCATGTTAGGCAGGGCAGAGCTTGAAGAAATCCATCTACTGAAAGACAGAGATTGGAGAGGGGGTGAGATCCAGCGCGAGAGTGTGTGAGAGCGGAGCGGCGGTGTGTGTGAGCTCCTCCTGCTGCACTGCCGCACACACTCCTCTGACGTCGCACCGGTGGGGGAGCGCACAGGGGGGACCGGGCATGTTCCTGCTGCTGACCACAATATCACCAGCCGAAAACCAGCTCATGCACTATCCCCCGCTCCCTTTCCCCTCTTTTCCCAATGTCGTGCACTGATTTTCCCCTTCGTTCCGGTCCAATGGCCGTTACTGTCCGCCCGTGCACGGACGTGTACGAGCCGATCTATGAATGTGAAAACATCGCCTGTTTGATCGGAGTCACTCAGGCTTGGACTCATGTGAAGCCGAGCTGTCGGGGAACACTCAGCATGATGAATAGCCTCAGCCCGCTCTGTTTCACTCTTCTGTCTGCTCAATTATTACTTTTTTTTTATTTCATACTTTTTCCTGCAAGTCCCCCTGTACAGCCTGTTAGATCAGAGATAGCCCCGAACATTTTAATTCAATTTATCGTGATCGCATATCCGCTCCTTTCTATGACTGTTGAATTACGCACTGTGAAAGGCGCAGAAATGTTACTGTCGTGGTCAACTTGTTCCTCTAGGCTATTCTGTGGCCTCCGAGCTGTTATTCAAACAAATCTTTAAATTCCATAACCATTTTATAACCATATGGGTTAGTTTTGCTGTAGGCCTATATTCAGAAGCACGTTTTATTTCCAAGGTCGCCACATGTGCATGCGTGAGTTTCTGGTCAAATTCTGGTTGTTTAATCTGATGCAACATTTCTAAATATTATATATTCCTTGATTAAACTTCCACATTTAGACTGGATAGAGAGTATGCATTTGTAGAGGTCACGCTGATTTAAAACAAGGAGCAAATAAAAAGATTGACAAGCTCACGCTGCACTAAATTAAATAAACAGAGTTTTTAGAAAACATTGAGACATGTCTTCCTGAAATATGGTCAGTTCTGTTATTGATATTTAAGAGAGTCTCTAAATAAATAAACGGCTATGCCACAGCTGATGGAATCTGCTTTAAACCAGTCTCAGCTTTGAAGGGTTTTCAGCACCACGGACAGAGACTCTATTTAAATCAGTGTGTGTGTGTGTGTGTGTGTGTGTGTGTGTGTGTGTGTGTGTGTGTGTGTGTGTGTGTGTGTGTGTGTGTGTGTGTGTGTGTGTGTGTGTGTGTGTGTGTGTGTGTGTGTGTGTGTGTGTGTGTGTGTGTGTGTGTGTGTGTGTGTGTGTGTGTGTGTTGTGTGTGTGTGTTGTGTGTGTGTGTGTGTGTGTTGTGTGGTGGTGTGTGTGTGTGTGTGTGTGTGGTGTGTGTGTGGTGTGTGTGTGTGTGTGTGTGTGTGTGTGTGTGTGTGTGCTTCTAATGTTCCAGCAGCACAGACAGCGGCTCCGCGGCCCCTTATGTTCCCATTTATTTCTGACAGCTCCCCCCGCTCGTTTGCCTCATTAATTAGCAGCGGGGCATTGTGTTTGGACCCAATCCATGTAATGATACAGTTAATGCCTAAAGGTTAAATATTCTCACTATTCCGCTTGCCTCCACATTAACCAGTCATTTCTTATGGGCAACACCCAAATAAGTACCCAGGCTGACTGCCTAACATTTTAAGGAAATAGGCCTATGTTAATTCAAGAATGATAATTATAATTATTAGTTGCACTTGGAACAGCATGCAGAAGAACTTGTGGAAGTTAATTTCTCCGTCTGTTAATATATTTTTAGCAGCTCATTTTGGAGGTAGTCAGTTGGATTCCTGAGCCAGAGCCAATATGTGACTGATGGAAGAATGGAAAAACGTGTCTGAGATTTGATTGTTTCCCGCGTGCAATCCGCACAGTGTTTATAAGCTCACAGAGGTCATTATAAGAGGGAGAAGCTGGTAAATAAGAGGACAAAGCCGCAGGTCTGCGGGGTGAGCAGGTGAGAACAATATAGGCGCCGGTCTGATTTCTTTTTACAGATAGAAAAACAGCAGAATAAATGCCCTTCAGTAGCTATGTAAGAAAGGGGTTTAAACCAGGCTGGGGTGATTCCTTCCACCCAGCAACGCGGCGCGATTATAAAGTTGATTTAAAGCTAATGGGCTCATCAGCTGTGGGATTTAAATGCGCGACTCGTCTCCGCGAGCTCCCCATCCAGCCCCGTTATCTGCGGATCATTCATAAAGGGGGGTTGACTGAAGGCATTTAACAATCCTCATAACCCCCCAGCAGCGAAGCCTTGAGCCCGGGGAGGAGGAGAGGAGGCAGAAGGAGGAACCCGAAAAGGTGCCAAGCGTCTCCAAATAGAGGGCGGCCAAAGACGCGGGAGGTCACACATCTCCAAGCCTATTAAACCACTCGTCGGAGGCTATTTCTCACACATGTTTATGTTATTTTCCTCTGGTTAAAGTCGGATTTGCTTCTATGAACTCGCGGATAAACTTCACACCTGGCTGTGAGGTGCGTAACGGTGTTTTCTGCGCGCTGTGTACACATCTCAGCTTTTCCAAATAACAGTTCCTGAGAACAACACACACATAAGGCAGAAACAGCATGTTAAGATATGTGAAGTTTGAAAGGAATGGACTTACCCGAGGTAGAGCTGGAGCACGGAGAGTCACCGGAGCAGCACAAGAAGTTGGTTTGTTTCTATGGAGGAGCCGCGCCGCTTCCCCCGCTTCTGCATCTGCTGCTGCGCTCCGGCCGTAGGGGAGACACGCCTCCTGTCGGACGGCAGGACGCACTGCTTAAAGCACACCGGACAGGGGACTCACCGGCACCGAGGCTGCAGATTCGCCCGGCCGAGGACACTGGTTGTCAGGTCGGACTGAAGCTCATCACACTGCTTTACCCGCAGATTGTTCCTCCCCTGTTGCATTGCATTGCAGACCTTACAGTTTTAAAACAGAGGTGGTAGTTGGGAGTAAAAGTGTGGTGCTGTCCATTAATGGGTGAGTCTCACATAGATGTCAGCAATCTGAATAAATGGCCATGTGTTTGTTCAAAATAACTAAATGATATAATATCTAACGTATTCAGCCGTCACTCCCCTATAATATAGAATTGTAGACATAATGTTAGCAGGATGCAGTTTAATGTGCATTTATGAGAAGTCCAATGGATGTTACTGCAGGTTTGCAAATTAAATCCCTCTGTATGGATCTCAGGGGAGTAACATGCATCTATTTAAATTCTTTAGGCAGACTGGGTTACTGTTCAGGATGGAGTTTCATTTGCATTTGTGAAAAGCTATATAAAGTTTTCAAACACAGTTTATGAAGTGTGATTAAAAAAGTGTTGAGTGTGGATGCTGAATATACTAAATATTTTTGTCAGAAGCAAAAAAAGCAAACAGTTATCAGTATGGTTTGCAGTTTTAGAGTCTAGCAGGTTTTAATAAGTAATAAAGATGCAACATAACCAACTGCCAGGGGTTTGGTAATTTACCTAAGTTAACTACACTCATCAAATCATAAACAAAGGACCAGTAAACATAGATATATTGTCTTAAAGGACAACTCGTGTTTAACTTTAAACACCTTTACACGGTTACATGCAGAACATTTTAAAGAGTCTAAAGCAAATTGCAAAATAATGCTAATTGAATACATGATCATTGACAGCTATCTGAATGTTGCAGTTTACAGATGATAAGAGACATTCACAGGCAGCAGAGAGTAAACCCAGTGGAACGGTGTTGCTTATACAAATGTATTTTAAATTATCTTTATCTGCAGTCACCCATTCATTCTTCTGAGTCTGAGCTATTGTACACAGGACGCAACTCAGTATGCATTTGTTACAGAACCTTTCAATAAGTTAATTCAATGCCACATGTTTAGTAGACAATACATTTTTTGTCAAAGCATTAGAAAAGCGACAGAGCATGCAAGCTTTATGTCAGTGCTAAACACTGTAAGCAGAGGCAAGGTATTTGGTGGTAACTTATATAAATGAACACACATTATTGTATCATAATGTACACTATACATCACATTTCTGAGGGCTACGTTGATAAGAAACCTTGCCAAGTTGATAGCAGCACAACTTTCAAAAAACATAACTTGTGTTTAGCAAATGTATCAATACATGTTTGTATAAACTGCTGCTGGTCAAAGCTGAGATCATTAACGGATACTTAGCTTCAATGCTGATGGACAGAGATGTCTTTTAAAATATAAACTTTATTATTACATTTAATAAAGAGTAGGAAACTCAGGAAATGGTTGCTGCAAAATAAAATGTTTATTTATGAAACAACAGGACGTTTTCAGTTACCATTATCTTTATTACAAAATATGTTTGAAATATACATTTAAAATCTAATGTTACAAATTCTATGCATTTTAAAAAGAAGACCAAAACTAAATGGGCTGAGGCCATAAAATGGGGTGGCAGGCTACTTTAAGTGAAACCAGGGTGCTACCATACACTCACCAGATGTAGTCAACAAAGCAAAGCAAAAGGTATAAGCAAGACTGAATAAAGCAAACCAATAAGCAAAATTAAACCGCAAATCAAAAGCTAAAAGCTAACCAAAACAGAAGCGAAAAGCTGAACAAAACAGAAGCTAAAAGCTGAACAAAACAGAAGCGAAAAGCTGAACAAAACAGAAGCTAAAAGCTGAACAAAACAGAAGCGAAAAGCTAACCCAAACAGAAGTGAAAAGCTAACCCAAACAGAAGCTAAAAGCTATCCAAAACAGAAGCTAAAAGCTAACCCAAACAGAAGCTAAAAGCTGAACAAAACAGAAGCTAAAAGCTAACCAAAACAGAAGCTAAAACCTAACCAAAACAGATGCTAAAAGCTATCCAAAACAGAAGCTAAAAGCTGAACGAAACAGAAGCTAAAAGCTAACCAAAACAGAAGCTAAAAGCTAACCAAAACAGAAGCTAAAAGCTGAACAAAACAGAAGCTAAAAGCTAACCAAAACAGAAGCTAAAAGCTAACCAAAACAGAAGCTAAAAGCTAACCAAAGCAGAAGCTAAAAGCTAACCCAAACAGAAGCTAAAAGCTAACCAAAACAGAAGCTAAAAGCTGAACAAAACAGAAGCTCAAGGCTGAACAAAACATTAGCTAAAAGCTAACCAAAAACGATGCTAAAAGCTATCCAAAACAGAAGCTAAAAGCTGAACAAAACAGAAGCTAAAAGCTAACCAAAACAGAAGCTAAAAGCTGAACAAAACAGAAGCTAAAAGCTAACCAAAACAGAAGCTAAAAGCTAACCAAAACAGAAGCTAAAAGCTGAACAAAACAGAAGCTAAAAGCTAACCAAAACAGAAGCTAAAAGCTGAACAAAACAGAAGCTAAAAGCTAACCAAAACAGAAGCTAAAAGCTGAACAAAACAGAAGCTAAAAGCTAACCAAAACAGAAGCTAAAAGCTGAACAAAACGGAAGCTAAAAGCTAACCAAAACAGAAGATGAAAGCTTCCCAAAACAGAAGCTAATAGCTAAACAAAATTACTCCAAGCAAAACAGATACGCTAAACCGCAGCAGGTGAACCTCACAGGTATAAGGCTTTACCTATAGTGGTTGGGGGAGGAGTCAGGCAGGGCCGGTTTTTGGCATAGGTGACATAGGCGGTTGCCAGCCTGTCTTCCTCCAAAAAACGACCAAATAGGTCGATTGTTCAGCAGTTTATTACGACCTATAGTCACGTTTTAAAGTGTAGCACCTCTAGTGGTCGTGTAAGAAACAACAATTTGCGGCATATGCTCCCGTTGATTGCAATCGCTCCGGAGGGTTGTATATTCACTAATAACCCTCTCTGGAAAATCCTTAATTGTGGAATAGTTTGGCCATTAAAATGCTTTTTGATTTGATTTCTAGCGAGAAGTGTATATTGTACTTTTAGAATCCACATCCAGTGGATGTGTAGGATCTATAGTTTGATAGATATTACGAAGATGATTTGAGGTCTCGCCAGGAGAACGTGTATATACTACGTCTTTCCGCAGCGTCCATGTAAAGTTGGCGTCAACCCTCACGGGGTGAAAACAGTATTTCCGGTCTCGAAGTTTTCATAATAAAACCGGAAGTATTCCCCTCACTGTCAAATTATTACACAGTGATACCTGCATTACTCATCCACTAAAAAACATCAGTTTATCCTTGTTAATTACACACTATTGATTGGTTTAATTTGTTTACAATGAGAAACAAATAGTTTTTTCGGAGTTTAGGATGGCCGAAGACACTACACTACCCATAATCCTCAGATATCATTTGGGACTACAACATCCGCTTTGCTTGACAAACCCCCGTGATTAGTCCTCAAGCTCTGTGATTGGATGCGCCAAGGTTACGCCGAGCTCTTTGAAATGGAATTAATCCACGGCAGACTATCCAAAACTGGACTCGAACGGGTCTAGCTCACTCCACAACATTTATTTATCTATTCTATATTTCTATCATTGACCTTCTACTTTCCCCCTATTTTGTATGTAGGCTACTCTTAATATTTAAAATGTTTCATCAAATATAACATTCAACAACAAAATTAAATAACGTGCTGGTGGTTCGGGTTAAAAAACTGTCAAGTTTACAGTGGTAACACGATAAATTATACTTTCCAGTATAATTTCCAGTTTAGTTTATGACGGATTTATTTTGTTATCCACACATATATTGTCCTGATATTTATAACACCAAACATGACCCAGTGGTCTAGTTAATAAAACATAATAATATCAAACATAATATTACTATTAACTTTATTGTGAAATTTAAACAGAACGGTAAAGAAAAATACAGTTTCAGTCTCTCGATTTGAAGCTTATGCATTGGACCATGAACCTGTATAGACCTGTAACAGTCAACTGGTGAGGAGTTGGAAAGGTAGTTTCTGAAGATGTTACAAATAACACACAGCATACAATGCCATCATAACTTTGTATTATTAGTGTAGGACACTTATGTATGTATAACATCTGAAGATGTGTAGTTTTATTCATGTTTTCACATAATTTTACAGGATATTGCTATACTATTTCTCCCATCACCCAAACCCCCTGACTATTCTCTCAACTCAGTATTTACATTCTTTAATGCAAAGAAAATCAGTAATATCTTTAAAAACTACAAGTCCTTTTCTATCAGCTGTGCACCGTTATGGTGTAAATACAGCCTATCTACCAATTGGATAAAATATAAAAGTCAGCCGAATTAGTGTTGATACTTCAAGGAGACGTATTGTGTGAAGAGAAATTGAAGATGTTGTTTAATTGCTGATATTTTTATGATCCACGTCACGTATTCAGTTTCGGCGGCATTTCTTCCAGTTTGTCCAGAAGTCTTCTAATCAGGGCTCTATAAATAGACTACGGCAGATGTGTCGTATTTAATGCAGCCGAACCGTGTATTACAATGCCGTTATGTGATGACTTCCGAAGAGAAAAGCAAGCACACTCGGAATAAAGTATTATTATTTTTTTTTTTTTTTAATGTTTTCGGATTTCACATCTCATAAACAGCATATCCCAATGTGCATTGCGGCTAAAACATCCAATCACCGACCTTCAACGATAGCTGAGGATTATGGGTAGTTCGATGTTTTACCTCTGAAAAAATAAATGTGTCTCTCAGAATCGAAAGGGAAAAACCTATGGGAAAAACACAAAAGCAGTGTAAAGGATAAACTGATGTTATTAGTGGATGAGTACTGCAGATATAGCTTTAAAATCATTTGACAGTGAGGGGGAATACGGTTTTATTATGAAAACTTCGAGACCGGAAATACTGTTTTCACCCCGTGAGGGTTGACGCTAACTTTACATGGACGCTGCCGTTACACGTTCTCCTGGCGAGACCTCAAATCATCTTCATAATATCTATCAAACTATAGATCCTACACATCCACTGGACGTGGATTCTGAAAGTACAATATACACTTCTCGCTAGAAATCTAATCAAAAAACATTTTAATGGCCAAACTATCCTATAATTTAGGATTTTCCAGAGAGGGTTATCAGTGAATATACGACCCTCCGGAGCGTTTGCAGTCAACGGGAGCACTAGAGGTCGAAAACTTTAAAACGTGATTATAGGTCGTAATAAGCGCTTGAACAATCGACCTATTTGGTCGTATGAGTTGGAGGACTTGTTGGCGGTCGCCTAGGGCACCAGATCTGGGGGGGCAAAAAGTTAAAAAAAAAAAGTGGACTTTTTGCGCTCATCCTAAATTTTGGCCTTGATGTAACAACATTCATAATTAAGGGCGCTGTAAAATCTCGCCTATATGTCAGCAAATTGCTCAGAACCTGGAGTCAGGCCTGGAGCTGCATTCAAGAGCACTGCACTCTTTTAGGGAACATTACCAACTACACATATACATACTGCATGTTGGACTTATTAACATGGAGCTTTTATTTGATTTGAAAGCACAAGACTCAACTCTTCAATTTTTCAGTCTTTAATGAGAATGTTTTTTTCAGTTCACTGTTGTACGGTGGCCGACAGGTGCAAATGCGCTACAACGGCCCAAAACACTTCCATTAGGGGAAACACACTACAACATCAGATATGATGCAAAGATAAAACATGAAAATGAGTCAAATAATAAAGTTGGCCAACTGTCTGTTGGCAGAGTTAGTCTGTTTCATAATTGTGTTTCTCAGTATATTTTTAAATGATTAGGTTAGCTACGTTAGCTAGCTTGCTTCCAGCAGATCTGCAATAATATCAAAAGGAATGTTTTGGCACAATTGTGTTTTTTTATTTGCCTTGTTTTTTAAAGTGCAGCACGTTTCTCCTAATTCATTTTTTTTGGGTCATGGTAAAGCATTTGCACCTGTCAGCCACCGACAGGACACTAAATAAACAGCATAAAAGCCTGATGTCAATGCAGGAAAAAGTCTAACATTGGAGCATGATGCAAGATAAAGTTTGTCACAACATGTAACAAATAAATAAAGAACTCTGTCTGTGTACTAAGACGTGTTTTCTGTTTCAATTTGTGTTCAGAGAAGCAGGGGACACTATCTTGACATCACGTGAGATAATTACATTACATTACATGTTACTTGTTAGACGCTTTTATCCAAAGCGACTTACATACTCAATACTGTGGGCAATCCCCACAGGAGCAATTAGGCGTGAAGTGTCTCAGGGACACAACGACATGCTGACTGCAGAGGGGATAATGTCTTTCAATTCGGCAAAATCTGCATTCATCTTGATTTGTGTAGAAACAAGTAAAATGCTTGGCCAAGTCACTCAGATTCACCTGAATAATTACTCAAATAAGAATTATTTGAAAATGAAAACTCCTGTCAGTTTGTGTCAGTATATCGGGCCAATCAGATGGCAGCATCAGGAATGAGGGGAACAAAGGGAGGCCATCAGACACAAGTTACTGCCACAAGATACACAATTTAGTGTTGAAGGAGCACATCCCTGCAGTAATGGAGGCCTGATCTGAAGCCACAGTCTGGAGCTGTAATGAAAGGGAGCTTTGATCCCCCCCCCACACACCACCAGCACCACCCACCGCCCCCCCCAGTGTGCAGCATGAAAAGTTGAATTGTGGGGCTACAAATAAATAGTCAATGACAGCTCTGTGATTCAACAACCTCTACTATTCTCACCCACGAGACATAAAGGGGGCTGGAATCCCTGCATATGAGATCAATAAAATTCACCAAGTGCTACCGAGGTGTCCTTGAGCAAGGCACCGTTCCCTACACTGCTCCCCGGGCGCCGTACATAATGGCAGCCCACTGCTCCTAACACTAGGTTGGGTCAAATGCAGAGAAACCGTTTCGTCACATAGTACCTGTACTACGTAATGACAATAAGTTGAATCTTCAATCTTCAATCTTATGCCATGATGCACAAAAACCTTAAATAACCCTAAAATCCCTCAATCTCTCAATTTGTAACATTCCAAACTGATTTGGGGACTGAATTACAAAACATTAACAGACTACAAAACATCAAGAAACCACATGTAAATGAAACTGAATTAATGCTTTATGCAGGTGTTGTGTTATCTATGGCTTTGAGAACAAAATACATGTGCCTGTGAATGAGACATTGACACATCCTGCATTCTGTGTGTCCTGTACTCTTCAATCTCTTTGATTATAGCCCAGCTACTCTTCCCTATCCAGTCATGCTGCAATAAAGTGCATGTTACTTCCTGTATGTGTAACTGTTAATGTAAATGGGTTTTAAACAGCTGCGACAGGGAGAGCGATCAGCAGGTCATGATGTAAAAGTTTTCACACAGAAACCTACCAGTGCTCCTCAGGATCTGCGACACTGCAGATGATATAAAGGAAGTTAAGGAGCCGTCTGAAAAGCTTATTCAAATGTATACATGAAGACATAAAGAAAATACTTCATAAACTCAAAATGATCCCACATTGTCCTGGTGATGAATACAGGAAAAGTGATGAAAGAAAAGGATACAATATACATTTACTATCAAAACACTGTACATATAAATATTGTACTTTTAACTTTACATGTATGTTATGGCTTCACTGTAGTTACTAGTTACTTGAGGATTTCTGCATAAAACATTTCAAATGTGTTTCCGTGTCTTTGTAAACCATGTTTTCTTTTCATGTATAAACTATGCTGATACAGCTGAAGGAAAAATTGATAGAAAAAAATAGCAGGCAAAAGTATCAATATGATTAAATAAAATACAACTTAAAAATATGATATTTTGTTTTAAATTACACTTGCCAACAGTTTATTTAGCCAATTGTTGGATAAATAAATACAGATTACAATAAATGAAACGTATGTACTAGAATTTGAGATGTTTAAATTCTAGTATTGTTTATTTCTACTCTTTAATTTCTACTTATGTGCAATGCCTTGTTTTGTTTTGTTCTTATCTTATATAACATCCATATCTTTAAGATTTTAGTAACTTACAACATTTGTATTAATTTATTAAATGTATTTGTTGATGTGAGTAACCATTCCAATGCAGGACGTTTACTTGTAACAGAGGTTAGAGTGTGGTATTAGTACTCTGACTCAGTTAAAGGATCTGAATACTACCAAGTACCACCACCAAGACTTCTGTACTTTTACATTTCACATTCAATTTCTATTTTACATTGTGCTATTGATTGTTTGTGTGTCCGTTGATAGGAAGATGGATGCTTATTGGTCAGCAGAGTTAGACTGCAGTGATTTCGGGTCACACAGGAGAGAGATAAAGACAGAGGATCTTTATGATTGTGACTCATTCTCTTTACAGTTTATCTTTGCTCCGTGTCTCAGTGTGTTGGGGGTGTGTTTGTGTGTGTGTGTGTGTGTGTGTGTGTGTGTGTGTGTGTGTGTGTGTGTGTGTGTGTGTGTGTGTGTGTGTGTGTGTGTGTGTGTGTGTGACAGAGAGGAGCTCTGATCAGCCGCGTCACTGCTTCAGTCACCAATGCACTTCTCTCAGGCTGACACCCTGATATGTAAAAATCATCAAGTGTCAGACTTAAAAGGGTCATTTTTAATATATTCAGCCGCACACAGAATTGGTCCATCGCCCTGTCAAAGTGCTTTTATAATTGCTTTAAATGTCTCACAGCTGGAAGTTCTATAGAGTCGAGTCGTTCTGTTTCAGCCTTTCATTCTGCCACAGACTAGTTTAGAGTGATTTACTGTTTCAGAAAACAAATCAAGAACCTAATGAAGTAAGCAGTCCAAATGGAGCTGGGATCTTCAGTCTTTATTCACTGAAGGACCTCCCCTTCACTTTTTTTCAAAGACATTCTAGAAGAAATATAGGGCTTTGAGTTTAACTAGATAGAGGTGAGATGAATCCAAAGCAGAGGAGAACCTGATCAAAACCAGGCTCAGTACTGGTCCACTAGAACGGAGTCAGATTTGTTACAAATAAATACAGAATTGCAATAAAAGTTTTAAATAAATGTAGATGTTGGATGATACCTGATACTGTAAATTGTAAATGTCCCCGCTGTGGGACTTATATAGGATTTCTGATCCTGACTCTAAATCCCCAAGGATTCAATAAAAAGGTATTACTCTTTGTTCAAATATTTTTTTTATTATATAAAAATATATATTTGTATCTTACAGAGTCACAGTTTGATTGATGCATTGTCATTTTTTCATTTACACAAATTTATAGGAGAATACGTTATTGTCTGCCTGAAAAACAGTACATCTTCGACTAATAGCAAAAACAGTACACTTTTACAGTTAGTATACATTTAAGACTGTATAAATTAATATATACATTCAAGGCTCGCCATCCAAACGGTCGTGAAGTATCTGAGTCTGATCTTATTTTGTCCGGGGAATCACTGCACTTATTTTGAAGCTGCGTCATCGAACACACAACTCACACGGAGATACTGATGGAAACACAGAGCAGCTCCACCTCTTTCTGAGTGAGCTACTTCAAAAAGGTCAGATCAATTCAACAGTAACATATACAGTGCTGATGGTCAGTTCAACATTTAATATATAAACACATCTTTGGGGAACTGTCAGGTAAAGAGCTATCCATCATCAGTGTGTTTGTTGTAGGTACATTTGGAGAAGTAATACAGATCTTGTAGCTGGTGTATACATTTGGGGAATAACAGATTATATGTTACTGGATTATGTAAGCAGGATAAAAAAAAAAGTAACTGCCCCTTCCCTTTCACTAACATTTAAAAAATGTGTTATCAGATCCTTTTACATGTTCTTAATATGGGGATTACTAGCAGGATAACAATGTTACAATACATTTTATAATAAAGATCAATATATTATAGGTTGACACACTGAGTTTTCATTTAGGCCACTTTCATTTTTCTAAATGTTAAATATATATTTTTTAAAAGCAATAGTTGTACAACAGATTTATTAAACCACAATACTTGCTTTTATTTAAATATTAAGCTAAAACAGCATTTGTACTACTAACTATACTATTCTGTAGGCCTAGGACACTTTTTTCAAACAAAATATCTTGGTCACTGATTACAATTCTTTTCATGTATCTAATAATTGTAAGAAAATAAATGTTTTAATGAACCCTCCAAAACTGCTTTAATGGAATGCATGCTGTTTTACTACACTTCTCTGTTGCCTATTAGTTAAACATCACAGTCTCCTTCAAATGGTGACATTTATGAATGTTGCAGCAAAAGTTAGAACTACTTCCTGTCCTGTTTCTATGTTTATTTGAAATAAAGAGTGAATTTCTGTTGTGTCCCACACAATAAAGTAAACATCACTCTGCCCTTGGAGTCGGGCCTGTTCCGACATCTAACAGGAAACTCCTGATGACTCTTACGTCTCCACTGGCGGCGACACCGTACCGTCCCCAACGTCAATGAGGAAACAAATACTCAGTGACCATACAAATCAGCTCCAGCGCCGAGGTAAACAACCGGGCCTTTCCTCTCTGAGGGCTTTCTCAATGTCACCGCAAATTCACTGCCCAGTCATCTGTTCAGAGCCTCGCAGATACTTTTGATATTTTGATAGTTTGTGGGTTTTCTGTAATGCAGATTGAGGGGTGTCAGTTGTGTGTGGATATAGAATAAGACTCATGTCCCCTATTGAGTACAGGGTATGTTACATCCCACAATACCCAAGTGTTTGAATAGATTAAGCGCCACAATGATGAATTTGCTGTTTGACGGCCTTAACGTTCCTAATTAAAGGATCATTTTAAAGTTATTATAAAAAGAAAATGGAAATTGGACATTGAAATGAAAAAAGAACTGTGACGATTCTGTTTACTTTTGGTTTTGTTTTGTGCTTTGTTTGTGTTTTCTTCTGTCTCCCCCTCCCTTCTCTGTTTTCCTCTGCAGGGCTGGTGTGTGACAGGGAGTTGGCCGGCTCCTCCCAGCAGCAGACGAGGCACACCTGTTTCCACTCACCTCTTCACCTGTTGATATAAAAGCCCGGTCCTCTTGCCACTTCCCTGCCAGATAATTCCTTTGTGTTCGACCCTCCGGTGTGTCTCGCTGCTCTCCTCGTCCCTGTGATCTCTTCACCTGGATTTTTGCCTCCTGTCCCTGACGTCTCCGTGCCAGCCAGCTTCCTGTCTCCACTGCCGTTTTCTTTGCCTCTGCTTAAAGTAAACTTTTTGTTTTTGACCATCTCTCTCTAAGTCTTTTGCTTTGGGGTCCAATATCTCTAGGCCGTAACAGAATTATCTGGCCAAAGAATGGACCCCGCAGAGACTGAGAGAATTAAGCAGGCTCTTTCCTCACAGGGACCTCGTGTGGGGCAGCACGAACAAGCTCTGCAAGGAATCATGGATTCCCTCCGAAACCTTACTGCCGGTGTAACTCAGCTCAGCGGCCGCTTGGACCAGTCTTTCACCCAGCTCAACGTTCTGACGGCTCCAGCTCCTGCCCCACCGCCTCCAGCTCCAGATATTCCAGTCATTCATCCCGGCCAACCCCGTGAACCATTCATCCCCACCCCTGTGAGGTATTCAGGTGATTCAGGGACATGCAGTCAGTTTCTTCACCAGTGCTCCCTAGTTTTTTATCAGCAGCCTTTAACTTACTCCTCTGACAGAACTAGGATAGCTTTCGTTATGAGTTTGTTATCTGGTAAGGCGTCTGCGTGGGCGGTGGCCATAGCCAAGAGTAATCCAGCTATCTATAACTCCTTTCCTGTGTTTGAGACCGAGATGCTTAAGTTTTTGACCACCCGCTTCAGGGTAAGGAGGCCGGTAATCGGCTCCTTTCTTTACGTCAGGGTTCAGAGTCAGTCTCCACATACTCCATTGATTTCCGCATTCTTGCAGCAGAGAGCGGGTGGGGCGAGACGGCTCTACAGATAGTTTTTTCCCGTGGATTAAACGAGTAGTTAAAGGACGAGCTCGCTGCTCGAGATGAGACTTCGTCCCTTGAGGAATTAATTTCTTTGGCCATTCGCTTAGATAATCGCCTCCGTGAGAGGCGTAGGGAGAGAACAGGCAGGCAGAGATTCCCTCTCCCCTTTTCCCAACCCAAGTCACCACGTCCGCCTGGACAGTCTGCACCTCCTAACCCACGCCTAGAGCCTTTCCCCTACCGGGACCCACTTCCATCAGCCTCCTCATCCCTAAGCCCAGAGGAGCCTATGCAGCTGGGGAGAATGACGCTCTCACCTGCCGAACGTGAACGCCGCTTCCTCCAGAGGCTCTGCATATACTGTGGCCAGGCTGGCCACATTCGAGCCAACTGTTCCGCTCGGCCAAAAGAGCAGGCTCATCAGCCAGGGGAGAGGCGCTGGTGAGCCATACTTCTGTCTCCCCTTCCCACGCTAATCGCCTCCAGTTAAAGGGTACTGTTTCTAGTTCACAAGTTTCCCTTCCTCTCCAAGTCTTAGTAGATTCAGGGGCTGACGAAAATGTTATTGACTCTGATGTTGTTTTCCAGTCAAATCTTCCCTCAGAACCCCTTCCCGAGCCCAAGGACATTTTTTCTCTTGATGGTAGGCTTCTAGCCCGTGTAACTCACCGTACTGCCCCAGTGTCACTGTTACTCTCAGGTAATCATCATGAGACCATTTCCCTTTATCTCATTCCCTCACCCCTTTCTCCGCTTGTGTTAGGTCTACCCTGGCTTAAACTCCACAACCCACACATAGACTGGGCCACCTTATCCATCGTCAATTGGAGTTTGTTCTGCCACTCTCACTGTTTACACTCTGCCATACCCACCACTGTTACTTCCAAACCTGTTCCCCCTAAACCTGATGACCTCACGTCAGTTCCCTCTGAGTATCATGACCTCCAGGAGGTTTTCAGCAAGGATCGTGCCCTGTCTCTACCACCTCACCGACCTTATGACTGTGACATTGAATTGCTCCCCGGTGCGCCCTTGCCTTCGAGCAGACTATATAATATCTCCAGGCCTGAAAGGGAGGCCATGGAGACTTATATCACTGACTCTGTTGCTACTGGTCTCATTCGCCCTTCTCGCTCTCCATTGGGGGCGGGGTTTTTTTTTGTTGACAAGAAGGATAAGACTCTACGCCCCTGTATTGATTTCAGGGGCTTGAATGACATCACAGTGAAGAATACATATCCTCTCCCGCTCATAGACTCAGCTTTTGGTTTCCTCCATCAAGCCACCATCTTCTCAAAGTTGGACCTCCGAAATGCCTACCACCTAGTAAGGATAAAGGAGGGACACGAGTGGAGGACTGCGTTTAAGACTCCCCTGGGACATTTTGAGTATCTTGTTATGCCTTTTGGGTTAACTAACGCCCCTGCTGTGTTTCAGGCACTCATTAACGATGTCCTTCATGATATGCTAAACAGATTTGTCTTTGTGTATCTTGATGATATCCTCATTTTCTCTCGTGACCCCCAAGAACATGTCCAACACATGAGGTTGGTGCTGAAGAGACTGCTGGAGAACAGACTGTATGTGTAGGCTGAGAAGTGTGCATTTCATGTTTCCTCGGTTTCATTCCTGGGTTTTGTGGTGGAGAAGGGGCAGGTCAAAGCCGACCCTGCCAAAGTCATGGCAGTGGCAGAATGGCCCACTCCTACAACGAGAAAGCAACTCCAAAGGTTCCTTGGTTTTGCCAATTTTTACCGCAGGTTTAATCGTGACTATAGTCGAGCAGCCGCCCCACTCACCAAGCTCACCTCAGTTAAAGTTCCCTTTGTGTGGTCATCTGCAGCTGAGGCTGCTTTTGCTATGTTGAAGTGTTTGATTCCTCTGCTCCTGTGTTATCTCACCCTGATCCTTCAGCCCCTTTCGTAGTCGAAGTGGATGCCTCCGACACTGGTGTCTCACAAGAAGCGTCTAAATGAGCCCTGAGCGAAAAAATGCTAACGCACTTAGCACATAACTCAGGGTATAAATACTTTATTACTTATCAGATCTGCAAAAACAAGATTTCATTTCAAACCTTTATTTAACCAGGTGAATCCCATTAAGATCATCGATCTCTTTTTCAAGGGAGACCTGCTGCAAGTAGGTTCCACATGAAGACATAAAAACATAAAACAAAGATATCAGATTAAAGCTGAGATTCCACAGATTCTAGAAATATAAGTATCATCACGATGTCGCGGCAGGGGAAGCAAACCCAGACAACACACGACGTAGCTTTGCGGAGCAAATATGTCTTACCTTTTGCGGTTTCTGATCAAAAGTTGTGTTCAATGGCATTAAAACGATAAAAACGCTGCTGAAGGTTAATCCAATGTGTCTGTGTCACTTTGAAATGATTACTGATAATCCATCATTCCATTTTTGTCAAAAATGGAGATTTCATATTAGCTGCTATTAGAGCTACAACCCAGCTTCCGGTTTTGGACAAACTGCTTGCGCATCACACTCACTCCTCAATGGAAATGTTTAGATGGATTTAGGAACGTCCCCTCGATTCTATTGGCTCTAACGGTTCAAAAGAGATGTCAATCATCAAAATTGACCGAGGGGGGCCAGAGATATGGAAAATGCACCCAAATGACCCCAGAAGTGTTTTTTTGTTGTTGCTAAACCTCTCTAAAAAGGTTAAATGTCACTTGTTTTGCATCAATCTTGATACAGGGTACTTATTATGTTATAGTTTGGATTCCTAAAGCTTTTAGTCTTCGATCCCATCATTCAAGGGTGGTTTTCACTATAAGTAATGTTTTTTTTTTTTTTTGGACGGACACTATAATTTACATTTTTTTTTTTTACTATGTTCAATCTGAATTTACTTTAAAATAAAAAATCTCTATATTGATTCTGACTTTTCTAGATCCAACTCACAGGTTTATCATTGCTTTGAGAAAAAGATTATTAATCTACCCCTTTTAGAAGTGAAAATATAGTCATTTGTTCTCGGAATGTCATTTTCGAGCTTGAGACCTGGAAACAGGCTTGGGGCTTAACAGGTTAACTCAGAGTTCTGTTGCTCCAATTACGTGTAAGGTGGGATAAATACTCAGATCAAGTACTTAAGTAAAAGTAGTATACTGCAGGGTAGCTTGTGAATTTACTCCAGGTGTAACTAAAGTCTGATTTAAGAGTTGATTATATTTCACATCATTAATCCACATCTGTAAAGTAACTAAAGGTGTATATGTGCACTATATATGTAGTGGCGTAAAAGTACACCATTTACCTCTGGACTGTACTGGAGCAGAATTACAAAGAAGCAAAAGTGGAAATACTTAAGTACCTCAAAAGAAGTACAGTACTTGAGTAAATCTGCTTAGTTACTACCACCACTGCAGGTATGTTATGTGTGCTAGCAGCCCATAATCAACACTATACATAACATAAATCAATGTTAATTCTGTTTCCAATTTGTTTAGTTTTTCCCTTAGGAAATTACAAAAATAACCTATAAAAATACTGTTAAAGTACCAGATCGATAAAACGTATTTGTAATTGTTTCAATTAGGCCTCATTATTTGGCACCGGATCATCTGCCAATACAAGCACTTTTGTTCATGTTCATCCATAATAAAATATAAAATGATAGTTGGATCTTTTTGTCTTGTTATTATTAGCAGAGAAAATGTAATGATTGTACAACTAAATACAATTAATTCTACCAATATCGGTTGGAACCGGGTTAGGGGGGGCTCAAAAAAGGTTGTGAACCACTGCTCTAGATCAGTGGTTCTCAACTGGACCTGTTTCGTGTGAAGTGGAGTGAAGAAAAAAAAAAGTTGAAAAAATAGAAATACATGTTTTTCATTGATTGCAGACAACACATATATGTTGGGGGGGATTGGTTCTTGTCATTTCAGGAAAACAACACTCATTAAAGGCAAATCAGCAAGGTGAACGGATAAAGAGACGGTGCTCTGAGAGTTGATGAGTCACTGAGACACAAACAGTCTTTTCCTGCGACTCAAATTATTCGTTCTGTTTCCAATAAAAACCCTGACCTGGTGTGCCTGGTTGACCAACACAGTCTCACTCCCTGAACGTCCAGGAGCGACGCTTGGTCAGGGTCCTATGGCGTGCAGTTGTGACGCGCCGAGTCTCCTTCAGCTTCATAAACGGACGCAAAGAGCTTTCAACTGATTGCAATGTATTCCCATCGGCGGCGGTATTTGACGCTCAGGGAAGCACCGCATCGGTCCATGTCGGCGGCACTTAAAAGGCAATGTGAGCGTCCATTCCCATTGGATAACGGAGGATTTTACACCCGGAAGTAAGTATTCTCTTTACTGTCGATTGATTTTACAGTGATATCTGCACTACTCATCAACTCAAAAACACCAGATTAGCCTTGTTAATTACACAACATTGATTGGTTTAAATTGTGTACAATGCTTTTGTATTTTTCCCCTTCGATTCGGAGAAACAAATATTTTTTCGGAGTTTAGGATGGCAGAAGACACTACACTACCCAGAATCCTCAGCTATCGTTTGGGACTACAACATGTGCTTTGCTTCGACAAACCCTGTGATTAGTCCTCAAACTCTGTGATTGGTTGACCTCCAACTGCATTCCATATGAAAAATGTAAAAGATAAAATCATACTTTATTCCGCAGTGCTTGCTTTACTCTTTGAAAGTCATCACATGAATGCATTGTAATAAATGGTTTGGCTCAGTGTGCGAAATACCCGTCAATAATCGGGGGGGTCCCCATCTCCCGTTTATTGCGCAATATACCGGTCGAAGATTTGTCAATATGCAGTAGGCCTATACAATATTTCATGGATGCAATCCAAGACAATCAGTAGTAGCAGCGTTTCTCAACCGGGGCGTTGTCAAATAATTATATATTCTAACGTTCATATGAATGAATACGCGACCGTTAAAGAGCCATCTGTTTTCGATTCTATGCGAGGAAATGGGAGCAGAGCTGGTCTCAGACACACACACACACACACACACACACACACACACAGTCTGCGTGATCTGCGTGTAGGGAGGGGCGGGCCTGCACACACCCACACACACACACACACACAGTCTGCGTGATCTGCGTCTAGGGAGGGGCAGGCCTGCACACACACCACAACACAAACACAAACACACACACACACACAACAACACACAAACACAACACAACACCACAACTTGAACGCCAAGGCTAATTATGCTATTCTTCTTAACCCGGAATCCACACAGGACATACGCACACGCTCATCTTATGCACAGCAAAGATTGAAAAAAATTGTCTTTAACTTAAGTGAGAATAGACCAAAGATGCCTTGGCTCGACTTCTTCTCGTTGCCGTCCTGGTTTCCAAGAAGAAGAGAGACGATGTCCTGCTTTAATCCAGCTTTTCACAAACGGCACTGGGTCGAATTTGTCCAAAGGGGGTCCGTTTAGGTCCACAAACAGAAGCGAAGACAGGCTCTCCTCGCGCAACCTGTTGCGGCTCTGGTTGTCGGTGTTATTCACGGCGGAAAAGCCTCTTTCGCACTCAGCAGACGTGGGGAGGTAAGTACGACTTGCTATGCATAGCCGTTCCAGTGTTTTGCCCGGTGGAGTGCCCTGCAATTTCCAGTCTCTAAACTGCCCCACGGCCTCCCCGGCTGGTTCTCCGAGCGATTTAGCCAGACGGTGTACTTCTTGTTCGCCATACAAAGTCAAGTCTTCCTGCTCTCCTGGCCAAAAGCGCTTATCAAGAGCTTTGAGCGTCTGGACCAAGCTTGACTCCGGTAAGCGCTTGGTTAGAGTAGCAACCACCGATTCATAAAAACGAGGCTTGTTTATTTTCCCCCTGCCTTCTGTTAGCTCTACATCCTTAAAAAAGCCCGATGAGACGCCCTGTTCAGCCTTCTTCGTTGATCTCCCCCCGGTCGTCTTCATGGCGGTCAAAACATTGATGGTTTGTTTGATGTGGACACTTGAGTCCACAAGTGTCATTTCTCTTCTCTGCAGCTTGAGAGACAGGCTCTGGAGTTCACGCAGGATGTCTTTCATGACAGCCAAATCTTCCACGAATCCTGAGTTGGTTAGGTGCTTGAGAAGTCCCTTGTATTTTTGCCTCTCAAGATCATTACGTGATGCGTTCTCACTGGATGTTTTAAAATGGAGTGCTAGTGCGGGGAAATCTTTCCATACAGCTTTTACTGTTTTAAAGCTGCTGGCAACCCATCTGATGGTGAAAATTTGACCTATTTTCAGTATTTCCATGTTGAGCTCGGCCGCTGCTTCTTTCAGCAATCTGGAATTCCTGGTTGACTGATTGTAGAGTGAGTATAAATGTGAAATAAATATCTCAAACTGATTAGTGCCACCCACTTCTTTAAGAGCATCTTTGACTGACAGTTCTAGTCTGTGCGCCAGGCAGTGTACAGACTGCACGTTCGGAAAATTGTTTTTGAGTCTGACGACAAGCCCACTGGCTTTTCCCGTGAGCACTGCAGCCCCATCGGTGGCTATGCTTATTAGGTGTGTCTTCAAAAAGTCATCATCCATTCCAGCTTTATATAGACTCGCCATCATCGAGTTATAAATTGATTCAGCATCGACCCCATCTGTAAGTTCCACTATATCCAGGAAAACATTATCTACATCCCCCTTACCACTGACATCACATCTTACGTAAATGATTAGATAGGGACGACCGTGAACGGTACTTTCATCAATTGTGATTGATACTTTTGAATCCATTTCTTTCACATTAGAGACGAACTTGCGGCGCATTTCCTTTGCAATGTGACTTATTATTTCTGCGCATGCATGGTCAGATTTGTGGATATTCCCAACTTCGGCTCCATTCAGCTCCTGCATTGTCATGAGGGGGTTGAGCTTTTTATAAGATAGCCTTTCCTTTGCTACGGTGTAAGCTGTTCTAAACGAGACTGTTGTTTTCTTGAGTAAATCGGACTGTACATCAATGAAACAGTTTGGGAGGGTTTCTTTGTCTTTCATCTGTACTATTTCCACTGACCTCGCGTGGGCCTGGCTGTCCCTGTGTTTGTATATCTTCTTTCGTAGCTGTTTTGCATCAGGGCTAGTAACATCACCATTGATCCATTCTTCCGAGAGGTGTAAACCCGGTCCCTTTTCTGAGAGTAGCAACGTTTTTGCTTTCCTACACACTAAGCATCCTAACTTTCCAGCCTTAATTTCAAGCCAAGGGTTGCGGTCTTTCCATTCGCCCACCTGCTTCGTTGTCCAACCAGCCGGCGGAAAGTCACTAGCAGCAGTAGCAGCTACCTCCGCAACTGCTGCGTCTTCTGAGCGCTCCGCCTCAACTTCACCTCCTTCTGGGGAGTGACTGGGCGGGACAGGAGCCCCCGACTCGCTAACGGTTCTGGTAGCGAGTGCTGTGCTAGCTGCTGCATCATCAGCATCATCTCTGGGTGTCTCTTGGTCATCTCGTGGTGTCACTTTTTTGGATGTGAAGCCAAAGTGCGCGAGTGAAACACTTTGGTTTAGCTTTCTCTTAGACATTTTAGTCCTCTAATGTAACGTCTTTCTCTCCTCTTTGCCGCGCGTGGCTAATTTGCATAATTTGTGTCCGCGTCACGCAGCGTACCCGCGTCATGCGGCTGGCTCTGCTTTTGACAGCCAAAATAGAAGATATTTGTGAATAAATGTTTTGAATTATGAATACTGGACATAGTAAGCTTAAAAACATTTTAGTGACCATTGCAAGTGACAAATAAATATTATAATTTCAGACCCCCCCTAAATTTTGCTGTTGAGGCTTTCAGGGGGGCTCAGGTGTTAATCGGGGGGGTCGAGCTCCCCCGGACCCCCCCGTATTTCGCACACTGGTTTGGCTGCATTAAATATTACACATCTGTCGTAGTTCTTTATTTAGCTACAGAGATCGGGCCTCAGAATAGACCGGAAACTATTCTTTTACCGTTCTGTTTTAATTTCACAATAAAGTAGTAATATTTTGTTTTGATATTATTGTTTTTTATTAACTACTAGACCGCTGGGTCATGTTAATACCATCTTTTTCTGTGTTGCTGTGGGGTTTTTCCATCGCTTTTGTGTTACAAATATCAAAACAATAACAAAATATATCCGTCGTAAACTAAACCGGAAACAGCAGTATATTTTATTTTGTTAACACTGTAAACTTGACAGCTTTTTAACCCAAACCACCTACTGGTTAAAGCACGTTATCACACGTTTAGAGTAATTGCAATGCAGGTAGATTTTTAATGACTGTTTAAAATGCCTTTTTCTTAATGTCTTTCATTTTTGTAAAGCACTTTTGAATGTGTTATATTTTATGAAAACATTTAAATATTAAGAGTACATACAAAATAGGAGGAAAGTAGAAGGTCAATGATAGAAATATAGAATAGAAAATATCAAGAAGATACTGTAAATGATATCTACAATAAAACAGTTTAGTGCCGGATGTACAAAGATATTAATAGGAGGATGTGCAAAACAGACAAAATAATTAGGCTTTTGTTAAACATTAAATAATACTTTAGGTTAAGGTCTTCTTTTAAATACATGTAAGAAAAAAGCTTTGGGGGTATCTGATAAATATTAAGCCTGACAAAGTACTAAATGTTTAATATATTGCATGGTTTGTTTTGGGACTTGACAATCAACATTCCTGCAATGTTAACTATGTTGAAGTACTTATTTTAACCGATATTATACATATTTATTATACTCTTAGAAGATGTATGTAGATAGAATAAGAAATGTGCAGAATATGACAGTTTAATGGTGGAGGTACACACATATTGATAGATGTCTTGTTGAGGAACCTATGACCCAAGTTTGTCATCATTGCATAACTACACCGTAGTTGTGTATATGATATGTCAATAAACCTTTGAAAATCTTGAAATCTTGAAAGGGATGTGCAAAATAGCGATTATATACAGTTTTTGATGAACGATTAGAGAATAACGAGTAATGAATATGCTTTATAGGGATCTGCAGATACATTTTTTGTCTTCTCAAGCACCAACTACCAAATATCTCGCCTGATTGTTTGCACTTGACAATCACCTTCACTGAATTTTACTCAGGTGTAACTAAAGTCTGATTTAAGGGTTGTTTATATTTCACATCATTAATCCAAATCTGTAAAGTAACTAAAATAAATGTAGTGGAGTAAAAATACCAGGTTAACCTTAAAGAAAGCCCTCAGGATTATAAAAGACCCCCATCACCCCAGCCACAAACTGTTGCGTCTGCTGCCGTCTGGCAGGCGGTACCGCAGCATCAGGATTAAAACCACCAGACTCAGGGACAGCTTCATCCCACAGGCCAGAAGACTATTAAACACCTGAACTTTGAAACAACATCCATAACATTCATCTGGCTGCTACTTAGAAATTATTTGTCAACTATATCATATTCCAATAGCTTGTATATAGACTCTTATTGCACTATTTCACTTTTTAACTATTTTTCTTTTTGTATTTACTTGCACTATTTTTTCTCTGTATCTGTTTTATTGTGTTGCACTGTTGGAGGAGCCTGTGACCTAAGTGGGGGGGGGTAAAATCAATCGACAGTAAAGAGAATACTTACTTCCGGGTGTAAAATCCTCCGTTATCCAATGGGAATGGACGCTCACATTGCCTTTAAATGCCGCCGACATGGACCGATGCTGTGCTTCCCTGAGCGTCAAATACCGCCGCCGATGGGAATACATTGCAATCAGTTGAAAGCTCTTTGCGTCCGTTTATGAAGCTGAAGGAGACTCGGTGCGTCACAACTGCACGCCATAGGACCCTGACCAAGCGTCGCTCCTGGACGTTCAGGGAGTGAGTTGGGTTGACTGCATGGCTTTGCTTGAAAATAAAAAACAGGGATTTTATTTTTCCATATAGAATTCTGAAATATTGAGATATGGACCATGAGCACCAGCTGATTGCTCACTTCTTCAATTCCACACAACTCAGCATCAATTACGTGGGCTCAGATAGTGACATTTGATTTGTCTTTAAATGTCAACACACAAAATAAATAATCCAACAACATCAACATAAACAATCAGTTACAGGAAGATGGGTGAACAACAGATTGAATAAAAAGTTCAAGGAGTTTGGTATCAGACAGATCGAAATAAACTAACAATTTATTGCACTTGGAATCTTACGGTCTGCTGCTTCTGTAGTCAGCATTAAAGCAACAGAAGTCAGAAACTAAGGATCTCTAAGCATCAATAATATCTTTAAAGTAGTGATGAAGTCTATGAAAAAAAATGAATCAAGTTAATAACAATATATATGTGTGATTAATCATGTTTAAACCCAAGTAAAAAAAAAATTGCATTTTCTTGTATTTTGGGGTGAGATAAAACAAATGTGGTGTAAAAAGTAATGCATGACAAACTGTTAAGATAAATCAGAGGGTTTTTAACCACATCTCTAAATCTCAGCTACATTTGGATGATTTCTCAATTATTGGCATGAATATCACGACACTTAGCTAAAGCATTGACAAAGCTTCTGTCACAGAGAGCCGCTGTGACTCCCCTCTGTATAATGTGCGCTAAAAAAATATCATAAAATATGGAAATGTCCTGATAGGCTATCTATATTTTTATTATTGTCCTCTATTTATTATACATTTTGTATCTATTGTAGAAATATTAAACGGTTTCCAGTGATTTGTAGAGACTGTTTAAAGCCGCCCGCAGTGAAACCTCGTCCAGATCCAGCAGCTTTAGTTTCAGTGCAGGCACTTGTCAGGTACAAGGTTCCCTCATGTTGTGAGGCGAGGTGCAGCAGTCTACATACATTGGCATCCAGGATCAGGGAGAGGTCGCGCAGACAGCAGGAATGCCTTGCTCCGTCCCTTTTTGATTACCAATTACTGCGGTGCTCTCCAGAGGAGGTTCAGGCGGAGCAGCCGGCTCCATCTTAATGAGACAGAGGGCCACCGCCATGCCTCTGACGTCAGCTTTCTAAATACCAGAGCAGATCAAGCACACTGCCCGCTTTGTCACCGACTGACAAAACCAAGCAGCCATGGGATGAGATGCAGCAGAGAGGAGGGATAATAGAGAAGTGTGAAAAGGTTGAAAGGAGAGAGAAGGCATAAAGAGAAAGATGCTGTTACCAGCGTTACCTGTCTTAATTTGTCCCCTGCTCTTCTCGCTTATTTGTGAGGAATCAAAGGTTTCTGCAGGTTTATAATTAGATGACCCTGACACTAATTAGAAATGCTCTGCACGTTGCCTCTTCAGATTAGAGTGAACTGAGACTGGATATTTCCCTTAATGTAGTCACCATGCCAATAAGTGGGGCGAGACTCTGTTAAAGAGCAGCTCCGCGAGCTCATCAAGGGGCCATCATGAGCAAGAGAGTGTAAGACTGTGAAAAAGGATATACAACTTGTTTTGATGCTTCTTAATAAAGTTTTCTGCACAATTGAAAAGCAACCTCAGGCTGTGGTTGAATGGAGGGAAGATGTGAGGGAGAGTTCATCACCACTTTGCTAAATAAACCTGACTGCACTGACACTGGCATGGACGTTACTGATGTGTGTCTGCTATGGGAAAACTAACATTTTCATTGGAGGGACTACTAAAAACATCTTATATTTCTCCCTGTGCCTTCTTATTATGTTGTTTCATTAGGGCTTTATAAATACGGACAACAGTTGATCATATTTGTCTTCACTACCAACGTGGGAATTAAAAAAAATGAATGGCAAGTGAAACTAAATTGTTGCTCTCCCTTCTGTCTACTTGTATTTTTCGACATGAATCGCAATTGGGAGTGAGCACCTCCGCTCACTCCCTGGTTTAAAAGGGGACAGAATGAGAAGGAGTCAGGTGGACAGTTCAGGGTTTTTATTCTAAAGCGAATACGTAGCTCAAAAGGACCACAGACACGGCGTGGTGTCGCCTTAAACGTGTACGTTCATGCGGCCAGGACTTCCTCCCAGGACCCAGCCTACTGCAAGAGAGCCCAGAACCAGGTTACCATATGCTTTTATTCAGTGACTGATTACCTGATTCTGGTCAGCTGTCTGGTGTCCGGCCGAGCCACTCCCATCACTCCCATCTTTCCAGCAGCCGGCGCTCTAACCACACCCCGCTGCCACATACCCCCACCGCCCGACTCAGGCCGGGATCCCGCCGGCCGAAAGCTGACTCCCCCCCCCCCCCCCCTCCGCCGAGCGAGAGAGGAAATAAGCCACGACCATCCGGTTACCCGGCCTGTGGACCACCTTGAAGTTAAAAGGTTGTAACGCCAGATACCAACGTGTGATCCGGGCGTTGGCATCCTTCATGCGGTGGAGCCACTGGAGCGGGGCATGGTCCGATCAGAGGGTGAAAGGGCGCCCCAGGAGGTAGTAACGCAGGGCGCCGACCGCCCACCGTATGGCGAGGCACTCCTTCCCCACCGCACTGTAGTTCGCCCCACGCTGCGCCAGCTTCCAGCTAATGTACAGTACGGGGCGGTCGAGCCCCTCTACCTGCTGGGACAAAACGGCCCCCACCCCACTGTTCGAGAGAGAAGTTAGGAGTGTATCAGATTCAGATTCAGATTCAACTTTATTGTCATTACATAGTAGTATGTACTAGTGACAAAATGTGAGTTAGGCATCTGACCAGAAGTGTAAAATAGCAGTGCAGGAGTCTACATAATAAGAATAATTATAAATGGAATTATTATAAATAGAATAATTATAAATAGGCTATAAACAGATGAATATATACAGTGTAAACGGCATTGACAGTAAAATATATAAACAGGTGGGTGGTGGGTATGGGCTTGAGTCTATCAGGGAGCAGAGTTCAGCAGGGTAACAGCCCTGGGGAAGAAGCTGACCCTGAACCTGCTGGTCTTGGACCGGAGGCTCCTGAGGCGCCTCCCAGAGGGTAGGAGGACAAACAGATGGTTTGCAGGATGAGAGGTGTCTTTAAAGATGTTGTGCGCCCTCTGCAAACACCGTATCCCCTGAATGTCCTCGATGGCAGGGAGTGGGACACCGATGATGCGTTGGGCGATTTTTGTCACCCTCTGCAATGCCTTCCTGTTGAGCATTGTGCAGTTCCCATACCAGGCTGTGATACAGCTGGTCAGGATGCTCTCAATGATGCAGCGATAAAAGTTCACCAGAATCTGAGGAGAGAGGTGATCTTTCTTTAGTCTCCTCAGGAAGAAGAGACGCTGGTGAGCCTTCTTTACTATGCTGGTGGTATTGTTGGACCATGAGAGGTCATCGGATATGTGGACCCCCAGGAACTTGAAGCTAGACACACGCTCCACTGCCGTTCCATTTATGTGGATGGGAGTGTGTGTGTTGCCTTTCGATTTCCTGAAGTCCACAATGAGTTATTTTGTTTTTGTTGTGTTAAGGGCCAGGTTATTGTCGGCACACCACTTAGTCAGATGCTGAACCTCCTCCCTGTAGGCCGTCTCATCGTTGTTGTGGATGAGGCCGTATAAGAGCGGCTTTCCACAGAGGGCTTTCTTAACCCTCTCAAATGCCAGCTGACACCGCTCCGTCCACTGGACGGGATCTGAAGCACCCTTTCGGGTCAGGTCGGTCAGGGGACTGGTCAGCTCAGAAAAGGGTGGGATGAACCGCCTGTAGTAGCCGGCCAGCCCCATGGACCTCCGGACCTCTTTTTTCGTCTTGGGCACCGGACAGGCGGAAATGGCGACCGTCTTTTCTATTTGTGGCCACACCTGCCCGCCACCCAAGTGGTACCCCAGATACCGTACCTCCCTCCGTCCAACCGCACACTTCTTCAGGGACTCGAGCACTGTCCCCAGCTGCTGCATATTCTGCTCCCAGGTCTCACTGTGGATGATAACATCATCCAAGTAAGCAGCAGCATATGCAGAGTGGGGACGCAGGACCCGGTCCATGAGCCGCTGGAAGGTGGCTGGAGCTCCGAACAACCCGAAAGGAAGTGTGACAAATTGGTACAAACCATACGGAGTGGAGAAGGCCGTTTTTTCCTTATACTCTGGAGAAAGGGGAATCTGCCAATAGCCCTTGGTTAAATCCAGTGTCGTGTAAAAGCGAGCAGTGCCTAGCCGATCCAGGAGTTTGTCGACCCGGGGCATTGGATAAGCATCAAATTTGGACACCTTATTCACCCTGCGGTAGTCCACACAGGACCGGATTGACCCGTCGGACTTACGTACCAGCACGATGGGGCAACACCAGTCACTGGTGGACTCTTCTATCACTCCCATCTCTAGCATGGCCTGAAGCTCCGCCTGAACAATTTTCCTCTTGTGTTCAGGCAGCCGATAGGGCCGTGAACGAATGGCCACGCCCGGGGGTGTTTCTATGCGGTGGTGTATGAGGGAGGTGCGCCCTGGCAGCGGGGAGAACACATCGGCAAACTGCCCTTGCAAAGAGGCAACGTCTGCTCTCTGACCCGGTGAGAGATGGTCGTCGCAACAGACCGGGGCTAATTTGATGTTTGTAATTACCTCCAGTCCCAACTCATCTCTCTCGATCACCCCCTACACCCTACCCCTACACACTACCCCTCCGTTTGCGCGTTCCCGCGGAGGGTCCGCCACATTAAGTGCTGTTCCAAACCAACGAATGTGGAGGGGGAGTGGGTTATCCAGCCCTCAAACAGCGAGTCTGCATCGGTCCTGACTTCACCTGCTGCCCTACCTGACCGGACTCAACGATGTGTGTGTCTGTCAGGAAACAAGCTGTTTACAAACAGTTCCTGCAAACATTCACTGATAAATTGCGATGTTAACAACCTCATGATAACCTCATATTTTTTTACATACAGTTACGGCATTTCCTGTTTCTGCCGGAGAGAGGGGAGTTTGTCCCAAAGCTGCTGCTGTTTTTACACCCTCCATCTGACAGGAGGTTGCCTCATTTAGCTGCGAGTGTCATTCCGCCACCGAGTTCACTCCGTCACGGAGTGGGAGTGGGTAGGGTGTGGTTTGGAATTGGGGCCGTAGTGCAGCAGGTGAAGTCAGGACCGATGCAGACTCACTGTTTGGAACAGCACTTAATGTGGCGGACCCTCGCCTCAACGCGAACGCGCAAACGGAGGGGTAGTGTGTAGGGGTAGGGTGTAGGGGGCGGTTTGGAATTGGGCCAGAATCAGGTAGTCAACAGGAGGGAAACCACAGATAAGAAGTAAAAACACAGGGGTGAACGCTTTTCAAAAAAAAAACGAAAAACACACACAGATCATGAAATTCCAAAATGAAACATAAAAAACACAGACGGAACCCATTCGAACCTCAAAAAACATTAAGCATTAAGTTATTAGCTTCTACCAATGAGGTTATCTGAAGCAGTGAGTCCGGTGCGGTAGTTTAGGAAATGCACAGACTGCAGGTTGAGAGCGAGCACTCTTAGTCAGCTTTTCCCTTTAACCAAATACAACACAGACACACAGGCAGAATAATAGTGACTACAAAGGGTCTACTGGAGGAGAACAGGATGACACCCAGCAGAGAGAGGGCGAGGCTGGAGAAGATGAGAGAAAGCGTTTAGACGGCCAGAGTGTTGAGCCGCTAAAGAAAAGGCTTGAAGGACACTCAGATGAGAGCCACTGTGTATTTAGCTGCAGGACTAAAACTGCAGAATGGGAATGAGAGGGGAGCAGGAGACGGATTAAAAGCCTATCGACCGGCCTGTGCAATCGCCTCTTACATTATATGAAGCCATGTTTAATTCAGGCCTTCTGTGAACAGGCAGAGGAGGTGAGGGGGGGGGGCTGAAGCAGGAGGAAGAGGAGGCCAACATCTGAGGATTCTCCTGGTCACTCAGATTGTAGATCTAACCCGAAAAAATCTGCAGCGCCCTTAACAACTAGTCTGTGTTCATTAAAAAATAAACTTGAAAAAGTACTCAAAAGACCTCAGAGTACAAAAAGGTATTTACTAATTAGTGTATTTTTAGCCAAATATAAATATAAAATCTTCTATTTATTTTTAATATAAATTCTGTTTATATAATTGATTTCTTTCATAGTTGTTGTTTTTTGTTCGGCATTTTATAAATATGTTTATGTGTGTATGCCTTACACACAGTGAATGAATATATAATATTACTCTAGCATTTTTAAAGAAATATGACTTGGCTTTTTCATTTGCAAACTACGGCGGCCGACACAGGCAAACGCGCTACAATGGCCCGAAACACTTGTATTGGGAGGAACGTGCTGAAGTTTAAAAAACGATGGGTACAGGGAGTAGCCGAACGGTAGTCTGTTGTACTCGTAGGCTATCCACTGGAAGGCAAAACGCAAATACTTCCTGTGTTTTGGCTTTCTAGCAAAGTAAGCGTCCCTCAGGTCGATGGCTTGTGAACCAATCGCCCGGCTGTACCAGTTCCAGTAACTGTAGGAATCCCAACCACTTCATCCTGTAACAGGCTGTGGTGGATCCCGCCCTTGCTGCCTGGATAGTCTGTATAACTTTGTCAGACAGTCCACCCCTTCTCAGCCTGTCCCTCTCAGGAGCCAAGCCTGGAGAGGTTGGCCCAGAGCGGGTAACGCCCCTAATGCACCCGCTTCCTGAGACAGCGCCCCCGGAACTGTCCAGGGCTGGCCCACCATCATCTGTGTCACTTCTGTGTACCAAGGCGCCGAGTGGCGACCTGGGGCTACCAGAATGACCGACAACTGTTCTCGTCTCACCTCCAGGAGTGGGGCATGAGACGCAGCGGTGGAAAGGCGTAGAGCAGGGGTCGGCAAGTAAGTAATTTTTTTCTGAGCCACTAGATTGCGGGCCGGAACATAATCAAAGGCTTATTTAAGTAATTGATTGTTCTGTGATTCTCCAGATTCTCCAGATGGCCAGTCCGCCCCTGCTCACAAACTTATTAAGATCCAAAGCTTTAGTGCGTTTTAATCAATGCTGAGTACAGCCATACTCTTCTCTGTCATTGTAGACCGAATGCTTCTCGTTTTGCGCCGTCCCGTTCAAATGACAATCACATTTCCATGCTCGCACCAGGGCCGGGGGAGAGGGGTTACAAGGCTCGCGTCTTGTGCTGCATTCACTTGCACTTGGGATTTTCTCTCATAAATGTCCGATGAGCCAAAACTTTGCTTTCAAAACAAAGCTGCCAACTGGGGTGGCAGCATATGCACCACCACCCCTCGCCCTCCATGATCAAGCGGCTTCTCCGATTTTGTTGTCAATGTTTTGACTGAACTTTGTTACTGTTCACATATAATCAGTGTTCGAATAACCCATTTGCTATCGGGGGAGCCCTATTTTTTTTGGTGCACGCCGGTGGATTTTTCTGCGAGCGGCAGGGAGATCAATATACTTTTTGCCTCTTTGCAAATCTCACATCCAAATTTTTTATTTTTTTATGAAAAGCCATGGATACCTTTCATTCCACTCACGCCATCTTTTCTGTGTCCAGTTAAAAGGCAGGTCATGGGCATCGTCAGGTTCGCTAGTGCAGGTGGCGCCGGCGGCTGTGGCCGTTGTTGAAGCCTCTTCAGGCTCCGCATCGGCAGGCCTCTCCCTCGGTGTGGAGCTGTCAAACTCGACCCTAACGCCGCTTACAGCCGGCCAACTAAAAGTTGTTCCGTTCACGTTGTCATTTTTAGACTCCTTCGCTTCTATGCTTGTGAATCCAAAAGCTGCGAGGCTTGGCTGTTTTCGTTTCGCCATATTTTTTATTACAAAGCCAGAGTTAAAAAAATATCAATATGAAAATTTCAAATACCACGCCGGCATCGCCACCGTAACCATAGCAACGTAAGTAGCGTAAAGAATCCAGCGCCGCCACGTACAGATGGCAACACCCAGAAAGATTAACAAATATAAAACAAATATTCAGAAACTGTAATGAACAATGACTACTTTTTATTTCAAGAACTTTTATTTACAGAAACTCAACATTTCTAATCTGTGTCTCACAAATATGCACGATTTTTTTGGGCTCCCCCTATTTATCTCAAAATCGGCCTTCAGGGGAGCTCCCCCCCTCTTTAGGGGAGCCAAGCTCCCCCTGGCTCACCCCCATTTCGAGCACTGCATATAAGTAAACATTACGTTTGAATTATTTAGTGAGCTGGCGTTATTTTTTTCAAACCACAAACCGCATGTTGGCACAACGCGCTGTCCACCTACTTATTGATCCACTATCAGCGTCAGTGCACCCCGCTGCCAGATTGTGCCTGTGCTGTGTGTCATTCACTCTCAACATGGATAAAAGTACAATAAGCATTCTTCAGGTGTAGGTAGATTCTCTATTCGGACACTATAGCCTATATGTGCGACTGTCAGTCCGATATTGTAAAAAAAAATCTCAAAATCTCAAAATTATATTTTATTTTTATTCTCAAAATAATTTTCCGGGCCAAATATTATTGCTGGCGGGCCACCAATGGCCCGCGGGCCGCCTGTTGCCGACTCTGTCCGGTACATTGGGCTCTATTCTATCCTATTTACATGCTCTACGTGGACAGAGGCTCTAGACTCCCTTCCTCGCACCAACGTTGGAATCCCCACACTTCGTCCTGTAACAGGCTGTGGTGGATCCCACTCTTGCTGCCTGGATAGTCTGTATAACATTGTCAGACAGTCCACCCCTTCTCAGCCTGTCCCTCTCAGGAGCCAAGCCGAGAGGTTGGCCCAGAGTGGGTAACGCCCCTATTGCACCTGCGGTGGAAAGGCGTATAGCAGCTATCTTGGCCACACTGTGGTGCGGTTGTCGCTCCTCATCAGCACATGTTTGTCACCGCAGCTCTTACTCACACTGTTGGAGCACCACCCTTTGGAGTGGTTGAAGGTTCGAGCCTGCTCCGCGCCGTTCGTTGATTAGTGGTCTGCTATAAGAGGAAGGACTCAGACACCGAGATATGAGGTTAACAATAAGCTGATTTAATGGTAAAAGCAACAGTACAATATAACGAAGTACTTCGGGCCCTGGTTCTACTACCGTGCGATATACGTATCAGACAGTCAGACAGAACAGGGCCCCGAGTATAAGAATGTTACAGTATTTTATACACATAAGCGGGGAGGAGTTGTGTGGGAGGAGTTGTGTCGGTTGCTCCTCCCTAGGTGTTATCTTCTGGTGGATCCGCTCCTGGGCGAGCCCTAGGCAGCGAATCAGAGTGAGTCAGCCAGGTGGATTCACTCCTGGAGCAGAGTCTTCCACTCCGAGACAGAGTGTGTCCTTGATGTGGGGTTACTTTTGGGTGAACATGACAATCTTTATCTTTGCATGAAATGTAGCACCTGTGAAAAAGGGGAGCGAGCCTCCCATACAGAGTCAAGGCCGGTGCGATGTGCTGTTCTGACTACCTCTTTGTATTCTCTCAGTCTCTGCACATGACCTTGCTACTTTCAATATTGCAAGCTAAACACTTTCTCATGTAACTTTTCCCTATGTTCCTGTCCACCCCATCAAAACTTGGGGGGGGTGATTGTGTCCATTTATTCCTAAGTCACGGCACATACAATGAGCACAGTAAGCAAATAATGTAATAATAAGAATATTGCCCTAGTTTCATAAGCAGTTTCACAAGCATACATTTTACACAGACTATTGGCGCCTAAGATATGTCGGGCCAAGGTTATAGTTATTGAAACAGGTTATACAGGTTACTTTAACACTGAGTAGTTTTCCTTATATTTACTTATTTAAAGTATCTTATCTTTTTATTTTTATTGTATATACTTTTGTTTAACTTATACTTGCACTATGGACGTCAAGTCCGTACTTGTTGCACTCTTTTTAGTATTGTTTCTGTTCACTAGCGTGTCCGGCGTTTCCTAGGGCAGTGAACGTCCCATTGTTTACACTCGGGATCAGCTGTTAGCCTTCCGTAGCATGGCGATGCTAACCGGCGATAGACCCGCTGTTCCCCGCGAGGAGAAGGAGAAGGGGACGCCGTGCCGGGGCAAAGCTGCGAGCCAGGAGGAGACAACACAGACCTGTCCTTCCATCTATCATCATGGGGAATATTAGATCTCTCCCAAACAAGATGGACGAGATCGCGGCGCTGACCCGGCATGAGAGGGAGTATCGGGAGAGCAGCCTCCTCGTGTTTACTGAGACGTGGCTAACGGAGCTAACCCCGGACACTAACGCTACACTGGATGGTTTTCATCTGCTGCGGGCGGATAGGACGAGAGAGAGCGGTAAGAGGAAAGGAGGAGGGCTGGCTGTGTTTGTGAACGATAGCTGGTGTAACCCAGGGCACATCACTATTAAAGAGCGAATCTGCAACAGGGACATAGAGCTGTTAGCCGTTAGCATGAGGCCCCACTATTTACCTCGGGAATTCACGCATGTTATCGTGATAGCTGCATATATCGTGATAGCTGCATATATTCCCCCCCTCTGCCAACGCTGAAGAGGCATGTTCATGTGACGTCATCAGCTCTACTGTAAGCAGACTGCAAACACACAAAACAGTCTCACGGCATTTCGTGTTATAGTCACTAAATTAATCTATTGATTCGTGTTCACCAACACGATTTCCCCATTTTTTCTGTGTCACACAGAACGATTTTAAAAGCAATGTAAATAATAACAAATTAGAAGGAAAAAGAGATTTAAAAAATACAGATTTCAGTATTCTGACACAGAACGATTTTAGAAGCAATGCATTTATATTGGTAGTATGTTTCGTGCATGCACCAAATAATTACAAATTAGAAGGAAAAAAAGATTTAAAGAAATACAGATTTCAGTATTCTGAGGCTCTGAGCCCCATTTCCTTTCCTCGCGGACGGCAAAAAAACTCTGATATTATACTATTTAAAATAAAAGGGTTAGGGTAAGCTATTGAGTAACAAAATGTTTTTATGAACCACACAGCTTCCGGTCTTCCAAGACCCGACTGGACAAAAAGACGTGGTGCAGGCACGAAACATACTACCAATAGAAATACATCGCTTTTAAAATAGTTCTGTGTGACATGAAAAAAATGCGAAAATCGTGTTGGTGAACACGAATCAATAGATTAAATAAATGTTGTGACTATAACACGAAATGCCGTGAGACTGGGTTGAAACACAGCACCCAAATGCTCTTCTGCTGATCTCTGGAGACTTCAATCATGCCTCTCTCTCAAAAACTCTATGCGACCTGCACCACCAGAGACAATAAAACACTGGACTTACTGTATGCCAACACCAAGGATGCATACAGCTCCTCCCCCTTTCCTCCCCTGGGCAGATCTGATCACAACCTGGTTCACCTCCAGCCTGTGTATCAACCCCTGGTCTACAGACAGCCGGTGCCCACACGCACCATGAAGAAGTGGTCTGAGGAGGCTGAGGAGGCCCTGAAAGACTGTTTTGACACTACTGCGTGGGATGTGTTCACTGACTCTCACGGGGAGGACATCAACAGCCTTACAGACTGCATCAAAGATTATATTAACTTCTGTTAGGAAAACGTCATACCCACCAGGACTGTACGGTGTTTTCCCAAAAAATAAACCATGGATTACCCCTGAAATAAAGGCTCTCCTGAAGGACAAAAAGAGGGCCTTCAGATCTGGCAACAGAGAGAAGCTGAAGATTGTACAGAGGGTGCTGAGGTGGAAAATCAGAGAGGGGAAAAACAGCTAGAGGAAGAGGATGGAGGAACAGCTGCAGCAGAGGAATGTCAGCGGAGTCTGGAGAGGCCTGAAAACCATCTCTGGCTACAAAGAGCCAGACTCCCACAGACACCTCTCACATCAGCCCCTGTTTCTTCTCCCCCTCCACTCGCTGACGACACCTTGTCCCTCAGAACCAACCAGGTGAGGAGGGAGGTACAGAAGTGTAAAGGTCCTTACACACCAAACTGACACCAAAGAACACCAAAGAACACGTCCCGACGGAACGTCGCCTCACGTCTCCTGCATCTTGGCCATGTTTCGCACTGGAACACACCGCAAAGACTTCAGCCAACGGCCAAGTTGCACGTACGAACTGCGCATGCGTGAGTGGCAATAACTCTCCTTACCAGCAGGCGTCGGTAGTGTGTGTTCGTCATTCAAAAGAGGCAACAACCGGAAGACAGACTGCGTGACACACCGAGAGAAGAAGAACAGACTGCGTGAAACAAACAACAAATAGCGTGTGTGTTCCATTTTCACTCTACAGCGAGAAGCTCATGGGGCTTTCCCGAACCTGTGTCGAGAGCTGGAGTTAAATGAAATCTCAGATTTTCCTTCTTAATAGTTTGTTTGGGTCCCTCACTTCCGTTTCGCTTCTCATGTACTGATTCGCTAAGCTGAACAGCCAATCAGAGTGATTTCTTTAGCCGACGGCCTTTAGCCGACAGCCTCCCAATTCAACATGTCGAATCGGCGGCGGAAGGTGTCGGCACGGCCTAAAAGACACGACGGGGCGGGACACACCAAGACACACCGATCTGAGTAGGGCGACAAGACGCTAATCGACGGCCCGACATCTATCAACATCTATCGAAGGCCGAAATTGGCTTGGTGTGTAAGGGACTTAAGGCGAGGAAGGTGGCGGGTCCAGATGGCATCAGCTCGAGGCTCCTCAAATCCTGTGCGGACCAGCTGTGTGGGATTGTGGAGCTTCTATTCAACCTGAGCCTGAAGCAAGGGAGGGTACCACAACTGTGGAAGACGTCCTGTGTGGTACCTGTGCCAAAGACCCCTCACCCCAAGGACTTTAACAGCTACCGGCCGGTGGCGCTGACATCACAGCTTATGAAGACCCTGGAGAGGCTGGTCCTTGGACACCTTCGGCCCCTTGTGAGACCATCAATGGACCCACTGCAGTTCGCCTACCAGCCTGCCATCGGGGTGGATGACTGTCATCTACCTGCTGCAGAGGTCCCTCTCCCACCTGGAGAAGGCTGGGGGCACTGTGAGGATCATGTTCTTTGATTTCTCCAGTGCCTTCAACACCATCCAGCCCCCGCTCCTGGGGGACAAGCTGCAGCTCTCGGGGGTGGATCACCACCTCACCTCCTGGATCCTGGACTGCCTCACCAACCGTCCACAGTACGTGAGGAGCAGGGAGTGTCAATCAGACACCATCATCAGCAGTACGGGGGCCCCCCAGGGGACGGTGCTGGCACAGTTTCTCTTCAACCTCTACACTGCAGACTTCACCCACAACACTGCTACCTGTCACCTGCAGAAGTTCTCTGACGACTCCGCCATCGTTGGCCTCATCTCCAACGAGGACGACAGGGAGTACAGGGAGCTGATGCAGGACTTCATCCTCGGGTGCCAACTCCAGCTCAACGCTGGGAAGACCATGGAGCTGGTGGTGGATTTCAGACGACGCCAACACTCCCCCCCCCCCCCCCCCGACACCAGTGAACATCCAGGGAGCGGACATTGAGATTGTGAAATCTTACAAATACCTGGGTGTTCATCTGAACAATAAACTGGACTGGACTGATAATTCTGCTGCTCTGTACAAGAAGGGACAGAGCAGACTCTGAGGAGACTGAGTTCTTTCGGGTGCAGGGGGCACTCCTTCAGACATTTTATGACTGTTGTGGCATCAGCCATTTTCTATGGTGTGGCCTGCTGGGGCAGGGATGCCTGTCTGCTCTCTGACAGGGTGGCATGTAGACGGCCTGCATCGAGCAAAATCCCCAGATACTCCACCTGCTGGTGAGGTATGGGACTGCTCTTCTTCCAATTGACCGCAAATCCCAACTTGCTTAAGTGTAGGATCAATTGGGCTGTGTGGAACATTGCCCATTCCCTGGACCTGGCCATGACTATGAGGTCGTTGAGATAAAATAAAACCCTCATGCCATGGTCGTGAAGCGGCTGAGGTCACACATTTGCTGAACGTGCGTGGGGATAGGGAATAGCTGAACGGTAGTCTGTTGTACTCGTAGGCTATCCCCTGGAAGGCAAAACGCAAATACTTTCTGTGCTTTGGAGCATTTTGACATGAAAGTAAGCGTCCCTCAGGTCGATGGTTTGTGAACCAATCGCCCGGCTGCACCAGTTCCAGTAATTGTTTTATGGTTAACATATGGAACTTTTTGCAGACAATGTGCTGATTCAGGATGCGAAAATCCAGAATGGGTCTGAATTCTCCTGTCTTCTTGGAAACCAGGAAGTACATGGAGTAAAGCCCCTTTTCTCTGTCCTGATAGTGCACAACAGACACAGCCTGTTTTTGCAACAGGGCCTGAATCTCTGTTGAAAGGAAACCTATCTCCTCCTGGGATGATAGATTTGCCTCTCTTATGCCCCTGAATGGAGGAGGGACGCTGCAGAACTGGAGTGAGTAACCCAGTCTCAGTGTCCCTCCACTCTGTCAGTACACAGCTGAGCTTCCATTCCCCATAAAACTGTGTTTTAGGGGACATGCAAGCAGCTGTGGAGCCGCAGCTAAGTAGCTATGGTACTCTCTGGTGGCCCACTCCGCCGCCAAACCTTCCATAAAAGGAAGTTTGGCCCATGACATAGAAAGGGCCGATTTTCTACTGAGGTCCTTGAACGCACCGCGGCCAGCTCTCGCGGGCCGCGCGCTCCGTCATAATGCCGTGGCCACACTGACGGTGAAATGCATTAATCGGAGCTATCACACTAGGCGAGGTGTGTTTTCTGACAACAACAAGCCGGCCATAATGTTCCTGCACCCGCATAGTGCTTTGACAGCACTTCCTGCGGTTTATCACACTCACATGTGCGCGCCCACCGGCTGCCTCCTTTACTGGAGTTACAACGGGGGCGGCGAGTGGGGAACCGTGTCTCATAATGGGTGCCCAGTTAACATCGTATGAAACGGATCCTGCCGAATTCAACGAGACATTATGGGGAAATGTGGAATTGTGGAGAGAAAATGACTCTTACTCTGGGATAAATGCAATTGTTTTTATTCAATGCATTCGTCACACACATCACTTTTCATGACTTTACAGTGGGAGGAGACGGGAGAACTCGCCCTCGCGTCTTGGGTGGTGAGGCACACAGCTCTCGCCGCCAGGACGCTTCCTCCCATAGCCCGTCATTTCCGGGAGGACGGCCCACCCCACACCCCGAAGCTCTCTGTCGACACGGAGCCAGAGCAGAGGCCTGTCGGGATTGCGCAGCCTGTCCCCGCGGGTGCCGGTATTGAACCGGTTCCGCGGGACCAGCCGAGGAGGTAGAAGGAGCAGCGGGAGCCATGGGTGCTCTAAACCGGCGCCTTTCCCTCCTTCTCACCGTGACGCCGCGCTCTCCTCTTTGAGGAAGAGCCAGCGGCAGCATACGGCTAAGCTGCGACTTTTCTTCCTCCAAGCATCTGAAACGCTGAGATCGATCCAAAGAGCCCCTCCGTGGATACAGGGGCCCCTAGGAGATCATCACGGTCCTTCCTGGAGAGAGCCGTGAGTCCCAGCCAGACGTGGCGTGATCCCACTGCGGCCAGGGACGTTACACGGCCAGCTGCGGCGGCCACACCATGAATCAGATTATTCATCTGCTCGATGCTGCGGTCCAAATAATCACTCCGATCCTGAGATGGAGAGGCGGGGGCGTCCTGCTGAGGAGTAATCAGCGACACGCCCAACACACCCAGATTATTCGCCGCTGCCGCCATCTGTGCAGCGTTTTTTAGTGGCAGGGTTTTGTTTATGCAGTGCTATTAGTTAATGCTGCTCATGTTTCGGCAAGTTGGTGAAGATGTTTCTTCTTCTGCATTGTTATATCAGTCTTACCTAGTCAATATAATAACTGTATGTTATTGAATTACAGTTTCCAGATTTAGAGAGGCTCATCGTCTCTTTGCTAATTATTCACTTAAAGTGAGCTGACGCCAAGGTCAGAGGAAGTACAAAGAGGCCCTGATTAGTTTAAATACAGTTAGTTTGTTAGTTAGGTGATTTATATTCTGACAAGATATGAATTACTCCCAAAGAGGTCATGAGATAATGACCTTTCGACATCTGGAACATATACAAGTATGGCATGTAGGTGGAAAACATGATGTTCGTGCATTAAACATGGTTAGGAAAAATGTGTGTGCGTTCATTACAGTAGCTATATATGCCTGTGTGAAACTTCTACTCTGGGGGCATTTCTGCGATTGGTTGCTGTTGAAGCAAGGTGATGTACTCCATTATTATTTGTTGTTATGCAACAGAATAATAATTAATCTCAACCATATCTGTGTTTGTGTTTTATTGACCTGTTAACATTTAAAGTTGGTGAGCCATTAATTGCACTAACAGCATGTGTTTTGGAACATTATTTTTTTATATATTTGCAAGTGTAGCACGTTTCTCAGAATGTAAATGTTTTGCAGCAGCGGAAGCATGTTTGCCCCTGTCTGCCCCCGTATTAGGCAGGGACAAACATGACCTCTTAACTGTTTCACTTTGGCAGTTCTACATCGTCCATATCTCCTTATCTCTCCCTCTTTTCCTTCACTTTCCTGGACTACTAGTCTGCTCTTTAATACTTTCCTAATTCCTCTCATTTTACTATTATTATATAGGGTCTTTTTAAAGGTTAGAATTAGCCACATACTGCTCCAGAATTCCCTCTGACAAGAGAACAGCATGTCACCCTGTGATTATCCTCTCATGATTATGACAACCACGGCTTAATTTTTCTCTGGAAATAGCCACTATATGAAACTTCCAAAAATATCTCCAGCTCAGAATAATAAGCCGAACCCTAACCGTGAAAGGTCCACTGGTACACATTCTATTTTTCTTTGTAGATATTTCCTTGTGTAATTCCATTCAGCTAAGGCGGTACGTGTTGTTTTGATAAAACACTTATCAATCCTTCACAGTTATCTTTATACTGACATAACAATAGACTCAGTTACAGACTATCAGTCAGTGACAATACCCTTTGAGTTGGCAGTCAGCAAATCCCCCCGTCAAATGAAGGTTAGATGCATTACAGCATTATGGGAAATTGACTCGACTTCCCCAGCTGCTCTGCACAAAGAGCGTGACCAAAGCAAACTGCTGGAGTTACAGACAAACACACAAATGTCACAGTAAGAGATACACAAAACATTTGACCTAAGCTCAATGACAATTTTAAAGATAGATAGATACACCTCTAATAGAGCTACATACAGTAGCATGCATGGATGTTGTGGAAATATAACAACATTCGCACCTTTTCACTAGCTTTCTCCCAACACGTCCTACATTGCTTCACTTTGAGCATCTTCTGCCACTTCTTAATGGTGTCTAACATGCTGCTTTGTACCAACAAAATGTAATAATGTAACATTGTATTATTGTCATAGAGAAAATAGAGCAGGGTGGACCCAAATACCTTTATTCAAGGTTTACATCCAGGCGGGACAGGCCAAAACAAAGCAAAATTCTCAGACGGAGAATAATCAAGAATCTGACAAACATTAACAGAACACTTGAACTTGAATACTGTGCATGCAGAACTAATCACAAGGACAAGACACAGCTGGGGAGGAGAAACACAAGGGCACTGGGGGAAAATATTCAGATAATCAAACAGGCGGGAAAACCCCCAATAGGAAGTAATAACCGGAAACACGAAAACAGATCATGATGTTGACCCGAGAAACATGATCCTGTATCTATAGTTAGACTTCTAAACAAGTTGTTCTACTTTGAAATAAATGTAGTTTGTACCATGATTTTTTTTTATTTGTCATATTTCTCTGTTTAATATACAGTATATTACCTATGCTAAACCAATATCCAAATTGATGAAACACATTTTTGGAACCATTTAGTACTTAGGGTTAGATTAGTTTACTTGTAGGGTGTTTGGTTAATGTTTGGTGTTTTCAAGGTTGTAAATGTTCAAGTATAATACACAAACTTTCTAATTCTAGACGTGTAGTAAAGACATATTTTAAAATCTTTCTGTTTAGTGTCTGGACCCCTGTTGCAAAGCATACTTACTGTAGTTTATGGTATACAATTTTACATATCTCAATCCGTGTCTATGATTTGCAATCTTTCACTGAATGAAATATAATTTTGCATTCTTAGCCGCTTTTTTCCAAAGCCTCTTTACTGTTTGCTGATACTTAATTTGTCCTATCTGTGAAAGGATGTTATGGATGTCAGCAGCAGACGTGTGTAAGAACACCAATAGGGTGATCAGGATTTTTACTCTGACCCTGTCGGTGTTCTGTTTTTCATTAATGACTGCCCGCTGCGATTGATCCTGCTTTTTACACAGTTACATACTAAATAAGCAAGTTGACCCACATTATTGATTCAGAATGTTTTTTTACCGTTTTAAAAATGTTCGTTTTGCTTCCACTGAGAAAATCAGTCTATTCCACAGCATACCAACGGCTGGAACTGCGGCGACAGCACTGATGGAGGTTTTCTGTAACTGTCCAAGTCTGTTCACATTTCCTTTTCCATTAACCACTCTTTAAACATTGCCAGAGCGATACTGTGTTCCTGTTAGTGTTTACTTCCTGTCTGTCTTCTTCTACTGTTCCCTTTAGTGTTTACTTCCTGTCTGTCTTCTTCTGCTGTTCCCTTTAGTGTGTACTTCCTGTCTGTCTTCTTCTGCTGTTCCCTTCAGTGTTTACTTCCTGTCTGTCTTTTTCTGTTGATTTCTGTAACGTCCATCTCTGTCTTTTAACCTCTTTTTATTCTCTTGTTCTCTTTTTCTTTTCTTTACTGAGGTCAGTTTAGCCATCATGAATCCAAACATGTGTGCTCTCCTCAAATATAAAATGAATCTTTAAAAAGTGTTCAGTGGTCTTTCTGATGGAGAAAACTAATGTTTAATGTGCACAGCTGACGCTAGCTTGTCCGGACTTCATTTTGTGGAAGTATATGACTACATACTGTAGTCCTTTGATCAGAGACCCCTCCTTAGCAGCAGTCTGTTTGGAATGTCCAAATTGACCAATCAGAATCGCGTATTTAACAAAGTCGCATAATACTGTAAGTAGAAAGATTATAAGCTTTGTACGGGAAACATGTTCTACAATCTTAATCACTTGTGACATATGGTCATGCTAAAATTATATTGTTTTTTTCAAGTGAATTATACTTGCAGCAGGTAAAAGCAAACAGCCCCTGGATGTACATTTGAATTGTTTAACTCTTCTTTATCTTAATCGAAGATAGAAAATAAAACAATCAGTAATGACTAACATGCAATGTGAGGAAAGGATTTTTTTCAAATGTTATCTAGTTTCGTTATATTTCATAGGCCTCTGATAGATGAGAAACACTGTTTATATGTAAGAAACATTCAAATATTTTCAGTTTTTGGAAGGAGTGTGGTTTCACAGTGATAGCTGCAGGGAGAAATGCCAGTTGTCTTCTAATTGGCAGGAATATTCTGTTTATGCAGATGGAGACTGGCTGTGACAACTGATGCATGACAGTTGCTACATGAAACATTATTAAGCTGAAATAAATTCAGTTTTTCTTTTCAGACACTCATATTCAACACATTTATTGCAGGAAGATTGTACATATCTGAAGGCCAAATTATATGTATTTTGTGATTGACAGCTGTAAACTCTTCTCAGTTGCACGACACAGTTTAGCAGTTAGATTAAAAATGAAGAAAACAAACTACAGACTGCATAAAAAACCTATTCATGCTCAAAATGCTAATAGATTTCAGTAGCAGAAGTTAAACACCATCAAGTTGGTACTTACAAGATCTACAGTCTTTTTTGAAAAGCAAAACAACATAATCATTGAGATGTGCCTGGATGGAAACATTACCATCAATCCTGCCAGTGAGCAGCCTTGAATGGTTGCAGTTTGCAGGTGCATCATCTAGCAAATATCTATAACAGTGTTACACTTCTATCACCTTGCGGGGAAAACACCTTGCATGGAAGACTGACATCAGAAATGCAAATTGACACAAAGTCAATTTTGTGTTACCAGAAAACTAAGACAATTGGTGAAAAGCAACCACAAGAGCAGTGATTCTTTTTATATATTATATAAAGAAGTGTGCACCTCATTCTTTACTGCCTCGTGGTTCAGGTTGGTTCTCTGAAATAATTAGCCACAGATAAGACAAATTAAAGCTTGAAACATAATGAAAGTGAGTAACACTTTATGATAGACATACATTTATAAATGTTCAATTGATAGTTATTCAAATGAATTGAAACCAAATGATTTCAAGAAACATTTCGAAGACATCCACAATCATTACATAGATGGATGGAGCAGATATTTGTAACACTTAATTAGCCGCCTCCATTTTGGAGTAATGGTAATTGGAGTGCATTTATATAGCGCTTTCCAGTCTTTAGGATCGCTCAAAGCTCTTTTACATATTCAAGTCAGCATTCACACATTCTGACTCATTTTTCAAATGCAGGTATCTCTCAGTCAGACATACTCATGCATTTCTCCTGCCATGTTGTGTAGGCCCTCAACTTCACATCATCTTGGTGTTTGAGAAAAAAATTCCATTGAATCCCACCCTCTTGTAAACTGTTGGAGTCGGGGGGCCTGATCATTTATTCCGGCAAATTACCCAGACCTACTAATTGACCTAACAGAAGTTATTGAGTTTATGCAAGTTTACTGCTTGGCTCAGATCCACCAACGTCAGCAAGATCTCACCTCTATTAACTCCTGGAGAACCAGGTTCAATTAACTGCTGTTTCAATTCAGACGACCCGCTAAATCTGTTTAAGCGATCCCGAAGGATTTTGATATCAGTAATGAGGTGTGGCCCTACCTAAGTGTGAGTGTGGCAGTGTGCAATCTTACCTTTTAAGCAGGAGAGGAGAGCGCAGATGTCTTTTAAGTTGTCCCAATCCAAAAGGTGGGATCAGTTTATTTGAAGAAAAATTGGTCCACACTTATACATGGTTTCTACCTTCTCTCGTTACAACATGACAATCCTACAAAACATATCATGCTGTGGTCATATTCTAATATGAAACCTTAATTCACAGTTTCAAATTTATTACACTAAATTGTAACTTCAACTGCCCAATTCAGTTGTGACATTTAAAATCGTCCGACAGAATTTAGAGGCATCTCCTCATAAATGACCGGTGATAATAAAAAGCACATTCAAACTTTCATTCAACAAATCAATTCATATACACATCTAGTCCCGCATGAATTCGGAGGACCTTTCCTCACAGGTGGCAGGGTGCTAAACTTTCAACACACATCAATTCATTCAGCTTTCAACAAAGAAATTCACTCCGCATTCAACAAAAAAATTCAAGCGATATTTACCAAGTTTGAGAGAACCTTACCAAGAGAAAACCCAGCTCTCCAGGGAGAGAGCTTACCGGGAGAGAGCATACCAGGGGAACCCCCCCCTCTCTCGAGTTTGCTCCCTCTCTGCTAGTGTTTTTATGCTCGAAACAGGACAGAAAAACCTAAAGACACCTCCTCCATACCCATATTTGTGGAAACTGGGCATGACCTCTAGTGTGCAGGACTTGCAAAATATTATTCTCGGCTATCGCACAAACACCTTTTTGGGGCCTCAGTCTTTCTCCAAAAAGTCAGGAGCCCCCCTCCCTGTGTACTGCTGTGAGGGAAGAGGGAAGAAACTGTCTCCCCTCCCTTATCAGTGACACCCATACATCATAATAGGTCTTACACTCAACTTAACAAACCACTTTGTTTATACTGTAAATATAGAAAATCATAAAATATGAAGCATTTTCATTTTGGGTTATACAAGAATATAATTGATTATATTTGATTATAACTAACTTTCGTTTTAAGTATTCAACCTAATATGGAGATCTCAACAAAACCGAATGAGGATGTAGGAGTAAAATGACTTCCCTCTTATGATTGTTGATTGATTGTTTTCTCCTCTACTTTGTGGCCTCTGCCTCCTGATTCGGGACCCACTGATGACATCACGGAGGCCCCATAGTCGATGAAAAGATGTAGCACCACTTTACTCGGAGTTACACAGATGTTTATATTCAAACCACAACTTATATAACTTTTCACATTTTCATTCCACTATTATTTATTACTTGAATATGGAGCCATTACTACTGTGCAATATCCAGAAAAGTAATATCCCATCTTTCTGTTTTAATTTAACTGTCACAGCAAGTGCTTTTTTGTACCTTGTGAAATGACAATCAAAGGAATTCTTCCAAAGTAAAGGGAACGCAACGTGAAGTCGGAGGTGTGTAGATTAAACAGGAAAGGGGAGAGGAAAGTCCCCTGGGGGGGGGGGGCCTTGTTGTTGATCACAGTTCCTGACACGCAGTAGCAGTCTTACAATCTGTAGCCTGCCAGTCAGGTCATCTGTTATCCAGGACGCAAGTGGAGGTAAGCCTGATCTTGTCTCCTAAAAGCAGAGGCTGGATACTGTTAGAGGAATGGATGAATCTCAGAACATGATGTTCACTGTGTCCAGACCCTCAATATCCTCACCAGTGTGCTCAGTCAGTTCTCCCAGCCCCCCTATAGCTGCATTCCAAGTCTCTTATTTGTCATTTCCTCTCTCCTCAATCCTCGCTCTAATGAGAAATTGTTCTGGTGCGCCACCTTAAGGAGCGTCCCATGGAGCTCACTTGTGCCCGGAGGAGCGAGGAGTGATAACCGACGAACCACCAGACCGTCCTTCAGGGAAATCCTTAGCTGCACGACACGCCCCCTTTATGTGTACCAGTCACTGATTGACGCTGCAGCGAATCCACTGATCCTTTTTAACATCAGTGAAGAAACATAACAGATTCAACTCAAGTGAAATACTCTTAAGTTTTATACTGGTTTGTGATGTGTGTTATGTTCTGATATTTGTTCCTTTCGGGACTCTACGTGGTCTGTGTTTTGTTTTTATGTTAACCTTAATTTCTGCCTCATGTTGTTATTGTATTCATGTTTCTGTGGTCTTAATTTTTACTTTTTTTCTTTCTTGTGAAGAACTTCTTTCTGTGAAAGGTGCTATACTAAATAAAAGTATTTTTATGATTTCAAAGCGTTTTTTTTATCTAGTTAAAATATGTATAAATACATCTGATCTGAACAACAAAACGGACCACATACAACTTTCCTCATCTAGGCCTTTCATTTGTTTTTACTGCTGCTGCTCTGGCAGTGATAACTGTGTGGCTTTTATTAGTAATAGAACAGCGCACATGTTTGGAAACACAAACTCAGTCAAAAGTCGGACAGCCGATGATGCTGCTGTCATCACAAACAGACGTCGCTAAACATGACGCTCCAAGGTAAAGGACGTCCCATTGCTCTTAAACACATTTCCTTGCTTCTCCCCCCTCGAGTGGTCTCCTTGCATCTCTCCATGAATCTCTGGTGGGAGGGACTTAGACGCAAGGGAAAGAAGCAAGTGAGGGAAATATGGGTGCAAGTTTAGCGACATGGGATACAGCTAATGTGTCTAATTCTAGTGTTTCTTTTGTTTCCTGTTTTATTTTTGAAATGTATTTACTCCTGTCTGTCTTTTTTTACTTCCTATCTCTGTGTTTTCCCCCCTGTTTGACTGCCTGATTTCACCTGCTGCCCTTGTGGTTTTGCCTGCTCTCTCCAGCTGTGTCTTGTCTCTGTGATTAGTCCTGTGTGTATATATATGCATGTCTTCCCTTGTGTTCTCTGTCTGTCGTCTTTGTTACTGTCTGGTTCCTGCCCTTGTTCCTCATGCCCTTCCTTGTCGGTAGGTTTTTTTTCCTTGTTTGTTTTCGTTGTTTTGTTTTACCTTTCGTGGTCCCCCTGTTTTCGAGGCACACTGTACCATCAGCTTTTGATAATTAAAGGTGGGGTAGGTAATTTTGGAGAAACCAGCTCGAGTGCGCTAGAATTTGAAAATACACAGCCGGAAAAAATCTGCCACTTCCTTACAGAGCCCCTCCTCCAACACACACGAACGCGCACATGACTAATGAGGGCACGAGATAAGTTTGTGGACAGATGGAAGGCTGACAGGCAGGTAGGCCATCCAGTTATTTTAGCCGGGCCGGCTCAGATGATTGGTCGTGCTTTTTACAGTACTACGGCTTCCACAGATGACATTTTTTTATGGATTTTTTGTCAAAGCACTTAAGATATTCATTGCTATCGGGATGTTAATATAACAAAAAGTGTATCTCGAGCCAGTTTCTCAAACTTACCTACCCCACCTTTAAATGCTCACTTTTTGCTAAATATATCAGCCTCTTTTGTCGGTTTGGGTGCAACCTCCTTCCAAAACTGTGACCCAATGGTTACTGCTGGACAAAAGGCTTTCTTTGTGGTAAGAAATTAACCGGGTTATGGTCAGAGATGGAGCTGTTAGCTACTGTATATAAGCTTATGGTGAATCCGGTGTCTGAAATCGGAACTTTGTCAGGGTGTTGGCAACAGTCCTGTGAAATCTCCAAAAACTGCCATTAAGAAACTGGGGTGTTGTGTCTGGTGATCAGATGTTTAGTGATGACTTCACAAGGCTGCTATTCACAACAAAAGCATGGACAAACCTTCTGGGCAGGCTTTAGGGATTGAAATGCACCACCAGAAGCTTGATGTGAGAGCTACAGACATATTCCTTAACAGTGTGACAAGGGTTACACCGTCTGTGTTTCTGCCTGCCTCTACAGTCTGAAAGCCGGTGATGGTGGAGGAGAACTGTGAACAAAAGAGCTGGTTTCACCGCGGCAGGAAAACTCTTTGCTCTATAAACAAGTTTATTGTTGCGTTTTCCAGGTGCGCACAAACACATGTATTTCGTCTACAGTATTAGCGTCTTGGGTTATATTGATGATAACTATAGGCATTCCATTGACTTTTATACAGGAGAATGTATGTTCTTCTTTCTACCAATCAAGTGATTAAACTAATGGTGCATTTTATTGAAAGCCAGTTTAGGTAAAGGGTCCATCACCATATTTAAAAAAAATAAAATCAGATGTTATGTTTAATTAGCATTTTGAAATGATCTGACACTGCACTGGTACAGTGGTACAATAACATGACTTCAGGGCTTGATGAAAAAGTAAAGGGATCAACAGAGTCAGTCTTTATCATCCTCTGGGGACCATTATGACAAATGTTTTTCCAAAACTTAACAGCAATCAATTCATAAGTTGCTGAGATACTTCCTTCTTGTTGGTCAACCAATCAGCCGCCAATATTACAATACCCTGAAAATAGCAAACTGCTAAGCATCACCCTGCTATTATCATGAAAGTAAATATTTTAACAACATATCAAGCCTACCATGGTCAAGTCTCAGTGATATTCAAATGGGCAAGGCCCTCCCATTTGACATTCCTGCCCTCCCCCAATAAACAAGTTTTATTTTATTTTTAAAATAAATTGCTAGGATGTATGTGATGTCAGATAGTAATATAAGAGTAATACATGAAAAACAGGTATGAAATACTATATGACAGTAAAACAAGAACAGAGTTTAAAAGGGGAGTGATTTGTAAAATATCCATAAAGAAAAAGAAAATCTGTTTAGAGTTCTGTTTCATATTGGTGTTGAGAGATGTATCCATAGATCTCTTCATTTTGCTCTCAAAGTGCACCAGATTGATGCTTTTAACTTCAATATTTTAAAAAAAATCTTCCCGGGGGAGCATGCCCCCGGACCTCCCTAGAGGAGGTGAGGAACCTCCTAGAGCAGGGGTTCTCAAACTTTTTGTTTATGCGGACCACTATTTATTATCAAGGATTTTCGCGGACCACCTCATATGCAAACCGTAAAAATAAGTACATATATAAACGTAGTGTTAAAACGCCGATATTTTTTTATCGTTAATTATAGACAATCAAAAGTAAATTGAAGCCTATTTGATACTTTTGTGACCGGTGTCTGTCTGCGTTGTGTATGTGTCTCAAAGAGGACGGCGGACGGTATTTTAATTAGGTCATCCCAAACAATGCCACAAGTGCGCACGCGCGCAGTGCACTCACAAAACGGGCAGACAGGTCTACAAAAAACTACCGGTATGCTCCTACTTTAGTTACTGTACTGCACAAAGCAGACGGCGCTGCGCTCAACACACACACACACACACACACACACACACACACACACACACACACACACACACACACACACACACACACACACAGACTCAAAACCATGGACACACAGGCATATAAGTAACATAAACAATGTATAGGCCTAAGTTGCATAAAGGCTTGAGCTACAGTATTGCAACTAAGCAGACAGCGCTGCTTCTCTCTCTCTATCTCCACTTTCAAAATTTAAATCTCAAAACAAACAAAAAACAAATTAACTTCTTAAATAAACAAAACGAAAAATATAGCCTACTCAGGGGTGGATCTAGAAAAATATTCATGGAGTGGCAAGAGGGTGGCAGGAGATTTTGAGGGGTGGCATCCCCTGGCAGAAGTATATGCTGATTTAATCGCAGTCATATCAATCAATGTTAACTTGGAAAGCCACAATATTGTTCGCCAATCATATTTCCACGCTCGCGCCAGGGCCGGGGGAGGGGTTACAAGGCTCGTGTCTTGTGGTGCATTCACGTGCGCTCGGACATTAGAGACTTTCTCTCATAAATGTCCGATGAGCCCAACGACCACTACCCCACTGCCTGATATCATTAGAAAGCTAGGAATCTCCTCTTTCCAACAGTGTATACAACTCAAAATGTGTCTTCGGGTAAAAAAACGTATTTTGAAGGCGAGTTTACGCTGTTGACAGGAAGTTGTTGTTGCTATGGAAACAACGTGACGGAGAAAAGGAGCGGAGATTAATCTACATATAAAGACGGAGAAAGTAAAGGATAAAGTTTAAGTTTAGCACCCCCCGAAGAGACACACAGTTGGTATTAACTATAATATAAAAATGTAGGTTGTGTCCTAATTCGTTTGTATGCTGTTTTGTAGCTTTGCTGTCTGTTTACAGTTAACTTTTGGTAGTAGGCCTATGCTAAAGTGATTCTAATAGGAATGGAGCCTAAATGTATTTGTAATTTTTGTGTCTTTATATAGTGCTGCAGATAGCTGTAACAATCTTTCACAAGTGGTTACAAGCACCAACATGTCAATGTTTATCCCTCTGGGGCCATTTATTTAAAAAAGCCCGTTAGCCACCTCAATTTTCAAAATGGCGACCATCTTCCAAGATGGCCGCCATTTCCAGCCGAGGAAACAGTATTTTACCACAGAATTTCTGGGTCAATTTGGGTGATTTTGGTATTGAATTATATGTTTTTGACTATGGGAAAGTCAAATGTATATGTTTGAACTTGTTCAGAGCTGTTTTGTGTAATTTTAAAATACAAAATGTAAAAAATAACACTTAAAAAAATTGATAATTGCAAAAAAAGTGTAAAACTACGTTTTTCAAACACCAACAGGAAACGTATTTCCATGTTTATTAGATATAACATTGCCACAGTATGACTGTGTATGTATTTACTCCTGACACCTGCAGCTGCATAATGCTGTACAGGGAAGACCAAATCGGTAACATTTGCATCGTCCACTGCATTCCGACTTGCATCCACACTTGGTCAGCTGCTGACAGCTCTCAGCGATAGGCGGAAGCTTGGTCCAGAATATCTGCCAATGATGTTCTTCTTTGGTCCATCCCCACTCTGCAGGACTCTGTATTTCAGGTTGAAGCACTGTTGACTGACTCCATATACCTGCCTGGTAGGCTGCACGTTTCAAATGCTGCAGTAGAGCCGCTACAACCCTCTACGCAGAACTGGTGGACAGACCACTCCATCTTCCACATATTTGCTCACTGTTGCCTCTCCTAACTGTGCAGATAGTTCCAGCACTCTGTCATATGAAATGCTAATGCCATGCCCATGAAGCAACTCGATCAACTTCCTCTTTCTAGTCTTTGCATATACTGAAATTCCCATGTATACAGGGAATGGAGTCTCGTGGTCTTTTGAGTGCCTATGAGTGGATGCACCTTCCTTGTACCTTGCATAGCAGTTATACTGCAGCAGCTGGGCATTGCGAAGTCGGTCTTTGATGCACCAAATCTCAGCTGCGATTTGATATCAGCCCCATGTTCAACCATGCCCACAAACTGTAAGAGACTTGATGGAATGGCCTCCTCAATACATCCCTCATGAAAAGTCCCATCAAATGTGGATTTTTGGCTGCCTTACCAGGATAATTGTGTCACTATAGTCAGAGGCTTGTGATAATGCTATGCCAACATCGTTTTGGAAAGCCAGAAGGACATCCCTACCCTGCTGGTGAGCTTCCAGTTCTAGTATTTCAGCAAGCAGCTTGTCCTTTAGTCTGCTGGAGTTGACTTCAGGTTCCTCAACCCCTAGCTGCTGTAACCGTTGCCGGTACAGTTTAACCATGTCCGCAAGTCGAAAAACTGCAGGACCTTCTATGCTTGATTTTGTCTCGACTAAGTAAATGATTAGTTCAGAAAATGCTAGTGGGTAGGCATTCTGTCCTGGTGTCTGTTCCCGTCCCTCTCTTTGGATTGTTCTGCTGTAGCTTCTCTCTCTGCTGTACAGGTCTGCTAAGCATTTAACATGATATTTCAATTCCAGTGCAATGGCATCTCCAGCACTTAGCTTTGAAATAAGTTTTCCATCACAAAGCTTTTTGGCACACTCATTCAGCCTTTTGTTAAGCGACATTGTCATGACATGTCTGAGTTCAGATACTGGAGCTTCTTTTTCACAGAGGAAGCATTTAGACTCTTGACCTTCATGGCTGGTTCTTCGCAGCTTAGTTTGGCATTCTGCTGTCTCGATACTCTGTGCATCAACTCTTCTCTTTCTCGCCCTAGTTTGGTGTTATTGAACTGAAGGCGACAGCTCTGGTGGTATTTGGCCATGTTCCTTCTCAATGTTTCCTCTATTCCACCACCCTCATCCAGTCTTGCAAGATCCAAAACAAAATTGAGTTTTAGGTTCCACCCAAGCGCTATCGCCCTCTAGTGATCAGTCTGCATATCGCACAACACAGTTAGTTTGAAATTGGTATTTAAATAACTTAGACACATTAAAATTAAAATAAATATGGGGGGTGACACTTCTTGAACCTTCTCAACATCAACTCTGTTGCAAATCTTTAATAATACATTTAATTTTTTTTTTTAATCCAGACAATCCAGTTTCTATGTGGTCCAGTATAATTTGACATCAAAATCATTCATATAGGGCAGATGAAAGTGAATTTATAGCAAAACAATCATATTTTGAAGCCATCAGCGGTGGCCATCTTGAAAAATGGCCGCCATCTTGGATTTTTGAGTGGCTAACGTGCTTTTTCAAAAGAGTAACCTCCATGGAGTATATGTGCCAATTTTAGTGCTTGTAACCACTTGTGAAAGATTGCCCTGATAATATTCAATTATCTGCAGCGCTAATAGCTCTTACGTTGATATTGGAGATTTCAATAAATTAATATCATCAGTCAGGTCTTCGACCATTATTCGGAGGGAAATGCTACAACGATGCTTGGCAATGGGCATTATTATATATTATTATTATAGGCCAGGCCTACCTTAAAGTCATTTTTACCCCTGGAAAAAGCTGGCCCACCCTATTTTATACAGGCACGCCCTAAAGTAAATTTCTGCCTACACTACTGCTACCAAGGTCAATGCTACAATATAATAATAATAATAATACATGGGATTTGTATAGCACTTTTCCTAATGCTCATTAGGGGTGTTGAAATTAATCGTTTCTACGATGCATCGCGATGCGGACGTGTACGATTCTGCATCGATGCAGTGACAGAACATAATCGATTATAGCGTAGTAACGTTGCTTCCTGATTTTACCGCGGCTTTACAATAACGTTTTTTTTCTGTCACTTTAATTTCAAATCGGTCGGTGATGCAGAGATCAGGGAACAGACGTGACAGCCGCACAGCGACTCCAAACACGGAGCAGTCTGCTTTATCCACCAACACAAGAACACCAGTCCAGAACCAACAGCAGAAGGACCCGCTCTGAATCAGTCCGTATCGCTGCGGCTCAGACACACATCGATTTATGTTTTTAAAAAATACTCGCGTTACAATCATTTCAGGTTTTTGGTGGATTTAGTTAAGTCTTGGATTGCAGAGTATGTAGCTGACGCTCAAAGTGCCCTTATTTATTTTTCTGTACTTTTTGAAGAGTGCTTAATGTATGCTTGAACTTTGTTTTATTTTGTTAAAAATGATAGGAGTTGGCTTTCCGGAAGTCGTGTGACCTCTAGCCCCGGATGTTCATTGTGTTTGTGAGAGAGTAAAAGGGCGCTAAAAGTGTCAACGATGTGATAGCATATTTCTACTGCTGGTCTAATAGGCAAACACGTTTTCACGGTGTTTCATGATTATACAAAGAAGAAAATAAACGTGATTGTGGACATCAGTTCGAAGCGTAATGTTCTTTGAAGACCGGAGTAGTTACAGTGAAAACGTAACCTAATCCATCCGATCGAGGTATTCGATCCTGCTGCAAGCTACAGGCTAAAGTGTGCTACGCTGTTCCCCATCCTGCTGCAAGCTACAGGCTGAAGAGGTGAGACGCTGTTCTCAATCCTGCTGCAAGCTACAGGCTAAAGTGTGCGAAGCTATTCGATCCTGCTGCAAGCTACAGGCTAAAGAGGCTAAAGACGTGAGACGCTGTTCCCCATCCTGCTGCAAGCAACAGGCTAAAGAGGTCAGACGCCGATCTCAATCCTGCTGCAAGCAACAGGCGTATCGTGTGCGAAGCTGCGCTTCATCGGACGGTGTGCTGCGTATCCCGTGCGGACGACAGGCTTCATCAGACGGTGTGCTGCGTATCCCGTGCGGAGGACAGGCTTCATCAGACGGTGTGCTGCGCATCCCGTGCGGACGACAAGCTTCATCGGACTGTCTGCTGTTGTCCTGCTGGAACACGGGCTTCAGTGTGCAGCTGAGCATCTTCTCCTGGAGCGAATTCAGGTTTCTGCGTGGCTCTTCAGGTTGAACTGTACTTTTAAATGTAAACCTCAAATAATTGATGGATAGTCCCACAAATAAGGTAAAGGTAATAAAGACTTATTAGAATAAAGTAAAGAAAATATATTTAAAGTTCCTGAAAGGTAACTGTTATTGTTAAGGGTTATTACTGTTAAGAATTGTATTGGCTAAGTGTTAAAGGTATTCCAAAAGTTGCCATTCATATGCCTGTAACTTAGTCTGTCAGTCTGATTTAATGTCGCTACATGAAAAAGAGCAAAGCTCAGACTTTGAAGCAGAAGAGAAAGATGAGAGAAGAAGTGCTGCGTCTAAAAAATCAGAGACAAGAGTAAGGAAATCCTCTCGAGAGAGACGGCTAACACCAAAAATGCAAGAACTTAAAGAGCAAGAGTTAACTCAAAAGGAAAAGAAGTTCAAAACGGTGTATGAAAAATGGAAAAATGAGGTAAGAGACATTCGTACAATACTTAAAAGAGAATGCTCTGAGAGTGACATGTGTAACATGATGGATGAAGTTGAGGGGCTTGAATCCGAATTAAAGGACTCATATGACAACATGCGACTTAATACAGCACCTAATCAGGAAATTCGCAGGAAAATGGATGCATGCTCAGCTGTAACAGCAGATCTACTACAGCTAATGAGAGTAAGGTTAACTGAAGATGCAGGCGACTTTGACGCTGAAGCAGAAAAATCAAGGTTAAACATGCTGCTTAATAATCAGTATGCTCGGTCCATATATGGATCTACAGCATCTAGAGCCACTGCACCTAGCTACCGTTCAGACCATATCTCAGAGTCACTTAGTATTTCAGCCAAGAGAGCAGAGACAGTTGCACAGTTAGCTGCAAAAAGAGCTGAAATTGATAAGGAAGCTGCTATTGAAGCTCAACGTCAACAACTGAAGAAACTCGAAAATCAAAGAGACCTTGATGTCATTCAGGCAAAGTTAAATGTGTATACCGAAGAAGAGAGAAAGGAAAGGAATGAGAGGTGTAGTCCTGTACACAGCCAATTGAATGATGCTAACCCATCTTCTCCTCACTCTGGAAGTCAAGAAATTACAAAAAATGAGGCACATTTAGTACAGGCGTTGCAAGAAGCAATGGCTCTCACCCGACTTCCAGTCCCAGAACCCACTGTATTCTTTGGTGATCCATTGAAGTTCACTGAGTGGAGCGCAAGCTTTAAAGCTCTAATAGAGAGGCGATGCTCTAACCCTGCAGATAGGCTGTTCTACCTGCAAAAGTACGTAGCAGGGGGGGCGAAATCTGCCCTTGAAGGTAGCTTCTACAGAAAAGATGAGGAGGCCTATGAACAAGCATGGGATAGGCTGAATGCCAGATACGGTCATTCCTTTGTTGTGCAGCGAGCCTTCAGAGAGAAACTCAACGGATGGCCAAAGATTGGGGGAAAGGAGTATGTCAAGTTGAGAGAATTTAGTGATTTCCTCCAAACATGCAGCAACGCTATGCCTCACGTTAAGGGCCTACAAGTTCTTAACGACTGTGAAGAGAATCAGAAGATGCTAACCAAACTTCCTGATTGGTTCACATCAAGGTGGAACCGTTATGTCACAGAACAGCTGGATTTAGGCAATGATTATCCAAGTTTCGCTGAGTTTGCCAGGTTCATATCAAAGGAGGCCCGTATAGCATGCAACCCAGTGTCATCACTATATGCTCTGAAACCCTCAGCAGAAATGCCTTTAAGAGAAGCAAAAGGGCCAAAGGCAAACACATTTGTCACCGACGTGGGGGATTCAGACACACCTTGCATTGTAGCTAAAACCAACGTAGAAGAAACCAAGTCAGAAGATGCAGAGAAAGCGAAGAAAGGGAGCATGCTAACACAAAACGCAACTGAGTGTTTTTGCTGTGGAGAAAATCATTCCATATTCAAATGCCAAAAGCTACTGGAATTGACTGTGGAGGAAAAGAGAAAATGCATACAAGAAAATAGGCTGTGTTTTGCATGCCTGAGAAAGGGACATGTCTCCAGAGACTGCAAGAACAGAGCCATGTGTGGCATATGCAAAAGGGGTCATCCGACTCCTTTGCATGAAGAGCGTTCCTTAGCGGACAAACCCTACACACACAGCAGGTTTGAAGGAAATACATCCTCATTATCATGTTGTGTGAATGGAAGTGAAGGTGGGAGCACATCAATGATCGTGCCAGTGTGGATTTCATCATCTAACACTCCTAATTCTGAAACTCTGGTGTATGCTCTATTGGACACCCAAAGCAGTCACACCTTTGTAGAACAGGAGGTTTGTGAGAAGCTGCAAACAGAGATGGAGCCGGTAAAACTAAAATTATCGACTATGATGGGAAAAGACTCAATTGTAAAGAGTCAGAGAGTTTGTGGACTCAAAGTCAGAGGGTTCACCTCAAATACATCCATTGATCTACCTCCAGCTTATACAAGGGATTTCATTCCACTTGAACGTGCGCACATTCCAACCTGCAAGACAGCCATCAAATGGAAACACCTTGCAGATATAGCTCAAGAGATGCCTCCACTTATAGATTGCGGTGTTGGATTACTGATTGGCTATGACTGCTCCAGAGCACTGGCCCCAAGGAAAATCATCACTGGTGGCGATTACGAGCCCTATGCCATTAAGACTGACCTTGGATGGAGCATCGTAGGAAGTGCATCACAGCGTGTGAATTCTCAGGATGTGACTGGACTTTGTCATCGGGTATCTGTCAGGGAGGTGCCACTTGTAACGCCATCAGCGGTTATCAAGGTGCTGGAGTCCGATTTCGCGGACACCAGGCCAGGGGACAAAAGTATATCACAAGATGATATTCGCTTTCTGCAGATCTTAAAGGAAGGAATCCAGCAAAACGAGCTGGGTCATCTAGAAATGCCTCTTCCATTCAAAGCACGACCTCTACTCCCAGACAACAAAAGGCTGGCTTTGATTCGGCTAAAGCACCTTAAAAGGAAACTGGAAAGAGATCCCAAATTCAAGGCCGACTATGTGAAGTTTATGGATGGCGTCTTCAAAGATGGCGACGCCGAGAAAGCAGAAACACAACCAGAACCAGGCAAGGTCTGGTATATCCCACACCAAGGGGTTTACCATCCTCGGAAACCAGATAAAATAAGAGTGGTTTTCGATTGTTCTGCAAAGTACGAAGGCACCTCGTTAAACGATCACCTGCTAACAGGACCGGATCTCACAAATGGCCTAACTGCAGTGCTCTGCCGGTTTCGTAAGCATGCCGTCGCAGTCATGTGCGATGTGGAAAAAATGTTCCACAGGTTCCATGTCCACAAAGAAGACAGGGATTACTTTCGGTTTCTCTGGTGGGAAAATGGGGATACAGACTCAGAACCCACAGCATACCGAATGAAGGTCCATCTTTTCGGAGCATCATCTTCCCCTGGCTGCGCCAATTATGGTCTGAAGCATCTTGCCAGTCAGAATCAAATACAGTACCCCTCTGCAGCTAGCTTCCTCACAAAGAACTTCTATGTAGACGACGGCATCATAAGCTTGGAGTCTGTCGATGAGGCAGTTAAGGCGAGACACGGCAGGCAAAAACATCGTTTTTCATGCACTGGTCAATTTTGAGATTTTATGCTATTTTGATTCCATAACATGTTTTCTTTCAGGCTTTTGGAAGGAAAACGTACAAACTACACATTTAAGTGTTTATTTTACTATAATTTGTCTATTTGCGTCTGTAGATTTCTCCTAAATTCACCAAAAGTTAGCATTCTAACGTAACATAAAGTACCGCGACCGCTGTTTGCACCATGTCATCAGAGGTATCGTTGGAAAGCTCCGTTTCTCCTGCACAATCTCATCGGATCCAAATATGGTCATTTCCTTTGTATCAGCAACCAATCGTGAAAGTACAAAGGGGTCTTACACCAAGAAACGAAATCTCATTGGCTGGTGTCAATTTCTGACAACGTGATTCGTTCAGATGCGTCACCTGGTGTGCTCAAACACTTCCTGGTTAGCTTTCCGCTAGAAATTTAAATCTCAAAATGGCAAAAGAACGGCGAAAAAAACGTTCACAGAGAAGACGACAACAATTGGAACTTGCACGAAGCAATGTTAGACAAAAAACAAATGACCCCGAACATGAAATACCTTCACGGAGTGCGTTGAGGCGCAAGCTGTCATCCAAAGAACAGGAGGGTTTAGCTTGCGCCTCACAGCAATCTTTAAAGGTCGTTTTCTCAAAATGAGTTTTTTCTCCTACTCTGAGTCCGAAATTTCCACTTCAGTAGCACTTACATACACCAAACTTTCCAGTTATATTCCTATTAATATTATGAAGGCTTTTACAGAAGGGTTTGTTCATATATCATTTATAGCCTGAATTATATAACATTGTATACCTAAAAACATGGCGAAAATTGATATTTTAGGGCTGTTGACAGTATTTTCTGATTTATTTAGTGATAAAAGGTATCCAAAATCCCTTCTGTAAAAGCCTTCAATTCTAATATGACTACAAAATGAAACAAGAATTTTTAACCTGGCTTTATCCAATTTTAAAAATTCGGTTCCTGAAATGTGTTAAAATATGCGCATATTTAATGAGATTATGGCTAATTTGCATATTTAAACATGCTATTTCTGAAAACTTGTAATACAAAAAACAATTGCCTTATTGTAAGTAATTAACTGGAGAAATTTCTAGCTGATATCTTTAAGTTAAAAAAATTACCCTATTCACCTGTAGTGTCTCGCCTTAAGTTGGTGAAGGAAGCCCAAGTTGTGTGTGCCAAAGGGAATCTACACCTTCACAAATTCCTTTCCAACAACCGGGAAGTTCTAGACTCCATCTGTGCTTCAGAACGCGCTGCAGAGGTAAAAAATGTGGACCTCAACCACGATGAACTTCCAGTACAGAGAGTGCTAGGAATAAGATGGAACGTTGAAAGTGACAGCTTCTCCTTTAAGGTGTCACTCAAGGAGAAACCAGCAACTCGCCGTGGGATACTCTCAGTTGTGGCCTCTCTGTATGACCCATTAGGGTTTCTAGCTCCATTCATCCTAGAAGGAAAGAGGGTTCTGCAAGAGATGTGTCAGAAGGGAACCGGATGGGATGAACCACTGCCAAGCGAATTGAAGCTAAGGTGGGAGAGTTGGATGAATGATCTGGAAAATCTTGAGAAGATTCAGATCCCAAGATGCTTCACACCTAAACACTTTGGTGAGCTACTGAGTGTCGAGCTTCATCACTTTTCTGATGCGAGCAGTCAGGGGTACGGACAGTGCTCATATGTCAGGTTGGTGGGTAAAGAGAACATACACTGCGCCTTTGTTACGGGCAAAGCGAGAGTCGCACCAACAAAAATAGTTACTATCCCAAGACTGGAGCTTACGGCTGCAGTGACCTCTGCTGCGGTGAGTAGCATGCTAAAGGAGGAGCTGGATCTAAAAGTGGACAAAGAATACTTTTGGACAGATTCGCAAGTAGTCCTAGGTTATATAAACAACGAAGCTCAAAGATTTCATGTCTTTGTCGCAAACCGTGTTCAGAGGATTCGGGAAGCTACCAACCCAGGACAGTGGTTCTTCGTTGAAACAGGAGAAAACCCAGCTGACCACGCTTCGAGAGGCCTCAATGTGGCAGACCTCATCAGCTCAAATTGGATCACAGGTCCCAAGTTTCTATGGGAAAGAGAGATTGTTGCACATCAGGGTGCTACAGAGTTGCTGGTGGGAGACCCAGAGGTAAAGGTTACCCAAGTTCTGAAATCAGATGTTCCAGTGCAATGTGACTTTCAAGAGCAACTGTCACGGTTCTCAAGATGGACCACAGCAGTCAATGTCATTGCTCGCATTCAACGATGGGCTAAGAGGTTCAAGGCCGCTGAGCTTTTAAATGTGGAGGAAAGAAAGCAAGCTGCACTGACGCTCATCAAGCTTGCACAACAAGATGCCTTTCAAGAAGAGTTGAACACGCTCAGCCAGAAATCAGGAAGGCTTCCTCGCAACCATCAACTGTATCAGCTTGATCCATTCATCCAAAATGGCATAATGAGAGTGGGAGGGCGAATTAGGAAAGCGTCGGGACCACTGGAGTTGAGACACCCAATAATCCTCCCTAAGGATGGTGCAGTCACACGCCTCCTCCTTGCACACCACCACAACATGACACAACACCAAGGCAGAGGTTATACTCTGAATGAACTGAGAGCCAACGGCTACTGGATTGTTGGTGGAAGTAAAGTAGTAGCCCAGTTCATCAGGCGCTGTCTCTTGTGTAGGAGAGCTAGAGCACCACCAGAAGAGCAGCGAATGGCGGACCTACCTAGCGACCGTACAGATCCCTCACCACTGTTCACATACTGCGGTATGGACTGTTTTGGCCCCTTTCATACTCAGCAGGGCCGCAAAGAATACAAACGGTATGGTCTTCTCTTCACGTGCCTATGTTTCAGAGCAGTCCACATAGAGATGTTGGACGACATGACAACTGACGCGTTCATTAATGCCTTACGGTGCTTCATAGCTATCCGCGGCGCTGTGCGACACATCAGATCGGATCGGGGATCTAACTTCGTGGGAGCAAAAAATGAAATTGCAAACGCCCTGAAGGAAGTCAACAAAGACAGAGTAGCTGCATATCTGGCAGATAGGCAGTGTGACTTCCTCATGAATGTGCCAGGCTCAAGTCATGCTGGAGGAGTATGGGAGCGGCAGATCAGGACAGTCAGAGGTGTACTGACCACAGTCCTTGCTCACCGTGTGGGAAGATTGGATGACGCCTCTTTAAGAACCTTCTTTTACGAAGCCATGTCCATTGTAAATGGCCGCCCACTCACTGTCGACAACATCAGCGATCCTACAAGTCTGGAGCCGCTAACTCCAAATCATCTGATCACCATGAAGTCATCGGTTCCACTTTCTCCACCAGGCAAGTTTGTTAAGGAGGATTTGTATACCAGAAAACGCTGGAGAAGAGTTCAATATCTGTCCGAACTATTTTGGAACAGATGGAGAAAGGAATATCTGGCCAACATTACTCTCAGGCAGCGATGGCATGTTCCAAGACGGAACATGAAAGTTGGTGATATCGTGATAGTCAAAGAAGAGGACATACCCCGCAATGAATGGAAACTTGCCAGGGTTCTTAAAGCACATGAGAATGATGGACTGGTGCGGAAGGTTTCAATACAGATTGGGGTGCAGCAGTTGGGGAAAAAGTGTGAACGCCTCAAAAGCCATCCGTTGTTGAAAGACCGATTCAGAAGTTAGTTGTTCTAGTGGAGAGCAGTTAGGAAGCAAACAATTGCTAGAAACTGATATATATCCTCCTCGTTAGGCTAAGGGAATATTAAAGTTGATGTAGCCTCAGTTATGTAAATGGGTTTAATTGTTCAAATATGTAAATTCTATTGTGAATTTGCACCGTTAATTCATTTGTTCAGTTGTGTGTTAAGGGAAAGACAAACAAGAGAAAAGAGTTGAAAATTACCATTGATTTATTTGATGAACATCATATTGTATATGTATTGACATCTGCATATGTGTTTGAAGGTAATTTGTTGGGAGTGTAGCTGACGCTCAAAGTGCCCTTATGTATTTTTCTGTACTTTTTGAAGAGTGCTTAATGTATGCTTGAACTTTGTTTTATTTTGTTAAAACTGATAGGAGTTGGCTTTCCGGAAGTCATGTGACCTCTAGCCCCGGATGTTCATTGTGTTTGTGAGAGAGTAAAAGGGCGCTAAAAGTGTCAACGATGTGATAGCGTATTTCTACTGCTGGTCTACTAGGCAAACACGCTTTCACGGTGTTTCATGATTCTACAAAGAAGAAAATAAACGTGATTGTGGACATCAGTTCGAAGCGTAATGTTCTTTCAAGACCGGAGTAGTTACAGAGTATGAATGTCCTCTTGCTATTTTCAGATGATATACGTGTGTAAAGTTTGTGAAGGCAGGAGGAAAAAGCTTCCACGATCACGTCTCCTTTCTGCTGCTCCAAACCCCGCCCCCCCCCTGAAAATAATGAGTGACAGGCTGATAGTAACCTGATATAAACTTTATTATTTACTTAATCACTGAACTTAATCTCAAACATTCATGGGATTTATGTAACAGTAAGACAGAGAATGTAAGTGTGCACCCACATGCAGTATTTTAGTTTTTATATGCTGTTGTGGTGACACGTTATTAGACATAATTCACCATTGAGATTGTTGTTGCAACCCGGACCCGTTAGTGAGGGTACCGGGGTTTGATGTCATGCCTGCTAGCTTGTCAGACAAGGCAGCACATGTACTTACCTCGGATTGATTAATGGATAATAAAGTGTGGAAGTCCATTCTGAATATACCGCCTCCGACTCCCTTTCAACGGCGCTACACTGGTGACCCCGACGTTTTCGTGAAAGTTTCGAAGACTCATGAACATGGCTGATCGCGATGTTTTTGTAAAGCTGCCGGAGTTTTGGGAGCATGCCGCGGCGGCATGGTTCGCACACGTGGAGGCACACTTTGCCTGCCGACAAGTCCGTGACGGGGATTTGAAATATTTCCACGTGGTGGCAGCGATGGGTAGCTCCACGTCATCCAGGTTGGTGGGATTTATCGCAGACCCCCCACACCATGGCAAATATGAGGCGATTAAGGCCCTTCTCCTTAAGAAATTTAGCTTATCTGCTAAGGAGAGGGCCCGCCAAATTCTTGACATTCAAGGCCTAGGAGACAGCAAGCCATCCCAGCTAATGGAGAAAATGCTGAATCTGCTAGGGGGGAAGACCCCCGCGTTTTGTTCATGGAGATTTTCCTGCGCCACTTGCCTTCCCGGGTTCAGACGGCGCTAGCCAACACGTCCATCACGGAGCCCCGTGCCTTGGCTGAAGAGGCCGACCGTTTTTTCCTGGCTACCCAGCAGTCCGGTGCGGAGGCGCTAGCTGTGACGCTCAGCACCCCCTCAACTGTTAAGAAGGCTTGGGGGAGGCGGGACGCGGCGGTGCCAAGCCGGCGTGGGGACACAGGAGTGTTTTTACCGCGCGCGGTTCGGGGACAGGGCGAAGATGTGTGGCGCTCCCTGCAGTTTCAAGCCTCCGGGAAACGGAGGAGCCGGCGCTCAGTAGTGGCCCTGAGCGTTGGAGGCACGAGCAGGCTTCTCTTCGTCAGTGACAGAGTCTCAGGAAGCTTGTTTCTGTGTGACACTGGAGCTCAACGGAGTTTGGTTCCTGCGTCGAGGGAAGACGTCGCTCGTGGGGGACATGGACCGCGGTTGACGACGGCTAATGGCGTCCCCATTCGCACGTACGGCGTGAGGGCCTATGTGTTTGTGTATTGGAGGACAGCGGTTCAACTGGGATTTTGTGACGGCAGACATTTCGTTTCCCCTCCTCGGGGCAGACTTTTTATGTGCTCACGGACTCCTGGTGGATGGTAGACATAAACGCTTGTTTGATGCCTTGACGTTTTCCTCCCTCGTGTGTACACTCGGTGAGGCGGCGTACGACGGGCTGTCGGGCTCGCTGTCGGGTGCGGACATTTTTCTCAGGCTGTTGGCTGACTTTCCAGACCTGACGCTGCCCACCTTCTCCGCGCTCACCACCAAGCATGGGGTGGAGCACCACGTCACCACCGAATCCCCGTGCGGGGATTACCGCCGCCTTAACGACGCCACGACGCCTGACCGCTACCCGGTGCCGCACATTCAAGACTTTTCAGCACATCTGGCCGGTACGTTGGTATTTTCTAAAGTGGACCTGGTGCGCGGATACCACCAGGTGCCCATGCATCCCCTGGACGTTCCTAAGACGGCAGTGATAACGCCGTTTGGACTTTTCGAGTTCCTGCAGATGCCTTTGGGCTCAAGAACGCCGCTCAAACGTTCCAGCCTGAGGATTCGGTGCTGCGGGACCTGCCGTTTGTGTTCGTCTACCTGGACGACATACTCGTCCCAGCGCTTCGGTGGAAGAGCACCTATCACACCTCCGAGCCCTTTTCACGAGGCTCAGCCAACACGGGTTGATAATCAATCCTGCAAAGTGCCAGTTCGGGGTGTTTGACATTGACTTCCTCGGACACCGCGTCAACAAAGGCGGTGCAGCACCCCTGCCGGCGAAGGTTGAGGCCGTTGCGGCGTTTCTTCGCCTGCTCACAGCCCGGTCGCTCCGTGAGTTTCTGGGGATGGTGACTTTCTACCACCGTTTCATCGCCCGGGCCGCCAACATTATGCGGCCGCTGTATGAGGCTTTGAAGGGTACGACCCCCACCCAGGCGATCGACTGGACGGCGGAAGCTGAGTCTGCTTTTACGGAGGTCAAGACCGCGTTGGCTCAGGCGGCCTTGTTGGCGCACCCATCACCCACGGCTCCCATCTCCATTACCACAGACGCATCGGACTACGCCGTTGGTGCGGTGCACGAGCAGTGGGTGGAAGGCGCTTGGCAGCCGCTCGCCTTTTTCTGCCGTCAGCTGACGCCCAGGGAACGCAGGTACAGCACTTTTGACCGTGAGCTCCTGGGTCTTTGGTTGGCCGTGCGGCACTTCCGTTTTTTGCTGGAAGGCCGTGAATTTACGGCGTTTGTTGACCACGAGCCGCTCACGTTCGCCATGGCAAAAGTGGCTGAGCCTTGGTCTGCACGCCAGCAGCGGCAGCTGTCTTACATCTCGGAGTTCACCACAGACATTAAGCACGTGGCTGGCAAATCGAACCTGGTCGCAGATTGCCTCTCCAGGGTCGTCATCGGGGCCGTGCAGTTGGGCCTGGACTATACCCGCATGGCGGCGGACCAGGTCACGGACCCCGGCGTACAGGCCCTAAAGGGGGACAGCTTGGGGCTGCGGTTGGAGGACGTGGTTTTCGGTGACGCAGGCGTTACTCTCCTGTGCGACATCTCCACAGGCCTGCCGCGGCCGGTCGTTCCCGCCGGTTGGAGGCGCTCCGTTTTCGAGGCGGTGCACGACCTGTCTCACCCCGGCGGTAAGCCTTCAGTGCGCTTGGTGGCCGCGAAGTTTGTTTGGCGGGGACTGAAAAAGGACGTGAGGACTTGGGATGCTGTGGTGCTGGCTTGTCAGCGCGCTAAGGTGCATCGCCACACGAAAGCTCCTTTGGAACGTTTCATGGTGCCGGAGAGGAGGTTTGACCACGTCAACATCGACCTAGTGGGTCCATTGCCTTCCTCTCAGAGTTTTTCCTACCTCCTCACCATGGTGGACAGGACGACCCGTTGGCCGGAGGCGGTTCCTCTCGTGTCGACGGCGGCGGCTGACATAGCCCGGGCTTTCATTGCGACGTGGGTGTGTCGTTTTGGCACCCCGTTGGACATTTCCTCTGACCGGGGTGCGCAGTTCACGTCTGAGCTCTGGAACGCCGTGGCGTGTGGTCTGGGGGTTAAGCTTCACAGGACAACTGCTTATCACCCTCAGGCTAACGGCCTCTGTGAACGTTTCCATCGCTCCATGAAGGCAGTGCTCAGAGCCGGCCTGAAGGACGGAAATTGGGTCGACAAGCTGCCTTGGGTGATGCTGGGCCTGCGGACCACGCCCAAGGAAGATCTGCAGTGTTCCACGGCTGAGATGGTCTACGGCCAGCCGCTGAGAGTTCCAGGGGATTTCCTCCCTAACACATCGGTTCCCTGTTCGGCGTCAGCACAGCGGGTTTGCCTGCAGGATGCCGCCGAGACTTTTGCTCCGATTCCTACTGCCCAACATGGTACTCAGGTGTCTCGGGTTCCCGCGGAATTGGTGAATTCTGGGGGGGCTTGTGTGGTGACACGTTATTAGACATAATTCACCATTGAGATTGTTGTTGCAACCCGGACCCGTTAGTGAGGGTACCGGGGTTTGATGTCATGCCTGCTAGCTTGTCAGACAAGGCAGCACAAGTACTTACCTCGGATTGATTAATGGATAATAAAGTGTGGAAGTCCATTCTGAATATACCGCCTCCGACTCCCTTTCATCTGCGCTACACTGTTGTAAATACTCCTGTTGTCTGCTGTGTTCAGACTCAAGTCATGTTTGTGATGCCACATTCAGGACATTCAGTGTCCTTTTTTTAACAGAAGACTGTAGAAGCTGCAGCTAGACTGCAGAAGCGGTAATCTGTAATCTGCGGCCGCGAGCTTTTATGTGCCATCATGACACGCATGGTGTTATTTTTTTATATATTATAATGAAGCGCGAGCTGTGTGCTCGAGTCTTCCTGTCTGTCGGATGAACTCTGCTGCTCCGGCATGATGGTCTAACTTCAGCAGCTACATTACCTACGGTGCGTTCGTTAATAGTAACTGTGCGGTCCGGAGTCACTGTGGCACAGACTGGACCGCTGGTGAACAGCTGTTAGAACGGGCCGTTCAGGTGTTCAGAGCAGAGCTCCCTGTTGGAGCGGCAGAGCGTGATGTGAACTGAAAAGTTTTTCTGTCACAATATTATTTAAGGAATCGTTGAGCTAGCTAGCTAGCATACATTGTCACGATCTGCTAACATTAGCTTTAGCCTTCGTTTTCTAATAGTTTTTTCATAGGCTATAAACAGAGGTGGCATAAGTATAAATCTTGTACTAGATTAAAAGTAGAAGTACTCAGATCTTGTACTAGAGTAAAAGTAGAAGTACTCAGATCTTGTACTTGAGTAAAAGTAGAAGTACTCAGATCTTGTACTTGAGTAAAAGTCGAAGTACTCAGATCTTGTACTTGAGTAAAAGTAGAAGTACTCAGGTCTTGTACTTGAGTAAAAGTAGAAGTACCAGAGTGTAGGAAAAGAGCAGTTTTTTTTAAGGGGGCGGGGTTAATAGGTTTATCTGCGAAATAATCACCATGATAATGATTGACTGTATTGCCAGCAATCTACTTTTTCTCACAGAAAAATGTATAACTTGCTACATCTCTCAGCCAGCCAAACTACTACTCAAGCAGCATGCGTTATGCCATCATCTACGGCAAATGTGCATTCAGGAAAGCAAGTTCCCGTAAAGGCGAGTGGATTTATGGCAGGCAGTGAACCATTGATAAAAAGAATGGCTCTCACCAAGTACGACTCGGTTCCCTTCGTACCAAAGAGCCGTTCAAAAGAATCGGAAAAAAAAAACAGGCTTGGGGCTTAACAGGTTAAAGAAAAGGAGGTAGAACCCTGTTTGAAAAAATACCAATGCACGGTGGACCAGGTCTGAGACAGAACTGTCACTTCTTGTATCCGCTAAGAGCATGGTTGAAAGTGTGCCGGTCCTACCCGGTCCTTAGTACCGGAAAGAGATTTCCAGGCGGTCCGGAGGACCGGGAAGAATTGACAGCTCCACCCGTGGAATTTGAGCGTCTGTCACAAGCGCAACTAGTCGCAATCGCATTTCGCTTGTCCAACCGTCTCATGTTGGCTACAATACCTGTTTTAATGAGGGGTATATATACCAATATCTCTTGATGTCTGTTACACTTATGGTTGTGATATCGTCTATTTTTTTATGTGTTATTATAATGTGTCCTTATTGAAATGTTCCAAAAAATGCATTTTTTATTTCTCTACATCTTTTTTACGCTGATTTCAGCCTGTTTGATTCTGTAAGGTTATATGAGCCCAATGCTTGCTGGGAAATTATGCAAATTCGTTTGTTGTCCAGACCCAATCAGAGCAATATTTGCTTTTTCCCACTTGATCAGAACAGCGGCAGGAGAAAAGAATGGAGTGACAGCTAGAAAATTAGGCTACGTGGTAATTAAAGCAAAAATGCAAACGACGATTCTTCAGATGTTTAAGAGAAAGGAGAGAGATGAAGAAACTCAGAATGTGCTTAAAATTAGAAAAACAACGCCCACAGATGACACAGGTGATGATGCTTATTTAGCCCAGAGAATGGACATGAACCTGGCCATGATGAATATAATAAGTTAGCTAACTAGCAAACTGTATATCTCTATAAGGGGTGCCCAACCAGTCGGGGAGATTCCCAGTCGATCGCGAGATGTCTAAAAATAGAACAACAATATTCTGTTTTATCGTTAATGTCCTACAACAGGGGTGGCCAAACTTTTTGGCTCAGGGGCCACAATGATGTATCAATGTGACAGCCGGGCCGGGGGGCATTGTTTGGTTCCGTCTTGATTAATGTCGGGCTGAGGGTTGTTTTAATCTCATTCTCCCGCGCGGGGCGACGTCCACGCACAGCTGCGACGACCAGGGAGGGCGGGACTTTTCGCGGCGCGCGGCGTGTGGACATTCGGGGATAACATAAATATCCCCCCCCCCCCGTCAACAATCGCCAAAGACAACGTAACCCTACTACTGGTGCACCCCCTCTAATCTCAGATGCACCCTGAGGAGTCTTACTCAGAACACAATATTTTAACATTAAATATTTTGCTTTGATATCTTCTATTTTAATCTGCACATTGTGGCATACATTTTGAGACATTTTATTTTATTAGTATTTTAATTTATGTACCCACTATTCTGAAAATTCAAAGAAAGACAGAGACTTGTACATTTTTGACTGTCTGCTGAATTTAGTTATACATTTTTATTCTAATTTATAACAGTTGAGGCCCAGAGGGAGGAAGAGGAGACTCAGCCAGAAGAAGTGGCAGCAGGTCCCTCAGAAGCCACCACAGGTGATGCTAGCCCTACTGCATACCCTTCTATATGGAAAGAAGAACAATATGAACAGTTCAAACAGAAAAATGAATGGATGTATGCTCACAATGGAAGGCTAGGATGTACCCCATGCCATGATGTGAAGGATCTGGGTGTCATGGCATCCCGTGGTGTTAATATTGCTATTCAGTGGGCTGATGGAAAGATAATCCCAGCTGGTCAATCAAGGGATGTCCAGCTTTCATCACTGCGCAAAAAAATCCGTGAGCACAAGAACTCTGCAGCACATAATGAAGCAGTCAAGATTCTTCAGACAGCAAATAAAGATATTCTTCTGAACATGAACGCGAGTAGTCAGGAGTCTGTGTTTGAGTCTACTGCCAAGGTATTCATGACAGCCTATTATGTGGCCAAGAACAACAAGCCTTTCACAGACTTTGAGAGTCTGATTGACCTGCAGCATGCAAATTCTGCTGATTTAGGGCGTGTTTTGCATAGCAAAACTGTCTGTGTTGACATAATTGAGCATGTGTCATCACAGATGAAAAAGGAACTTCTAAAAAAGATAATAGAGACCAAGAGCAAAATCACAGTATTGGCTGATGAGTCAACCAGTGTTGGGCACAAATCAACACTAATTGTGTTCCTGAAGGCTAGTGTTGATGGAGACATGGAGCCCATTGCCTTTCCATTGGACCTGGTTGAGCTGGATAGTATGTCTGCTGCTCATATCAAGGAACAGATTATGGGTTGCTTGCTTAAAAATGGCTTCACTGTTGAGTTGCTGAGAGAAATCCTCATTGGATTTTGCAGTGATGGGGCCAGTGTCATGCTGGGAGTGAAGTCAGGTGTTGGGAAGTTGCTCCAGGATGACTTCCCAGGCATCATACTATGGCACTGCCTTAATCACAGACTGGAGCTTGCTGTTGACCAGGCACTGGATGTGACAGGGGGAACAAAGGACTTCCAGGCATTCATGGGCAGCCTATATTCATTATATAGCCAGTCACCAAAAAACATGCGGCAGCTGAGTGAATGTGCTCACAACCTGGACATCGCCCTCAGGAGGATTGGAAAAGTGTTCAGTGTTCGCTGGGTAGCTTCTTCATGGAGGGCAGTCTCTGCAGTTTGGCAGTCTTATCCAGCCTTGGCACAACATTTCCGTGAGGCATCAGAGGATGATACAAGGGACAGCAGAGAGAGGGCCAAATTCAAAGGTCTGCTTTCTAAGTTGTGCTCCATCAACTTCCTGAAAAGTCTTGCACTGATGGCAGATGTTCTGACTGAACTTAAGAACTTGTCAGAAATTCTTCAGAACAGGAAGACCACACTCCCAAAGGCCCATGACATCATGACGACGTATGTCAAACGCATAGAAAGTTTCAATCGCTACCCAGGACAACATGCAGTTGATGCCAGTCAGGCAGAGGAAGTGATGGAATTCAAGGGAGAGGAGTTAAGAGTTGGCAGGTCTCCCATCATTGACTCTGCTCAGTTCATCCGAGCAGTGGCAGACAATATGAAAGAAAGACTCTTCACAACCACAGCAAACAGAGCACAGGCCAGTGTTGCAGCCAACCGAAAAGAGGCTTATAACAGCCTTATCAATCAAATGGCAGTCCTCAACCCTGACAACTGGGACCATGACAATCCTCGATTTGGAGATAATGAGGTGAGGGCTTTGTGTGATGTCCTACATGTGAACCAACAAGAGGCCCATCTTGGATTCACAGAATACAAGGCCAGTGGAGGAAGAAACATTCCCAACAAAATGAAGAAGTTGCTCATGGCAGTGGACACACTGTCTCCAAGCAATGCTGACTGTGAACGGGGGTTCAGCACAATGAACAACATCATAACTGAGTATAGGAGCAAACTTACAACAAAAAATGCAGCAAATCTCCTCTTCATCAGCTCTGTGGGACCACCATGCAGACAGTGGGATCCACTGCCTTATGTGAAGACCTGGCTGGGCAAAGGAAGAAGAGCAGCCCACTCAACAAGCTGCATGGCTCGCCGGTACACAGAAGAGGAGAGCTACTTCAGCCCTCTGTGGAAAATGTGGAAAAGTGTGTAGTTTACCTCCCTCAACATGCCTTGCTAATGGTCTGTTAAGTTTTGACACAAGTTGTATGCACAATTGAAAATAAATAATTGACTATACATATTGTCAAGTGTTTCTAATTTCTACCCCATAAAGGCATTAAAAATGTGAAGTTTGTGTTCAGGGATGCATGAAGCTGGGGGCGGGAGGAGAACAATATGAACCAATGAAGGTCGGGGTAGCATTATAGTACCTGCAAGAAATTCAAACCACTTTCACCCCTGGCTAAGAGGATACTTGTGCTTAACCACTTATTAGATAAACAAATATGTAGGTCATTCTAGGCAATTTAACAAACGACTTAGCTGTCTTTGCTCCTTTTCATTACCATTAAATGCATTCATTCCAGCTCTAAAATAAATGTATTATAATATTAAATCTGGTTAAAAACCAGGCCTGATTATACTATTACCCAGCATCAATTGGTGCCCCGTGCGAGGCAGTGCCAGCAATTATTCATAACTGGGCAATATACATTTCTGCTTCATTGTTCGTCCTAACCATATTCTTTTAAGACAAACACAATCAAAGTTCCTGCTTTAGATTCTTTGTCCAGATAAAGTGCCCCACCACCGGCTGAAGTCCTAGTATCTATGACAGTGATCGACAGTAGCTCAGTCCAAACTGACCAAGTACATGTTGTGGACTGCTACTTTGAGAAGTGTGTGTGACCTGTGTCCACTGCTCCTAATATAGGTTCGGTTAAATGTAGAGTCTACATTTCACTGTGTGTGTGCGCATGACAATCGCAAGTGGTTGGAAAAATCCTTTGTTTAAATTGTATGCCTTTTTTTTTTTAAGGCCATTTGGCTTCGGATGCAATTTTGCATCTCTATGCTCCAACCTTTGACTCTCACAAACACACCTTTTTGATAGCTTTGTTTTTGATTTTTTTATTAGACCCTGTTTCTTACATTTATTATTGAGTGAATGCTTTTCTAAACACACATGCTGGTTTGTTTAATGTTGTACAAAAGTAAACTTCTCACACTTAAGAATTCTGAAACTCTTGAGCATTTATGGTAAAGTAATTTTTGTTATAGATAAGAATTTAAGTGAAGTATGTTTAATGAAACTGTATTATTGGTGATCATTCCCTCCTGATTCATGTAAAGCTTACAAGTGAATCTAGGATGGACACATTGATATATTTTTTGCCATATAGTTTCAACATTGCAACAGTTTGTTTGGTGATTTATAAACTGACTTAAGCGGTGATGTACATACTGTAGTACAATGCAAACAAACTCCCTAAAGTAGTCTTTGTCTTAAGAAGCAGTTATTTTGACCCTGCACACTGTACTACCCACCCAGTACATAGACTGCTGCTGGATTTGAAAAACATCAACAAGCCTTCACTACCATTTCATCAACAAATCCCCACAATGTAAGGCCTATTTTAGCCTTTAGTATGCAGTATACAATGCTTTGTATGGTGGATCTTACATTTTGCAAGACTTAAAGGTCCCATGTCATGGCCATTTCCACTGATCATAATTCCATTGTTGAGGTATACTAGAATAGATTTATATTGTGCAATTTTCCAAACTCACATTGGTTTCTCATACAGCATCTCTGTATAGTATGTGTATTCACTCTCTGTCCTAAACGGCTCGTTGGAGCTCTTGCCCCCCCCTACCTGTGAGCCCAATGTGCTCCGATTGGTCAGCTCGGCCACTCTGTTCTGATTAGTCAACCACCAGAGAGGCTCCGCCCATGTCTAACAGTGCTTTTTTCGGCTCGCTCTGAGCGGAACATCAGTCTTATAATGGCGTCGGTACAGCCGTATATTTTATACGCTAACTAACCGAACTGTACCTACAACTGTTGTTATAGAAGAGTAAGTTATTTTTACCTGTAATAAACTACTACTGTTTGGTGAAAAATCAAATCATGGTTTGCTATATATGAATGATATGTTATAGGAGCAAATAATTCAGGGAAGAAAGGATACTAAGTATTTCCATCAAACTTTATTTTTAGAAATGTACAAAATGAACATGTGTAAATATACATATATACACTGTATATCATCCATTCCTCCCCTTATAGGCGTTTTCTGCATCTTGCCTATCGCAGCTTTGTAAGCTGGTGCTGGGGCTTTTTAGGACGAGGCATCAGAGTGGTCATCCCGTGTGTGTGTTGTCCGCCAGATACGCCAGGAGTTTCCTGATCTGGCTGGACAAAATCAAAGTTTTAAATTCGTTAGTAGTAGTTGTGGTAGGAGTGTGTATCTATGTAATCTATCTATCTAATCAACACAGTTAGCTTGCCAGCTAATATGCTAACCTACGTTTGCTAGTTGTTCAGTGTAATATGCCAATCTACTATGAACAACATCTAGTCTAGGCTAGCAAGAACATGTTTACAATTGCAATCTTATACGGGTAGTCTGCTACGTTCGGTCATTCATTGTAGCTGGCATAAAAACAGTGTTTTCCCTATCAAACTCATGTCTAGCTCTTAGTAGCCTTCTTGTTTACCTCGGTAGTATACACGCTAGGAACGCCAGCTATAATGTAATTACGTTTCGCGACTGACCGTACGGTAAATCACCCGGAGTATACTGTCTATGAGTATTTCGTGTGTGAATGCAGACATTCTCCTGCTATGAAATACATGTATGTAAGGGCATCTGCTGACATTGGACATTGGACATAGCTTACACATCTTCCGGCGCAGACTTAAAACTCATCTCTTTCGACTCCACTTCGAGCGATAGAATTACTAAAAAAGAATTGCTAACAAAGCACTTATATACTAATAAAGGACTGGCTTATCTAAAGCCAGTTGAGTAGCACTTGAAATGTTTTAGCTCTATGAAACCTGATGTACTTATATGATTCTGTTTTCTTCAAGTTTGTATCTTGTTGGTCGAATGCACTTATTGTAAGTCGCTTTGGATAAAAACGTCAGCTAAATGCAATGTAATGTAATTGGAGTTATGGAAACGCTAGAAACTTAGTTAGCCCAGTTAGGACTGCGTCAATGGCTTAGCAGCCCGAAACACGTTTACACATTTAAACAGTCGTGGTAGATACCTTGTTTGGTAAATACACAAATAACAATGCAAACTTACAGGTGTCACGATTTGGGTTTTGTGTGTTGAGTTTTGGGGTTTGTTTTGATTGTTCTGTTCTCCCTGTCTCTTGTCTGGTCCTTCTCCCTGTCGTTAGTTTCCCTGGTGTGTCTGATTGTCCGATGGTGTTCACCTGTTGCCCTTGTGTTTCTCCTCCCCTGCCCGGCTGTTTCTCGTCTCGTGATTACCCCTTCCTGTATTTAGTCTTGTCTTTCCCTGTGTTCCCCTGTCGGTTCATTGTTTGTCTTCCTGTCTCCCTCCATGCTACCTTGTGTTACCTGGGAGTTTCATGCCATGTTTTGTTCTCCAGCTTTTGGAATAAAGCTCGCTTTTTGTTTATAGACCTTTTACGTTTTTTGGTATTCTGCATTTGGGTCCTACCTTTTCCGCAACCCTAACAGAATGTACCGACCAAATTTGGACTCAGCAGATTCCGATCGTTTTGCTCTACAGGCGGAATGTCTTGGGTACTCTCTGGAGTACATTTTTTATACCTGGTATGACGCCTCATCTAGACGGGGTAGAGAGGCTGCGTTGAAGGAGGCAAGCCAGGAGGTTGCTTGCAAGCCCTGGCTCAGGAGCTGGTTGCCTGAGTGGCTACAACTCTTCACAAGTAGTCCTGAAAACTTGTCTCAAGCCTCTAACCCTTTCCTGGGGTATGACCTGGTCTTGGGAGGTCCGCGGATCCTCCGGAAGAATTCTGGAAGATGCAAGGCCAAGATTCCAGCCCGTGCTCCAGCGGTTCCGGCTCCAGTACCAGCCCCAGCAGCCATGGTTCCGACTCCAGTTTCGGCCCCAGCAGCCATGGTTCCGGCGCCAGAACCGGTCCAAACAGCCATGATCCAGGCCTCTGTTCCGGCCCCAGCAGCCATGGCTCCGGCCCCAGTTCCGGCCCCAGCAGCCATGGTTCCGGCCCCAGTTTCGGCCCCAGCGGCCATGGTTCCGGCTCCAGAACCGGCCCACCCAGCCATGGTTCCAGCCTCAGTCCTGGCCCCAGCAGCCATGGTTCCGGCCCCAGTTCCGGCCCCACCAGCCATGGATCCGGCTCACGTACCGGACCCAGCAGCCATGGTCCCGACTCCGGCTCCTCGTCACCTGTTGGCTCTCCGGCCGACGCCAGCTCCCCGTGTCCTGTCGGCGTACCGGCCGACTCCAGCACCTCGTCTCCTGCCGGCGTACCGGCCGACTCCAGCTCCTCGTCTCCTGTTGGCTCTCCGGCCGACGCCAACCCCTCGTGTCCTGTCGGCATACCGGCCGACTCAAGTCCCTTCTCCAGTTCTCCCTCTCAAGTCCCCTCTCGAGTCCCCTCTCAAGCCCTCTCTCAAGTCCCCTCTCGAGTCCCTTTCCAAGTCCCTTCTCAAGTCTCCTCTCAAGTCCCCTCTCGAGTCCCTTTCCAATTCCCTTCTCCAGTCCCTTCTCGAGTTCCCTCTCGAGTTCCCTCTCGAGTCCCCTCTCAAAGTCCCTTCTCGAGCCCCCTCTCAAGTCACCTCTCAAGTTCCCTCTCGAGTCCCCGTTCAAGTCACCTCTCGAGTTCCCTCTCAAGTTCCCTCTCGAGTTCCCTCTCAAGTACCTTCTCAAGTCTCCTCTCAAGTCTCCTCTCGAGTCCCTTCTCAAGTCCCTTCTCAAGTCCCTTCTCGAGTCCCCTCTCAAGTCCCCTCTCAAGTCACCTCTCGAGTTCCCTTTCAAGTCACCTCTCGAGTTCCCTCTCAAGTTCCCTCTCGAGTTCCCTCTCAAGTCACCTCTCAAGTCTCCTCTCGAGTCCCCTCTCAAGTCCCTACCCAATGTCCTGGTCCGTTGGAGGTTCCGCTGGGGGTCCTGCCAACTCCATGTCCTGTCCCGTTGGGGGCCCCGCCGACTACTCTTCTGCCGGGGGTCCTGCCAACCCTATGTCCTGTGCCGTTGGAGGTCCCGCCGACTACTCTTCTGCCGGGGGTCCTGCCAACCCTATGTCCTGTGCTGTGGGAGGTCCCGCCGACTACTCTTCTGCCGGGGGTCCTGCCAACCCTATGTCCTGTGTCGTTGGGGGTCCAGCCGACACCTGTTTCGTCGGAGGTCCTGCTAACTCCATGTCCTGTTCTGTTGGGGGTCCCGCTGACTACTGTTCTGCCGGGGGTCCTGCCAACTCCATGTCCTGTCCCGTTGGGGGTCCCGCCGACTACTCTTCTGCCGGGGGTCCTGCCAACCCTATGTCCTGTGCTGTAAGAGGTCCCGCCGACTACTCTTCTGTTGGGGGTCCCGCTGACTACTCTTCTGCCGGGGGTCCTGCCAACCCTATGTCCTGTGCCGTTGGAGGTCCCGCCGACTACTGCTCTGCCGGGGGTCCTGCCAACTCCATGTCCTGTGGCGTCGGGGGTTCCGCTGAGGGTCCTGCCGACTCCACGTCCAGTATCGCTGGGGGTCCTGCCAACTCCTTGTCCTGTGTCGTTGGGGGTTCCGCTGAGGGTCCTGCCAACTCCATGTCCTGTTTCGTTGGGGGTTCCACCGGCTTTCCTGCCAACACCATGTCCTGTCATGTTGGAGGTCCCGTCGACACCAGCTCTTGCTCCATCCGGGGTCCCACTGACACCAGCCCATGTCCCATCCAGGGGTCCTGCCCGGACAACGCTGGTTCCTATTCCGCCAGTGGCCCAGTCGGCCACGAACCCGGTCCTTCCTTGTGCCCGGCTCCCTGACTATGCCCACCGCGGCCTTAGCCGCTTCTCTGCCTCTGCTTTGCCATCGGGCCGTCCGCCCGAGACTCTTTCCTGGTCCTCTGCCTTGCCCCCGGGCCATCCGCCCGAGACCACCTCCTGTTCCTCTGCCTTGCCCCCGGGCCGTCCGCCCGAGACCACCTCCTGGTCCTCTGCCTTGCCCCCGGGCCGTCCGCCCGAGACCACCTCCTGTTCCTCTGCCCTGCCCCCGGGCTGTCCGCCCGAGACCACCTCCTGGTCCTCTGCCTTGCCCCCGGGCCGTCCGCCCGAGACCACCTCCTGGTCCTCTGCCTTGCCCCCGGGCCGTCCGCCCGAGACCACCTCCTGTTTCTCTGCCTTGCCCCCGGGCCGTCTGCCCGAGACCACCTCCTGGTCCTCTGCCTTGCCCCCGGGCCGTCCGCCCGAGACCACCTCCTGTTCCTCTGCCTTGCCCCCGGGCCGTCCGCCCGAGTCCCCTTCCTCGAACTCTGCCTTGCCCCCGGGCCGTCCGCCCGAGTCCCCGTCCTCGAACTCTGCCTTGCCCCCGGGCCGTCCGCCCGAGTCCCCTTCCTCGAACTCTGCCTTGCCCCCGGGCCGTCCGCCCGAGTCCCCGTCCTCGAACTCTGCCTTGCCCCCGGGCCGTCCGCCCGAGGTACCCTCCTTGAACTCTGCCTTGCCCCCGGGCCGTCCGCCCGAGACCCCTTTCTGGTCCTCTGCCGTGCCTCCTTCGGACCCCCTCCACCCACCCTTTTGGAAATATGGACTTTGTGTAGGGACGTCTGGAATCCGTCCCTTGAGGGGGGGGTTATGTCACGATTTGGGTTTGTGTGTTAGGTTTTGGGGTTTGTTTTGATTGTTCTGTTCTCCCTGTTTCTTGTCTGGTCCTTCTCCCTGTGTTTTCCTCCCTGTCTCTTGTCTGGTCCTTCTCCCTGTGTTTTCCTCCCTGTCATTAGTTTCCCTGGTGTGTCTGATTGTGTTCACCTGTTGCCCTTGTGTTTCTCCTCCCCTGCCCGGCTGTTTCTCGTCTCGTGATTACCCCTTCCTGTATTTAGTCTTGTCTTTCCCTGTGTTCCCCTGTCGGTACATTGTTTGTCTTCCTGTCTCCCTCCATGCTACCTTGTGTTACCTGTGAGTTTCATGCCATGTTTTGTTCTCCAGCTTTTGGAATAAAGCTCGCTTTTTGTTTATAGACCTTTTACGTTTTTTGGTATTCTGCATTTGGGTCCTACCTTTTCCGCAACCCTAACAACAGGTTGTGTACCCGAATATTCCCCTGGTGCAAACGGTCCAAACAAAGTAGGAACAGCCTTGTCCTTCAGTAGCCTATGCCGTGCATATCCGGCCTCAAGCTGTGCAAGGTTTGAGAAGCTTTCGTCTGTGAAATGCCGCGCACACAGTAACATTCTTCAAACCTCTGAAGGAACAGTGTTAAACAGAAATGTCAACCACTGACTTCGTTGTGGTTCTTCCGTCGGTAAGAGAAACAGCTGAGATTTCCCCTCACATTTCAGGAAACAGGTCCTTGGCATTGGCATGACTGGATCGATTGTGAACTGAACCAGAGCTTCCAACAGTAAATGTTAGGCTGGCAGAGGGTGCGGCCAGCGCCGCTGGGTGTGGCCATAGCTCTTCCGGGTACGAGCTGACGTCGGCTCGTACCCGGAAGAAACTGAGAAATCTCCAACGAGGCGTTTTGGGGAGGTATTTTCTATGTTAGAGTTTTACTCGCTACAGGGTGTACTTTGAGGGTTTGTGACTCTGCAGACCGTTTACATGCAGAAAAACCTTCATAACACACAAGGGGACGGGTAATAACCAGAAAAGCATGACATGGGACCTTTAAGATTCCATTTATTTTATTGAAAAGTCTATCACTCAGAGATGGAGTACTCGAGTCCTGGACTCGGACTCGAGTGCCGATTTTCTTGACTCGACTCGGACTCGCGCACTGATTGACGCGACTCGGACTTGGACTCGTGAATTCTCGCGCACGATGACTTGGACTCGGACTCGTGAATTCTCGCGTACGATGACTTGGCTTCGGACTCGTGAATTTTTCCCCCCACGATGACTCGGACTCGACTTGTACATTGACGCTCCGACTTGGACTCGGACTCAAGCAAGTTTTCTCTGGATCCTGATGTCCTCTATCCTGGCGTGTGCACCTGCGAGGCGAGTTCACGTACTGGGTCCCGCTATTCCAGTCTAAAGATGTCTAGAGACCAGTGGCGGCTCCAGAGTATTTTTGTTGGATAATCTATGCTAGGACTAACCCATACAGTGGTGGGGCTCAAGTCAGTATTTGCAATGTAATTACATACACGCTATATCGCCCCCATTGACAGTGAAACGCCACGCGTGAGGTTTAGATTATTTCCCTGTCTCAATCCAAATTGAACTGTATGAAATAAAAAGGCACATTTGTCTTGTAGTAAATAAAAAGGGCGACCTGGAGCCAATCCTGCAATTTCCCCACAGGTGAAAGAGTTGACATGCTGAAAACCCAACCCCTGCAGGGGGGTCTGGGGCGATTCTCCCCAGGAGATTTTTTGAAATACTAACATAAAATACACATTCTGGTACTCTCTTGAGAAGAAAAATAAATAAATCTATGACTACACATTTAAAAAAATGAATGCCATTTTAGTTTTTGTTACTTTGTTCTGAAAGCTGAACCTGCGGCTCCTCACAGAGGGAAGAGGCTGTGTGAATTACTTTACATTGTGGATAAGGGTGGATAGCCCCCATTGTTCTGTGTGTCAAAATGAAAGACAGCCCACACACCTATCAATCATCAAACCGTGGGGTCTTATTTCATTACGTGTTGATTTCTATCAACACGTAATGTTGTATCGATGTATATAGAGATGTAGGCCTACTACCGCAAAAGTATTCTCCGTCGGGGCTTCCTGCAACAACACCACGCCGTTATCGTGATTCTGATTGGCCAGAAGACATTATCAAAGATGTTTTATTGAGGAGACGATCACTACATGACAAAAGTTTTCAAAACCGTTTCTAGTCTTCGGTATTTCCAGACAAGTGGCTACTGAAATCAATCTTACTAGCTGCTGTCTGTGCAATTTACTCCGCGCGAGTTGGCGGACTTTATTTTGCTTACTTTAACATCATTTTTCATGGTGGGGCTAAGGTGGGGCTAAGCCATTTCTTGGTGTGGCTGTAGCCTACCCCAGCCATACCCTGGCGCCGCCACTGCTGGAGACACACCCCGCATCGTGCTGTATGCTTTCATACATTCTGCTTCCACATTTGAAAAGAGCAGCGCAAAATGCTCGTTATGTGGAAAAAAGATTGAAGAGAAGGCTCCGTAACACATTACTCTAAGGATCGAGTTCAGACATATAGTCTGTCTTGAACACTATCATCAGAGTAACGTGATCTAATCAATAAATAAAGATTCAGCCGATAACACGAAAGCACATGGCTACTTAACATGCAGAATGACGTCATTTTGCATGCTGAGTAGCCATGTGCTTTCTGGGGCTTAATCTTTATTGATAGAATTTAAACATTCACTATAATAATTGTAGCGTCCTCGGCTGAATGATGGTCAGACTCTCTAACCGATGGTATCTGTTTATCGATCACCCTTGCTTTTATACAATCATTACCAACGTAAGAGCTTGTGCCCTTATCAGCCAGGTGCTAAAAACCCAATGTAACTATTTAGTATATGTTAATTTATTCGTCATCTATCCGTCATTATACGTATGTGTGTTTACACTGCTCCGTGGTCCATTGACTTCAAAAAGTTCCTTCAAAATAAGAGTCCCGATCTTATTACTATCAAAATAAAAGTGCAAAACGAAATCTTTACCATAACAAAATATTGGCATACAAATATAATCACTTCTCTAAAAGGTAACTCATTTTAAATATAGTTAGACATATTAAAGGTCATTTATAATAATAATAATAATAATAATATTAATATTAGTAATAAGCTTTATATTTGTATAGCACCTATTACAAGAACTGTAGCCAAACTCGCTTCACAGCAGTTCAATAGAAACATTAGTATAACATGACAGGATAAAAGCAATGTAGAGGAGCAGCTACATTTCAACACATATATCCACGAAGATTAATACATGAAGACTTGTGACTCTGACTTGACTTGGACTCTTCTTGGGTGACTTGGACTCGGACTCTAACACAGGTAATGATGACTCAGACTCGACTCGGACACTCCTTGGTTGACTTGGACTCGGACTCGAACACAGGTAATGATGACTCGGACTTGACTCGGACACTCCTTGGGTGACTCAGACTTGGACTCGGACTCGACTACGACTCTCCCTAGGTGACTTGGACTCGGACTCGAAGAGTGGTGACTCGAGAGTGACTTGGACTCGTGAATTGGTGACTTGACTACAACACTGCTGTCACTTGAAGCTGAGCTAAATTAAGGATGCCTTTGTTATCCTGTATCTTTGAAGAGGACTGAGTCTGAATGCCTTCTCCTTTCTCACAAAGCTCTGGCACAGTGAATCATATTGCATTGCCTTTCATTTTATTTGACTGTACTTATGGTCAAATCAAGTACTACCTAAAATAGATTTGTCAATATAAAAAATAAAAAACCCTCAGTTGAATCAAGTGCACCCACCGAGAATTCAATTTGGACACTAAAAGCCAGGAGTGGAAAAAAACAACCTTTTCAGATAGAAAAAGTGAATAATTCAGAGCCCTGTCTTTTGGACAAGCTTCCTACAAATTACCTGGAGTCCAGAGTCAGAGAGAATGAACAGAACCAATCTGCACACACACACACACACACACACACACACACACACACACACACACACACACACACACACACACACACACACACACACACAACAAAGATGTTATCCTTTGCAGACCATTTACATGCACACAAACCTATATAACACACTACAGGAAAGGGAAAACACAAAAAAGCCTTTAGGGTCTCTTTAAGGCTTCAGCAGATTAAGCAAAAGTTTGTGAATAAAGTAATACAAACCAACTTAACTACAAAGCACACCACAGTTTAACTTAATTATTGTTAATATTCATCGTTATAGTTTGTACTTCATAGTGTATTTTGAATGTTTTGTATATTCAGGTAATTTACCTAACAGAAGTGCTGCTAGAGCTACCATGTGCAGGATGGGGCAGCAGGGAGGGAGATGTATGTGAGAGGCTCAGCACAGGCTCAAAGACACACTCATACACACACTTTCCCAGTCACTCTTGCAGAATTGAACTTGAGTACCACCATGTTATTCAGTTTGTCATGCATGCATGTATGCACACACACACACACACACACACACACACACACACACACACACACATACACATACACATACACATACACACATAGAATAGAAAGTGCTGTACTGGATATACAAAGAGTTGTTGGGGGTGTGTGGCGGATCAGCTGCAGTTTTCAGGGAGGTGAGTTATTAAGATGTATGTGACACTGGATGCACCATGGGAGAAGGTCTTCACCATGGAGCTCACTTCAAAATGTGAATAATTAGGATGGATTTCTGCCTTGAGGGAAAAGCTGGTAGCAGCCTGCTGGAAGCACATTAAGAGCGTGTTGAGGAGCCGTCTGACAAAAACAAATGACCCCGTATGCCACAGGAGATACCAAGGCACTCTTTTATTGTTTCTGTGGAGAGCCAGAAGTGCTTCTCAGTTAGACTCTCAGTTAGTTTCACCAAGTCTGCTCTAAAGTGCCTACATATCCTGCACATCCCATCAGAGCGCTGTGTGTCTGCGGGATGGAGAGATAATACTGTACAGTATTTAGGACTATAAGTAATACACCACTGGATATTTGATCACAATATAGTTGGATTTAGGTTATCTAGTACAGTACAACAACTGCCTAGCTTAAAGAGGCCCTATTATGCTTCCTTTTTTTTTTTTTTTTTTTTTTTCCTGTAGTGGGTTATATTGGTTTTTATGCATGTGAATGATCTGCAAAGACTATGTAACAGTTTTGCTTCTATTGGCTAGCGCTCCAACACATTGTACATGCACTGCAAAGTGGCAGGACATTTCTGAAACATCTCTCGGCTTAACAATCAGAGCAGACTGGGCTCTGGTTTCAGACAGAGGGTGAAAAGAGGTGCTGCAGCACAGGCAGTTAAAGCATGGAAACATGTCACAGTAGAGGCACAAAGTACAAATATGAAATTGAACATTAGCACGATATGTTCTCTTTAACAAAGTGTTTGGTTTTAAGATCCGGAGGAGGATTTTAGATCCCCCAAGGATACAATTGTAATATTGCTCTCCTGATGGATGTAACATGCACACTGCTTTACATTTTCTATAATGTTTGAATGTCACCATTACTACTAACTGCTGGTAACAATGTTTGAGACAGAGCAAGAGAGAGCAGCTGCATAAGACATGGCGCCACAGACTGTGTCCACATGTTATAAGTTACATTTTTGTAGGATTTTGTTCCGCTCTCATTCCGCTTGTCTTGTGCATCCTATTCACTCTAGCATGTTTGGTCTAGAGCCAGCATAAGCCTCGAAGGCACATACACACGACCAGAGTTGTGATCTGGCATGCTAGGAACAGATTGCAGAGGCAAAGCTCTGGCTGTGTGTTTAAAAATACTTTTGTGTTCTCTTGCTGTTATGCTACATATGTGTTTACAATGCTAGAGGCTAGCGAGGACAGTGTGGGGCCAATTTGGCCCAGTCAGTAATATTTCAATTATTAGATATATTAACACCAGTATTGTCCCAAAGGGGAGTTTTTCTTTACTACTGTTGCCAAGTGCTAGCTATTTGTGGGAAATGTTGGTTCGCTGTAATTTGTATTATAAAGACTATGGTCTGGACGTGCTCCGTATAAAAAGTTTTCTGAGATAAAACAACATTGAAATTAAATTAAATGTAAGGGATGAAGCCAACTGCTTATGGTGATCCCCTGACTTCTCTATAGCGCCATCAGCAGGTTGATATTTGTGGTTTTAACCGATTTGTCTCAACAACTATAGAATACACCAGCTTACATTTTTATACAGATATTAATGGTTTCCTCACACTGAGAGAGGTGAATCTACTTTACTTGTAGTGCAACCAGTTAGTTTTGTTTCAATTTGTGAAGAGTCTCAACAAATATTGGATATATTTAAAAATGTTCTCATGCATGTAATAATAATAAAACATGCTGAACTTTAAAGATGTTTTTCCATTTTTTTCCCTATTATACAGCAGAGCCTTGCAGCAGACAGCTGCGGGTCAGGTTTCAAATTCGATCTCTAAAATACTAAGCTGACTCGTTCGAGAATAACATAAATGCATAAATGCAGCAGGTTAGAGGCCTGCTTTCAACTGCATTAAACATTGAAGCCTGCAGGTTTAAAGCAATGTGTCGATGATCAGTTGAAGATGGCCATAGCATAGCAAAAAGGTAATTTCATTTAAAGATATTATTGAATATATATATTTTTTAACAATTGCAACAATTCCCAGCATTTCATGGGGACTAATGGCAATTGAAGTTGTAGATAAGATACACATATTCATCAGTACAGAGTCAACTATTACGATTATGAGTGTAAAACACGGAAATAAACAAAATGTCTAACCCAACAAAAATAATTAGGTCTGTTTGTGTCTAATATAACCAATAGTTCCAGACCATATTAGCTTTGGCATTTGTTTGTTCAGTATAAAATCTGTTTTCCTCATAGAGCTGATTTTCCTTGCAGTTTGGGTTACTTTGTCTTTGCCCGTGGTAATGTCATCCACAGAATATTCACTTGGGACAGGGTTTATGTTGGATACAACAATATCAGGGATGACAAGTCAAACATGAGAAATTCACATAAATAAAGCTCAAACTGATGCATTATATTTTACAAGTCGTGCCCTTAAGTGTGGTCTCAGGGACATGTGTGTGTTGTTGTGTATGTGTGTGTGTTAGTGCGTTTGGAGAGAAGGAAAATGTGAATCATTCTCTCACTGCTCTCTGAAGCTCTCTTGCGGCATAGCCAGAGTTCAGGGAACACCACTGATGCATAATGTGTGTGTGTGTGTGTGTGTGGTGTGTGTGTGTGTGTGTGTGTGTGTGTGTGTGTGTGTGTGTGTGACACCTTCCTCAGGTAAGGTAAATTATGCGCATGGCAGGCTGCTTTTAACATCATGTGTGGCACGTAACAACATGACAGAATATAAAGCAGGTAGTCTCAAATTCATGTCAGAGACATGACAATTGTATTATTGTATTATATTAAGTGGAAATCTAAATCTCTGTTTATGGCCTCTATAGATTGTAATGTCCATGTATGACCCTATCTTCCTGGTGGTGCAACAACCAGCACAAGCAGCATTTAGACCGTTTAGTAATTTCCGCTCTTAAATTGGCTATGTCTGCTTGCGTGGTACTTTATCCGTTTTGTGGTATTTTAGGGTGCAGTTTGCTCGGGTGGGACTCGAAGTGTATACAAGCGGTGGGAGGTATCCCGATAAAGTGGTTCAAAGTGGGTTATTGGTTTGTTGAGTTTAGACATCTCAGAATGTCTGTTTCTGCTAATCATTTTGTCCACAAGAGCAATACAAATACCAGGAGCATATGCTAAACAAAAAAATGTGTTGTAATTTTATTAATTTAATTTGTATAAAGAACAAACATTTTATGTTGCAGGAAAACAAGATAAAATAGGTTTCAGACTAAGCTTGAAATATTTGAGATTGTTGTGCCAACATCTCTAAAAGACCTTGCTCTATTGAGGCTTCCACAATGATGATCCTTAAAGGTCTCCTATCATGCAAAATGCACTTTTTGATGTGTTTTATACATAAATGTGTGTCCCCGGTGTGTCAGGGAACTCACAAAGTGTCCGAAAATAAGACCCTCTCTCTTTTCCTCCGTACCCAAATCCCTAAAAATGGGGGTACAACGGAGCTGATACAGATTTGCTGCCGATATGCCGTAATATCAGAAATGTGGGCTGGCTGTACACCCACGGCCCTATCAGAAACGTCGCTGTATCAGAAACAATGCGCGACGTGTTTTGGACATAATATGGTCTGTTTTTACATTAGCAAGCATCGCTAACACTCAGATCTAACAGTGACGTGCGGTGAGATTCATGGCTGGTGAGGCACTGATCTTTCAGAGTCAGATTTACAAATATTATTATATTTTGACCGTAATAGAAATATTCTGTTATTTTCAAAAGCTTTTTAGTCTGATGCTTCGATTAATTGTAAACAGACCGTTCAACAAAAGGATACCCACAAAATGTAGTTTCATTTAAATATTGGATTGTTCTCTCTTTAGTAAGATCCCATTTTCAATAGAATGGTGGTCTTACCTTTACTTGAAGATGAAGTCCATGCGCCTATCCTTCTGGACGAAAATCTCTATTACCTTTTTGTAAAAGTCCTCCTTCTCTTCTTGTAGTTTCAAAAGTCTAGCTTGTTGATGGGTCTACCGTCTCTAAGTAGAATAACAGTAGCAACAAGAACCTGTGGGCTCACGTACGCTCCCTTCAGAGTACTGTCTGCCTCACCTTGTGTCTTTTTACTGTGATTTTATGTCACATCAGCAAGACTAAATATGTCACACAGATACACACAGGGGCGGTGTGTACTGTAGGCTAGGGAAGGCTAAGCTTTCCCAAATATTTGTGTCACTATCCTGGTAAAATGTAAATATAATGCATAATGTTTGTGTCTTTGACATCAGCGCTGCTATGCAGCCACCTGACAGCGTGCAAGCGCCTGCGCAGGCATGTTTGTTACAAGCGGCTTGTTATCATGATGTGATTGGCCACAGGCCACAGAGGGGCTTGGCCAATCACATCACGATCCGACAGCGAAGCCTCGGAAATTTATATACGGATATTTTTCAGGACAAACATTAAAACAACCAGTAATCCCGATGCCACGACGGACACCCGCCAAGATAAGGTAACAACTAGTAAGCCGGACAGTGCCGGCCCGGGGCAAGCCAGGAGCTGAGCCGGGCAGTGTGGGAGGCAGGCGGGGAGCTTTTGTTTTGTTTTGCATGGTTGCTACACTGGCTGCCAAAGATGGCGTGGAAACCCTGTGGTGGCCTGGTGTAGCGCCAACGGCCGAAGGGTGTGATGAAGGTCGTGAGGTGGCGATCCGACTCACGCAGGGGGACACTGTGGTAGCCGTTCCAGGCGTCCGTGACAGTCTTCCAGGTGCCCTTCGGGACGCGGCGTGCAAGGTGGAATGGGGACTCAGTGGCAAAGGTCTCACGTTGGCAGAACTTGTTGAGGGGGGAGAGGTCCACGGTCTTGCGGGGGGAACCGTTGTGCTTCCGAGTGACTACCATACGATGGCACCACGTCACTGGCTCGCCGTATGGCACGCGTTCAATGACCCCAAGGGCTTCGTCCCGCAGGAGGTCATCGTGGACCCTCCGCTGCCAGTGTAGAGGCACTGTAGCCGCGGTGTGGCATGCCTTAGGCGTAGCTGCGGGGTCCACGTGCATCTCGATAGGTGGCCCCTCCATGCATGGTAGTGCCCGATGGGGGCAAGTATTGAATGTCGACGAGGCATATCTCCCGAGTAGCCAACCTTTCATCCGGATGTTGTTCTCTGGCGTACAAGGGAACGGCAGTGCTCCGGGGCGCGCCGGGGGGACCCTGCGCTGAGGACATGAGCACTGGGCGTCCTGGGGGTCACCTGGCCCCACGCAGCCGCCGTTGGTTGACCTCGTCGCATTGACGGACAAGGGCTGGTCTGGCGTGTCAGCTGTGTCAGGGCTACGCCTGTCCTTGGGCCCCCCTGCAACGTCGTCCGACGGGAAGTTCACGGGCAAGAGGCTGAGGTTGAACAACGACTCGTAGGAGAGGTACATGGCCGGGACTGAGCTGCTCACATACACCATGGAACGGCAGGATGTAACACGCCCCCCGCTGCAGGTCGTCGAGAGCCTAGCGAAGAACGCTCCCTCGATGGCTATAGGGGAATGGTTGGCGGCCGACAGGCTGAGGCTGATGGGTCGCAGGTCGTCCCGCGCGAAACCGCAGGCCAGGAACTCCTCTAGAGACCAAAGGTCCGACTGCGCGCCAGTGTCCGCGGCGGCGGATATCCGAGCTCCGTCGGCCGAGCCCCGGTTGCTGGTGCCATCCCTCAGCCCGACTGGCATGTCCATCGAGATGGTGATTAATGCTCGGGGGTGGTCACTCAGCCTGGCTCGTCTCCATTCGCCCTTGGAGAAGATGTGGTGCTCGAGTCTGATAGGTGCAGGCCTGTTGACACAGCCGTGCGACGTAGGGGCGCGGCGTCGGCTCCCGTGACGTCGGCCAGGGCGGGCTCCAGCTAGCACCGACGAGACCTGGGAGACCAGCTCTGACCCCATGGCAGCCTGTTGACTGTCGGACGACGGCTGTTGACGCCTCTGTCGCCGGCGGGCCCTGTAGCAGCCGATGCACACCTGGTGAGGCTTAGGATTCCACCCGCGAGGCCCCTCCGTGAAGACGTTAAAGACGCTCTTACATTCCGGGCACGAGGCACGTTTAGCCCCGTCCGCAGGGCTCGGGGCGGGGCTCGTCTGTGGAGTCGTCTTCAGGCGCCGGAATGACGACATAGCTGATAGGGAGGACGACGGGAGAGCGTTACGGGCCATCTCTTTGTTCTCGACAAGTGCAATTACGTCGTTAACTGGCTTGACCAGGACGTCAGGTGTCCCCAGCGTCTCGCGGCGTATGTCCGAGTCATAAATGCCATTGAGCAGAACATCACGGATAATGTGGTCGGTGTAGTCCACGTCCTTACCACATTCGCATACAGCATTATATGCGCATGTCTCTGCTTTACCCCGCACTCTGGCAGCGAATGCGCGGAATGTCTCATCGCGTTCCTGGCGTAACTGAAGCAGCTCGGTGCGCAGGACGCATGTAGCAACTGGGATGACAGCTAGGGAACGCATGACGGCGATCAGGTCTGGCAAGGGTCCGGAAGCAGCGTCGGGGACGGCTTTCAACAGGCTGTCTCCAAGTACAGGCCCAGCGCACTGAAACGGCTGGAAGGGGGCCTGGGCATTCCCTATGCCTGAGCCGGCGCGGAATACGTTCCAACGGCGGATGAACACGTTCCATTCCTCTATCGACACGTCCACATCAACTTTGGGCCGATCGAGTCTCGGGCCGTGAGGGGCTGGGGCCTGGGCTGGGGCCTGGGCTGGGGCCTGGGCTGGGGCCTGGGCTGGGGCCTGGGCTGGGGCCTGGGCTGGGGCCTGGGCTGGGGCCTGGGCTGGGGCCTGGGCTGGGGCCTGGGCTGGGGCCTGGGCTGGGGCCTGGGCTGGGGCCTGGGCTGGGGCCTGGGCTGGGGCCTGGGCTGGCGCGGCCATGACAGGCGCTGCGTGCTGGTGGCTAAATCCATGAATCGTCAATAGAGCAATGACGAGTGCTTCAGACAAGTCTTCGGATTCGAACTCGCAGCCGGGGACTGGGCATCCAACAACTACCATGGTGTCGTCATGAAGAAACACACTCCTCGATGTCAGTTTTGGTATTTTAATGACAAGGATGACGACACCCTGAAACAGATCAATACAGCATGATGAGCTGACAAAGTACTACATACATGCCTGTCATCACCAACATAACACAAATACATAATACAGAAGACTGATTCTATAATTTAGGGTACATTTCACATCAACAAAACAGTACAAAAAAAGTGTTCTTTCTCACTAAAACAATCAGTGGTTCAAGTTAGTATATTCCTCAGTGTAACATATCCACTAGTTGCAAAGCTTAAACATTTTTTTATGTTATCTATTTTAGATATTTTAAATTTGAAAAAATGAGGTGCAACATAGTTGACAATGAAACTCAAACATTTGATGCAAATAACATAGTTGACTGGACACATTATTAACCATCAGCACTATGTTCATTTCAAGGCAGAAGTGCACAATTCCATTGATAATGATGTGTAATGATGTCTACATGTCATACAAATTGTCAACTAGGTTACCTGTCAACTAAGTTACTACAGTTATTACATTACTGGGTAACTTAGTTGACAGGTAACCTAGTTGACAATTTCCCTATTTTGACCCATCATTTCAATGGTAGGCCTTGCCTGGATGACCACATGTCATTTTCTTGAACAGGTTAACATCACATTTGAACATATAATTGAATTAAAATCATTAAACAATTGTAAACCATAACAATGTACGTAACATTGTTGACGGTCAATTAATATACTCATTGACAATGTGCTATTATACATAAAATATTGTAAAACATTAGAGGACAATCACCACAGTGTGTTCAAAATGTCTGCCAAAGAGGAACATGGCATCATGTGATGCTGGTGACATGGTATTGGGACAAACAATTTTTGAGTTAAAGGGGGGAGTTCTGTTAGTAACATAGTTGACAGAACTTTTGCGGACATTCATATATTAAGATATTTAAATTATTTAAAGGAGGAAATCAATTTAAAAAATGTTATTATTCTTTAGTATTTAGACTTTTAAAATAAATGAATACTTTTTTTTTATTTACTTTAATGGTTTTTATTCATTATTTTGAAACCAAGACACCCTCAACTGAAAAACGGACATAGCAAAAACTGACAATTTAAGAACATCATGACACATTTCAAGCTAAATAAAGCATAGGATGCACATAATGTTTGTGTGATATTATAACATGCTTTCCAATAATAGGCAAAATATGATATTTTTGAAGAAAATAGTTAGAATAATTATAATTATCATCAATGGACATCAATGGACATGGAATGTACCCTAAATTGTAGAATCACTCAGATACATACATGAGTGAGTGAATGAACGTCTCAACTCGAGGCGGAGTGAAGGAACAATAATCGACCTAAGATGGCCGCTCAGCACTACCGGGTCAGAGCACGGCATATCCGGTCAGCGACAGCAGTGAGGTGCTGCCCTCTAGTGGCCGGCGATAAACTCTTCATTCATCATCATAATTATTCTATATATATAATTTACACAGTGCCTGTAAACCGGAGGAGAACGCTGGCATTTCTCCTCCTACTTGAAAGACTACGGAGGGATAGGGTCTGCAAAATTAGTTTATTTTGGGGATGGGCCGGATGCTCTGACCGGTCCACTTCCTGCCCGGCGCCCTCTGCAACGCCTCGCGTCGAAAAATAGACTTGAATCCTATTTTCAACGGAGCCCAGCGCCGAGACGCTTCTGGGACGCTTCTGAGCCGTAACGCAGCGCGTCTGGTGTAATAGCACCCATTGACTAGAGTGGCCGCGATCTTTGCGAACGCCGCAGCGCAGCCGTAACGCGGCCGTAACGCGGCCGTAACGCGACGCAGACAGACCCGGTGGAATCTAGGGTAGCCTTCCCAAACCTGAGCCTCACGCGTCGCCTATGGTGACACACATACATTACACACATTGGCTAGACCAGTGGTTCTCAACCTTTTTACACCAAGTACCACCTGAGAAAATAGTTGTCTCTCCAAGTACCACCATATGACCAATGTTAAAATACAGTCTATGCACAGTTCATGCAGGACTCGGACGCAAATGTATTCATAATAACATTATTTATTGTCAGCCACAGCTACATGTACAAAGGGCAGTCTCTCTCTCTCACTTATCACTCACTCACACACCACAAGTGAGAATATAAAGAACAAAATAATAACTTATTCTCACACAACAAATGACAACTGTACATACATGTACCAAATACCGAAGTGTGAATGTCCTATTGGGAATTCAGTTCCACAATAATAATGAAATCCTCCAGGAGCAGATGAGCCTAAGGGCTAATAGCTCATCTTCAGTCTGCTGATGTTTGCTATTGCCATTTCTGTGGTGGCAAAGTAAAAAAGAAAAGAAAAAAGATAACAATTAAGGACAAGTGTGTGCTTTTTCAGCTTTTGACCTCGGTCACAGCCTTCTCTCTATTCTTTGTGCAAATGCCTTCTTCCTGAGTCACTTCTCTCCTCCATCACAGCGTTGTGACTGTGCATATCACTTTTGCGTTGCTGGCGGAGCCTGCGCTTGTGCTCGGTTGATGACTGTCCTCCTCCTCATTCACTTGTCCACTTTCGCTGGTAATATTCTCCTCTGTACCTCTCTCACAACATCATTCAGCTTTCTTCTTGCTTGCAACGTTTGCTAATCGTTCGCGGGTAGTATGGTCGTCATTAGCAACGCCAGAAAATAAATAAATAAATGTTTTCGTTTCTAAATCTAAAAACAACAATAGCCTATAAGAACTTATTTAAACCACAGTTTCAATGATCTCAAGCTTATTTTCATTCGTTGTAGTATTTAGATAGTATGATTTATTTTTTAATTAATGTTATTCAATCAAGCCTCAAACTGATGGCACTTGTCCCTATAGCCTGTTTAAATTGAAGTTGTCTGAGGTCCTTACCACCAGCTGCTCTTGCAGTAATAAGTATTGTACCTTTCTGTCCCAAATGTGCACAATGTAGTGACTGCTTTTCGTCTTTTTGTTTACTTAGTTGTGTTCTCTGTCTTTTATATGTCTGTGTTATGTGTAAGAACATGTAACGTTGCTGTCTTCTTGGCCAGGTCAGCATTGTAAATGAGATTTTGTCTCAATGTTTTCATCTGGTTGAATAAAGGTTAAATAAAATGTAAAAAAAAAGAAAAAGAAAAAAAAAATATTATTTAAAAAAAATATTTTTTTATGTCAGATTCCTCCGCGTACCACTAGTGGGAGCTGGCGTACCACCAGTGGTACGCGTACCACAGGTTGAGAACCACTGAGCTAGACTATGGAAAGTCATCACGCACAGTAAAGTCTCTCAGAGTGATAACAACAGGCACGCACCAAATGCATGCGCTCAACCTAGTTTGCGAGGGATTGCGCAACCCGAGGTGAGGCTCAGCTCGTCTCTGCCTCAGGTCGCATCTCTCACCGTATAGGAACAGAAAATATGCCATTTCAGCGAATAATCAAAAATTATTGGAATCATACAGAAAATACATTTATAGCACAGACCAGTGGAGAAATATTAATATTTATTTCATTTTATTGTGATTTGTATTTTCAACTGCCCTTCATGTATTTTTTCGTCAAGGGCAGGTGAGGCAGCACGTCACTGAGATCTAATGGTCTCTACACACCAACCTGAGACCAAAGAACGCGTACCGAAGGCGTCCCAACTTTTACGTCAGCTACGTCGGACTTCGTTGGCTTCGTCGGATAAAGCCGCCCGCCTACGAACATACCGCAAATACTTCAGCCGACGAGTGGCAATAACTCTCCTTACCAGCAGGCGGCGGTAGTGTGTATTCGTCATTCAAAAGAGGCAACAACCGGAAGACAGACTGCGTTTTATACACCGAGAGAAGAAGAACAGACTTAGTAATATAAGCAGTTGATCAGTTGGTCTTCACTTTCTTCATTCCATGCCGTCATGATAAAAAAGAAACTCTTGCGTCCGGGTGAGATGAAAATGAGGAAGATTAGCCGTCTGTGTGTGCCTTCTTATCGTTTGTTTTGGTCCCTCACTTCCGCTTCACTTCTGATGCACTGATTCGCTAAGCTGAACAGCCAATCAGAGTGATTGATTTGTCCCGACGTTCTTTGGCCTCCCGCGGCCGATTCAACATGTTGAATCGGCGGCGGGAGGAGGCGGGAGGGTTGAAAATGTGCGTAAAGAGACGACACACAACCTGAGTAGTGCGACGCGAATGCCCGACTGCCTCTGACGGCTTCGGACGGCCTCTGACTCCCAAAGTCGGGCCGGTGTGTAGAGGCCTTAACCTGTACTGGAGAGAGTATGTGAAAAAAATCAGGATATAAAAAGGTACTCACCTTGTAGTAAACCTGCAAGAGAAAGAGCATTTGAGCTCCATACTGTTTCAGAAATAATCCTTGATGTGGTTTTGAACACGATATGGCGTTTAATCACGGCAGCATTTAGCTGGGTAGAATTCTCCTGATCTGATACTCAGCACAAGTTTTTTTAATTTTTTTTTTTAAAGCTTTAGACCCAGAATCAGCACTTCTCTAACAGGATTGAAACAGAGGGATAGGAGGGATTTCGAAAATGCATGATCTGTTTGGTATTTTGAGCAAAACACATCATAGACATGTTTTTTATATATTTGTATATATCTGACCCATAATATATGCCTAAAAATAGCATGATAGGAGATCTTTAAGTCCTTAAGATGATTATACCATTGTTAAGCTGATCAATTCTGACCTGTAACGCCACCTTTTTTTCCTCATTATTTTTCTTTTGGCTGTGTTGTGTTTTTTGTGGTCCTTGAAGCCCAATTCATTTTATTATTTGTCTTTTAAGTCCAACATTTCCTTTTCTGCAATATAATAAAAATATATATGAAATTCCTATCAGCTTCTGCTGCAATTACTGTTTAGGGCTAATTAGAGAATCATGCTAACACACTGAAACAAAGAAGAACAGAGTGTAAGCTTTGGCACTGCATATGAACATGTAAGTGTGCTAGCATAACTATTTAGCCCACAGCACCACTGTGCCTGCAAGGACAGTCTCACAGAGTCATTAAAGCAGAAACAGATAACATTTCCCCCCTAGCATTTGAAGTGGTATTATGGCTGGTGCTTCTGTCAGATCTTGTTCCGCGTTCATCAGAGCTGCCAACACAACACAGCACACACTCCAGTTGTTTTTTAACCAACTGTACCATAGATATGTAATAATATGTAGTATAATGATTTTCATATGAACAAACTACAGAAACAAAGAACTTATGAAGTCGATTGGATTAAGGTCTGTTCTGCCGCCCGCAGTGGGCATCCCCTGCAAAGGATCGGGTGTGTTTCGCGAACGATTTCCAGTTGCCTTGTCTCAGCGTATCAGTTCGGCAAACTATGTTTGTCTTTTTTGCTTACCTGCCATGATGGTTCAGGACTGCTTCTTGAGCTCTAATCACACTTTCGCAGACTTTGCTGGTTATTTTAAATTAGATGACAATTTATGTGTGTCGATTAAGAGGAAAAGATGCCTGGTTTTCTTGTTATTATTGCTATCAGGAAATGTGCAACCTAACCCTGGACCGCCCAGTAGTCAGATCGCTACTCCTGCTGATTTTAAATCTAGGTCTGGGTTGGGATTCATCCACTTGAATGTGCGCAGTCTTTTATCTAAACTAGGTTTTGTCCGCATTTGGGCGAGCTCGACTGACGCTGATGTCATTGTTTTATCAGAGACGTGGTTAAAAAAAGCTATTTCGGCCTCTGACATCTCCTTAAATGGTTACAATGTATATCGTACCGACCGACTTAATAAAGGTGGTGGCGTTGCCATTTATGTGAAGAATACGTTTTGTGTAACCACGTTGGTTTCCAAATCAATTAGCAAGCAACTCAAATTTTTAGCCTTGAATATTGAAGTGGCAAAAGGTCAACAGGTCATGGTGGCGCAACCCAGTCTCACTGCATTTCGTGTTTTAGTCACAACATTTAATCTATTGATTCATGTTCACCAACACGATTTCCCCCTTTTTGTCGTGTCACACAGAACGATTTTAAAAGCAATGTATTTCTAGTGGTAGGCCTAGTATGTTTCGTGCCTGCACCACGTCTTTTTGTCCGGTCGGGTCTTGGAAGACCAGAAGCTGTGTGGTTCATAAAAACATTTTCTTAATCGTATAATGTCGGACTTTTTTTACCGTCCGTGAGGAAAAGAAATGGGGCTCAGAGCCTCAGAATACTGAAATCTGTATTTTTTAAATCTTTTTTTCCTTCTAATTTGTTATTCTTTTCTAAATAACACACTGCTATTTACTCAACAATAACACACAATTATCCTTGTTTTTATTTATTTGTTTAATTCTATAATATCGGGCTTTTTTGCCGTCCGTCAGGAACTGAATTTCAAAATAAAGTCACCGGAAACAGATGTAGGCGATACACAACCACTGACCTGATTACCCAAGATCCTCAGCTATGGTTGAAGCTCGGTGATTGGATGTTTTAGCCGCAATGCACGTTGGGATATGGTGTTTATGCGATATGAAATCCGAAAACATAAAAATAAATAAATAATAATACTTTATTCCGAGTGTGCTTGCTTTTCTCTTTGAAAGTCATCACATAACGGCATTGTAATACACGGTTCGGCTGCATTAAATATTACACATCTGCCGTAGTTCTTCTTCAGAGCCCTGATTAGAAGACTTCTGGACAAACTGGAAGAACTGCCACCGAAACTGAATATGTGACGTGGATCATAAATATATCAGCAATTAAACCACATCTTTAATTTCTCTTCACACAATACGTCTCCTTGCAGTATCAATACTAATTCGGCTGACTTTTATATTTGATCCAATTCGTAGATAGGTAGCAGTGCACAGCTGATAGACAAGGACTTGTAGTTTTTAAAGATATTATTGATTTTCTTTAAATTAAAGAATGTAAATACTGAGTTGAGAGAATAGTCAGGGGTTTTGGGTGATGGGAGACACATCTATGGATTCAGAATTTCAATAGCTTACCATTAAATGACGGATATACCTTTCTGTCTCTGATGTTTTACAAATCAGATATTAATGTGTAGAAGTAAAACATGTCAAATAATATAGCAATATCCTGTAAAATTATGTGAAAACATGAATAAAACTACACATCTTCATATGTTATACATACATAAGTGTCCTAGACTAATAATAAAAAGTATAATTTGTTGTGTTAACACTTTAAACTTGACAGTTTTTAATCCGCACCGCCTGGTGGTTAAAGCACGTTATCGAATTTTTTTGTTGAATGTTATATTTGATGAAAGAAATATTAAGAGTACATACAAAATAGGGGGAAAGTAGAAGGTCAATGATAGAAATATAGAATATAAAATATCAAGAAGATACTGTAAGGAATCTCTACAATAAAACAGTTTAGTGCAGGACGTCCAAAGATATTAATATGAGGATGTGCAAAACAGACAAACTAATAAGGCTTTATTTAAACATTAAAGAATACTTTAGATTAAGGTCTTCTTTTGAATAAGAAAAAAGCTTTGGGGGTATAGAAGAAGAATATGGAGGGATGAAACCCTCTTTAATGGTCGCACATGCAGAGCAAACAGCACACACAGTGACATTTGTATCTACAGATAAATATTAAGCCTGACAAAGTACTTAACGTCTAATATATTGCTTTCCTGCAATGTTAACTATGTTGAAGCACTTATTTTAACTGATATTATACATATGTATTACACTCTTACAAGATGTATGTAGACAGAATAAGAAATGTGCAGAATATGACAGTTTAATGGAGGTATACACACATATTGATAGATGTCTTGTAATGCACTGTTGAGGAACCTGCGACCCAAGTTTTTCATCATTGCATACCCAGCTAGCGGGGAACGTTCTCACAACTTTGGCTAACGTTACCTACAGGTTCTAATAATGTTTTAAAGAAATGTTTTAATCTGATGTTCAAAGAACCTTTTTAGGATGTTTATTATTTCAAATAATGTTCCTATAAGGTTTAAGGTTAACTAAGACACAACGTTTTAACTGCAACATTCAGAAGATGTTTTGAGGATGTTATTAAGGCCTGAGATGACAGAACGTTTTTTTATAAAACGTTCCTTTAATGTGATATGTTAACAAAGTTGGAACGTTTTGCCTGCAACATTCTAAGGATGTGTTTTGGACGTTGTTGGGGTAACACATTAAAGATGTTCTTTATAAAACGTTCCCTCAATGTTACATGATAACAAATGAAGAACATTTTCAAAGCAACATTCGGATGATGTTTTCAGTAGTGATGGCAGTTTGACACTGAAGCTTCGAACGGAGCTTCAACCCTGGACTTCCTTTTCCATAGAAGCAGTGATTCGAAGCTTGTTTCAAATCACGTGACATGTGACGTCAGAAGCAGCAACTGCTTCAAATCACGTGACATGTGACGTCCGAACCAGCAACTGCTTCATTTCCTGAATGAATCACTTGACTGGTTCGCGGTCCAATCACGCGATTCAAGGCACTGCCTCGTCTCGATTCTGACAGGTGACAGGTTGAAACAGTTTCGAATTTGAGCGCTTCAACACTTTATAACCGCTCTAAACAATGCGCAATGTGTGGGTTGTTGTCGTAGTTTGCGTTGTTGCTGTTGAGTTGTTGTTGGTATTGCATTTGAATTGGATCATTATAGAGCAAGCCAGGAAGAAAGATAGGTCGTTCTGGCTCGGGAAACACTTCAAAATGTGAAGTTTAATTGTTTAAGGAATAGATAGCCCAGTGGATAGAGCCGGCGGCCTGAATGCTGCCATGTCCTCCGCGCAGCTGGTTCTAAGCCCGGAATGGATGAACTTTTAATCATTGCTTTTCAACTTTAATACTTTAATAACTGATAAAAGGCCGTCTCCGCCCAAACAAATGTCCAGCACTCTCTAGTCTCTTCTCAATAACCCAATACACACAATTATCAATCTTTAATTGCAAATAGAACATGATATTCAGTCTTAGTGTGTGTGTGCATCGAATATTTTTCAAGGCAAAGATACGTTAAACCCACTGCAGCCTTGCACTTCGCCAGGAGAGGTCGCTGTAACTGAAGCTTCGAGAAATGAACCTATTTCCGACACAATTGTCCAAGTGGTTCGGTGCTTCATTCAAAGCTTCATTTTGCCATCACTCGTTTTCAGGAAGTTATTCTTTTTTTATAAAACGTTCCTGTGACGAAGGTAACTTCGTCACTGTGGATTGACGGCTTCGGCCTTGTAATATTGCACAAGGTTTAGTTTGAAAGTGTTCCCCCTCCCGTTTTGTCTGTGGCTGGTGATTGTATTCACCTGGTGCCCTGTGTTGTCTCCTCCCCCCTCACCTGTGTCTTATTGGCCTGATTAGTGTGTGTGTATTTAGGCTCTGTTTTCCCTGTCAGTGAACAGGTAGTGTGTGTGAGATCCTTGTGGTTGCTGACTGTGTTCACCTGGGCAGCAATATTGAGGCTGTGTCATGTACCACCGCGATGAATAAATGCCCACACCGGGTTATATTTGAACTCTCTGTCTCTGCCTCCTTGCTTGGACGGGCCGCTCAATGGTCAGCTTCACAGTTCCTGTGATGGCAAATATTAACACGGTCATGGTCAACATCAGATTTATTTCTAGAGCGCTTTAAAAAAACAAACTTGTTGCATTTGTTTGAAAAGGATGTTTTAAAAAATCTGATGTCACCATATTTTCCTTTTGAAAAAAACAAACAAGCACGTAATTCATGATAAGCTGTAAGCTGATATTGCATGTTTGCGGTGGCATGTGTGAGTTCCCAGCTAGACATTTTTGGTTCTCAAAAAAATTCTGAGAATGTTACCATTCATTGTCCTAGGAATGTTTTCAGCGGGACGTTTTATTTTGGTTCCCAGAATGTTCTTCTGAAAGGTAGGATAACGTTCTTTAAAAACATTCTTGAAATGTTTGGTGATAACCTTTTTAAGATGTTTTTGATAACCTTCTTAAGATGTTTTTGATAACCTTGATAACCTTAAGAGGTTTTGATAACATTGTTAGAACATTATGCCCTACTGTTCTTAAAACGTTTTCAGCGGGACGTTTTATTTTGGTTCCCAGAATGTTCTTCTGAAAGGTAGGATAACTTTCTCTAAAAACATTCTTAACATTCTTGGTGATAACTTTCTTAAGATGTATGAGCGCATTGAGACAATGAATAGGACGTATAAAAACAAATTTGCATGCCAATATTCACTCACATGCACTTATAATCACACTAAGGTATGTAGGCCCACAGTATTCATAATATCATGTGTAAAATATCAGAAAATAATCACACTTTTTTCTGACTATAAAGGTTGTGTCTCGTATGTAGGTTCTAACTGTTAGATAAGCTATCTGGCCGTGTGTGGTTTGTGAGGGCTGCGTATAAACAGTGTCCGCTGTTTATGCATATTGGATACAAAGCGTTATTGCACCCTTTAGATTTGAGACCGACAGACATATAGAAGAACGGACCGACTGTCACTGCCCGTCCCTGAAACCCCTGTTAGTGTTTGTATGTGTTTGTTTCTACTGTGTCTCTCTCTCTCTCTCTCTCTCTCTCTCTCTCTCTCTCTCTCTCTCTCTCTCTCTCTCTCTCTCTCTCTCTCTCTCTCTCTCTCTCTCTCTCTCTCTCTCTCTCTCCAGCTGAAAACGTTTTAAGAATAGTAGGGCATAATGTTCGAACAATGTTATCAAAAACATCTTAAAGTTATCACCAAACATTTTAAGAATGTTTTTAGAGAACGTTATCCTACCTTTCAGAAGAACATTCTGGGAACCAAAAGAAAACTTCCCGCTGAAAACATTCCTAGAACAGTGAATGGTAACATTCTCAGAATGTTTTTAGAACCAAACATTTCTAGCTGGGATGGCGGCCACGCCTCCTGACTGTCATCCTTTTCTCTTCAGTGAGCGAGCAACAACTGAAGCAGAGAAAGTAAAACGTTTGAAAGAAGAAGGAGAGCCTTCCTCACTATTTTCCATGCACACTCTTCACGAGGTAAGCGTGTCTGAGTGTGCTCTACCCCGACTTCTCCACGGTCACAGCCAGAGGAGAAGAAGTTGCAGTGCAGTGGCTGTTAACCAAAAGCTGGTCAGGGGCAGTGTGATGGGTCGATGTTGTTGGACGACAGGGCGTTTATGCATCAGGGCTCCACCCACTGTACCCATAGAGTCCAGTAGAGGGCGGAGCCTGTGTAAGATATAATGGGGGTTTACGTATTGTAACCCTAGTTATATAAGCACAGGCGGAGCCCTCTACTCGGGGCCCTGTCTGTCCTATGCCGCTCGCTGAAGAGGGTGTAGGATGACAGTCAGGAGGCGTGGCCGCCTTATATAAGGTGGGCTTGCGCACGCATTCAGGTAGGCCCGCCCCGAGGGGCCGGCTACGTTTATAGATATCTCAGTAGGTGAATGCTCACATAGTATGGTTAAGAGGTAGTACCCATAGAGTCCAGTAGAGGGCTCCGCCTGTGCTTATATAACTAGGGCAGGGGTCTCCAACACGTCGATCGCGAGCTACCGGTAGCTCGCGGGCAGCTTTTCAGTAGCTCGCCGCTCGATTATCGACTATAGCGTATTGCGGCCGCGGCTGGACAATAAAGTTTTTTCATTTTAGAATTTTTTCTGTCACACGAATATAACATTTTTCCGTGACGCAGAGATCAAGGAACAGATGTGACAGCAGCACAGCGACACCACACATGGAGCAGTCTGCTTTATCCACCAACACCAGCAACACCAGTCCAGAACCAACAGCAGAATGACCCGCTCTGAATCAGTCCGCGTCGCTGCGGCTCAGAGACACACAGGGATTTGTGTTTTTGAAAAACACTCGTTATCATCATGTCAGGTTTTTGGTGGATTTAATCAAGTCTTGGATTGCAGAGTATGAATGTTCTCTTGCTATTTTCAGTTGATAAATACGTGTGTAAAGTTTGTGAAGGCAGGAGGAAAGCTTCCGCGATCACCGTCTCCTCTGTTCCTCCAATCCCCGCCCCCTCCTGAAAAATAACTACTAATAAGAGTGACAGGCTGATAGTAACCTGATAGAAACGTTATTATTCACTCAATCACTGATTGAGATATGATGAAGCTAACTTAATCTCATACAATCATGGGATTAATGTAACAGTGAGACAGAGAATGAGTGTGCACCCACATGCACTATTTTGGTTTTTATATGCTGTTGTAAATACTCCTGTTGTCTGCTGTGTTCAGACTCAAGTCATGTGTGTGATGCCACATTCAGGACATTCAGTGTCCTTTTTTTTAACAGAAGACCATTGCAAGAAGCTGCAGCTAGACTGCAGAAGCATTAGTTTTTTGTTTTTGAGGATGGAACAATTTCACACAGATATAGGGAGGCTAGACCTATACAATGGATTTATTATGGTTTATAATTTAATGTCAAGACGAAGAAGAAGAAAAAGATGGCTGAACTGTTCAGTGTCAATCCTGTGGAGATGGAGATGGAGGTTATAAATCTCCAAAATCATGTTCAGCTTAAGTCTCAGCAAAACTCACAACATTTCTGGAGCCTTGTAGACCCAGAAAACTCTAAGAACATCACCAAGCAGCACTGAACATGTCTGCTTTATTTGGCTCTACAGACCTTTGTGAAGCAGCTTTTTCTGACATGAATGAAATCTAAATACAGAACAAGACTGACTGATGATTAGAGGGAACCTAAGTGGGTCCAGCAGACCCCTCTATGGTGGACTCCATGCAGGGCCAGTCATCTCACTAAATGTAAAAAAAGAGTGAATGCACTTATTTTACACATGTGCCATAAGATGCTTGTAAGGTGGTGATTAAGGCGATGTACTTACTATGTGGGCCATACTAATATCTGAGAAATTGTCGTTTTCTTGGACCTTGATGTGAAGTTAAGATTTTTGATAAGCTTTAGATATTGCAATTTCACACGTGTACAAAAGTAGCTTAATTCAACCGATGAGGGCTATGTGAATAAATGTAAGCGATGTGATGCAAGTAGCTCTTGGCCACTTTCATTTTTTCAAAGTAGCTCTCAGATGAAGAAAGGTTGGAGACCCCTGAACTAGGGTTACAATACCTAACCCCCCGTTTTCAGCCCAAGCTGTTGCCTGGCAACGCAATTCTGTTGATAGTTATTTCCAGAGCCCTAGAGATATAAGAGTTACACTCCCATAGACCTCCGTTGTAAAAAATGGCGGCGCCTACTTCCGGGGTATGGACATCGAAATAGTTCCAAATATCGTCATTTGGGCGTTGGACCTCATTCACTTACATTACGGCGCGTCGATTAGTTCCAGAGGTAAGTTGCTCAAATATCGAACTCTTTTGAATTGTCAACTGTCTATATTGTATCAGAGGCCCTTTATGATGCTTATACTGGTCTTCATTTGTATATGCACAGCGTAATTATCTTTATTTTATCTTGGTTGTTACAACCAATTTGCTAGCATTGCCTGCTAGTTAGCTAGCGCGACTTCGTCAGCTTTGAAGGTAAGATTTCAGATGTATCCTGCAAGGTGGTATAGCACACAGGACTCGGTTTTAGTGATGTCAGGTGGTGTTGTCAGGTCTACCAGCTGCTCCACTCTCAGAACGTCAGGAGGACTGCAGCTGCTGTTCTGCGTGTCCAGGAAGTCTGCCAAGTGGTCTGATCCATCCTCCACGTAACTGCCAGTATGCACTGGCGATAGGAACTGGCCCACGGTGACAGCGCGCAGTGCAGATTGGAACTCTACAGGTGTTGGGACAGAGTTCCTCAGACGAATGGACGAAAATGTGTTTTCCAGGCAGTCTTGAGTGAAGCGGCTTGTGAGAACAAATTTGTGCCCTTGTCTCAACAGGTCATGCTGGACCTCCAGGATTGTTGTTGTGGCCATCACCAGTCCTGTCTGGACTGGTTTCCAGCTGCCCTTGGGACCGATCTTCAGGCCCCGAAACAGATGGATGGAGTCCCGGAGGAAGATGATGGCCTTATCATACTCCTCCATCTTGAAATGACTTAGGGCAGTAACAGTGTTGCGCGACGACATGAGGTCAAACCAGTGGTCCAAAAACCATGCAGTGGTAAGGTAGGACTCTGGTCTGTGCTCCTCCGCCACCATGTACCTCAGGGCAGCACTCGATGACTTGGAGAAGACGTGCATTGCTGAACTGACCTTCATTTTCTCAAAATGACTAGGCTCCAGGACGCCTCTAGACAGCTTAGGTGCCAGTTTTAGGGCCATTCCCTCTTGGTATGACACCAGATCCTTCAGGGGGCCAACAGACACCACACTGGATGGCAGCTTCTCTTTGTCCACCACATCCTGTGGTATGGTGATGACGTGACCATTCACCAAGGCACTCTTTAAATTCTTCACCACGTGTGGAACGTCAGGCATGAAGTACAGGTGCTGGTGTGGCTTCACAGGATGTGCTGTCCATGGCTTGGCATAGGTCACCCAAAAGGACTTCCACATAGCCCTATTGGGGCTCCCCATATCAGTGGTGATGTTAACCACATGAAGCCCTATAGATGCCGCTGCTTCAACGATGGTGAGTATATGGGCGGTACACTGCACCGTCAGTAGAATTACCACTGTAGTGGTAAGCCACAACCTGTTTCCACCGCGTAGTAGCACCAGCCAGCATGAACACTAAGGCATGAGTGGCCTGGCCTTTGTGGCCAGGTAGTGTTGTGTTCCCAAACAGCCTCCCTGTTCCCAAGATGCAGCTCCACGCTAGGGGTGATGGACATCTCATCCAAGGTGAGCACACATTTCTTCTCCATCTCACTCATGCCATCTGCCTTCAGCCTCAGCATATCAAACACCTCCCCCAACACTCCTGGCTCCAGTTTGACGTGCTGCATCCTCCTCTGAATGGTCCTGATGTCAGGCAGAGGCATATTCATGGCTTGGAGGGTTTTATATCCTGTAGTGCCACAACAGAACCTTAGTTGTATTGCTTTTTTCACGGTTTCTTTCCCCCACCGTATCCCACCTTTTTTTGATTGCCCAAGTGCTCTAATTTGGTCTGTGTTGAAGATTTTTTTAAACTTTAGATTAATCAAATTGTGTGTTTTTTTTAATGCCGAATTAATCCTTTTCTGGTTTACCAGAGCCCTCTTTCTCTTTCTTAGTAATCTCTCCCTTCGCAGTTGCCTCATTAGATCCTCCACGTGAGCCCGATCACAACTGGCCCTTGGCAGTCTGGTCCCTGGAGCACCTGACCCTGGCAAACTGGCCTGTTCATAGCTGACCCCTGACTGACTGGCTCCTGGCACACTGATCTCTGGTAAGGTGGCCTCTTGATTGTCGGCCCTGACATACTGGCCGCTGGCAGTCTGCTGACATCTGTCTCACTCTCTCTGTCTGTTATGTCCCTTTCATTCCCTTGGAACTCCACCTCAATATCTCCCTGAATCTCTGTAACAATAACAAGGCAATCTTGCTGTTATATGTGTATGCTGCCTTTACTTGTGCACCTATTGTCATTTAAGGGTACACTACACTCCTATAGTGACATTCATCTAAGTTCGTCTATTGGCAATGTTAAAGTATGAAGAAATCTGTAGATTATCTACATGTGGTATATGAATCTTCAGAGAATCCCTGAACCCTGGTAGTTTTGAAGCTGTATAATCTGAAGGTTGCATTAGGAGTGTAGTCTATCCTTGAATTATATAACATGGGAAACATTGTTAGCTTCATATATCATACCAATGTTTGATGTGCCATAATAGGTGTGGTCATCATTCCTGACATTAACAGCTGGAGGCATACTCCTTGACGTGGATTTCCTCCTTTTCGGCTTAGGCCGATGTATAAATACTGTTGGAACAGCATCTGGCCTCAACCTCAAATTTCCTCCTGATTTGTTGCCAATAAATTGGTCGTCTTCAAAGTGTACCTGTAGGTAGGTAGGTAGGTTTGATCAGTTTCCACTGCACACTTCAAATGTCATTGAAGAGTCATAATTCTCTACACTTGGAAATATGATGCCCTTTAAAATGTTAACAAGTCATGTCACCTCTGTGAACATTACTTACATGACAGAGTTTTCTGCTGTTGTTGTCCTCTGTCAGACACAGGTTTTGTCTGTTGACCATTGCCATCCATCTCTTCCTTCGCTCTACGTCCTTAAGGAAGCCATACATCCGGAACCCCTTCTCGGATCGATTAGAGCAGTGGTTCTCAACCTGTGGTACGCGTACCACTGGTGGTACGCCAGTTCCCACTAGTGGTACGCGGAGGAATCTGACATAAAAGATATATATTTTTTTAAATAATATATTTTTTTTCTTTTTCTTTTGTTTTACATTTTATTTAACCTTTATTTAACCAGATGAAAACATTGAGACAAAATCTCATTACAATGCCGACCTGGCCAAGAAGACAGCAACGTTACACGTTCTTACACATAACACAGACATATAAAAGACAGAGAACACAACTAAGTAAACAAAAAGACGAAAAGCAGTCCTACATTGTGCACATTTGGGACAGAAAGGTACAATACTTATTACTGCAAGAGCAGCTGGTGGTAAGGACCTCAGACAACTTCAATTTAAAACAGGCTATAGGGACAAGTGCCATCAGTTTGAGGCTTGATTGAATAACATTAATTAAAAAATAAATCATACTATCAAAATACTACAACGAATGAAAATAAGCTTGAGATCATTGAAACTGTGGTTTAAATAAGTTCTTATAGGCTATTGTTGTTTTTAGATTTAGAAACGAACATTTTTTTTTTTTTTTTCTGGCGTTGCTAATGACGACCATACTACCCGCGAACGATTAGCGAACGTTGCAAGCAAGAAGAAAGCTGAATGATGTTGTGAGAGAGGTACAGAGGAGAATATTACCAGCGAAAGTGACAAGTGAATGAGGAGGAGGACAGTCATCAACCGAGCACAAGCGCAGGCTCCGCCAGCAACGCAAAAGTGATATGCACAGTCACAACGCTGTGATGGAGGAGAGAAGTGACTCAGGAAGAAGGCATTTGCACAAAGAATGGAGAGAAGGCTGTGACCGAGGTCAAAAGCTGAAAAAGCACACACTTGTCCTTAATTGTTATCTTTTTTCTTTTCTTTTTTACTTTGCCACCACAGAAATGGCAATAGCAAACATCAGCAGACTGAAGATTAGCTATTAGCCCTTAGGCTCATCTGCTCCTGGAGGCTTTCATTATTATTGTGGAGCTGAATTCCCAATAGGACATTCACACTTCGGTATTTGGTACATGTATGTACAGTTGTCAATTATTGTGTGAGAATAAGTTATTATTTTGTTCTTTATATTCTCACTTGTGGTGTGTGAGTGAGTGATAAGTGAGAGAGAGAGACTGCCCTTTGTACATGTAGCTGTGGCTGACAATAAATAATGTTATTATGAATACATTTGCCTCCGAGTCCTGCATGAACTGTGCAAAGACTGTATTTTAACATTGGTCATATGGTGGTACTTGGAGAGCCAACTATTTTCTCAGGTGGTACTTGGTGTAAAAAGGTTGAGAACCACTGGATTAGAGCATCCAAATGCTGCACATCCAACCATGGTATGACAACTGATCTATTAAAATGCAATATAAACGAAAGTGCCATAATATTTGTTGTGCAAACACTTTTAACATGAATATTGCTATGTCCTCTGTTCAGTCTGCTCCCAACTGTATTCTCTCCCCTTATTCACCACTGTTCCTATTCTTGCTCTGCTTTTAGGGCCCAGGAAACAGATGAAGAGGATGTCCCTTTCACAAAGGAACCTTTTTGTTTTTTTCAAAATGGTTAGGCTCCTGGATGCCCTAGAGTTCTGTATTGCTTTTTTGTGAATAGTATTGTTTTTTTGTAAATAGTTGCTTACCCTAACCCTTTTTTGTAAATAGTATTGCTTTTTTATAAATAGTTGCTTTTTTGTAAATAGTATTGCTTTTTTATAAATAGTTGCTTTTTTGTAAATAGTTGTTTGTAAATATTTGTAATCATTGTTGTTCACACAATTATGCTTCTGTTTTTCACTTTTTGGTGTCCATTGTTCAGCCACTGTATTGGTAAGCAACAATTTGTTTTGGCCAAAATGTGTTATTCACACTCCTGACTCCAGTTTGATGTGCTGCATTCTCCTCTGAGTGGTCCTGATTTCAGGCAGAGGTCATGGCTTGGAAGGTTTTATATCCTGTAGTGCCACAACAGAACCTAATATGAATTGCTTTTGTTGCTCTGTTGAACCATGGTTCAACAGGAGCTTCTGTAAATAGTTTTGTAAATAGTTTTAATATTTATCATAGTAATCATTTTCAGTCTCCCACTCTGTCTCAATTTAATTTATGGTTTCTTTGCCCCACCATATGTGTTGTTGTCCAAGGGCACTAATTTGGTCTGTGTTGAAGATTGTTTTACACTTTAGATTAATCAAATAGTGTTTTTTGGCTGAATTAATCTTTTTCTGTTTAACCCTAACCCTCTTTGTTCTCCTTCTCATTCATTTTACTTTGTTTTGTTCTAACACACATCACTTTTTCCATACACTGTTCTTAATACTTGTTCACACATTTGTTCGTCCCTTTTACTTTGTTCTTCCTGTTGTTCTTGTTCAAACACATATATCAATTGTTCATCCACTGTTGTGGTAAAATGATATTCATGGTCTTAACATGATCATGCTACCCATGCTAACATGAATACAAGCGTTTCCCTCCAAAAATCTAATCTAAGTAATAGGCTACCAAGCTTTCCGTTGTCACCCTGCCTCTCCAAATGCAAAACTGTCAATAAAAAGTATGCAATAATGCAATTACAGCTGAAAAAGTACTTGGGTGTGTGTGTTTTTTTTATATATATTTACCATACAATAACACAATCGCTGCTGTCTGTCTGTCCCATAGAAGAACATGACAGCGCAGCGCAACTATACTACGGACGTGACTGCCCTGGCAGTGACATCAACATAGCCTGCTTGTGCTACCACACTTTCCCCTCAAAATATCGTTAAATAACGAAACTTGGAAATAGTGCCAATCCATACAAAGTGTAACCACATCATGTAAATATGAAAGCAATCTTTAAAAAATAACAGCGTTGGTTTAATCTATGACTATTTTGACCATGTTCGTGCTGTTTTTGCCATAGAGAAGCATTGCCACGGAAGTGCGTTTGGAACTATCCCGGCATACATAAACCACGTGACCGGCTGGCGGCGACATCAGAGAGTGTCGTAACTCTTTCTCTCTAGGGCTCTGGTTATTTCATATCGCATTAACACCATATCCCAACGTGCATTGCGGCTAAAACATCCAATCACCGAGCTTCAACCATAGTTGAGGATCTTGGGTAATCAGTTCAGTGGTTGTATCGCCTACGTCTGTTTCCGGTGACTTTATTTTGAAATTCAGTTCCTGACGGACGGCAAAAAAGCCGGATATTATAGAATTAAACAAATACATAAAAACAAGGATAAGTGTGTGTTATTGTTGAGTAAATAACAGCGTGTTATTTAGAAAAGAATAACAAATTAGAAGGAAAAAATACAGATTTCAGTATTCTGAGGCTCTGAGCCCCATTTCTTTTCCTTGCGGACGGCAAAAAAAGTCAGACATTATACGATTTAAAATAAAAACAATAATCGTGGCTTAATATTGAGTAAGAAAATGTTTTTATGAACCACGCAGCTTCCGGTCTTCCAAGACCCGACCGGACAAAAGGACGTGGTGCAGGCACGAAACATACTACCAACAGTGGCGTTTTCTCCTGGAGGCCAAGGGAAGCCAGGCTTCCCCTGTTTTTTCGGATTGTAGTTATAATTTTAATAAATAAATAAAAACAATTAGTTTAGTTTCGGTAATTCTTCTTTGCTGTGTGTTCAGAATCAGAACCAGAATACCTTTATTAGTCCCACGGAGGGGACATTTGCGTAGTTACAGCAGGAAAAAGAGTCACAGACAGCTTAATGTTACATATGTTAAATATGTGACATGCATTTCAAAAAAAGTACTACGTTATGTGTTGCTGCCGGTGTAGGTACAATATGTGCACGGCCTACCAGATCAGCCGGGGTCCGTTACGCTTACCAATGACGTCACGCATTGGCTGTAAGGCAAACCAAGAGGAAATTTTACACGGCCAAATTCCGCAAAGAATATAAAAAAATAACAATCGACAGTGAATGTATGTTAGTGAAACTGTGTCAGGAAAGTGAAGTGTTAATTAAGGAATGTTAATGAAGAATTGAAATGCATAAAATAGAAAGTTAACAACTTCCTGTCAACAGCGTAAACTCGCCTTCAAAATAAAAGCATCTAAATAAAACAGGAAGTTAACCTAAATTACATTTAAGACGTATACAACTGCAACAAAAGTAACAAAAACAATGTGATATCCTTTTCAGTTTCACAGAACACAAATTGGGTTATTTACATAATATGTTTACATGATTTTGTTGTGCAATAAAACAACCAGAGAAGCGATCTGCAAGGAAACATAGCAATCCGTGTATCTGCCGTCCATTTGTTTTTCTTTATTAAACAAGTAAACGGAAGAGCGTCTGAGAGGCGTTTTTGCTTTTTGTTCTTTACCTTACTAAATGGTCTAATGGTCCTTGGAGCGAGGGGCGGGGCGAAACTCACGGAAGTGATTTCAAAACAAAAGCACTCGTTTGCTAAAATCACACTTTGAATCACTACAGTATCCTGCTGAAGGAACGGTGATTATTATAAACAAGGGGAATTTAGCGATCACAACGAAAACGGCCGAGACACATATTGAGCCCAGAAAATGGATGTTATTAAGGGCTGTAAATATAATAAGCCTATGTCTAAAATTGACAACATTGTTAGGAGATTTAAACTATACAGCGATTCTGCACTGCCGTCAACTCAGCCGTCTCTCGAGTTTGTTTTTTCAAATCAGCTGCTCTTCATTATTCCTGCTATATTTGACGAGTGATACAAATATTTTTTACCACATTTCTTAAGGAAATTGATACTGTTGGACTCGGCACTAGTTTGACTTCTACCAGAAATAAAAGGAAATACTTTTACTGTGTACTTTGTGAGTAATCCTCTGTCAAAGTCCCCTTATTAATACATGTTTTTCTGCTATCTTTGATGAATGATAAAAATATAATTTTACCATTAGTTCTTAATGAAATTGATACTGTTTGACTTTGTATTAGTTAGCCTACTACTTACAATACATTGAAGTACTTTTACTGTGTATTTTTTGAGAAATACCCTGTCAAAGTCCCCTGCTGAGAACAAAATCAAGCCACTTCTGCTAAGTTTGATGAGGCAATTATTTTTTGTTGCCATTAGTTCTTCGTGAGATTGATCCTGTTGGACTCAGTAGTGAAACTACCCCCACAACAGGGTTTCCGTTAGCCGGTAATTACCGGTTTTTAGCTGGTAACATTTATTAAAAACCGGTAAATTCAAAACCTGTCGGTCAAAATGTCCGCTAATAATTAGGGATGCTCCGATCGATTGGCCGCCGATCATTATCGGCCACTCTTAATAGTTTGATCGGTGCTCTCTATAAAGGCCGATCAGGAGAGCTGGATCTGATCGATATGGACATAAACGCGAGTGAAGTATAACCGGACGCGAGAGAGAGAGAGATCAGAGATCAGCTGCTGAGTCAGACGGAGACACGCAGCTCTGCATGATCACCTGAAGCCCCGCCCACTGTTTAGCGAGCTGCATGAGAAACTGACGGGCTGTCAGGAGAGAGGGAGGGAGAGGGGAAAAGAGAGGATCCGTTTCTCCCGTGTTACTATCCAAAGTTAATGTAAACTTTTGAATAATGTACTTGATCTATTATAAGTAGTTTGTTTGAATGTAATAATGATGTTGTTTGTTGTTTGTGGAAGCGCATCATTTATTGAAAAATTAATCTGAACTTTTCGATCTGTTACGATTATAAACTGAAGCAATATAAAAATGACTCCCATTAACTGAGTTTTAAACATCATCATTACCGGTCATAGTCCGGTAATTACCTGCTAACGAAAACTCTACTACACAATTCTTATTATTATTGAAACATGAATGGTAAGTTTCAAATTTGTCCGGTAAAATAAATTATTTCCGGACATTTGACCGGCAAGAAAAAATCCTAGCGGAAACCCTGCCCCACAAGTAGCCTACTATGAAGTAGGCCTACGTCAGTGGCGGTTCTAGACCAATTTGACTGGGGGGGCCAGGCTGGGGCCAGTTATTTTCTGAGGGGGGCACAATAAATGCAGGACGAAAAAGACAAAGACAGTATGAAGTAATTGCGCATAAGAAAACAATGCAATATAGTTATTGGTATTTGTTTCATTACACATTATTATATGCTGACCTTTAACCTTTGTGTGCTGTTTGGGTCTGTGGGACCCGTTTTCAGTGTTTACTAAAAATAAATTGTATGCAATTAAATTATTTGAACCTGCTGTATTTGGGGTTGGACCTCACATCCTCTAGGGGGGGAAGATTTTTTTTTAAATTTTGAAGTTAAATGCATCAATCTGGTGCACTTTGAGCACAAAATGAATTTATGGATACAGCTCTCAACACTCGTATGAAAGGGAGCTGTATACTTTTCAATAATCCAAACATCTTTAGAATATGATCACAACCAATAACAAATCATTTCAACTTGTTTATTCTTATCTTATGTTACCTAGTTAGCATTCTTTCTTTTTATTTATGCATATTTGACTAATCACTCCCCTTTTAAACTGTTTTTTTTTTTTTACTGTCCTATAGTACACATTGGAATGATTCTTACTTAATTTTTTACAACTATATTAAATAGATAAAGGTGTGCTCGCTCACAGAGGCTGTGTGCTCCTCCGTGGCGATGACGGCTTGCGTTAAAAAAATATATTTGTAAAGTGGGGGCTATTGAGGGCTTGCGAGCTACCGTTAGCTCGCGATCTACGTGTTGGAGACCCCTGCCCTAATGGGTCCGACTACAATGACAAATATCATTAGTTTCGCCTATTCCGTCAGCCAAGAAATCGTTTAATCATAAACTATTTCTTTTTTTTTTTCATTTTCAGGGGGGCCACAGGGGGGTCCAAAGTCAGTGTTAGGGGGGCACTGGCCCCCCCTGGCCCCCCCTGGCCTACTTACTGTGTACTTTTCCAATAATCCTCTGTCAATGTCCCCTCCTGAGAACAAGAACGCATGTTTCTCTGCTATTTTGAATAAGCGTTAAAAAACCTTTCTTCATGAGACTGATATTGTTGGACAGAGTATTTTAAGAGGATGGTAGACTTGATATCAGCAGGGTTGGGAGGGTTACTTTGTAAATGTAATCAGTTACTGATTACTGAATACATGGCTCTGAAAGTAATCAGAATACTTTTACAGTTACGTGTCTTAAAAAAGTAACGTAATCCGATTACTTTTAGATTACTTTTGGATTACTTTCTTTTTCCATAACAGATGGGTATGTTTTGGTGTACAGGAGACACAAAAAGCAAAAGGAAACTGAACGTGTTTTTACTGTTTTAATGGCTTATCAAGAGCACAACTGAAACATAACATCTGAATCAATGTAACAACATAATAAACTTTTTGGGGATGCAGCTTGGGATGTGAGGAGTGAGGGACACGGCTTAGAACGGGCGTGTCGCCTTCTGTCCTGCCAGTGTTGGCAGGACATGAATTAAAATGTCGAACTCGGACTTCATTTTAAGGACATTTCGGCCAGGGGTGTAGAGCTATATTTGTTTAAGCACCGGATTGGCAAAACAGGAGTGTGTGCACCAGTCTGCCTTGATCTATGAATTCATGTCCGTGACACTCACAGTATCTGCTGCCCGCAGCTGTTTTATAGAAGGAAAACCTCCTTCTCTTCATGAAATCTCTGCAGCACCAGGAGGCAGCGGGAGGGTTAACTCAGCCTCTCAGAAGAGGAGCGCGCACCGCCTTTCACGCACCGCCTTCACTGTGTTTACCTTCAGAATCATTAGAAAGGCTAAAGAGCGACCGCAGGCTGATGTGTTTTAACCACACACACACACACACACACACACACACACACACACACACACACACACACACACACACGATTTAAACGCAGACTTTTGTTCCTCCATGTTTCGTTGTTATTGTTTCACTGAGCGGACCCGCGAATTTTTTTCAAACGCGCCCTTTTTTGGTCCATCTGCGGCGGTAATAGGTTTTGTGCGCTGTGATGATTCGGCTGTACCTTTAGTAATGAATATTAAATGTTGTGAGGAAATATTTCCACCAATAATTCCAATAAGTAATCCAAAATGTATTCACTTCAGGTTTACGAAAGTAACTGTAATCAGATTACTCGTTTTTCAAATGTAACGCGAGCTGAATACAGTTACTTGATTTTTGTATTCTGATTACGTAACGCCGTTACATGTATTCCGTTACCACCCAACCCTGGATATCAGCAATACTTCCAGTCAGTACTCCGGCAGCAGCATTTTTACCCCTTGGAAAGTCTTTAGAGTCTGGCCTGGATAGCTGGTCACAACTATCCTTCAGCACACTCACACACCTTGTCACTCTTGTTGGCCTCTTATGAAGCTGCTGTCTTTTAAAATATGATTATTTCTCTGCTCCTAGTTCATTCCTCACAGATTATTCCATCAGTCCCAGTCATTGCATGTCAGTCAATAGAGCTTCGAAAAATGTGTCCAATTCAACAAAATGTTTTTTTGTGAGTGAAGGCCAGAGCTAAATGATAGATTGTTTGATTGTGTAATTACAAGGTGAGAGAAAATAAATCCACATCCTCCTATGAAATGTATTTTATTTATTTTTCCATGTTATACTTATACTTACTTGCATTAGAACATTTGCATGTTGAACTACATGCTATATATTCCCCAGCCTCAAGGAAATACATTAAAATAAATGGATTCATAATTTAAACAAATTGATAAAAATGTATAAATTAATAATGTTGTGTGCAAACATTTCAAATGTAAATGTAAAATGAAAAAAAAGTTTACAAAAACCTTTCTAAATTTTAGTAAACTATTAAAAAAGGTTTAGTCAATATACGTTTTTCTGCATAAAATAGTTGAAATTGAACGTAAACTATACTGTATCAAACACCACATGCATGGCAATTAACCAAATATTGATATTATATATATATATATATATATATATAGCATATCATTGATGCAGTCTTTCTGAACACTTTTTTATATAAAATACTGCAAATGAAGAATATTTTAAATTTTCTGCACAGATTGTGCCTTATCTTAAATTTGAAAACACGTGGCAACTTTATTAATACAGCAGTTGAAAAGATTTGTGGAAGGATCAATTCTTCATGGGCTTCAATGGCTCTAGTAAAGGGTGTTTTATGGTTGCTTGTATTATCCTCAGATAGTGGTTTGTTTAAATAACGAGACATTTTAATAAATAATGCAAAAAAGGGCTCCAAAAAAGGCATATAACCTGGCCGGCTTAGCCAGTGTGTATTTCTTCAAGCACCACAAGATTCAGAGTTTATAAAGTACAATTCTTGGCCATATTGTGTCATTTCTCCAAACACATACAGTAAAAATGCCTGTTTTGAAGCCTTAAAATGGTGCAGGAAAAGGACTTTACATTGTATTATACTTAAAGACAGGACTATTCAGTTAAAGGTCTCTACACACCAACCTGAGACCAAAGAACGCGTACCGAAGGCGTCCCGACTTTTACGTCAGCTACGTCGGGCTTCGTTGGCTTCGTCGGATAAAGCCGCCCGCCTACGAACACACCGCAAATACTTCAGCCGACGAGTGGCAATAACTCTCCTTACCAGCAGGCGGCGGTAGTGTGTATTCGTCATTCAAAAGAGGCAACAACCGGAAGACAGACTGCGTTTTATACACCGAGAGAAGAAGAACAGACTTAGTAATATAACAGTTGATCAGTTGGTCTTCAATTTCTTCATTCCATGCCGTCATGATAAAAAAGAAACTCTTGCGTCCGGGTGAGATGAAAATGAGGAAGATTAGCCGTCTGTGTGTGCCTTCTTATCGTTTGTTTTGGTCCCTCACTTCCGCTTCACTTCTGATGCACTGATTCGCTAAGCTGAACAGCCAATCAGAGTGATTGATTTGTCCCGACGTTCTTTGGCCTCCCGCCGCCGATTCAACATGTTGAATCGGCGGCGGGAGGAGGCGGGAGGGTTGAAAATGTGCCGTAAAGAGACGACACACCAACCTGAGTAGTGCGACGCGAATGCCCGACTGCCTCTGACGGCTTCGGACGGCCTCTGACTCCCAAAGTCGGGCCGGTGTGTAGAGGCCTTAAGAGAAGAGAAAAAAGGAAAGAAAACTGTTATAATGGGTGATGTAACATCAATGACATACATAATATGAGGTCCTTGGCACTCAGATTCTAGAGGGGTCATTTTGTGATCATGGGGCATCACCCTTAAAGGCCTCTACACACCGGCCCGACTTTGGGAGTCAGAGGCCGTCCGAAGCCGTCAGAGGCAGTCGGGCATTCGCGTCGCACTACTCAGGTTGGTGTGTCGTCTCTTTACGGCACATTTTCAACCCTCCCGCCGCCGATTCAACATGTTGAATCGGCCGCGGGAGGCCAAAGAACGTCGGGACAAGTCAATCACTCTGATTGGCTGTTCAGCTTAGCGAATCAGTGCATCAGAAGTGAAGCGGAAGTGAGGGACCAAAACAAATGATAAGAAGGCACACACAGACGGCTAATCTTCCTCATTTTCATCTCACCCGGACGCAAGAGTTTCTTTTTTATCATGACGGCATGGAATGAAGAAAGTGAAGACCAACTGATCAACTGTTTATATTACTAAGTCTGTTCTTCTTCTCTCGGTGTATAAAACGCAGTCTGTCTTCCGGTTGTTGCCTCTTTTGAATGACGAATACACACTACCGCCGCCTGCTGGTAACGAGAGTTATTGCCACTCGTCGGCTGAAGTATTTGCGGTGTGTTCGTAGGCGGGCGGCTTTATCCGACGAAGCCAACGAAGCCCGACGTAGCTGAGGTAAAAGTCGGGACGCCTTCGGTACGCGTTCTTTGGTCTCAGGTTGGTGTGTAGAGACCTTACAGCATCAAGACAATATCATATGGAGTCAGACACTGAAGTGTGCTGGAGGCTGATGCGTTGACTGCAGGGGACTGATGGAAGGATGAGGCTGATGAGACTGAAGAATCTGCGAGGAACGAACTAGCGGCTGAGAAATAATCTTATATTAAAAGACAGCAGCATCATAAGAGGCCAACAAGAGTGACAGTGTGTGTCAGTGTGCTGAAGGATATTTGTGACCAGCTATCCAGGCCAGACTCTAAAGACTTTCCAAGGTGTAAAATGTTGCTTCCGGAGTACTGACTGGAAGTATTGCTGATAATATGTCCACCATATCCTCTTAAAATACTCTGTCCAACAATATAAGTCTCATGAAGAAAGGTTTTTTAACGCTTATTCAAAATAGCAGAGAAACATGCATTCTTGTTCTCAGGAGGGGACATTGACCAGTGTTGGGCAAGTTACTTCCAAAATGTAATATATTACATATTAATTATTACTGTCTTTTTAAAGTAATAAGTTACATTACAATATTACTGTCTCTGAAATGTAATGAGTCACACTACTTTTTAGTTACTTTTGAGTTACTTTCACCCAAATAACCGCAAAAGAATGGCTAGGTATTTTAAATGCTAAAATGTAGTTTAGTGCAGCTCATTATACATCCAGTGAAGGGCAATGTGGTATAGCATAACAACTGTGTAGGCCATTAAGGCTACTAACAACTTTTATTACACGGCTTAGTTGAATACTCGATTCTGATTGTAAATTCTTAACATGTGACACGTTGTTAAGAGAGTACAGACCACTGTCAAGGACTATAATGAAGGTTGCTAAGGAGGATCAAGAAAGAGAAAGGAAAAGAGGTTAAAAGACAGAGCGCTGGACGTCAGATAAATCACCAGAAGAAGGCAGAGAGGAAGTAAACAATAACAGGAACACGGAATGGGCTCTGTATTTTGTTTAGTATATGGCCATGTACTGTACAGGCCCGGTTCCAGAACAAAATGACTTGGGGTGCATCTGAGATTACAGGGGTGCAGCAGTAGTAGGTTTACATGAGCAATAGTGGCCGGCAACAGCAATGAAAAATAGCATTGATGTTATGGTCCCCAATGAACAGATTATGGCATTTGTTATGTTTTGAAACCAAGCAAGTGAGAACATTTCAAGTGTGTTAAAAGTGCAATCCTGAAATATTTCATATAGTCCAAAGTGGACTATGGCAAGGAAAAGCACAAAAATTTCAAAACTGTACTGATAAAACAAAAGAGAACATATTGTAAATCAAGGCAAATATTATTTGAACCAGCTCATGGTTTGAAATGGCAAACATTGAAAAGCAAAAGTATTATTAAAACCATGTACTACATCATCACCTTGGTCCCATCATATACTCCGGGAAGAGAATATTTACTGTGCTTGAAAACTGGTATCACATCATCATGTGAGGTTGACTTTGTGACCTGGAGAACATTTCAGCTGCAACATTAGCTGTTGATAAGCTTGGGATATGAGATCTTTTGTAGCCATTCGTGGTGAAGGCATCTGTGCTATTGTATGCATTATTTTTTGACCCAACATTTCTACAGGCATGGCAGAATATGGCACTATTTTCACATGCATATTCTAGCCATTGTCTATTTTTATACCACGAGCTGCAAAATGACCGCCTTACCCCATTGTGCAGGCGGGTACTTGTTTAGATATACCTGGGCAGGCTCTGTTTTGCCGTGGTATCCTGGCACCTGCGGGCCGCAGAGGGGCGGCGTAGTTTCGGGTGACGAAGACTGATGCTCCGGGGCGAGGGCGGCGAGTCAGGCGGAGTAAGCTAGTGTCCACAACAGAGGGTAACGTGATGTCCCCATCTGACCTGTTGCTATTGTCTGCAGTAGATGCAGTGTTGCTGGCGTTTAGTGATGGTTGCTTTAACCATTTTCGTATAAATGATTATCCACAGATGTGTGTCACTGCTGTGGAAGCACTTTGTAAATGATGCACGCGCAGCGGAGCAGGTCACGCGCACCTGACACAATTTGTTGTTTTTATTTTTCGCTCCGTTCTCTTTTTTGAATAGAGGGTGCATAACATTCAACTGGGGGCGCAATGCATGCCTATGCACCCCCGAAGATCCCGACGCGAAGCCTGAAGGGTAAACACCAGGTTTACTAATCTACCCGCACAATTTTACTCTGGTGTCGGAATGTCTCGCTATGTTAGTACACATTCTTAAAAAACAAAACACCATTTAATTTCGGGTTAAAATGTGTTGTAACTGCGTAACTGAGCATTGTAACGGGTAATATATTACCCACATTTCATTAGTAATGCGTTACATTACTTATTATATTACTGTAACTCCGTTACTTTTGTAACGCGTTACACCCAACACTGACATTGACAGAGGATTATTGGAAAAGTACACAGTAAGTACTTTATAGTACTTGTGGGGGTAGTTTCACTGGTACTGAGTCCAACAGGATCAATCTCACGAATAACTAATGGCAACAAAAAATAATTCCCTCATCAAACTTAGAAGTGGCTTGATTTTGTTCTCAGCAGGGGACTTTGACAGAGTATTTCTCAAAAAATACACAGTAAAAGTACTTCAATGTATTGTAAGTAGTAGGCTAACTAATACAAAGTCAAACAGAATCAATTTCATTAAGAACTAATGGTAAAATTATATTTTTATCATTCATCAAATATAGCAGAAAAACATCCATTATGGAGGGGACTTTGACAGAGGATTACTCACAAAGTACACAGTAAAAGTACTTCCTTTTATTTCTGGTAGAAGTCAAATCCAACAGTATCAGTTTCCTTAATAACTTGTGGTAAAACATATTTGTATCACTCGTCAAATATAGCAGGAATAATGAAGAGCAGCTGATTTGAAAAAACAAACTCGAGAGACGGCTGAGTTGACCGCAGTGCAGAATCGCTGTATAGTTTAAATCTCCGAACAATGTTGTCCATTTTAGACATAGGCTTATTATATTTACAGCCCTTAATAACATCCATTTTCTGGGCTCAATATGTGTCTTGGCCGTTTTCGTTGTGATCGCTAAATTCCCCTTGTTTATAATAATCACCGTTCCTTCAGCAGGATACTGTAGTGATTCAAAGTGTGATTTTAGCAAACGAGTGCTTTTGTTTTGAAATCACTTCCGTGAGTTCCGCCCCGCCCCTCGCTCCAAGGACCATTAGACCATTTAGTAAGGTAAAGAGCAAAAAGCAAAAACGCCTCTCAGACGCTCTTCCGTTTACTTGTTTAATAAAGAAAAACAAATGGACGGTAGATACACGGATTGTCAGAGTACCCCAAATCATCATGAAAAATTTTATTAAATATCAATAGCAAAATGTATGCAAATCTGGCAAGTACTTGTTGAAAATACCTAATTTATATAAAAATGCTGGACAATGTTGCACACAATTTTTTGTTTTTATGAATGTTGTGATCATGGATGGTTGTGATAGGCTCGAATATCTGTATGGGAAGCTGTCAGAGAAGTTTCGTTTTCCGAGTAAACTGCAGTTTTTGTGGTTGTGCTTGTTATGGGTACCGGGGCGTCCGGCTGTGTGAAGTTAGTCATTATAATGATTGGACTAAAGAACATCGGGCAAAAGGGACCTAAGTAAAGCCAATAGATCCACAACATTCGCAGACTCAAACGCACAATCCAGTTTGGTTGTCACCTGGTTAATACCGGCTTTTAGCCGCGTACCCCGTTTTAATTCGAGTACAGACTCCGCATTTGTTGGTTTCGGTGTACGCCGGTAAATATAAAAAGCAAATCTTGTGTGATGTGGCATTCCAAGGTGTAGATGGGAAGTGTAGTCAGATTAGTCGAAGCTTCCTTTGAGTAGTTTCTGTAAGGAACTACAGCTCCCATGGTTCATAGTATGCGAGCGAGTTGTGTTGACATCTGCCGGTAGGCCAGCAGTCACACGCTTCTCACAGACCGTTCTGCAAAGCGATTTGGACGGTAGGCCTAGTTACATATTGAAATATGAAGTTTTAGACTGCCTTACAAGCTAATACTTTGTGGCAATTGGTTTGACATTGTCAGTTTTCCACAGCACTGAAGCTAACGTTACATTAAAAGGGTTTTAGAAATGACAGCCAGGCTGGCAAGCTAACACCAGCTAGCAACAAAGACAACATTAGGAAGCATATTTGTATTTTGTAACGTCTTGTGTAACTTCTTATGTAAGTGGCATAAGAAAACGTATCGTTTAAACAGTAATAAAAGCAAGACATGGCGTTAACGCCTGCACAGAATGACGTTAGGTGGTTTCAGCATTTTTGTAGTCACGTTATCATGTTATGTTTATAAAGTTGGCATTATGTCTTTAGGAATCGATAGTATCCAGTATTCAATTTGCCGAACATCCTATTTACCATGCAGTCTTTGTTCCCTTAATAATTTGACTTTTATAACAGGTATCCCAAACACTCTAGAATCAACACAATGGAGCTTCATTGCGTATAACTTTCAGCTATTACAGTCATATATGTAGCTGTTATCAGGTGTTTTTTAGGACCCATTGTATGCCGAAGAATAAAAAAAGACCCCAACGATGTGTAACATCTGCTAATAATGTCCATGTTTGCATGTGTGATTTTCGTTCAGAACAACTTAACGTACCTGTTTTCTATAGGAGTTGAGTGTCTATCTCTATAGACACGTTATGTACTATTGATGGCCAGAGGTGGGAGAAGTACTCAGATCTTGTACTTGAGTAAAAGTAGAAGTACCAGAGAGTAGGAATAGTCTGCTACAAGTAAAAGTCCTGCATTCACAATGTTACTCAAGTAAAAGTACAAAAGTATAAGCATCAAAATATACTTAGAGTACCAAAAGTGAAAATACTTATTATGCAGATTGGGTTATTTTGCGCTTACCCTAACCCAGAATCAGAATCAGAATCAGAATCAGTTGTATTACCAAGTAGGTTCACACAAACAAGGAATTAGCGTTGGTATACATTGTGCATACAAAGACACAGAAAGAAGAATACGTAGCATAAATAGTACTATTATAAAAGTACAATGTTTACCTCTGAATTGTAGTGAGGTAGAAGTACAAAGAAGCAGAACGTGGAGATAATCCTCTAAAGTACAAGTACCTCAAAAGTGTACTTAAGTACAGTACTTGAGTAAATGTACTTAGTTACTTTACACCACTGTTGATGGCTATGTCATGAAGTAACCATTCTGCCATGAAGGTTCATTTCATTCTCTGTATCTGTGTGATAGAACCTTCTGGAGGAGCAGTGTTTGGATGAGAGCATCAGAGAACAATGTCTCCTCCTCGACTCACAGGGGCTCTGCGCTCCTTCTCCACTGTCAGCAAGAAGGAGGATTTTAATGAACAGCTCTACGATCTGAAGGTGAGACCAACTCATGGGTAATGGGAAGTCTGTCTCTATTGTCACAATATAACGTTATATTTAGTAACGTTTGGTATAGTAAAGTTTGCGCTGATCTGCAAATCAGGGGGTCAACACTTTGTTCCGACCCCCTGCTGTCTACATGTCTACATTTTAAATGAGACCCTTTAGTTTTAGTTGTAGTCATCTTTGTCATTGCCTCTCCTCTCACTCCCCTGTGTCATGCAGGCAAACGGCCTCGGAGCTTTAACATTTTATCCCCATAGGTGCGTATTGGTAAGACCGCGATAGTTGATTCGGCTTGATGAAAACATTCATAAAACAATCTCTTCTTCAGATAATAACAGGACAAAGCTGAGGCACGGTGTCAGAGAGCCGTAAGGATATCAGGGAGTTGATCTTATCAGGAGGATAGCTCCCTGCAGCCAGTCACTCTCTGCTAGGAACAGAGCTTGCTTTGACTGGTTATGGAATGTTGATTATTATCTTAGAAGTATTTAAATATCGAGGAGAGAGCAAGAGAAGGCCAAAGTTGGTTGGGCAGAAGCTGTGTCACTACGGTGACTCAGCATATGTCTATATGCTCAGGCTGTAACTTTGAATAGATCTCCAGTGTCTGACATCAGTTTGAAGCTCTCCTGTCATATTAAAACCTTTTAAGTTGATATAGCCTACTTGTTACACGTGTCACACGTAGTTCGGGGACAAATATTGATTAAAATCTATTTTTAGACTAATAACAAACGACCACATTCTTCATGCTGGTGTGCAACAACTTGACCCAGGAACTGTTTCAGCCTAAAGCCAGTGCTCTGTCTCTGTGAATGCTGACGATAAAGCCTGACAGAGATCTCTCTGACATCAAACTGCTGTTTTGTCAAATTCATATGAAGCGTGCAAATGCTATTTTAGTTTCTTACCTCCTTTGAACTTTTTACCACAATGTCCACTGCTTGCAGATGGACAATATCTGGCTGGATTGTTTCCTTTATCCTCACTGGTTTGCTTTCAAACATTTCTACCTGTGTTTTGTATCTTATTTTGGCTTTCACCATTTAATCAGCATTCCAATCATTATTGCTTTCACTCTTATCTTACTGATTTGTTTTTTCAGATCTGTTGCCTCTTCGTGAGATTTGAAATGAAATTGGGTGCCGATTAAGCTGTTCCCTGTACCTGGCTCACCTCCAGTTAAATCCTCTCAGCAGAAAAAGTGCTTCTCCAGAGAAAAGAAGCCTGAAGCCGCTCTGAGATTATCTCTCAGCCTGTGCTAAAATGCTTAGTTTTAGAAGGCATGGAGCTGTAGATTGTAATGGAGTCATTGTGGTAATGCCTCTCCTGACCTCCGAGCTGCTCACTTTTAATACCTCACTGCTCTATAGGCAGACGCTTCAAAATAAGGTTATTCTCATTAACACTGGATTTTCTACAGAAATACACATACTACTAAAGATGCATTTGTAACTACAATTTGAAAGCTCATTATCAAACTTGCATTAATTTGTGCCAGTGTTAAAAGTCAGGTGTTATATATGCACCGTTTTCAAATGATAGCACTAGTTTGAGGTGAATCTGAAAAAATTAAGTTGCATTATGGGAAAGTTTCGGAAATATGGCGAGATTAAAGAGGGACATCACTACATAACACTCACGTTTCTATTGGCTTCCGCTCCAAAACATTGCACTTGATAGGGGCAGTATGTCTCCAAGCGGTTTACCAATCACAACAGAGCCAGCCAGCCAACCAATCAGAGCAGACTGGGCTCTGGTTTCAGACAGAGGGTGAAAAGAGATGCTGCAGCACAGGCAGTACGAGAAAAATAAAGAGCTTTTTGAACATTAGAGCATGGAGACATGTCCAATAGAGGCACAGATTAGGATTTGATGTTCTCTTTAACATTCAATGGCATATTGGATAGCCACGACAGTTGTCCTTACATCCAAGCTAACAACATTATTTATTTATGAATGCTTTTTTCACTTCACAAGGCTTTGTGGGTTAAAATACCTGTCATTATGACAGCAGTGAGTGCTCCTGCTGTCCTTGTTGAAATCAAATTGTTTTTCTCCCTGTGCTTCATGTTAGACCAAGCGGCTGAAGAGGCGGGAGCTGTTTGCCAGAGAGGGTCTGACGTGGCAGAAGATTGTCCATCTCTGCTCGGAGCATCAGGACAACGCTAAACAGCAAGCTGAACTGAAGAGCCTCCTTCAGGCAGCCAAGGAAATTGGTAATTAACTCCTCAGCCTCAAATCCATTTTTATTGTCTTTCAATGTATTTTCATGTTTGTGTTACACTGATGAAAACACAGTTAAAAATAACACAATGCCCTTTTCTGTTTGCGACTAAAAGTGATTATGAAACACTTACCAGCTCCTGAAATTAGCATGTTATTGTTTTATGCCTTTGAAAAATCTGGAGTATAAATCATTGTGGGTTTAAAGAAAGATCACTCTGTCTGGCTTTAATAAATGACCCACTTAACCTATTTAGAGGCATGTTGTCATGCAGACTGTTTTCATTATATTTGTCCAGGATTTGAGGTGCATTTTATCTTTGTGAAGTAAAGGAAGAATTGTTTTTGGTGCTTACAAGTTAGAGAAATGGCATATTAGATTGTTTGCCAAAACTAGAGTACTAAAAAAGAACTACAAATATGGTTCCCACAGCTTTTAAAAAAGTCTTAAAGATCTTAAAATAGAAATCCAGAAAATGAGGTTGTCTCTTTATCCTCACCTAGTGAGAGCAGCTGAATAAATCATTGATAAAAGGATCACTATGATATAACCCAGACGGTAAAATATATATAAAAAATGTATTTAACAACCTACTGAGAAATTGAACTTGACACTCCATATACATTGAGTACATTGAGTAAAGAGAGCTAACAACACATCATGAAAACAACAGTATGACTGCATCCAAGCAGCAAAAGTTCATCTTCAAATAAAATGTTCCTTCAAACAAAGTATTGGTCCGCTGATATGCCTTTTTTAATATCAGATGCAGATTTTAGAGAGCAGGGCAGCAAATGGATGATATACATTGCCCACGTTGTTGTTTTTCTTGTTGTTTCTTTATCTGATAAACAACAACAAACCAGACACAAATTGTATTTGTTAAAGTGAAATTGTTTTGTATTCTTTGAGCATTATATGTTGACTTTGTCTGCAGTGCTTGTATTTTAAATGATAAAGTATCAACTAAATGTCCACAGGGAATCATAAAAATACATTTAAAAATAAAAACAACTGGTGAATGAGAAGTAAATAGTTTGGCTGCATTTGTTAGCAGATAGCAGCATCTCCTTTATCTGAGATAGAACGAACATTGCAGACTAACACAAATCAAATCTGATGTCTCCTCAGTGCAATCTCTTTAGTGTAACTGTCAATAATGGGATGTGTAAACAAACATCAGCGTAAAACTAATATAAAATATTATAAGCTAAGCCATATTTCCTAAACATTAGAAAGGCTTAGTTTTATGGATGACTGTAAATCAGCTACTGGCAGAGAATGGCAGTTCATATCATTTGCTCATAAATGTGTTCTTAAAGAGGACACATTATTCTCACTTTCAGGTTCATATCAGTATGTAGTGTCTCTCCTGGGACATGTTTACATCATGCTTCAATGTTCAAAAAGCTCTTTATTTTTCTCATACTGCCTGTGCTGCTGCACCTCTTTTCACCCTCTGTCTGAAACCAGAGCCCAGTCTGCTCTGATTGGTTAGCTGGCCGGCTCTGTTGTGATTGGTCAACCGCTTAGAGGTGCCCTAAAGGGAAAAACCCATAATATGGCCTCTTTAATATCCAGAACATTACATGAAATGTTATAATAAAAACAATGTTTATTTATTTATTTTTGAACATTTACACGCTGTAATCCTCCCTCTACCACTTTAAGTGTTAAAGGTCCCATGTCATGCTTTTCTGGTTATTACCCGTCCCCTTGTGTGTTATGTAAACGGTCTGCAGAGTCACAAACCCTCAAAGTACACCCTGTACAACTCTAACACAGAACAGACCTGTCTATGCTGCCCCAGAACGCCTCGTTGGAGATTTCTCTTTTTCCATTGTTTTTTCCCGGGTCATACTGACGTAACGCTGCGGAGCTCCGCACACACACACACACACTCACTCAGCCTTATCTTTTCTCAGCCGCAGTGCTCCGCGGAGCTTCACACACACACACACACACACACACACACACACACACACACAGACACACACACACACACACACACACACACACACTCGGAGCTCCGTACACACACCCACTCGGAGCTCAGGCTGTGAGTGTGTGTGTGTGTGTGCTCAGGCTGAGCTCCGCGGTGTCTCGCTGTCTCGCAGACCCCACGCAGCAACCAGGAAACGACACCAGTAATCCATTTCACACTGTCCCCTCCTCACAGCAGCGAGACCCGCAACGTCCCGCCAACACGGCACCCAGACCCCACGCAGCATTCTCATCTGTTTGTCATTGCTGGTGTCCTTTTCTGGTTGCTAACGTCATTGTAACACATAATCACTGATGTCCAGCTGTAACGGTGGTGGACTCATCAGAACGGAGTGGGCGAGCTGACCAACCAGAGCACAGTGGGCTCATAGGGAGGGAGGGGGGGTGCAGGAGCTCCAACAAGGCGTGTAGGACAGAGAGTGAATACACATACTATACAGAGATGCTGTATGAGAAACCAATGTGAGTTTGGAAAATTGAACAATGTAAATCTATTCTAGTATACCTCAACAATGGAATTATGATCAGTAGAAATGGCCATGACATGGGACCTTTAACTGAACTCCACCAGTCAATTAAGGAGCTCTCTCATAAAAGCTTGTGATGATTTTCACTCAATTTGCTTTTCTCTGAGATTATGGCTGTATATTTTCTTCTCTTTCTCCCATCAAGAATAGCAGTATTTGTTGTTGTGATGCTGCACCGTGTTGAACCTGCCCTCAGACAATGTGGCTGGATCCAAATAAAAAGTTCCTCTTAAGCACACTGGAGAGGATGAAAGCAGCCATTCTGCTCGGCTGCTTGCAGCGACGAGTCTGATGCTTTTAGACGATTTTAATTGGTTTAAATCCTTTTCATCTGTTTTCGCTTTCCTCTGCCTCTCCAACCTTCTTCCCTCCATTCTCCCTCTGTCCCTCTGACATTTTTCCCTCTAATTGGACAATTACTCTGTATTCCTTTTTGTTAAGTGCAGTTCCAGTTAAGCATGAATTGTTTGGAATATTAATTAAATAAGGGGCCGGGACCCTAAACAGTGAGCTCATGCTGAGTCTTTACTGCTCAGATGTTTTTTCTCTGAAGCTATAAATAGTGCACAGCTCGGATTTAATGGCCATGAAAAACAGCACTGCTATCCAGATACCGCTAATGATAATTAGTTATAATATACAGTCTGTCCATATGTCTGCGTGTGTGTGCCTGCCTGGTTTGCTCGAGGCTTGAGCCTTAGAATTAGGATCAACAATTTCAATCTTGGTTTCATCCGACCAGTTCAACTAGTTTCTTACAGTCTGAGAATCCTTTAGGTGATTTTTTTCAAGTTTCATGTGCATTTCACTGAGGAGACGTTTCCGTCTGGCCCCTCTGCCTTAAAGCCCAGATCTGAACTTCCTTCTAGAAGTTTCTCCCAACTCTACCCAGTATCTCTGGAGCTCAGCAGAGTGATCATTGGTCACTTCTTTTACCAAGATCCTCCAACCCCCATTTACGCTGAGTGGAGAGCTCTGTAAATATACTAAGTGACTTTCCACCACTAATTAAAGAGGACTATGATTTTCAGGTTCATATTTGCATTTTCAGCCTCTATTGGACATGTCTCCATGCTTTAATGTTCAAAAAGCTCTTTATTTTTCTCATACTGCCTGTGCTGCAGCACCTCTTTTCACCCTCTGTCTGAAACCAGAGCCCAGTCTGCTCTGATTGGTTAGCTGGCTGCCTCTGTTGTTATTGGTGAACCGCTTAGAGATGTCCCGCACCTTTGCATTTCGCGTACAATGTGTTGAAGCTCTAGCCAAAAGAAGCACAAGTGTTGATCTCATTCTGTTCTGCAAGTAAACAAAGGAGGCGTTTCAGGAAGGGGGGAGTGTGCGGGAGAGAAACTCCCTCTGGAGGGAAGACAGGGATTTTAGCTTTTGCTGAACATTTACATGAACAAAACCCATACACTACAGGAAAGGGAAAACCTCAAAAAGCACAATAGCTTAAAAATATCTGAGTTCTAAAAGTTCGATTAGGGAAAGGTGGAAAAGCCACAGGTGTTTGTTTGTCATGTGCCCCTACATCACTAAATCTACCTCTAGCTGTAGTGATTGCTGCAAACATGACATAAAAGTTTCCATATTTTGTGTTTTTATTTCCAGTGGGGACTGAACATGGGCAGGCCGCCGTTGAAAGTGCTGCTGTGTTTCTGTTTGAGACCTTCCACAACAAAGACCATGTGGGCACAGAGGAGACCCGGGCAATCAAGCAGATGTTCGGGCCCTTCCCCTCCTCTGCAGCTGAGGCCTCCTGTGCCTGTGTGGCTCGGCTGGTGGCTCCACTCGGAGACTCCAGGGTGGAGAACTTTATCCAGAGCCTGTCCTCCCGTCACAACCCCCAACGAGGCCCTTCTTTTGGACGTAACATCGCCTTCTCGTATGACTGCTATGCTCTGGACCCGCTGGAGGAGCTGCCCTGCTCTGAAGTCAATGAGGAGAACGTGAGTCTCGACTTCATCAACTTCCTCAACCACCAGCAGAGCGGGAGGAATGTCGCCAGTGAGGAAGCTTCAGGAAGTTCTCTGAGCTCTGGGGAGGGAGCCATCCTGAGATCAGAGGTGGAGAAGTATCTAAATGGAGGCAACATGATCTCATCCAGCCCGGAGGAGCTCTGCACCTCCCTGTTTGAAATGCTGACCTCCCACAAGAGCGACGACGAGCTGCAGAATGAGGTTTGTGTCACCTGGAAATGGAATCCAACATATAGATAATTTATTTCTTAAATTGGCCTTGGAAATAATCTTGATTCTCACAGGAATGTATTTCTTTGCCCGACATTAAGAAGGATTATCTTCCACTAAGGGCATTACTATTGTTAATGTGTTACTATTAGTTTAAACAATTTGAACCTTGCATGCTTCCCTGAGATGTCAGGTTTTTGCTGAATATTCAAATATTGAAATTGACTGTTTCACTTTGTCATGTGCTTGTGCTTCTTGCTTCTTCCTATTATTCAGTTCTCTGCCCAGTATTAGTACAGTGCAGCCGCTCCACAGTATACTTTAAAAAGCTTACAAGTCAAGTCTCATGTTTTATCTATAACACTTACCTTTTAATGTCTCTGCTCATGATCTGTGAAGTGAAAACCTCAGATGTCCACACAGTCAGAGAAATAAAAAGTGTGCACACTGGTCTCAGTTATGAAATCGACTGATAGTCAGCCAAAGAGTCAGCCACACTGCACACTGGCAGTAGAGGAGGTTGTACAGTGTTTAGCGCAAACATTTTTAAGCTGATTTTGCTAACCGCTAGCCGATAAAATGTTGGAGCAGCCAACAGAAACGCCACATGCTGCCCTCGGTTTCCTTCCTCTGTTTCACAGTAAGGTTATTTTGTCTGCTGTTATCCTGTGTGGATCGTCAAGGTTAAAAAGGACGTTCTGGGGCCTCTCCACTGTTAATTAGGAGTTTAGTGATCAGCTCTACTCCGATACTTTAGGGATCAATCTGAACTTGAACTTCAAAATGACTAGTCAACTCTCCACATGGTTAGTGTGACATAAAGTTTGACCTGTCCTAACGGTACCTTTAATGTCTCGGGTATCCTATTGATTCTATAACCTTGACCTTCAGCAGCAGGCCTTCTGGCTTTGATCCAGATTGTGGATTATCATATGGGGGCTGTCAAGTCTTCCTTGGCCTTTACCTTTAGACCTTTTTAGACGTTCCCAACTTCCTGCATGGCTTGACCTTCATTGGTATTAAAGACCCTTTGGGATTGTGAGCAACTTACACATAAAGGAGAGGTCAACCTTTAAGACAGCAGCTTTAGGAAACTGATGAGTAGGGACTGGTGTATCGTCCCATCAATATCCTCTACCAGTATGCAGTAGTTATGGCATGGGAAAGTTAACTTTAAGTGTTTAGTGGTAATTCAAGATATATTTTGATTTGTATCTGCACCATACAGCATGTAACAATTAGAAACCCACAGTGTAGCATACATATACGATAGAACAATTGTGTTACAAAATGTATGAGGTGGATTATTGTATGCCAATTTCCATAAAACATGCATTTGTACGCTTACACACATACAGTGGGTTAGGAACAGGGAGTGTGTCTCGAAGGGGAAAGCTCTTTCTATTTACGAGCCTCAAACGCCTCTCAGCCATCACTCAGTCACTCAGTCAGTAATCACACACACACACACACATACACACACACACACACACACACACACACACACACACACACACACACACACCAGAGACCGCCTGCTGCTTCCTGCATCTCTGCTCTTATTTTACATTTGAATATCTCTTACTTTGTTTGCACAATAATATAAAGTATTAGGTAATAAAACAAATTCTGATTGTGAAGCAGACAACAGTGTTTGAAATCATGCAGCTTTTTCTTTGTATTCTTTAAAATATAAAGGCATCCATTTGAAAACATGTGACAGTCAGCTGTCCTTATGAGAATAATGAACTTCACTCGCTGAACATTTTTTGCAAAATACATGTTGGTCTGTGTGTCTGAAATGAGTGGGGGGAGAAATAAATAAATGCTGTTATTCAGCCCTCACACTGCTCCCCAGTGTGCCAAATTGTTACATTACACATCTGTATGAGCCAAGAATTTCACAGTTGAAGCATCCTGCATCCTTTTTTAATCCAGCAGCATTAGAGAGGTGTATGCACGTAGATGTTGTCAATTGATTGCTTTAAGCTGCCTGTTTTCATCTGCCTCCACACCTTCCTGTGTGACGCGACGCGAACCGACACAAAGGAAATGCAAAGTAAAGGTCAGAGGCACTGTAGGCCTCTGGTTGTCTCTCATTCTGTCGGACCCCCCAGCAGTTATTTGACATCATGTACATTTACTTATGGATCAGGAGAGTGCTCCATCATCCTGTCCCCCTGCATTTTCACCAACCTCTAATCCCCGCTCCTCTATACTCCAAGGCTTTTATATTGTCCATATTGCTTCTCGCTGTCTCTCTGAGCCTCTTCCTCACTCTATCAGAGAGATAAAAGTTGTACAGAATTGAAGAACTTCCGCTGGTTACTGTTAGTTCCAATGTTTCTCACGTAGTTGACATTTGGAAGCGGACTCTCCCACTGACATCTTTAGATGTAGAATGTCCTGAGAGAGAGAGAGAGAGAGAGAGAGAGAGAGAGAGAGAGAGAGAGAGAAGAGAGAGAGAGAGAGAGAGAGAGAGAGAGAGAGAGAGAGAGAGAGAAGAGAGAGAGAGAGAGAGAGAGAGAGAGAGAGAGAGAGAGAGAGAGAGAGAGAGAGAGAGAGAGACTCTCCATCCATGCATCCACCTCTGTGTGACTCCAAAGTCAACAGTCCAGATAAAAGGCTTTGCACTCAGTGCCATTAGAGCTGACAATGGAGAGAACCTGCTACTTATTATTTCTCATTGCACAACCTGCAGCTGTGACATTTCATGGTTGTTGCTGAGTTGTGCGAGGGGGGATACCGTGGAAATCCATTTGGTTACATATAGTAGCAGATTAAAACGTCACTTTGGCATTTTATGTTCAAGTAGCCTCACGTTATTGAAAGTGATAAATTCCAAAAATCCCTGAAGACCGAGTGCCTTAATAGGTTTTGTTTTGATTGAAACAGGAAGCGTAATGACTATGCATTTATTACTAAATCAGACTCTGATCTATAACCATGTAGAAACAAACAGCTTTAACACATATAATAATACCTATAATATAGTCTATTTAATTATCTATTAAATCAGGAGTCAACAACCTTAGGCATGAGTGTAAGGATGATCATTTATAAGATTTGATTGAGACCAATTACATCATTTTAATTTGTGATGTATTGTTATATAAAAAAAAGAGTTAATAAACTGACACTCAGGTATCGTATTGACACTAATATCAACACATTTGAACTAATACGCAGTCATATTTTGTGCTTAGTAGAAGCATGTTATGTGATTTTCTAGATCGCTTTGAGCATTGTGTTTATAGGGTACAATTTCAACTCTTAAATATAAAACCAACCTACTTTGCAAATTGATGATTGTGTTGATTTGGTCTCAGGAGAGACAAAGCCCTGCCCAGTTTGACTCAGCTCACATAATGCTTCCATTAACCATCTGAAAAATAGAGCAGGCGAGGCTGAATATTTACTCACAGATAAAGGAGTAGAGGAGACACACTCTCACTCCTGACCTGTAGCCTTGAGGATGTGGAGTACAGCTAATGCTTTGGCACCAGGCTGTATAGGATGGGGGACTGCACAGAATCCATCTGAAGGAGAAACTCTGCCTCCCACGTCAATGGAACACACACCTTATCAGTCACCTCCAAGGACAGAATTCATGAGAGTTCATAAAAAAAGCAGCTCCCTTTGAGCTGGTGAAACCTCAGCCCTCTCCACAGTGCAGCACACCAAATAAAACAGAGACATTCAGAGGGACCAATAGAAGTTTAGAACAGATATAAAAGAGACCTCCGAGGGAAACAAAGATAACCCCGACAAAGAAGATAGCTGACCTGACATCAAAGTGCGTCTGTTGTTTTAGTTCCCTGCTGCGCTGACTGTTGCTTCCCAAGGGAGGACAGACTGAAAGAGCACGCCATGCCTACATCCTGAAAACAACCCTGAAAGCAGAGGGGAAAATACTGCATTGTTTCAAGGCTCAAATCACATACTAGTCTAGTTGCCAGCATTGTGAACCCGGAAATGTTGAGTACCCCAAATTCCTATGTCAGACATTTGTAAAACGGGTCCCCAGCACTTAGATATGCCCTTTTCTGGTTAAAACTGCCATTTTGGATCCTGAGAAATGGATTCAGCATCCTTACTAACTCCTGAAACCACTCCAGAAACTCCAGAAATTGTTCTCCTTTTGTCTGCGTAGGATATAATGCAATTTAATGCTAATTAACGCAACTTATGCTAATTATGCAGTTGCCCAACATATGTAAGTTAGCAAACTGTACAGCAGTTTCTATGTGCTGGGGACCCCTACTGTATTTCTAACATAATACTTTGGGGTACTGAACATTTCTGGGTTAACAATAAGACTCTATATGACCTGGCAAATAGACCATACCCCGGGCCTGTAGGTCGACTATTTTCCAATTAGAGGGCACACACTTAGTCATCTCACAATGATATTGATGAGAGTGTGTGCAGCCCTGTCTGCACTAAGTTATAATTGTGTGCTGCTGCTGTGCACAGGATTTCTTGTTGTTGTTGTTTTTCCGTCACTTACTAAGTGCCAGGTGGCTGTGTTTGGGAGGCTAAGCGACGGAGTATATTCTGTACCGGGCGGATGGTAATTACCAGGTGCTCAGTCTTGGCACTAGAAGCATGTTTGTAGGTTTTGGTGAGCCATGGGATGTGTATAGGTGTTTGGATGTGTGTGTGGTGGTATGTTTGTGGTGTAGATACTAACCCCCCCACTCTCTCCCTCCAGCTGTTCGAGCTGCTGGGCCCAGAGGGGCTGGAGATGATCTCCACCCTACTCCAGCGAAGGGCAGCCATCGTGGACTCCCTCATCTCCATGCCACCTGACAGGACTGGCTACACACCAGGTGAGACAGCCCCATGGCAACCAGGTCATCTCCATGGTAACGCACATTTGCGTCATTTTTGAAATAGTCGTGAATATCAGAAATTAATTTATGTAGATGAAACAAAGACACAAAAAGGTGATTCATCTGAGCTTTACAGACTCCCTGACTGAAGGTCTAAAATGCATTTCTCTTTTATTATGATCATACAGAATCAAATCATAATGTGTGTTTGTTTGTTTGTTGTGTTTGTGGCTGTCTAAACCTTTATGCTTTGGGCAGGTTGTTTTGTTTCAGCTCAAATTAGACCATATTTCTTGCTTTCCAAATTCGGATGATAACAGAGAAGTGTCAATACTGGCTCTTTTTATTAATGGTGGAGATTCTCCTGTGGGTGCAGCAGAGCGTTTGACAGCTCGGGGAATATTATCTTTTACAGGCAGTGCTTTGCTGCTTATTTTCTGTTTAAAGCCAGTAAAGAATTCCTGTGCAATGCAATTGAACAAACGGTCGATCCGTCATGTCATATTTACTACATCATTATTCATTTGGCAAACACATCTGTATTGCCTATTCGTAGCTTTATCAACAAAACAAAAAAACACTCAAGCAAAAGTAATTTTTTATTATATTATTTATTATTTCTAGTTTTGTCATTTTTCCCACTTAATCCATCTGTTTATTTAGATAATTGCCATGAAAATGATTGGATGAAATGATGGCTTTGTTTCCCTGTGGCATAATTACTCAAATGAAATGTCCTTTACTATCACTTTAATGTCACTCTATCTTACATTAAAGTGCCAGTGAAGTGCATTTTTTTGCGCCAAAATGAAATGGCAGTTTCATTTCTTACATATAATTGTACTTGTTCATGGCTAAAATAATTTTTTAGGAAGTGCGAGGGACGAGATAAACATCGCAAATTTTTCAGAGTCTGAGCCTACCGCTGCTGCAGACGATAGCGGCTGTGACGTCACAAGATGGGCCCAGTTGTGATTGTAAACATGGCGGAGCCTTCGGAAAGTGATACTGGTGCGAGAGAAATGAGTGATTTTGACAGCTTTTCGGACAGGATAGATGAGGAAAGTGGCCATGGAAGTCAATTTAGTTGAGGACAATATTTTGTCATAGATCTAGAGTAGATCTACACACAGGATTGGCCATCACCTGATCATACATTCATCTGTTCATAGCATGATGCAACATTCATGTTCACATGCAGTGTTGTGCTAGTTACTGAAAACCAGTAACTAGTTACAATTACTAGTTACTTCACTACTTACACCAAAAGTAATGCGTTACTGTGAAAAGTAACTTTTTAGTTACTTAAAAAAGGGCACCCATTAATGCCCTTATACTGTAGCCTTCATTTCAGTACTGTTATTGCATCGGAGAATAATACAACCTGTTGATCAACTTGACATGCATTTGCATCACTGAACTCTGCTAAGCAATGTGGTCTTTACAACAACACAAAGATATGTTTCAAAGTGCCAATCCAGCCGCTGTTGCTTAGGTGGAGGTGGAGTGGCGTCGGATGAGTCTGGGTCTGTGGTCTTAGCTACTAGCTTCGTCCCAGCATGTTGTTTCTGCAGATGTTTCAACAGATTTTAATTGCTGTTTTGGGCAGTCGATAGGATCTTTGACCCGCCAAGACACAACTTACATTTAACTAAAACGTTCTTTTCTTTGTGCTCGACAAAAGTGAAATAGTGAGAATATCTCCAGGCGGAGAAACTCGACTTGAGCTCTGCCGCCGCCATGATAGTCTTGTTAGTAGACACAAACACAGTGGCCTTTATTTTTCATAAACAATCTACGAATCTACGAAACAATAACACCAGCCACTCACCTTCATCTTTTGGGAACAGAAACATCGCCACTTCGGCAGAATTGACATTACCACAGCCAGCGGCAATGCATCGCTTCCCGTGTGTTTTTCCTCCCTTTTTCTTCACTGTCGCCTCCATTGTCAGGTTTCCTCGATTGGCAATCACTTCCAGTCGACTGCAAAACACTTTCCAATAAAATACTCGCTCAAAAACGTTGGTAAATTCCACTTTGAAACAGAGACAAAATGAACGGTGGTGAATGTAAACACTTCGGCTGAGCCCATCTTCTGACGTCACGCAGTAGATCGCAAGCCACGCCCACGAAGGCGGAGGTTTCCCAGCGGAAAATTCCAACTCGTCAAATTCGTTGCTATTCCAACATCTTTGATATGGGTTCCAATGGACAATTTTGGTCATTACTATACGTATTAGCATAACAGATCATGCACCGGCGCACACTTCACTGGGTCTTTAAGGCCACCAAACCGTTTTCTATCAAGCTTTTGAAGATTAAACTATACAGCAAAACAAGAGATTTATTTATTTATATAAGGCTTTTTTTACTGCTTTTTTGTTTTTAATGTGTTTATTTGTAAGTGTGAAGACTCCATCTTTTCTGATCTATTGATGTTTACCTAAATAATTCTATTTTTCTTAAAGCATAATGCTGTTAATAACATCTCAACACTTTTTCTGTATTTGATTGAAATGTTTAGTCATCTAGTGTTTCAGTACACATAACCCTTTAAATTCCCAACATGGCTTTTATTGTGAAACATTTGCGGGAAGCCATTGTGAAAAAATACGATTTTTATCGTTGCGTTACTGTGGGTGTTTCTCAATGTCGAGTAAAGCTGCTCCAGAGCCACTATTTCAAGCATACTACGTCATCGAGTGCCACCGAAGGACTGTTCCAATGTCCAGCATACTTGGAATTCTACCGAGCCCGGCGTACTTCGTAGCGAGAAATTTCGAGGCTGCACATGTGTAGACTCTGCGGTCTTAAAATCCCCACAATGCTTTGCGCACGGACCAATTTCCCCAAATCTGTGGCGGAAAATGTAAGGCGGGGCCTCTCATATGACGCACACCTGCACACTTGCTCGCCTGTTCCACTCTTCGTTTTCCGAATGCCAGGAAGTATTCTTGCCTCGCTGCTGAAGCAAGTGACTCGGAAGACATGTGCTACCAAGCAAGCGTACTCGACATTGAGAAACACCCTGTATCTCAGATGAAGCTATTGCCATTTTGTGCCACAACATGCAGATTGACTTGGGCATACCATAACTCTTTAGAAGAGTAATGCAGAACTAATTAGTGTTGAAAATAGTGTGATTGATGTTGTTATGAATTCAGTTAAAGCGTTGGAAATGAACATTATTTTGTATTTGTATTTATTTATAGAAGGACCATGCATACAAAAACATTAATCTCAGCAAAGAGAAGAGATGCAATATGCCAGATTATAGCTAATAGCTAATTTCCATCTCTGGTCCTCAGGCAGGTTCATAACAATCAATAAACAAATAATAACATTGCGTGATCTCTATCAGTCAAACAATTTTAAAACCTGATTTAAGTACAGCTCAATAAATTAATACATAGTACACTTGAAATACACTTACATGATCTCGGTCACTCAAATAATTATAAAGCCTGATTTAAATACAGGTTACGAACATAATACTTAGTACACTTCAAATACACTTAAATCAAATATCTAAGATATAGTATGACAGTACAGTTCAAATAAAAATAAAATAAAACTCAGATTACAGTGTAATTAATGTTGGCATGACTGGTTGCTTAATATCATTTTTTTTGCACCATAAGAAAACGAGTTAAAATCAGTACAGGTTTTAAGTTCAACTGGAAGAGTATTCCAGTGCTTGATGGCCGTAAACGAAAATGCTGATCGTCCAAAGGCAGTGCGCCTCAGAGGGATGGTTAGATCTGCATTTGATGCAGATCTGGACTTTCTGCAACTCTGCTCACGGCGAAACTGAAAAAAGCTCCTCAACGGTGGTGTTGTAGAATTGTGAATGATTCTGAATACCAATCGAACTCGGGAAAGTAGAACAAGACCATCAAAACTGAAAAGTTTGTATTTGGACAGTATATTGCAATGATGGTGTTTTAATGACTTTCTATCCATAACTTTTAAGGCTTGTTTATAAAGAACCTCAAGTGGTCTCATAGCAGTCTTAGTTGCTTGGGACCAGCAGGTTATACAGTAGTTAAAATGTGATAGTATCATTTCTGCTTTCTAGTCATGCTTCTAATATGGCTCTCAAAAGTCAAATTGGCATCCAAGATCACTCCCAAGTATTTGACCTCATTGACGTGCTATTATTATTGTTATGCTAAGTTGACATGCACATTGCATGTCAAGCATCAGGAGTTTATCCACCCTTGCCTGTATTTGAGACACAGCTTTTATTTTTGAGTGAAAGCTCTTAATTTAGAAAACAAAGTATTAGGCTTGTTTAACAAGAGCAGAAAAAGACAATCGAGTCTCCAACCAAAATGAAATGATGGAGTAAACCTTAATGATTACAATAAGAGTGTAGAGTTATTCCTAAACTAAAGTGATGTTGCAGCCTGAACATGTTCTTTTTTGCAGATTTCTGTTTCCGAGAGTTGTCTTGTTTCATTTTGCCCTAGCCAATCAGTGGCGAGTAACCTACCTGTGCCATTATCATCTTAATTTGTCAAAACAGAGTTCGCAGTAAAGTTGCACTCAAATGATATGCGGTATACAGCTCCACGCTAATGTTGCAGTAGTGTTTCTAGGAGGGAGCAGTGCCGCTAAACTAGGCAGATGCGCACAGAGTACAAATGTGTTCAACTTTGGCCTAATTTCCTCCCATGTTTTGATGTCATATGATATGATTTGATGTGATGGCATATGGTATGATGTGGTTTGGTATCACATCATATGGTATGATGTGATACACACATTCATACAAAGCAAATTGCCTATCATGTTAATGTAACTTAACAGGAACCATAAAAGCTGGGCTAGGCAAATGTGTAGAAACCAGCAGAAATAAGCTACATTTTGAAAGTCTCCAGCCAAAGAAATCCTATCCCTTCAAACCAAAGGCCATTCCTCCAAGACACACTTAAGTGCAGTGCATGACTTCTGCTGCAGGACGAGTGCCTTCCAGGTCCTGTTTTCAAGTCAATATTTAATGGCCAGTGACCACTTGAAAAAGTCTGTGCTCCTTGTTGTTCCACTGTTTCTTGAGTAAACTGGCCTGTCCGATGTATATTATGCATTGGGGAAACACAAAGTGTGAAGCGTTCGTGCTTCAGCTGCAGCCTGTGGTCAGAGGCACAGGGGACACTTTGTTTTGTTTCCAGGGCCTTTGTTTATGTTCACTTCTGTGTTGCACTGTACATTTATTGCAACTAGAAAACTTTACTGCTAATGTCTTCTCTGCTTCGATTCCCAACACCTGTCTGTTCTGAGCGCATCCACCGCAAAACCCTCTCACTTTCTCTCAACCACACACTCTACGCTCTTACTACACGTTTATTTATTCCTGCATGGAGCCACGCAAGTCCTACTAACGTTTTTTTTTTCATCCCAAATTTTGTATATGAATTATTAATTTGAACATCTGGATGGAAGCGACATCTCTAGCATATTTTTCCACAGGGCTGCAGCTGTAGATTGACTCTCTGATATAAATCAAGCGACACATTATCTGCACCTTTCTGTCATCTATCTACATAAGTAACACATGTGTTCTCATATACAGGGGTGCACATAACTTTCTTAGTGAGTTACTCAGATGAGTACCAGGAGACACCGTTTGGTACTCATCCCACACGAGATGTGGTGTTAATAAGTGCAGTCTTCCTCACTGTCTTCCTCAGTGTCTCCTTCACTGTCCTCTATTTCCACTTCTTGCATGGTAGATGATGAAGATGCTGCAGTCTTCCTCACTGTCCCTCTTTAAGCCTCAGATTTGCTTTCTTGCTTTTACTTGTTGCCAAAACTGTGAAGTCCTTGCATTTCCTGAGGCCAAGTTGAAGGATCAAATACTAAGAAATGATCACATGACTTGAAGTCATATCTGATTTCAGATGTGGGAAGTAACTAAGTACACTTAATTCAAGTACTGTACTTTGGTACAATTTTTAGATACTTGTACTTTACTTGAGTATTTCTATTTTATGCTACTTTGTACTTCTACTCCAATATAACTCAGAGGTAAATGGTGTACTTTTACTCCACTACATGTATTTCATACATGGGCGTCGCAGCCATTATATGAGGGTGGGACAAGTCCCCCCCACCTTTTAAAATGATTAGTTTAGACCCCCCACTTTTACTATGCGGAAAGTCCGTGCATCGGTCTATCCACTCGCCACTCTCTGTAGAGAGCTGTGTCAGTGCTTCATTATCAAATCCATTCCACTTGCTTATTGTGAGAATGCCCAAATCAATGAAATTCCATACCATGTTTTCACTGCTACTTTGTACCAAGGCAGATTCTCAGAGCCGTACACATGAGCCGTACACATGCTGCGTTTTTTGTGTAGCTGTGTCTTTAGTTGTAAAATTATGCGCGCCACAGTTTCCATGCTGCGAGGCTCCGGCGCTAACACTTCACAAGCGTGCTCCACTAGCACCCGGACATAAAAGTCAGAGCCACCTGCCGTCGGTGAAACTCCCTCCTTACTGAAGAAAAAAAATTGAAATAGAAATTGCGATAGAAACCTTTTAGATTCTAACATTTTGCCTATTATTAACGCGTTAACATGACAGCCCTAATATTTTTATATATCTGAGACCTATGCTATTGCCTAAAAATAGCATGATAGGTGCACTTTAAGAGAACAATTACCGCATAATATAAAAACACCCTGACATTGCATTTGGCATTCTTTGCGAAAGGAAATTACCTAATGCCTGAAACATTTAGTGACGCACCATTCACATCATTGTTTGCCTAACAAGTACTTCATTCTTTGCATAATGTTTTAATTGTTTCAAATACGTTTATACAATCATACTTTTTGGGACTCATCAGCACCTGATTTTGGGAGAATTTGAGCGCAAGCCAGTGGTTTTCCTGACATCATAACCTTATGGTCAGGTAGACAGTAGGCTCTTTTTTACCCAGCGGATAAAAAAACACCAAATCCACTATTTGTTTCCACATTGGCTTTAAATACCCTTGTTTTTGGAATTCAACAATCATGCAAAAATGATTGCGGTCTGCTTAAATAATCACAATAGGGGATTATTGTGTGAAGCCTCCTCCTGAGTAAGAGCAGTAATAAGGATGACCTGTGCATGGTGTTGCTGAGGCTCCTGTGTGGAAGGCTTACATTGGTTTCTGCTGTAGTTATCCATCTCTCCCAGCAGCTTAAAGCTGAGCTCATTGATTTTGTATGAGATAGTATTTTAGGAGGCTTGATAAAGCAAGCCCACCTATCGATATACCAGCCTTCCATGTCTGCTTGCTTTCTTATTTTAAATGCTATCCATCCTGTGTTGTCTCTCGACCCCCTTAGTCCTGAGGTGGCCATCTTTCACCTCCTTAATGATGGAGTAGAGCAGTAAGTAGATAGGACGGATTATTTTTTTATGCCAGAGCTCTCTTCTGATCCGTAAAGTAGACATCAAAGAGCAGCTGAAGATTAGAGGAGAGAGCTCCAAAATGAAAAACAAAAAGTCCTAAATATAGATTTTAATGCTTGGTGTGAAGCAGTACATTAGCTTATTAATCTAGACTAACTTGTTCATTCATTTTGCAGGTTAAATCATTAATGTTTTACATTGCTCCAGTTAAGATATAAGGCCAATGCTGAACACACTACAGCCTTAACATAAGAGCTGACACGTTACATGAATCTATTTTATTCAATTGCCAGTATTTCATCATGATAAGAAGTGCTGCTCATTATTTTAATGTGATCAGGTCCCCTGATACACACAGTGAGTGGCTTAATCTTAAACAGAATAATCTGCCTGACCAACACATAAACCAATATGAGTTTACAACACATATAACTGTTTAAATACTGTAGGTTTTTGTCACAAGAAATTACAGCGTTACGCCTTTCCGATTTTGTTGACTTAACTTTATCCCCTTTAGTAAAATGGCTTTATTGTCTGTTTTAGATATCTCTATTGTTGTTATTTTTTCCTTACTAGACGTGCCGTAGCAAACAGACAAAATTAATACCATTTAAATTAAATGAACGATTTGTAGCTGTGTATAAGGCCAACAAAAATAAATGCTGTGCTACATTTAATCCAATTAAATGTGTTGCTAAGGAAACATCTAGCACTTGTTTGCCCTTGTTGCATTACCGTTTAAGCTTACCTAAGTTTATATCAAAGAGAAGCTGCAGTTTAGATGCAAGGAACTCGTTCACTTTTATAAAACTTCTCTCAGCAAATATTTGGTTAACTGTTTCTGTGGAATATATCGGACAATAAAAGTGTTTAGTCCAAAAACTGCAGTTGCCCATACTGCATCAAACCTCCACTGATGTTATTCCCATTGTGAAAAACTTTTGATCAGCGTTAAAATTTCACTTGCCAGACAACTTTTGAGATTAGTGTTGCCTTGACGACCGAGGGTGAAGTCAGTAGGGGTTAAAAAAGGCTGATTAAACGTTCCACTATTTGCATACCATCAGGAAGAGTGGGATTTAGTGGGAATGCCTGTCTCTTGCTGATTAGCTTTTAAATTGCAGTTTGCAGCTTGGCACTTGCATGTTTATCAAAGAACAGACTCTCGCCGTGGCTCTTTTCCACAATCCAACAGCTGATAGAGCCACGGCCATGAGGAATGGACAATTAGAGAGACATGTCCACATATAACAGGTTTTAACAGGTGCTGGATATATCAAGGGCTATTCAAAGCATGCTAACACATGGCCATACTGCAATTAATTATAATATTTATGGCTGCCCCTTAACGCCGGTTCCCTAATTCTAATATCAGGTTTCTCTTTATGACAGTGTAGACAGAGCCACTAAAGAAAACTGAACCTTTAGTCTTCTACATTCAATGGAAATAGAGAGGGTGATAGGTAGTTTCAATTACTTTAAACTGAATATTCTGGTATATTGATATATATTTGTATAGATGAGAGACATCATCTGTTATTTTTATTTTTCACTATTGTCTGGTGTTTTATAGGTAAGTTATTAAATGATTTATTGTGAAAGAATTGGCTTGTTATTTATAATAAAAATTGCTGCAGGCCGTGTTTTTTAGGAGAAAATATCAACAGATAAAAAAATGTTTAAACATACTGTATCTCATATTTAGAGGGTGCTCTATTATTCTCATTGTCAGGTCCATATCAGTATGTAGTGTCTACTGGGACATGTCTCCATCCTTTAATGTTCAAAAAGCTCTTTATCTTTCTCATACTGCCTGTGCTGCAGCTCCTCTTTTCATCCTCTGTCTGAAACCAGAGCCCAGTCTGCTCTGATTGGTTAGCTGGCCGGCTCTGTTGTGATTGGTCAACCTCTTGTCCCACCCCTTAGCCTATCTCTTACAATGTGTTGGAGCGCTAGCCAATAGAAGCGCAGTGTTACATAGTGATGTCTTTATGTTACAGAAGTAAACAATGGAGACCAATGCAGGCGTTTCGGGAAGGGGGGGGGGGAGTGTGTGAGAGAGAAACTCCCTCTGGAGGGAACACAGGGATTTTAGCCTTTGCAGTAGGGCTGTACCCGAATATCCGAATATTCGTTCGTTGGAGTACTATTCGGGTTTCAATTTCGTTATTCGGATATTCGTTTTTTTTTTTTTCTTAAAAAAATGGATGAATTTATTGAAATCTCCAATATCAACGTAAGAGCTTGTGCCTCTTCGGGGGGTGCTAACACTGAACCATAAACTTTATCGTTTACTTTCTCCGTCTTTATATGTAGATATGACTTTTCTCCGTCAGCATGTCTTTGTGTCCCTGAGACACTTCACCCCAAATTGCTCCTGTGGGGATTGTCCACAGTTTTGAGTATGTAAGTCGCTTTGGATAAAAGCGTCTCACATGTAATGTAATGTAATGTATATGAACAATGGATCTATAAACTATGTGTAAGATGAGAGATGATGTATCCTTTTTTCTTTACAGTTTCACGCAGCTCCTTGAAACTTTTTATCTCTTCATCTCTACTAGCTGTCTCTATTTTAGTTTTATGTTTCATGCCACATGCATGCAAATTAGTCGCTTTTTGGCGCCTCCCGCTTTTTTAACGCTGATTTGGGTGACTTGTGTAATTCGTGGAGAACCGAAGAGTTTTCGTTTGGGGGGGGGGGGGGTCCGACTCACGGACTGACGGACAACTTCAAAACACTACTGACACCTTTTGCGAAGACGTCATACCATAACCAGGGTTTCCCACACATAGACTTTACTTGAGCGGGCCGCCCAGGTATATTAACGGCCGCCAAAGTATATTTTTGTATCCGTCCACGAGCACGACGCCATCTACGATCGATTAACTAGTGGACAATGATCCCTCGCTCTACGCCTCCTGAGGCCTGTACTACGAATCCAGTTCAACAGACCCTGGATATATTTGAGTTATCTGGCTTAACTAACCCTAACAAACGCGATCTCGCAAAGCGGTCCTACGACACTGGTTATCAACTCGGTAACTCAAGCCAGGGTTTCTCTGTCCGGCTGAGTGCGCGTTCACATGAAAGGGGCGGGGTTAGCAACATTTGACCAATCACAAACATGGACAAGCGTACTGACAGCGCAGCGTCATACTTCCTGAATGAAAAGTCAACTCTAATATTAGACAAATATGAAGAAGTTAAACTTTAAACATCCATGACTTAAACACTTTATCCAGGATAAAAGCCACATAGCTGCACCTGCAAGGTGAATACAGCTGGTAAAAGAAAAAGTGTTTGAATGCGTACATTAACAGGTTTATATCACTGCCGATGCGAGTGGATCTGACTTTAATTACATTTGACTCAAGTGTTTTGTCAACTTAATGTGTTGCTTAAAATAATACTTCTGCATACAGTATACATACTGTATTCATACATAACAGTGTCACACGGCCAGATACGGCTCAAGAAGCTGACTCAGATAAGGAAATATATGCAGAGATGGGGTCGTTAATCAAAAAAAGTAATATATCATATTACTTATTACTTTAAAAAAAAGCAATATATTACTTTACTTCGTTACTCTCTACATAAAGTATAAATAAAACGCGTTACTTTACTCGTTACTTTACTCGCAGGGCCGCCCATCCCTACAGGCAGATCACGCAGACTGCGGAGGGTGCTTCATTTTGCGGAGGGAGCCTCATCTGAAGCGCAAATGTGGCGCACCTACAGTGTTACTCGTTACTTTACTCGACATCCTCACTCTGGATTCGGAGGTCCTCCTTAGCTATTAGCTTCACGTTAGCACGTTGTCTTTGCAGGAGCTTGTTGAGGTTTGACGTTGTGTTTGCAGCAGTGGATAAAAGCTTCTGGCCTGGACACAGTTTGCACCTCACCGTCACATTCCTGTCCTTTCTTCGGACAAACTCAAAATAATGGGCATACCTCCACCCCTCGAAAGTTATCGCTGTTGCTCAGCCATAATTATGCACTGCATGTGGACACGCAAGTCGCGCAAATGTTAAGTACATATAAACCTGCGGTGGAAATCCCTCTTGTCTGTCAAAGGGAGAATCTAACTGTAGTGTGATTACTGATTTTATAAAAGTAACGAAATAACGTGTGTCGGGCAATGTTAGTAACTGTAGTGTGATTACTGAATTATAAAAGTAACGCGTTACATTACTCCGTTACCGACAAAAGTAATATTATTACAGTAACGCGTTACTTTGTCACTAATACATACATACAATAGTAATAATACTGTAATAATATTACTTTGTAACGCGTTACACCCAACTCTGAATATATGATACATTATGATGTGATATGAATGATAATGGGACACATCGACGTCTGCACTCACAGTGCCGCGGACTGTACGTAATGTTACTTTGATCCGGTTACTTATGTTGTGGCAGATATTTAAGTAAGCTTTCTTAGCGCTAATGTTATATTAGTCAGATTGCTCTGAAGATGGGAGGTGATATTCTATTCATTTTCACGTTCACACAGTCAGTTGATTTTTGCCGGCCGTCTTTCCTGCTCCGGAGCAGGTTTGCCGTTCAGCATAAGTTACCATGGAGATCTACCCCGGTAAGAAGTGAACCAGCGTCGTAGGACCGGAAACCCAGAGTTAACCCTGAAGTTACCTCGCTAACCGAAAATCCGGCTTCGTAGTACAGGCCTCTGTACCTGTTTGCTCTGCTATCGCGTGAAGGGTCTGCTAACAAGCGACCAACAGAAAGGGAGACCTTACGAGAAACAGAGGAGTCACATGTTGTTGCACATCAGTCATGCGCAAATGCGGCGCAATTCTGCGCTCGCGCAGCACAGTAACCGCGCTGCGAGGCTCCGGCGAACTAACAGAACTAACAGTTCACGAGCGTGCTCCCCCCCCCGGCTACCACCACAAGTATATTTCAGATCTGTGGGAAACACTGCTAGACGTAAAGCAGTAGAAACACTTTCGCAAGCAAAGAAGAAGAAAAACTGAAGCCCTTAAAGTTAATAGTGTATAATATCCATGGGCGTAATTTCCACTGGGGTCATGTCCCCCCCACTTTTCAAAATCCCGTTTGTGTCCCCCCCACTTTTCACATGTGTTTTTTTTACGCAAGCGGTCATCGCCACAGAGGAGCACACAGCGTCTGTGTGTGTGTGGCACGAGCGCATTTTGTGTGAGGGTGCGAGCGAGAGAGAAAGAGAGAGAGCGCACCAGTTACGGGGGTTGTTGTTAGCATCTGGTGCTAGCTCGGAGCTAACGGAGATTAGAAGCTGTTTCAACAATAAGGAGAGTCCTGTCAGACTGAGAGGCTGAGATAACGGCGGTTTAGGAGAGGTAAAGGACTCGCTGAGTGATTAGATTGTAAACTTTAGTCTAAGTTATCTCAGTGGGTCTCAAACGGTTTGGTCATCTATGTAAACAAATATTTCCATCTATTTAATATAGTTGTAAAAGATAAGTAAAAAAATCATTCCAATGTGTACTATAGGTCAGTAAAAAATAAAAAACACAGTTTAAAAGGGGAGTGATTAGTAAAATATGCATAAATAACAAGAAAGAATGCAGACTAGGTAAGATAAAGATAGGAGAGAGGAGTTTATCAAATATTTGTTATTGGTTGTGAGCATATTCTAATGTTTTTTTGATTATTGAAATATATACAGTTCTGTTTCATATGAGTGTTGAGAGCTGTATCCCAGTTTTGCCCTCAAAGTGCACCAGATTGATGCATTTAACTTCATTTAAAGAAAAAAAAATCTTCCCAGGGGTGCATGCCCCCGGACCCCCCTAGACGATGTGAGGTCCACCCACAAATAAAACAGGTTCACATGGATAGGATACTAGATAAGTTTGCACACTCATTATATACACTACACATTTTTCTTTGATTTTTTAACAACATAGTCCCTAATATATTTATAGAAAGGCAGGAAATGGAATTAAATCGAGAACATGTTTCATTGCGGAGGACTCCCTGTTTTGTGTCCCCCCCACTTCTTAAACCAAAGTTACACCCTTGATAATATCTACCTGTAAATAATAATAAAAACCCTTGATTTATAACTTAACATCTCTGTCTATTGATCTGAGTATATTATAAAGAATAGCCAGTTCATTGAAGCATTATAGCACAGGCCTTTGTCAGGTGGTATATTACGCTGTTTTTTTTCTGCTTCGAATAGTTCTCTCTTTTTTCACCATATGTGTGTTTGCATCACTGATGCCAACTTGCTCTCATGAACCTTATTAGTGAAGTGGAGCAAAAAGCCAGGTATGTTCTACAGAGTTGAAAGGTTGGGCCAAAAATTCGAGTTGTAAAAATATTGGGAATATTAGACACCTTTTATTCTGCATCATTTTAGTAACACTTTCAGCAAAGTAGCTATTATTTATGGTTGTAATATGTTAACTTCAACATCACTTCTGTGTGTCGACTGTGTTGTTGCAGGGAGAGTCATTGTCCAAGTTTGAGTATTGATGTCTAGTCCTCTGACAAATGCCTTTTTAAATGGGTCTTTCAGAATATTCCTTTTTCTGTTCGTATAGTGCAGTAGGTGTTTGAGGAATATTTGCAGCAAACTTCTCAGAAATCAGTTTCTCTGACTTGATGTACCATGGCAAATGGTTCTGCCATACATTTAAAACTGAGATAATGCCAGTGCTTCTCTGCTGAGCATTTTAGACAATTCCCTCAGGCCATGATCAGAACAGAGGCTTTTCTCTGCCGCTCAAACTCCGCTCACAACTCTTGAGTGTGACAACTAACAGAGAAGAAGAACTCCGAGGATGCTGGGAGCATTGCATCATTCTTACTGCCAAGCAAGTTTAACAACAAGGCAATTTATTTGGTCCGTCATGACTTCAAACACGTTATTCACAATTATAGGGCTTAGGTGTTGGTGAGAGCTATGTTGAAATGATAAAACCATACTATGAGCAGACAGAATTATAGGGGGATTTGTGCTGAGGATGACTTTGTGATGCCAGAAATATCATTAGCACTGGAGCAGTTAAGCTGTATTTGAATTCATTGTTATATTTAAATGATAGGCAAAATGTGCATATATATGGATTATTCTGCAATTAAACCATGGGATTAGACTGCCAGCCAATATCTCACATCCAAATATATATTTCCTCTATTTTTACACAGCTTTGTTGAATTCTATTTGGTCAATTACGGCATTCTATGGTCTGTTATTTCTTTGTAGAAGACCATGATGTTGTTGGTTTTTAATTCGAGTGATTTTGAGTTTACCGGGAAGAAAACCACAGTCATCCAATACAATCTCTTCATAGAGTTACATAACCTCACTTTATTCATTTATTGACTCCGAATTTGTTTTTGGACAGTAAGTCCCCTAAATAATTTATTTAGGTTATATAATCATCCTATTTTGCTCTCTGCAGCCGTGTCATCACATTGTAGTGTTGCCAAATCTTTACAGTTCTTGAAATCCGAGCAGTGGTTTCGTAGTACACAAAGCTGTACGTGCTGAAGTGAAGATACAGATACACATAATTACTAAACACAACTCAATAAAAGATATAGGACATGTATTCATATAAAACTATAACAACAATACTGGCTCCTTGTTCATGAAACGTGTTAAAGGGAATACCCTTGCAGAACCTTTTACATTTTGGAACAGATCTGTTTTACGGGGGAATACACAACATATTATTTACTACCTATATACTACATCTGCCAACCGTAGTAAATATTGTGATGCTGATTACAGCAATATTGCCTTTTCCTATAACCATATCTGTAAGGTTAAATAACGAGAGGCTCTGTACCATTCAGGTTAGTTATTTATTCTAATTCCCTTTTCTTATGTATTGATCAACATTTATTGATTTTCTCTTCATTCTAAAAGAGGATTTACAATCAAAATTAGAAACTTTTACTTAGAGATTTACTACCGCTGCAGGTTAAAATTGAAATGCTTACCTGTACATAAAAACATAACACATTATATAAGAGGTTTAAGTAATGAAAAACACATGCAATACATTAAATGTGTATATATTTTATACACAAGTGTGTTGTATAGCATTTAAACAGTTTTGATTTGTATCTCCTTTTGAAAGTCATACCACGATAAATTGTATCTGCGTGCAATTACAAAATGAAAGATTTTCCTTAGACTCTTATTCATGGTAAATGATAATATGGAGGGTCTTTGTGTAATACAGTGTTAATGAAGTCACTACTTGATGTTGAATCTAAAAAGACTGCCCTCGTAAATCCTATATCTGTGGAAAAGGTGTGGAAAAACATGAAGAAATGTGTGAAAGCACCTTGAAACCAGCTTGTAAGCAAACCAAATCTATTTTGGCGAAGCTCCTCACAATGATTATGGCACCATGATCGCTTGTGGAAATGAGAATCCTGGAGATTTGGAGGCAATCACTGCTGGAGACACATAATAAGGCAGGCACAAGGCTCCCAGAGAGAGGGAGAGTAAAGGATAGGGGATGGTTCAGACAGAGGAATTGGTGCATAGAGGGTGACAGAGTTAAGGGGAAGGGGAGTTGGAAAGGTAATGGCAGGGAGGGTGGAGTGACAGGAAGAGGGGAGCCGCTACCACGAGGCTGTGCGGCAGGTAGAGCCGTTAGACGAGATAAAGAAGAAATCATTCAGTCAATCAGCCCGGGCCGCGCTGCAATCTTCGGATCTCATCTGTTTTCAAGAGCAATTCTGCCGCTTATTGAGCTGTTGTGCCCCAAACAGGGAGGCTGCAATGGGGAACATTAACCCATGCAGAGCCATGTGCACTCGCTTCTCGCATCAACGGGCTATCAAGACTACTGCTGAAATAAGGCTGCTCGATTATGGCAAAAATCGTAATCTCGATTATTTGGGTCAATAATTGATATCACGATTATTAAAAAGGATTATCCATATACTTGAAAACATCCATTTATTGAAAAAACTGTTGATTACCCTGAACTTTAAGTATAATTCAACTGAAAAACCAATACAAAAATAATAATAATAATAATAATCGTTTTATTTCGATTATGTTGTTTTCATAATCGTTGCAAGCCAAAATCGTAATTGCGATTAAAATACGATGAATTGAGCAGCCCTATGCTGAAATATGAGGCTGTTCTTTATTGACTTTAGCTGACCTCCACCCAGCTATAAATACTCTTTAAGGCTGTGAGCCTTAGAGTCTGAAAACTCTTAAAATATAAGATATTATATTATCTATATAAAGTCTATATATATAAAGTATAGATCTCATTAATACAAATGAAGAAGAAATGAATAACTTGCCCTGAAACTAGTAATTGATGCTCTTCAAACATTTTAAAGGGGCCCAATTCTGCTTTTGGGGTTCTCCCTCTCCTTTAGTGTGTTCTATAGGTGTGTGTGCATTTAAATGGTCTGCAAAGGCAAAAGTCCCTGTGTTCCTCCAGAGGGACTCTCTCTTCCACACACAAAAAGATAAGATTATGAGGTCACAGTATTCACATTTGAACATGTTTTGAAGAAGGCAACACAGCAAACTGATAGAATCATATTGAAACTATAACATCTGTGTAAAGGTCAGTTGTTAAATAATAATTAGTGTATTTCATTAAACCACCTGTAAAGTTCTGTTTAAAGTGTTTCGAGTGACAAATGTGTTATTCTGTAGTGCAGCTGAAAGGATAGAATCGCAGCGCATATTATGTTCATTCTGTTATTGGAAATTCCGCAATAACAACAGTAAAGAAAACACCACAGAGAAAAACCTTTAATGTTCTATACTCACTAAGACATGGACATAATTATAGTGTGTTAGGCTAATTTGGAAGTCATTATTGTTTTACAGGGAAGTGAAGAAAGTCTTGAACTGAACTGAATGTCCTGGTTAATGGTTTGTGGCGAATGCAATAACCTTTAAACCCCTAATGCGTTTACAAGGTATGCAATGATTTAATCCTCTCTTGAAACACATATATGAGGTATTAACATTTTGCCTTATATTTTCTATGCATTTCGTCCAGATGTGAGCCGATTAGCCATTGGAGAAGCCAAGCCCACCTTTGCGTGCCAGGTGACCATCCAGTCAGAGCAGGAGAAACAGATGATGAAGTTGTACCGCAGAGAGGAGAAGAGAGAGAGGAAGAGAGGAAAAGGAGGAGAAGAAGGCGAATCCTCAGATGCTGCCCTGACCTTTGACCCCAGAGAGATGAGAACTCAGCGGTATATCATCTCTCCAAACCTCCTCTTGGTCTTTTCCCTCATTTGTCTTTGTTCTCTGTCCGTCTCCACCCGTGCTCCACACCAACACCGACAAGCTTCTGCATTTTTCATGACAACTAGGCTTGAGCTTTACAAAATCATTTAAAAAAAAGGCACAGCCATACTGCAGCTTGTCAGATCTTTTTTATTTTTGGTAGAATACTGTTTTTTTGGAAGTTTAATTTCAGGGGATGAAAAAAAAGGGCAGTGATCTGTTTAATTAAAAATCTTAGCATGACCAAATCCAGCCCAGTCTGAAGGAAAAGATTAGCAGAGAGGTAAGCCACTTTAGGACAGAACATAATGCAACACATCTGTGCCTCTCCATTTTAATCACTCACTGCACGACTCGCTCTCAAGCTAAAGTGTGGAGGCATGTGAGGACTCACGATGTGGCTGCAGATGTGACACGCTGCTGATGTTTTAGTGAAAGGACATTTCTGATTATTCCTTTCTTGCTTTACTTTGAGAGACTTTGGAATTGTCATTCTCTTCCTCTTAAAGTAATTACCCTAGCTTTAATTTACAGATACTTTATTTTCTTTTCTTTTGATGGTCCATATGTTTTGTGTGCGGACACAGGGAGCAGGCGCTGCTGACTGCACGGCGGGATCCTATACTGAGCAGAGAGAGAGTGTACGAACGCATCCGATATCCCAACGTCTATGACTGCCATGCAGAGGCCGCAAAGACGCCTGCGTTTGTTGGTGGAGCCAAGGTGAGCCTCGAATTGCTTTGAAGTTTGACTGAAGTTTCCACGTTTCAGTCTGCTTACAATCTAAAAGATTGACAAAAAAGCAAGATCTTAAACACTAAGCTCTTAATTCAATATGTCCATTAATGGTTTGTGTTTTATGTGATTTGCCTTTTGGATGCAGTACTTAGACAAATGTTAGAAATAAGTACTGATTCATATATTAATATATATATATATATATATATATATATATATGTATATTATATACATTATATGTAATATAATATATTAAATCTGAATACATTTTGCACATTTCTGCACACGTCTTCACAGCCCTCCACTTTAAAATGTAAGACACTGTATTTTGTCATATATTGTCATAAATTCATTGTCCTAGGTTTTTTGTTTTTTTTAGGTTCTTATGTATATTTAAATGTACAGTATATGTTGTGTAAATACTTGTCTTTATTCTTTTTTAATACTAAATAGTTTCTTTTTATTAACGTTATATTTTTAAACTACTCTTTCAACTTATTTCTTAGATTGTTTATGTTTGCGCCACCAGACACCAAAGCAAATTCCTTGTATGTGTAAATGCACCTGGCCATAATAACGATATGGGGAATAAACATACATTTATATGAGACTATAGCTGAATTCCAACAGTGAATGACTTTGAATGTCCTACTCTGAGGGTGGTATAGAATCCAGTTAAATTATTTCTGAGTTTGTGAGTTTCTTTTTTGTTTGTGTCATTCAGATGATGCTTCCTGAGGGAATCCGCAGAGACAACACTAAGATGTATGAAGAGGTGGAAATCCCACCCAACGAGCCCATGCCCATCGGCTTTGAAGAGAAGCCCGTCTTCATCTCTGAACTGGATGAGGTAGGAGCTGGTGTGTGTGTGTGTGTGTGTGTGTGTGTGTGTGTGTGTGTGTGTGTGTGTGTGTGTGTGTGTGTGTGTGTGTGTGTGTGTGTGTGTGTGTGTGTGTGTGTGTGTGTGTGTGTGTGTGTTGTGTGTGTGTGTGTGTGTGTGTGTGTGTGTGTGTGTGTGTGTGTGTGTGTGTGTGTGTGTGTGTGTGTGTGTGTGTGTGTGTGTGTGTAGCCCTCGACATTAACGATTGCCCGATGGCCCGAGGCAATCTAGTATTTAGCTCGGGCAATGAAGCCTCACCTGCTGGTTGCCCGATCGGGCAATCTATTATGGCAATTGTGGAGACGTGTCTTGTGGAGACGTGTCAGTGCCTGACAGCGGCCAAATCGGTTGGAAAACGATGAAAAAGTTGCCAAAAGTCGTTCTTCATGGACGTCATAGTTTGACATAGTAACTGTATTTTAAAAATACTAAACTGTCGACAACTATAGATGCCGTTTTCGCGGGCTTCAGCCGCGCCGTGTGTAAATGTGACCTGAGCGAAGGCTCGCAGGCAGGTTAGCTGCTGCGCACGGGTAATATGTTTTGTTCACCTGAGTGGAGTCTTGCAGGCACATCGCCTTGTCTTTTTTTGTTTATTAACACTGACAGTGTTAGCGTTATGTGTTTATATTGACTATGTTGAATTTCTCCTTGAAATACAGTAATTGACTGTGACATAGACGGATAACTTAAATAGAGAAATGTGATATGTTTGTAAAGGACAGCTATTTGAATGTAACTCTGTGTACTTTGAATTTTGAATGAGAAGCAATCCAGACACTGACACTTTCTTGAAAGACTGTTAGTCGTTGAATGCAGGGCATGCAAGCGAGCAAACACAAACAAGAACTCATGCAAACAAACAAGTGAAATGAAGAATAAAATTGAAATTGTACAATATAATATTGTGGTGGTTCATCTTATAATTCAGTCTAGAAAATGCACCAGACAGCATCTAAGACCTGCAAAAATCAATTTTCTTGGGGGAGGCACACTGTGTCATTTCGTCCGCGCATTTTTCAGGACAATCTCTATTGGTCTCAGGGCCATCTGTAAATTAGCTTAGATGGCCCACAGGGCCATCTCCCAAAATCCTTAATGTCATGCACTGGTGTGTGTGTGTGTGTGTGTGTGTGTGTGTGTGTGTGTGTGTGTGTGTGTGTGTGGTGTGTGTGTGTGTGTGTGTGTGTGTGTGTGTGTGTGTGTGTGTGTGTGTGTGTGTGTGTGTGTGTGTGTGTGTGTGTGTGTGTGTGTGTGTGTGTGTGTGTGTGTGTGTGTGTGTGTGTGTGTGTGTGTGTGTGTGTGTGTGTGTGTGTGTGTGTGTGTGTGTGTGTGAGATTGTACACTAGGTTTAGACAGCTTTGTGTGGTCCTGGAAGCTGCACACACATACTCAGGAAACGGAGGATTCCAATGAACCCCTCTGTATTTGTCACCCACATATACATGTATACTGTGGCCTCGTCAGGGACTTACACCGGCAACCCTCCGGTTCTCAAGCCAAGTCCCAAGGCCTACAGACTGGGCTACTGCCACCCCAAAACTCTGAATGAGAATAGTTTGATAGGTTATGATTTAAAAATTGACATTTAGTTTTTACATCCCACTTAAACAATTAGACTCCTTTCTATGCCATTAACTAACTGGACTCCATTTAAATCAAAAGCCTTTATCAGATTACGCTTTGTGTGTGTCTGCATGTTAACACTATTAGTGTTAGGCTGAACACTTTTTATTTGTTTTTCACTTGCAACCGTTATGTTCACTTTGCAATAAAGAAAATACTCAGTACTTCAAACAGTGGCATACACAAATAGGCTTTACCATCCATATGTCATATGGAATATTCATTTCATGGTTAATAAACTCATAACCACACAGGTGTTACTTATAACACCAGGGATTTTAGAACAAATGTTTCTCCATGATGCTCAGAGATCTTACTTTGAGCTCAAGTTATTTAGAAACTTGAATACAAATGATAAAAGCTTAACCCAAATGGATTCACCATGGGATTTAATACGCCAATATAATAAGTAGCATTTTGTGTGCACACATTATTATAATTATTTCCATTCAGGCAGCTGTTGAGTTCTGTACGAATGTTTTGGAGTCTCAGTTTGCCACATTAGTGCAGCTATAACACAATAAATTGAGTAAATACAATTATTAAAATATAAACTCTTTAAAAGGGGGTACATATTTACTATAATTCTCTCTACAAATGTTTTTGCATACGCTTTGCATAAGCTTGAAAACCAACACAAATGTCAATATGTGAACATCAGAAACATTTTCGGGATAACTTATGCAAAGGCCAAATGATGCTTTCTAGGGTTAAGGGTGTGTTCTATAGGTTTTTGTGCATGTTAACAGTCTGTAAAGGCTAAAACCTCTGTGTTCCATCCAGAGGGAGTTTCTCTCCCTTTCACTCCAGTACAGAAAAGAATCCCCTAAAATGTCAACATGCGATTTGATATGCAGTTTCGAGGCTTTAGCTTTCACACAAAACTATGGGAACCCAGTCCTATGAAAGCAGTACTTTCCCAGCTCTGCATATCAACATATCAGCATGTTGAGGGACATCTGTATGAACAATAGGACTTTCTGACATGTTTGTTGAGCTGACGGAGAGTTTGCTGCTAGCCCGAGTATATGTTGGTCCCTGTTATCCTCCATGCCAGTGAGCAGAGAGGACCGTGGCTGTTATGGCCAGTGAGGGATGTTCCTTCTTAATGGAAGTGCTATAGCTCTCAGACGGCTGTCAGCCCACACAATGAGCCATCAGTCAAGGCTGACACCTTGACTGACAAAGCCACACTCCTATTGGTACATACGTTCTGCGCAGCCTTTACACAGCACCCACTGGGCCTTATTAGGGGGCAGCAGGCTGGAAAAGCAGGATTTGCGTCCGCTCCATCCCGAGGGGAAGAGGTATGGCAGGAGGGTGGAGGATACTCCACACACATCATTGTCTCTGAAAGGCTGTGCTCCCATCCTGTCCGCTGAGGAGGACTCTGTAATCCATCATTACTGCAGCACTAGTGAAGATGCAGCAGTGTTAAAGGTCAGCCCTTCTGCTCTGGACGGGGCCTGTTGATGATGAAGGCCCTAACGCACAATATCCCTAAACCTCAGAAGTATTTAGTCACAGCGCAGGAGACTAGTGTAACCGCTCCCCTCTCTTAGCCTTCCCGTCACTCATGCTAATGGACCTGATAATAAACAAGATCTAGCTTTGAGTGTGTGTTCATGTGTCTTGTGCCATGACAAACTGATTGTTTAGGGATGGTTTAATCACATTTTGTGTGTGTGTGTGTGTGTGTGTGTGTGTGTGTGTGTGTGTGTGTGTGTGTGTGTGTGTGTGTGTGTGTGTGTGTGTGTGTGTGTGTGTGTGTGTGTGTGTGTGTGTGTGTGTGTGTGTGTGTGTGTGTGTGTTGCAGAGGTCTCTTAAATGGCTGTCAATTTCAATCCTCATCAGAGTGATCTTTGAGGAATTCACCATGAATCTTTCCATGAATCATGTCCACAGAGACGTGTGCTGTACAGTCAAATAGCATTTAGTATATATAGCAGTGTTTTAAATCATGGCTGCCTTCTTTTTGATTTAGATCCTAGTGCTTACAACTTTGGCAGGTACAGTTAAAGACACTGTAAATGAAAGTGGAGCTTCCAGGGAATCACTCCTACCAGACTGTCATATTAAGCAGCTTGTATAAATAATTTGGAATAGGGTTAGTTATTGTGGATATAAAAGAAAGAAAACCAACGCATGCAAGTTCCATATTGGATGGAAATGTCCAAAATGTCATTGTTTTAAATGTAGTGCTTTGCTGTCTTCACGTTGACCACTTTGTTGAGGCTTATCAAGAAAAAGATAGCTGGCATATGTTTGACTCTGTCGGTATTACCCGTGTTATCTGACTGCAGCAGGAGTCTGGTAAAAAAAATAAAGCAAATGCACCAATTTAGCTATTTGTTGGTTAAAAAGAAGAGCCACAGAATGTGAAGGAAATCCTTTGTGAGAGGTGCTTTAAACAAGTTGGGACTTCTACATTCCTATCTTTAAACCTACTACTCAATTGAATACCCATTTCTGATATCGACTCGAAGGAGCACTGGGACAAAAACTCCTAATCAACCCGCATTTATTGGGGGTTTTGAAAAGGCAAGAAAATATGAAAGCAGAGAGAGATACTAACATCAATGTCTTTTTTAATGAGGATAACTATATATGTCAGAATTGTTCTCAAAGCAATGATTTCAGTAGAAAAATGTCACCCAATCACCCAACACTATGTGAACCTGGTGTAAGTTAACATAGGTAATGTGTTCCACCACCTGTGTCAGTGCTCATTCACTGACTTTCAGTAGGATGTAGGTCATGGCCAACATTGAGTAGGCCTACAAATTGTGTCCTAGTTTCTTTTTTACCCCTGTGTTTTCTTCCTATCAACTTTTATCCTCCTGGTTTGTAAAACCATTTAGTATAAATAATCAGCCGAATCTATGTTACACATTTAAAGGCAACTTTTAAAAGGGATGCAAGTTTTACTCTTCTTTTCGAAAGATATGGTCAATAGACCTCATTTCGACAAAATCAAACCTCATTTCTGAGTTAAAAAAGGAAAAACCGGTGAATGATTTTACAAAATTGACCCCAGAAGCCCACAGATGCTATACATTTGAATAAAACCCAAAACCTAATGAAAGTGATCATAATTGTTTAATCGTGGAAAAACGTAGTAGACAAGCAAACATGTTATTTTTCTGGCACTAATATAAAATAAACCTTTATCCAGACATAAAAACATTGGGGAACAACAGGAAGGTTAAACCGCCGTCGTAACACTTGCTTCGGCTTTTTCCTCCTCTCACGTTCTCCCATCTCCCTCACACAGACGGACAGTAAAATAAATCCCGTACAGGCTACGTCACACACACTCGCTTTTATCAAAACCAGCAGTTTAATTGGGCCGGGTCCCACAAAAAACGCTGTTGCATATCAAACCGAGCGCTCCCTAAACAGCCAGAAAAACAGACAGCAGTCAGTGTCTTGGTGAAGGTGTCTCTCTGCTAGGACTGTTAACAACCCACCTCACCCACCAGGCCTCGCCGCTACCCTGAGTGGGTTCACTTTGATTCAGACTCAGGTACCTGAACCGTGTTCAAGGCTTTTGCTTTCAGGTCCTCCATGTATGTAAATGTCATCTACAGCAGCGGTTCTCAAACTGTGGTCCGCGGACCACTGGTGGTCCGCGAGGGTACTGCAGGTGGTCCGTGGAAAAAAGCTAAATAAAATCCACTTTTTATTATCAAGGATTTTCGGGGACCCGAAGACACATTTTGAGTTGTATACACTGTTGGAAAGAGGAGATTCCTAGCTTTCTAATGATATCAGGCAGTGGGGTAGTGGTCGTTGGGCTCATCGGACATTTGTGAGAGAAAATCTCTAATGTCCGAGTGCAAGTGAATGCACCACAAGACACGAGCCTTGTAACCGCTCCCCCGGCCATGGCGCGAGCGTGGAAATATGATTGGCAAACAATATTGTGGCTTTCCAAGTTAACATTGATTGATATGACTGCGATTAAATCAGCATATGCTTCTGCCAGGGGATTCTACCCCTCAAAATCTCCTGCCACCCTCTTGCCACCCCATGAATATTTTTCTAGATCCACCCCTGAGTAGGCTATATTTTTCGTTTCGTTTATTTAATAAGTTAATTTGTTTTTTGTTTGTTTTGAGATTTAAATAGATTTTGAAATGGAGATAGAGAGAGAAAGAAGCAGCGCTGTCTGCTTAGTTGCAATACTGTAGCTCAAGCCTTTATGCAACTTAGGCCTATACATTGTTTATGTTACTTATATGCCTGTGTGTGTGTGTGTGTGTGTGTGTGTGTGTGTGTGTGTGTGTGTGTGTGTGTGTGTGTGTGTGTGTGTGTGTGTGTGTGTGTGTGTGTGTTGTGTGTGTGTGTGTGTGTGTGTGTGTGTGTGTGTGTGTGTGTGTGTGTGTGTGTGTGTGTGTGTGTGTGTGTGTGTGTGTGTTGAGCGCAGCGCCGTCTGCTTTTTGCAGTACAGTAACTAAAGTAGGAGCATACCGGTAGTTTTTTGTAGACCGTCCGCCGTCCTCTTTGAGACACATACACAACGCAGACAGACACCGGTCACAAAAGTATCAAATAGGCTTCAATTTACTTTTGATTGTCTATAATTAACTATAAAAAAATATCGGCGTTTTAACACTACGTTTATATATGTACTTATTTTTACGGTTTGCATATGAGGTGGTCCGCGAAAATCCTTGATAATAAATAGTGGTCCGCATAAACAAAAAGTTTGAGAACCCCTGATCTACAGTCAAATACATTCTTGTACTTGTACAGCTCAAGCAGAGAAAGGGTTGTCAAGACACTGCACCGACATTCCTAGATATTCATCATTACCACTACAGACCAAAGAAACTCTAGGTAGAGCATATTGGAGCTGTAAAACGACACCATATTATTATACAGTATGTCTTCCACTTAACAATTGCATTGGGTCTGCACATTAGGTACAATCTTAAGGTTACTATCTGTTCGAATGAGAATGAGTTTGTTGCAATCCTGGGTCACAGTACAGTTGAGGAATTGGGGCAATCTTTTGGATCGATATAAATAAATCAGTTTCGATAATGCTTGGTCTTTTTTTTTTAAGAATATCTAAGATTGATTTAGGATCCGTCTCCGAGGAGCTCATTTCCTGAAAAGGAAATGATAAATATCACAGAAAGCTGTACGATTGATTGATTTTGCTGTAGATATATATCAGTTAACAGTGTTGTGCTGTTATCAGACATTACTGAATCCCTGTCCTAGCTTCTCTTGCAAAGACTGAAACTTAAACAATCTGAATAGGAGAAGAAGTCAATTCTCTGCGGCTCCATCTCTGTATTCTCTCGCCTTCTGAAAAGGCTTATCTCTTTTTTAGCTCTCAGTTTCTCCCTAGCTCGCTAGCAGTTTTCCCTTCATCTTTGAAAGTCCCTGTGTAACTGATATAGATTGATATGGACCCTCTTCAGCTGAGCGATGTGAATTAGCCTCAGTCAAGCAGCGGCTGTATTCATTAACTTAAGCCTGGGCAACTCTGGAACAAAGTGCCTCACTCTTCTAAAGCGCCAGCACACAATGCCTAATAAGTCTTTACGTGCTATTAGGAAGGCTTTGAAATGCTGGCTGACAAGTCTGACGCCCTCCCCCTCCTCTTCCCGTTTACACTGAGTGCTGATTGTCATTTATTGAAAGCTGCAATGGGGAACAGGGCTGTGCTTGCCTCGGTACGCCTTTTAATAGCTCTGTGAAACATTAAAAGTGGGAAATTTATTAGGATGCTTTTTAACTAATGAATCAGGAGCTAGGCGTCCCGTGGTAAAAGCCTTCCTAATTTATCCGAATAAATATGTTACTTAGTGTGTTGTGAGTAAGAGCATGTGCCAAACTTCAGTAGTGCTGATGGGACAGACACATACACTGGATACCGTTACATTGCTGACGTGCTGAAAGCAGAATGGACACAACTGAAGGACACACCACTGAACTACTAATTGATAGGGATCCACACAAGCTGCTAACCCATTCTAGGAAATGACACATTCCCACAGGGAAAGAGTCCGTAGAGGGAGAAGGATTAAAGGACTTAAGCTGCTACATGAGAGCCATGGTGGGCGTGGGTGTGTTGAAAAGCACGAGTAATGAATGACTCTTCTCTTCCATATCTCCACAGTTGTTCTTTAAGCTGTTAGACACTTAGGTCTTTCCTATGGCATGGTTTTCTTTCTCTCTTATCAACAAAAATAATGTTTTCATTCACCAACTAATATCAATTGCCTCAACTTTCTTTGCGATTCCTCCGGCTGTGTTAAATTGCAGTCAATAAAACTGAACGCTCTATACTAAAAACCCTGAAAATTAAGCCCTTTGAGCGACTGGACAGCTTTTAGAATGAAAAGTGTGCTGAAATGAAGTATCACTGACAGTAACTCACTACTAATTGAACCAACTGAAAAGTAGATTCTACATTTGTGTTATAGGAGAGAAACTGGAGAAGTCGTGCTTGCATTTCAGTCTGGATTTGTACGTTTAAAAACAACATGAGCACAGCTCCAACGCAGTCCGCCAGCGTTGTTATTATAAGGGGTATTCACGCTGGTGTGGCTGGGGCGTAAATGGTGATGTCATGACCCAAGTAAAACCAACTGCGAACTAAACTTTCCCTAACTCATTTTTGTGCAAAATGGGTATAAGAGTAGAATAAAATGGTGAGGCGTGTTTAATAATGGAAAAATGATATTATCCTGAATTTATCAAGACGACAAGGGAAACATTTGGACTATGCATCGACAGCAAGCTGGAACAATGAGACACAAAATGGTAGCATGTCTTGATATAAGATATGGTAAATATAGTTACAGAACACAATTATTTTTTAAATCAAGGCAATACTGTAATATATGTCTGTTTCAATGTATTGCTTTCCCCAATGTTCGAATAGGGCTGGAAAAATCCTCTTTCAGCAGACCAGACGTTAAACCTGAGCTGTGGTTAGGTTAAACTTGTATTTCTGTAAAATTATTTTTTGTTTTTTTATGAGGCATTTTAATTAAGCAAAATTATTTCTTATCTTATTACTTGAATAATATATAGAATATTCATCATTGGCCCCAAAAATAATTTTCCCATTGACATACATTGGGAAGGGACTTCTGTTAATAGGCAGATTATCTTTTTAAAACTAAAACTACCCAGTACAAACACTTTTATAGCCCTTATTTATGATTAGGGTCTAACAAATTTAAAATGCGCTAACAACTGAATCCAGAGTTATTTTCTCTCTCCATTCATTTGACTGAGCCGAGACCAGCTGTGACACTGCAGATTGGAGGGGGGCTTTTTTTTTGGGAAAACCCAAATGCATGTGCTTCACGCACCACTGAGCAACTGCCATAGAAATTAACGGGCTGTTCTCTTTATACATCCGAAATGTACCAACCGAAAAATCCAAGATCCCATTTTTAAATGAGAAAATAAAAATGCTCTCCGATGAAAATATGTCCAGAAACTGTTGACAGTAATTGATGTATGAGCCTGTTTCTAATAAAGGCCTGTGTCTGTAGTTGAGCTAGATAAAGCTATGTCTCTAAACATATGGGAAAGGTGCACTTAGGAGCTCGGAAAGATGGTGTAATGTCTACTACTGTCTGTCAGCATGGTTACAGGTGTGCAGACTGCTTGTGTCTGCTTCCGTGTGTTCCCCCATCACAACCCCTCACTCAGCATCCTCTGTTCTCCGGGCTGTCCACAGATTGCCCTGTCCTTTCCTGTGCAGGAAGCAGCCAGTGTTTAAGCACAGGCCTGTGAAGATGATGCAGAACTGAACAGCCCTCCATCCATAATTAATCCACCTTAATTGCATTTCCTAATCCAGTTTTGATGTGGTTCTCCCCACAGCACACAACTGTGGCTCTGTGTGTTTGCTCAGACTTGCTAAGCAGAAGCTGTGAGTCTCCTTTGAAGGATTCCAGGGTTCAGGACCTTTACAATCCTCTCTGATGGAGAGGCAGAACTCTCAAAAGTACTTTACGGTGAGATTCTACCTTTAATCTGTCAATCACTGAACAAGCTGTGTGCTTTCTGCTGCCGTCACTCTTTGAATTAGACGTCCGGGTGCCCAATCTTAATTGAATTGATTGTTTTCTCATTAAACTTACTTTATAGAAAGACACTAAACATTATATACAATATAAATTAAGATATTATAGAACATTTTATTAATATTAAACTTTTTCTTTTTCTCTTTTGTCAAGTGGCAAAATCATATTGGAGACTTTTCATCAGGTCGACTTAAAGTTTTAGTTGAGTTTTTCCTCCATGGAAACAGTCATATTATTGTAAAATCAATTAAAGATGATCCATCTGTATTGTAAGTGCAGCTACTTGCTGTTATACTCAACCTGATATTAGGGGAACTTCAATTGTTACAGCCATAATTACAACAATATATATTACCAATGCTGTAGGAGGTGTTACTGGCAACTGGCTTTTGTCAATTAAGCTGTTAATGATACCAATAGACTGAGGTAAATATTGATACTTTAAGTTGTTTTATAGTTTATATTCCATTGGCTGTTGATGTCTGAATTATATGCGCTCAGTTTTTATTGAGACAATAGTGCCGTTCTGTGTCATTTGGATGTTTGGAAGGATAGATGTTGGACCAATGATGGATCCAGAATGATGTATGTGACAGAGTTGTCTTCATTTCCCAGTATAACTTCAAAGCACATCACATTATCAGTTATGTTCTATCAACTTAAACGTGCCACTTGTTATGAGCTTAATTGCACGTTTTATAGAAACCTATGGTTATAAATGCATCGTTTAAAGTATGTATACCAGAAACAGGTTGAGTTTAAAATACCTAACATGACATTATGGTAAGAAAAAAAGTCACAGTAACATAGTCGTTACAGATTATGTAAATGATACGTTTCATGTGAGCTGCAGGGTGGGCTGTGTGAAGTTCTGGGGGCCCACAATGCTTCAGGGCTTCTTGTGCAGGTGCATATGGATGGAATGATGGATTACCTCGCTCTTTGCTATCTCCATCCTCCTCCAAGCTCGCCCCTCTCTTCTCTGTGCTCTCTTCTTCCTGCTGCTGCTGTTCTTTAGGGAAATGAATGGGCTTCCTGTTTGCTGCATCCGCATCTCACTCTGTCAAGCTCCACCATACATCTGCTGCGAAAGGCTCCGTGTGTGTGTGTGTTCAACACACACGCGGATGCATAGGATTGGCTCAGGGTGTATGTCTGCGGTTGTGTTTCAGAGTGTGTTTGCGAGGGTGTGTTTGGCCAGGTCATTTAGTACTCTGCATGCAGGCTTGGAGCAGGCTGATAAGCTGTTTGCAAAAAGTGGCAATTAAAAGTTGATCAGGCTGTCAATTCAAATGGAACCAGAAAGTAATTAAAAGGATAGCATGAAAATGACAACAATTATATCTCTTAGCTTCCTATTAACGATGCACAGAGGAATTTAATTAGTTTAGAGCTCATATAGTGATTTATACAGTAAACACACAATAACAGAAAACAGCAGCAACCACAAAAAAACTGGTGGCTGCTCACACAAACTGGCCATCTCAGTTTCAGTGTTAAACCTACAAACAGGGAGGCCAATGGATATGGACAACACTGGTGTTTAGCTGCTGCTGTTGAATCATTAGTGTGATCTATGTGGGTCCAATTAGTGTGTTTTAAGTGGCTGGTGGATTGGTGGGATACTCCCAGTCCTCCCTGTTTGCACATATGGCCGTAGGCTGTGTATCCGCTGTGTTAATGAGCCTGTCAGCTTCCATCCCACTCAGCATTGGCCCAAGATGGGCTGATGGGCATCTTCTTATGCACACAGTATGTGCTGCTGAGAGCGGCTGCTTACGCTTTATAGACAGAATACAAAGCTAAATAACATTGGCTGTTTCTCTTCTCATATACACAGATCGCTCATCACTGCACTATCTTTCTAGTCCAGAAAATGTTGTGTAGCAAGTCCCGCCGGAGCCAGCTGGGTTATAGAGATTGGTTCTGCCTCAGAATCAAACAGCTGCTCTCATTAAAAACTTTATTTAACTCTGCTGCTGAAAGGTTGACCACAGATGTGTATGGTCCTATATTAGCCAGCTGGGCTCTGCAGAGCTTGCGCTCCATGTTTTAAATGCTGAGGCCTTGCTATAAAAGGGGGGTGCTTTTGACTAAATCTCGTCTGGAACCTTCAGCTGCAATGATGACGATTGATTTGCAATAATACAGCCACAAAGCTGTAATAACTACTGCATGTTGGAGTTGGTTTTAGTTTCAGGCTTCAGAGAGCTGATTGTGAGAAAACGCTCAACTGGATTTCTATACTTTTAGTGCTGTATTTGGTTAAAAGAGTACACAAACTGGACATCTTGCTTGACCTTGTCACTTTGCCTTTCTGTCTTATGATTGAAGGTGATCACCTTTTTACTACTTTAGAATCTTCACGTCTGAAGAAGGATATACTCATTTTGTTGCAGATAAGCCAAGGTCCTTCAAGTCAATAAAGAAACATATGCTGAAAATGGACGTTTTAATACTAAAATGTACCTGAACCTTGCTCATAGATTAAGTGTGTTTAACATCAATTTTAAGAAAAAATGCATACTGATTAGTTCACTATTGCTTCCTGTTGATGTAAATGGTCTGCAAAGGCTAAAATCCCTGTGTTTCTCTCCCACACACTTCCCCCCCCCCCCCCCCCCAGCCTAAAACGCCTCCATTGGACTGCTTTGTTTACTTCCTGAACATAATGACATCACTATGTGACTTGTGCTTTTATTGGCTAGTGCTCCAACACATTTTATGTGATAGGCTAAGGGGTGGGACATCTCCAAAACGTCTCTAAGCGGTTGTCCAATCACAACAGAGTCGGCCAGCTAGCCAATCAGAGCAGACTGGGCTCTGGTTTCAGACAGAGGGTTAAAAGAGGTGCTGCAGCACAGGCAGTATGAGAAAATAAAGAGCTTTTTGAACATTAAAGCATGGAGACATGTCCCAGTAGAACCACAAAATACTAATATGGACCTGAAAATTACCATAACTTGTCCTCTTTAAAACACTTTAATTAATTAGCCTTACTTTCCTGCACTATGTAGAAAGAGCACCTTGCAGTCAATGAAAAGTAGGACAGATTTACCACACGGTTCTCCGGCCAGAACCAGGGTTCTCCCTTTACTGTATGTTAACTAAAATGATATGCATTTCAGTACAGTACCTCCCTCCCCACAACACTGACATCACACCCTCAAGAAAAGTTCTGTCAGGCACAGCTGGACCTCCGATTGGAAGATGTGTGTACCTACATTAGCATAACAATGAAGCCAGAGAGGTTTTAAGGAGATAATAAAAAAGCACTGAAGATTTCCAAAGATCATTAAATGATGGCAACTATCTATTTACAACATGTGTGCTTTACCTCAAGGTGAATACTTGGGCAGGCATACATTTACATGAATTAGCATGTCTAAGGAGTTTGGGGACGCAGGCTTTTCGTTACAAACAGACAAAGTCGATAAATCAAAATGAGGGCCAGCCGCTCAAGTGATTATTGTGCCTCTGCGGTCACCTGAGAGGCACAGGAGTGAGTGTGCAGAAGCCTCGCAAAATAGGGTGAAGCTCAGTGGTCCATAATTCAAAAATGAATATTTATAAGTAGGAACTCATTGGACTTGGCCTTGGGGGAAATGAATGAGTAGAGACGAGGAGAGTGGAGTCACATGCCTGGGTAGAAAGAGTAGAAGAAGCCCATTAGTCATTATGAAGAGACTGTGCTTCAGTGACATTCACACTGTACCTCAACTTGTTACTTAGTGCTGCATGTGGAGTTTGAGACATTTTGAGGGATCTGTTTTTAAAAAAAGTTATAGTTAAAAATAATAATAATTGAGGCCACGTGTGAAAAGTAAGCGTGCAGTTCTCTGTTCATATTTATTCTCCATTCCCTATAAATGTATAAACTAAAAGCTTATTGTGTATATTTATTATTTAACTATGTTATTGAATGAATGGCAATTTAAAGATACTAAATATTTCTTATTATTTTAAAAACTGAATTGTATTAATAGTTAATGATGGGCAATGAGAAGTCCAACTGACTGTTGGCACCTAAATATTGTCATTGAGTAGGTCATTGTATAACACGCTTTGTAAAAGTTATTCAGAATTTGTGATCATTCATGGTTGAAAAAAGAAAATGTTATTAAATTACAGCAACAAAAATAATCTGAAAAAACATTGACATCGGTTTCTGTATCAGGATTGGCCAAAGCGTTATTCTAAACATCGGTGTCTTCTGAGATATTTGCAGTCGGTGCGTACCAGGTAGGGATGGGTATCAAGAACCGGTCCCTCTCTCAATGCTCTGACTCATCCTGTGATCCCCACAGTAATAGCTGACAGGGCAGAACCTGCTTGCAAAGGGGGGAACACCAGCGACCTGAAAACATACTCATACACCAGGCTATACATCTGAGTCAGTGCAGCGTGTTTGACTGCTTTAACAAGTGGCTGCTAACATTAGCGATACACCTCCATTTTCAGTACAGCCTGTTGGGAGAATAACACAAGAACAGACAGACACAGTTTGTGCACGGGTGTAATTAGTTTGCCCAGTCCTCTTAGATACAGTTGGTGTTGAGTTTCTTTAGACTGCTGGGGAGACGATCAGTAATGAGATGTTGACTTCTCCGAACGAAATTCAACATGCCAATTTTCTTCATATAAAATCAGTTGAATAATTAATTGATTATGTTTTTGGGGTTGGCTGAATAATACAGATCCCAGTTCTTTTTGGTATCTATTATTGTTTGCTTCTGAAGTTAATAACTGGAAGTTAAACACAGAGGCAACACGTAGGATCTAAAAACAACTTAAAACAAAATAACTGTTGAACCTGAATATTTGTTCGGGTCTTTTCGTGTAATGTCTTCATCTTTTTTACAAAGTGAGTATTAAAGTGTTGATAAGAGAATTGATGAATACCGGTTTCGATAAGCCTTCGGTATGGATACAATCCTAACAATACCCATCCCCATGGGTGATGTTAGCATAGCAACCGAAGCTAAACTGACTATCTTGACTACTTGTTGCTATCCTATTGCGGCATAAGCCGGCACATTTTACAGCCAATTTTTCATTATGATTCTACTTGTGATAGTCGGACATGAGTCATGACAACCTGTGCAGCCCATGTATTGATTCCATCCCATAGCTGCTATAATACAAAACAAAACGTCTGCCTGCTCTCCACAATGATCAATAACAGTGAACGGATGGCCAAAGTAAGGTACAAATAAACAGAATCACACAAAGCCTGGTTAGTGTTGCCTGACTTTATAAAGTGTGTTTTTTTAATAAGTGTGTGGTTGCGTTCTAGTCACTTTGCTCAGCGCTACTGCTTGTTACAACTTTTATTTGCCGTACTACTCGCCATAAACTGTTATTGCTCAGGTTGATCCCGCCCCTACCCCTGCCCGTGCCCCTGCCCCCGCCTCCGACGTAAGCGTGACGTATGCGTTTCTTGCTTCTAGACCGACCATTTTTTGTGCTTGAAAAGCACCGGGTTTCGGAGCTAAGAGGCGGCTCCGCTGCGGTGTGAACAGGAAAAACTGGTGCTTTTCAGGCTCTAGCTCCGAACCGGGCCTGGAACCGCATTGGTGTGAAAGGCGCATAATAAAGTTGCTCTTTGATGCATTAATAACCTCTTCCTCCCTACTGGGCTGTGGGGCCAACTTCCGAACAGCGCCATGCATATCCTCGGCTGACATGCACTCTTTAATTATTTCTTTCTATGAGTGTTGGAGCGAAACGAGGGCAAGAGGAAAGTGATGACATCCTTCTAATGAATCCTTGAATAAATAATACTGCTGTCTAAGATTAAGGCATCCTCCACCGGCTCTTAATGGGAGAGAGGTGGAGAGAAGGGGGAGCAGGGAGGGTAAATTGATGGAGAAAAAAATAACCCTAACCTGGAATTACAGTGACATTTAATGTATGAAATTCCAACACAACCTGTGTATATCATTGGGCTCTGGATTTACTGCTACTTAGCTTTGTTCTTAATGGTGGCTATGCTAGTTTTTCCGAGTGTAGTTCATTTTAGTCGGTCAGGACCAAAAGGTTGTCAAACCTCCACAGGTGTAATATTTATTTCCAATGTTTATACTGTACATACACAAGTTAAATCATGATGCCACTCACCGTTACCATCCTCAACTACACCAGAAAGACTAAAAAATAAAGAGGGAATGTGTTGAGGAACACATCAGTGTCCTCAGGTTAAGGTAGTCCATGGCTGGACACATTGAATTTCTTTCTTAAAAGAGACTCAAATTGTATTTTACTACATCTCTGAAACATTTTTCTAGTTCCGCATCAGCTCTTAACATTATTATTGACCCTGGATCCTCTTTAAAGATGTCCACTATTCCTACACCCCCTCAATTATGTAAAATATGTATTTGCACTCATCTGTGTTTATGCAAGCACAAGCTTTAAATTACATTTTTTAGAACCACACTGCTTTTATATACACTCACCATCCACTTTATTAGGCACACCTTGCTAGTACCGGGTTGGACCCCCTTTTGCCTTCAGAGCTGCCTTACTCTTTGTGGCATAGACTCAACAAGGTGCTGGAAATATTCCTCAGGGATTTTGGTCCATATTGACATGATAGCATCACATAGTTGCTGCAGATTTGTCTGCATATCCATGATGCAAATCTCTGGTTCCACCACATCCCAAAGGTGCTCTATAGGATTGAGATCTGGTGACTGTGGAGGCCATTTGAGTAAAGTGAACTCATTGTTATGTTCAAGAAACCAGTTGGAGATGATTTGAGCTTTGTGGCATGGCACGTTATCCTGCTGGAAGTAGCAATCAGAAGATGGGTACACTGTGGTCATAAAGGGATGGACATGGTCAGCAGCAGAACCCAGGTAGGCTGTGGCGTTTAAACCATGCTCAATTGGTACCAAGGGGCCCAAAAGATGCCAAGAAAACCCACACCATTACACCAGCACCAGAATCCTGAACCAGCAGGATGGATCCGTGCTTTCATGCTGTTTACTGGAAATTCTGACACTACCGTCCAAATGTAGCCGCAGAAATCAAGACTCATCAGACAAGGCAATCTTTTTCCAATCTACTATTGTCCAGTTTTGGTGAGCCCGTACAAATTGTAGCCTCAGTATCCTGTTCCTAGCTGACAGGAACCCGGTGTGGTCTTCTGCTGCTGTAGCCCCTCTGCTTCAAGGTTCCACGTGTTGTAGTTCAGAGATGGTCTTCTGCATACCTTGGTTGTAACTAGTGGTTGTTTGAGTTACTGTTGCGTTTCTATCATCTTGAACCAGTCTGGCCATTCTCCTCTGACCTCTAGCATCAACAAGGCATTTTCGACCAGAGAACTGCATATACTCAATAATGTGATTATTGACAAACGAAGTTCAGATTTTATAATTGTTTATTTTGATTTGAAATACAGAAGGAACAAATACAATTAATCAGGAGGTTGTGAATAGTGGCTGTGCTGTGGCTAAACAGTGATATTGACTTTGTGTTATTTTCTAATGTTATCAACCTGAAAATCCAGAGAAAATGAACCTGTCCTTTTAAGTCAAGGTTGTGAGCAACTGTTTTAAAAAGATTTAAATAGAGAAAAATAAAGGAATTTAGTTTTGGATGTGTCCTCTGTTGTCTTTTCAAGTTCATGGAGACATCGAGGGAGAGACAAACAAAAAGACAGTTTTAAAACTATTGAATTACTTGGAGGATAATATCTGATGCTGCAGTATAACTAGCAGCTTGTTTGCCTCTGGTGCGTGCGTGTGTGCGTGCCTGTGTGCGTGCGTGCGGCACCAACTGTCCTTCACAGTGGCCATTTCTCTACTTATCAGAGGCAGTTTGAGATTAAGAGCCATCAGCCACACTCTGTTGCCATAGCGAAGGCAGATGGAAGGCAGCTTGAGTGACAGCTGAATCCACCACACACATTTCCAACTCCTTCATGCTATCTTGATGCTCCGCTTTCTGTGCAGTCACTTCACACACGCTGGCTCCGGCACTGACACAGACTGTAAACCATCACCTGTCCATGTTTCATGTCAGCACACGGGGGGGGGGGTGTGTTGCTGTGACAGAAAATACGCTGGCCAATGGGAACAGGTGGGAAACCAATTGTAGCTGCCTGCCAATCAGTAATGGCGCTGAGCGTTATGCCTTTTTTTGTATTCGTAGTGCCCAAATGAAGCCATTACCCAAGGGGTTTGGGTCAGTTCATCACCAATTTCAATTTCCAAAGAAAGATGACAAATATATTTTATATATATATATATATATATATATATATAAATAAAGGTTTATACCAAAGGATACATTGTAAATGTAGCAGCCTAAAATGTACTGTAAAGGGTTTATTATTGAGATTATTAAGTGAATCTGTAATTGTTCGCAATATAAAAAATATTACTGAAATTAATTTTGAATAAAATATATATTAAAACAAAACATGCAAATTGCTTTTCATAGTTATCAAATGGGAGGGGGGGCACTACTTATAATAATAAAAGCATTTTGTTTAGCTTTCATGAGGACCTGAAAGCAAGCTGGTTCCTAATTTGAGAGTATTACGGTTTAAAAAGAAATGTTTTGGAATTCAATTATTTAAAGAAGACGAAAGTATTTTTATTGTGAAATATGCTATATAACTTCTATCAACCTACATAAAATGTTTTGCATTTTCTTTTTGTGTCTTTATTTATATCTACACTGTTAATGATTCATTCAAAAATAAAGGCAAGATATATGACTTAAAAAGTGAATTAGTCCTTGCTATTTCCTTCAGATTCCTGCATGCTGCCTCTGTATTGCAGTGAAGTGTTCGTCTTTACTCATCCGTTCCTCCCTCTGTGTGTCAGATCGCACAGCTGGTGTTTAAGGGCATGAAGCGTCTGAACAGGATCCAGTCTCTGGTGTTTGAGACGGCCTACAACACCAACGAGAACCTCCTGATCTGCGCTCCCACCGGCGCCGGCAAGACCAACATCGCCATGCTGACCGTGCTTCATGTGATCAACCAGCACCTGCAGCCCGGGGGGGTCATCAAGAAGGACGAGTTCAAGGTATGTCACACACACACACACACACACACACACATTTCAGGTTCAGCATATTGGGTTGCTTAATGCTGTTACAGTGGATATGATGCAGTTTGTTTACATCTAATTCTCTCTAAGGGCTAAGTCCACATAATAGCTCCTCTTTTGGCAGACAGGCGGTTGTGGGCAGATCCTCCTCCCAGTGTTTCATTAAAGAAATATTTGTAAGGTTTCTATGACAATGATATCTCCACAACATATCACTGCTTTTTGTATGACAGACTAGCTTTCCCCCTTGGGTTTTTTAAAATCTTTTTGTGCTATTATCTATTTGTTTTATATTTTTATGTTTTGTTTCACCGTTACAACCAACTTGATGCCGATGCTTTCTCTCACACTTATGGAGCGTTCACATCGGGCTGATACGTGCTTGCGAGGAGGCGGGGCTTATCTCCATGTAGATACAATGGTAGATACCAAAAACAACAACATTTACATATTGTACTGTGATTTTTTGTGATACACACTTTCCAAGTGATACCAAAATAACTACAAAGTGATAACATTTAGTAAAAACCATGAATTAATGCTTTGACAAGTGTGCTTACTAGACGGCAGACGAAACACTTTTAAAATCTGTGTTTTCTGAATGGAGATCGGATCGATCAGGCTAAGCTAAAATGTAGCTGCTCCGTCCACACCCACATCAATACTGTCATACAGACAGTAATAAAGTAGCGACTGTCTTCGCCATGCCATAGACAGTCTGTGGTTTGTACATTTATAACTTGAATCCAGTTTCTGAACAGATATGAGGAACTGTGAGCTCTGTGCTGTGGCCCAGGCTGCTGTTTTGGTTTTCTGATTCAACATCAGTGACGTCAGGCTGAGATTCTCACCTCTGGTTGCCTTTCGCAGACAGCGTCATGCCAATTTGTCACTCAAGTTTAAAAAATTTGACTTTTGCGAATGACTCAAAAGGACATACAAATGACATTTGCGCCTCGTCATTCCCGTCTATACACGTTTTTGCAAATGACTTCACATGTTATCGCAAAAAAATCGCAGTCGCCTGTCATGAATGAACTTCACAACTAAGTCTGACAGCCGTAGAGGAAGCTGTATATGGCAATACAATTATAAAATAAAACAAAAGCAATGCTCACCAATTCCGCTCAGCCGATCTGCTCTAACAAATGGACTTTTTGGTCTTTGTTATAATAGTTTCTGTATGAAAAACACAACCAAAAACAAGCATACCCCAATATCTTTTTGAAAATATTTTCAACTTGAAGCTTTTTGAGCGCGTACAAATTGTTGTCGAGGCGACTGCATTCAATGGCATGCAGTCTGGCCTTATTGGACACAATTGAAAGAGGATGCTGAGAAAACCTGGACTTACTGTATATGTCTGATTGTCAGGCTAAATCACAGTCAGAGTTAAAGAGACTTTCTGTGGTCTGAAGTGTGCGAAAAAGCACACGTCCCACCGTCCGGGACGTGTTATTTACAATATCGGACAAGTAGATCTTTCAATTGACTTGTCCGGCGGACAAGTGACGTTTTTCGCCCTCATTTATTGACAAATTATTGATAAATTCAGTTTACAAAAGGCAGAACTCATTCGCAAATTGTACGTGTCCACCATTGTTCGTTTAGAAATGTTAGTTTCGGTTCTGCTTGTCGAAGGAAATGCATCTCGCCGCTTTCTGTACAGTTAGACGGGGGCGGGGCGGGGCGGGAAGTGTAGCACAGTGGCAGGGTTGGGAAGCAAAACTCGGTTCCGAGTAGGAACAAATAAAAATTGTCCGGTCCCGGGATTAATAAGAGTTGTGAGGACAGGGGGCGGAGGCCGAGCCCCGCAGCTCTCTCTCCATGCTCCGTATCGTCTTTCTCGTCTTTTTCTTTCTCGTCTTTTTCTTTCTCGTCTTTCTCGTCTTTTTCTTTTCTCTCTCTCTCTCTCTCTCTCTCGTCTTTTTCTTTGAGTTGTAGAAAAGCGCTAGGCCTATAGGCCAGGGGTACTCAAATACAAATCTTAAAGGTCCAAAGACATTTTTCAATAAGACAAAGGTCCGTTTATTACGGTCATTCAAACAATTGCAACAAGATTCTTAACACGAGGTTGCAAAAACAAAAATAATCTGTATGCAGCAGTTTTCATTGTTATTGTGTCTGTGCTTGATCCCTCAGAGTCGCAGTGTAAGAGCTGCACAGTTATGAATAAAGGCAGCTGCACCCTCTTTCATTCAGCATTCCCATTATTGCTTTATAAATGTCTTCCCCCTTGTGTGTCCACTGAGGTTCGTCAGGCCCAACACATCTTCAACAAACTCCCCCTTTGCCTCATCATAAAAACTCACAAACACCAGCAACTGAGCATTGTCAGTGGTGTCAGTAGACTCATCCACAGCTAAGGAAATGCACTATGCATTTTTTATTCCATCACAAAGCTGATTAATCAAATCACCAGCCAGTATTTATGTTCTTCTGGTTGCTGTGGAATCTGAGAGGGGGATTTGCTTGATTTGACCTGTTATTTCCTCTTTTTGTTTGCCTTCAAACACTTCAGTCATGCATTCTTTTATACTTCAGTTATTATCCAGTGGAATGTCCTTACCTACTGGCCTAGTTAAATCAAAGTGGTTACTTTTTTGGCTGGGCAGTGTAGTTTTACACACCGTCTTATTTGACTTTCTCAGGACTTAAAACTGTTTTTTGGGGCAGACCCCCACAGAGAAAAAAATATATTTACACACGTAAGGTCATCATCTTAACAGTTTTGTATGCTCATCCGTGAGCAGAGCATCAAGTTGACATGTCTATTACAGCTGAATGCGGCGATTACCATTTTGTTCAGCGAAACGCCTCACAAACTTATTAAGATCAACAGCTTTAGTGCGTTTTGATTCAATGCTGAGTACAGCCAAACTTGACAGTCTCTTCTCTGTTATTGTAGACCGCAAATACCTCATTCCTTCAGTACTTGGGTCCGAATGCTTCTCGTTTTGCACCGTCCCGTTCAAATTAAATCGCCGCCAATCATATTTCCACGCTCGCGCCAGGGCCGGGGGAGGGGTTACAAGACGTGGGTCTTGTGCTGCATTCACTTGCACTCGGACATTAGAGACTTTCTCTCATAAATGTCCGATGAGCCACAACTTTTCTTTCAAAACAAAGCTGCCAACTGGGGTGGCAGCTGGGGAGAGACGAGACACGCATTTTTCCCCACGCATTCCGCGAAGACCCGCCCTACTCTGCCTCTGATTCGCAGACTGTTGGTGGGGGACAAAAACGCTGAGGGGATGCTGAATGTGATTGGACCAATGCGTTGATAGACACACACAGACATTGGAACAGTCGGACATGCAGAGCGCTGTTTGCAGTGGACATAGCGGAGAATTTTGACTCGTTGCGTTGTGGCGATGTCTCGCAGATAACACAGATAATACAGATAATACAGATAATACATATGAAAAGTATAATTTGCTCAGAGTCCAGAGACAGTTGTGGTTCGGTCCGGATCCGGACCAGAGTCCGGACTTTGAGGATGCCTGCTATAGGCTATAAATATAATGTATTATTATTATTAGGCCTATCTGTTGGACATGTGTGGTTGGACTCTGTCTCACAGGCAGGTTGCAGTGTAACATCAGAGGAGACTGGGCCAATTGTACATTCTCAAACTGCACCACTTAGAACTAACTAAACAATGCAGAGATTATTTTTATATAATTTTATTCAATAACCGTAAGAAATTAAACAGTATGAAGTGATTTGTAAATAGGAATACAGATTTGACTTAATGTTTTCATAAATATATTTTTTCTCCCAGTTTGTCATTATTTTTATCCTCTCAAAGAACCGGAATCGAGAACCGAAAATAACCGGAATCGAAAAGCAGAACCGGAATCGTTAAAATCCAAACGATACCCAACCCTATGTGTGATGCAGTAAAATCTTACCGCTCACTTACGTTGGCGGTGTCGTAAAAACCGTGGGAAAATGTTAAATACGATGGCGAAGAAGAAGATTCCAGTGGCCCCAATTTTTGTCCATTCTGGACAAGTGAAAAATGTATTCGGACAAGTAAATTGCAAAACTCACTTGTCCATGGACAAGTACTCTCTAAAAACTTTTTCTCACACTGGTCTGTCAGATTGTCTGCGATGACTGCCTAATATATCCAGTGATACTCTACCCAGTGCCTCTCAACAGGCCTCCTATTGATTAAGCATGCTCCTTGCTGAGTCTCTCACACCCCCTGCAGAGACTCACATCTGATGCTTTGCATGATGGGATTTTAGGCAGCATTTAAGGAGCTTTTTAAATCCAAGGGCAGCTGGATTGACTGGATTATGTTTTTTTCCAAGCTAGATCCGTTGTCTGTTTAGCTGATTTTTGTAGCGTCATTTAAACTTGATGGTGATCTGTTAAAAAAAAATGGTCACATCTTTGTGTATTTAATTATGTTTTTTGAGCGTTCAAATAGGGTATCTGATAAACATTTTGGATTTAAACCCTGGCTAAAACACAACAAAACAAAGAGTACAAACAATGTACCTTTTTAATTGCTAAGGTTTTTGAAAGCTGTTGAAACTCTCCATAAAACAATGCTTTACATTTAATACAAAAACAGTGAGTTTCACATTAAAAAGAGAAATTCCAGGTTTGGATTAGATATTCTACAGATCAAAGCCTGCTGTGAGACATGCCTACCTTTCTGCCAACCTAAACCTTTTTATCTTCAGAACAGAGTGTCTATAGTTATGGAGATCTGAGCTGGAACACAGAATTGAGATGTTGTCTAATTCAGGCATTTTAATTGAAAGGACTGACTCAGAAGTTGTGGTAGCACTGTTTGGCCATTATGAACATTTGCTTCAATGTCCGGTGCACTTCCTAGGGGCTTCATTATAATCTGTCAAAAATGTGTCTTAAAACACAGGAACTGAAACAGTTAAAACACCCCTCTACAAAGGCACTCCAGTTGTGTAAGAGCCATTTTATTTGATTGTTTTAACATTTCTGTGAAACTGAAACATTGTCTCACTCAATAGGACTTGGACTCCAGGAAGTAATATGTAGTCTTTAAGAAATGTCATACATTCTTATCCTGCACACTTTATATTATATCTATGGTTTATCAAACAAAGGGTTTTTACATGTTTATAATATTTAGGTGTTAATATAATAGATGGCTATTACAGATATCTTAGTTTGAAAACTCCAGTTTGTGACTCTAATCGAAGGCCAACAAAAATATTAAAAAGTGAGGGAACTGTGGTGTGCAAAAAATAATGATGGTCTTGTTAGGATTGTATAAATCTATTTAGTGCTTATTGGCATCAATACTTAAAGCTCCTCACTGAATTTAAAAGACATTCAGATGTTTGCCTGGGTCCATCAGTCCATCCTGCTATCTGTTGTTCTTGAGGAGGGGGGGGGTTATTATGTTAGATCTACACACTAGGGATGTACCCGAATATTCGTTCGTTGGAGTACTATTCGGGTTTCAATTTCGTTATTCGGATATTCGTTTTTTTTCTTCCGTTTTTGATTGAATTTATTGAAATCTCCAATATCAACGTAAGAGCTTGTGCCTCTTCGGGGGCTGCTAACACTTAACCATAAACTTTATCGTTTACTTTCTCCGTCTTTATATGTAGATATGACTTTTCTCTGTTAATCTCCGTCACGTTGTTTCCATAGCAACAACAACTTCCTGTCAACAGCGCTAACTCTCCTTCAAAATAAAAGCATGTCCATACAAAATAGGAAGCCAAGCCAAATTACACTTAAGACATATACAACTGCAAACACAATGCAATATCCTTTTCAATTTCAAAGAACACAAATTGGGTTGTTTACATTAACAAATAACTATAAAACAACAATACTGTAGAATAACAAAAACGAATATTCGCTGCTGATTACTACCGAATATCCGGAGCCCGAAAAATGGTATTCGGGACAGCCCTAACCTACACACTCTGTGGCTGGCTGTCTAGATCAGTGGCGAGCCGTGACTTTTATACCTAGGCCCTCTGACCCCCACCCCTTCCCTCGAAAAAGAAAAAGAAAAAAAGAGTTATTACGTCACAGCGTATACTTCAGCGGAATATCAAAACAACGGCCCGGGGTGCAAAGCGCATCAATGAAAGCGACCCTCTACCAAACAAAACAACAGCTGTAAATAACCCAATTTGTGTTCTTTGAAATTGAAAAGGATATTGCATTGTGTTTGTTACTTTCGTTGCAGTTGTATGTCTTAAGTGTAATTTGGCATGCCTTTATTTTTGAAGGCGAGTTTACGCTGTTGACAGGAAGTTGTTGTTGCTATGGAAACAAGAAAAGTTTCACAGCGGGCGGAACTTGTCATAAAGTCCGCGACAATAAAACCCACCCATTTAGAGGGAAGATATGATTGGTCAATTGTAATGACATTTGACATTACTCTCTCGTTCAGTTACTATAGCGGGCCCTCTGTGAATTCATAGCTGGACCACCAGTCAGCTCCTGTCTTCACCTCGCAGAGACGAGCTTCTTTCATTTAACCCTTCACATTCTAACAGAAACTGAATAGGCAGATTCGAAGGATTTATTTCTTTGGAAATGTTATTTTAAATACAATTAAATCAAGTTATTTAGGTAAAACTAATGAAAAATATAACTAAAAACATATTTAAAAAAAATATATTAAAAAAAATATATTAAAAAAATATATATTTTTTTAATGTTTTTAAATATTATTTTGTAGAATATCTTAGGCCCTCAGAGAGGGCCTAGAGGGCCCTGACTGCTCGCCACTGGTCTAGATTACATGTGGTGGATACAGGAGAAACAAGCAGCCTCCTCCAGATGGAGGCTCGTGCGATGCTACAGCATGAATCATCATCAGTGAACCTGTACCTGTGTAGTAAAGTTATTTTTATCTTTGGCAAAATAAGAACAGCAAACGTTTTAATGAATAAACTTAAAATACAGATAGCAGACCCTACTGATGCAGCTCTGACCAAATGACATGACAACTCAGCGCTACGTACATTTAAATAAAAAAACTGTGGTTGTGCATCTATATCGTTGACATTGTGAAGGTGCACCATACATCTGAAGTGCTGCCGTTGGAGTTTTAATTATACCCGAGCCTGCTGGGTTCCTACTACAGTACGATGCTTCCACTCCTCTCTCTTGAGATGTTTTACAAAACACTACAAAAATGTATCATTGGAAAAAAGAGGTACAAAAAGAACCTTGATTAGAAAGCCTCATCTATTACATTTATTTACTACCCTCCTGGCTTCCTCCGTCAGAAACTGGGACAGTTTGTCTCTTTCTTACCTGATAATGAGATAGACAGCTTTTCTTATGTTTATTCAGAAGTGTATTATGAATACTTTTGAAAAGAAGATGTGAGCATTGCAAATTAAATACAGCCAGAAATGGAAAAATAGAAACTTCAATAAAAGCACAAAGAGTCATCTATTGGCAGCTCGGTCTATAAATATTGGGTGTCTTCTCAAACACATTGTGTCAAAACACACACTCGGATAAATAAGTCAGACATCCAGAAGGCTTTGTTCTCTTTCACACACACACACACATGCTCACACACAGTTCTAGCCTGTGACGATAGCCACTTTTCATACACCACCATTCAACTTTACCCATGCAAGTGGCTGGCATCATATTTCTCAATAAATTGTGATTTGTGCTGGTTGCCAGGGAACAAATGATCCCGCCTCTGTTTGCTCATTTATCACCAGTGTCCCTCCATCCCACCCCCCATCCCTTACCTTTCCCACTCTCCCCCTTTCGGTTCCCATCATATTTACATCTGTGCCCCCCCCCCCCTCTCTCTCTGTAGATAGTGTACGTGGCTCCGATGAAGGCCTTGGCAGCTGAGATGACTAATTACTTCGGTAAGCGATTGGAGCCACTGGGCATCACAGTTAAAGAACTCACCGGGGACATGCAGCTAACCAAAGGAGAGATCCTACGAACACAGGTACACACACTCACACACACACACACACACACACACACACACACACACACACACACACACACTGCGAGTTCTATCATGCCTCCAACTAAAATGGTCTCTTCTCCAGGTTCCCCGTGCTACTCTTTTATGTTCTCTAGCACCCCCAAGTGGATTGGATTGTGACATTTATTGGAGCCATTCCACCATATATTCTCCAAAATGGATCCGTCACAATTCTGCCAACTGTTAGTGAAAAGTGTAATTCAAACAGATGTCTAATTGAATTGTTAGCAACTGCCGAGCTATGGATTTACAGTTGCTTTCAAAAGAAAAAAGAACAAATGATTAAAGGGCCTGCTATAAACTCTGCTGTTTATTGTTCTGGCTTCATTAGTGAAAGTCCAGTCAGTTTTATTTATACAGCCCAATATCACAAATCACACATTTGCCTACAATTTGCACAGCATACGACATCTTATGTCCTTAAACCCTCTATTCGGGTAAAGAAAAACCCCTCTAATCATGTTCTAAGCCAGGGGTCTCCAACCTTTTTTAGGATGAGAGCTACTTTCACAAAATAAAACAAGTCGTGAGCTACTCTTACTCCTCTTTGTCTATTGCAGTGTATATATTTAGCATATTTTAACATTATTATATGCTGACCTTTAACCTTTGGGTGCTGTTTGGGTCTGTGGGACCCGTTTGCAGTGTTTACTAAAAGAAACTGTATGCAATTTAATTATTTTAACCTGCTTTATTTCGGGGTGGACCTCACCTCCTTTAGGGGGGTCCGGGGGCATGCACCCCCGGGAAGATGTTTTTTAAATGTTGAAGTGAAATGCATCAATCTGATGCACTTTGAGCACAACATGAATTTATGGATACAGCTCTCAACACTCATATGAAGGGAGCTGTATACTTTTCAATAATCCAAACATCTTTAGAATATGATCACAACCAATAACAAATCATTTAAACTTGTTTATTCTTATCTTATGTTACCTAGTTAGCATTCTTTCTTTCTATTTATGCATATTTTACTAATCACTCCCCTTTTAAATACAATATAGTACACATTGGAATGATTTCATCTTTATTTGTTACAACTATATTAAATAGATAAAGGTGTGCTCTCTCTCTCTGGTTTGTCTTTTATCCCGAGCCATGATGATTTACTGTCTGTCTGTCTGTCTGTCAAACATATTTGTAAAGTGGGGGGGACTGTCCCCAGTGGAAATTACGCCATGCGTGTGTGTGCGTCAAGTGCAATAAATATGCAAGTTGCAACACACACAGAGTAAAACTCTGCCCCTCATGTGTTGTATAGGCTGGCATGACTAGGCTGTTCAATGGGGCTGATGTGTTGTAGATTCTGCCAGAAGGAAAATCCCGGTCAAACTCCTTATGAAGTGTGAGCTGCCGCTCCACATTGCTTTTCTTCCAGACTGCAACGCTGGTCCCGCAAATCAAGCAAGAACGTGATTGGTCAATATGCATGTGGGGGGAGGAGGGGTGTTAGATAGATATAGAGTTGTAGTAAGTAGATAGAGTTCGCTATGATTGAGGTTTCGTTTATGCATAGGGGATTCTTTTAATTACATTTCCTTTTTTTTGGGTGTATTTTTTACATTTGGGATTTGCTTGGCGAGCTACTTAGTGAGGGCTTGCGAGCTACCGGTAGCTCGCGATCGACGTGTTGGAGACCCCTGGTCTAAGCTATTTAAAATTACATATTTATCAATTGATATATTACTCAAGGTTCCATGTCCAAAGCAGGCCTTCTGTTAACACCTACAGTAGTAAGAGCTAAAATAGAAACGGTATCTGGTACCGGTAAATGGTAACATTTAAATAAAAGCTTAGAGAAAGGATTGGACAGGGAATTGAGCACAGGTTCGACAAGCTAGTTCTCGATTTGTTTTATTTCTTTGCCATCAAAGGTTGAAAATGTTTTTATTTCCAACATGCACTCCTTCTAAAGGTTTAGCAGCGGAGCTGATTTACAGAATCTACTAATGTTATCACTTTACTAGATGGCGCTTACTGTAAGATTATAATTCTCCTAAAATGGGCTTGTTTTTGGCTCAGGTAGAGATAAAGACTTAAAATATTCAGGCCTTTTTTTTATTTCATTCCATTTATGTGAACAGTCGGGAACTCCAGGATATATTACTGTTTTTAAAAAAATGATTAATTTATATTAAATATTTCAACTGTTGACTTAATTGCTTTATTATACATGTATAACAATCCTACATAAAATATAATTTTTTAACCATTTGCTAAAAGAGCTCATTTTCAGGTTCATATCAGTATGTAGTCTCTCTACTGGGACATGTCTCCATGCTTTAATGTTCTAAAAGCTCTTTATTCTTCTCATACTGCCTGTGCTGCAGCACCTCTTTTCACCCTCTGTCTGAAACCAGAGCCCAGTCTGCTCTGATTGGTTAGCTGGCCGGCTCTGTTGTGATTGGTCTGCCTCTTAGCGTCTTCACTTACAATGTGTTGGAGCACTGGCCAATAGAAGCGTGAGTGTTACATAGTGATGTCATTATGTTACGAAAGTAACAAAGGATAGTATAGAACACACTACTGGAAAAGGAAAACCTGAAAAAGCAGAATAGGGCCCCTTTAACAACATTTTGTCAAGTGATGAGAATCATTTGATTCACTTGAGTCCATCTCAGTCAATGAGATGCTTTCTCTCTGTTCAGTGTCTAATGGGTTGTTCAGGTAATGGAGTACTGAGCAGCAGATGAAGAACATTCTGTGTTTTTATGGGGTTCTCCTGATGGAACATGTGAATTGAATCTCAGGTGCCTTCCACAGAATCCCTCACATACGGGAGTTTCCTTCACTGTTTTTAGGAAGAGGATGGATTTATTAGAATGAGCCAAAGGATTGAGGATAAATGCTGCGGGTGGAGCACATATTAAGTGAGAGAAGCTGGCTCCTCAGCTCAGAGGAAGCAGAGATGGCTAGATCAGCCTGAAAGACTCAACTCTCAGGCTGAGAAGGTTGGAAAACATCATATCTGTTAAATCCAAAAGAGGTGGATTGGAGAGATCGCACAGCTAAGAGGGAAGGTTTATAAGCCTTGTGGGACTTATGAATTGAAAAAGGAAAAGGTTGGGGTTCGGTGTCTGTAGGGGGGGGGGGTTGTGCTGGCAGAAGGTGGAGTTTTTATCTATGAAATGGGGCCAATTCCAGCTAATCTGAAGGTATGTTTAAGATGCATGTCTATTGGGTCATGTGGAAAGATTTCACAGTGAGACAGATTAGTAAGATTCACTCTGCAGCGCTCCATTATCTGTGTCTCTCTCATCTCACTGCGTTAGTGTCAGTACATTTTCACAAAGTGGTGAGTGAAAGGGGGCCGTCCATGTTTAACAGGCCGGAGTGATGCCATGTGCTGTGACCTTGGTTGTCTCCTGCGTCTCCTCAAAGTCCTCACCACGTCTTTCATCATGTTCTTTTGATGTGCACAGCAGAGTGGAGGATCTGGCGTGACTTCAACCACATGCAAAGTGTATGCAGGAGTGAAAGGCAGTCTTGAAGCTGTGTTGTATTAAGAGCTTATCTTTTGTTACACTGACACGTCTTGTCCTGCGACCTTCATCAGAGCCATTATGCAACACTTTAGAGTGAAAGGAAACAAAAAAACAAGCAATCCAATATACACATAGGGTGTAGTATGAGAAGGTTGTACAATTTAGACCAATCTGATCAGTGATCTGGCAGAGTCCAAGGCTGTGTTTAATCACTGTTATGTGTGACACCAACATTTACTCCACAAACAATTCAGTAAGTCTGTAAATCATTTGACCCCTGGCAGCCTGGAAAATCAATGATTTAAAAGAAAATGGTTATAATAAATGAAAATAGGACTAAAGTAATATTAACTATTTCATTTCCATATGAATGAAAAATGTTGCAAGGAGTTAACATGTGCTGTCATTAAAGGTCCCATGTCATGGCCATTTCTACTGATCATAATTCCATTGTTGAGGTCTACTAGAATAGATTTACATTGTTCAATGTTCCAAACTCACATTGGTTTCTCATACAGCATCTCTGATAGTATGTATTCACTCTGTCCTACACGCCTTGTTGGAGCTCCTGCCCCCCCCTTCCTGTGGGCCCAGTGTGCTCTGATTGGTCAGCTCGCCCACTCTGTTCTGATTAGTCAACCACCGTTACAGCGGAACATCAGTGATTATGTGTTACAATGGCGTGATAGCAACCAGAAAATGACACCAGTAATGACAAACAGATGAGAATGCTGCGTGGGGTCTGGGTGCCGTGTTGGCGGGACGTTGCGGGGCTCGCTGCTCGAGGAGCGGACAGTGTGAGCTGGATTACTGGTGTCGTGTCCTGGTTGCTGCGTGGGGTCTGCGAGACAGCGAGACACCACGGAACTCAGCCTGAGCACACACACACACACACACACACACACACACACACACACACACTCACAGCCTGAGCTCCCTCAGGCTGAGAGTGTGTGTGTGTGTGTGGTGCAGAGCTCCGCGGATTGGTCCATTTGGACCAATTACGTCACTGTGACCGTTACGTCAGTATGACCCGGAAGAAAAAAATGGAAAAAGAGAAATCTCCAACGAGGCGTTCTGGGGCAGCATAGACAGGTCTTTTCTGTGTTAGAGTTTTACTCGCTACAGGGTGTACTTTGAGGGTTTGTGACTCTGCAGACCGTTTACATGCATAAAAAGCTACATAACACACAAGGGGACGGGTAATAACCGGAAAAGCATGACATGGGAATTTTAAAAGTTTATGAGCAATTTCCATTTTCCTTTCTGACAGTGGATCTTTAGGTCGATACAGTTGTCTTACTGCTTCAAACAAGCTCTACTCACCAAGTGGCCAGTTAAGGTACTGGATTTAAGGTATTTCAGTTTTTGTTTGAATGGGGATTAAACATAAAACTCTAATCTGTAGACCAGGGTGCCCACACTTTTTCAGCTTGGGAGCTACTTTTAAAATGACCAAGCCCAAATGATCTACCTACAGGGCCGCCCCTGCCAATCTGTGTCGTGAGTGCGGGGGGGGGGGGGGGGCCCCCTCATCACTGCATGAACCCGTATGGCACAATACAACTCAGACTGGCTTACCTGTACGTCAATCAAGTGGCAAATGCCATAGTAAGGATGGATGATAGGCTAACTTTAAAAAAATTATAATAATAATTAAAAAAAAAAAAAAAATTCTTCTTTTTTTTTTAATGCCATGCGATCTACCCACACTACCCTTGCGATCGATCGGTCGATCGCGATCGACGTATTGGGCACCCCTGCTGTAGACCTTTGAGTCCTTTCCTCTGGAGATCCTTATTGTGGAGGTTTTAAGGAAGAAAACGATTAATTGAAGAAGAATATTGATTTAGTTGTTGTTATTTCTGTAAGGGGATTAACAACAAACTGAACAGCTGTGTCACTCATCGCTTGTCTCCCATTTTGACGCAACTCCCCTCGCAGGAAGGTAACCCACTCTACAACAGTCTGATTGGCCCACTTGTCTTTCTAATCCAGGAAACAATGAGCATTACATCCGAGCCCCCAGGAAGTGCGCAAGGCATTGAAGCAAATTCTCGTAGTGGCCAAACGGTGGTACTTAAACTTCCATGTCAGTCCGTGACGTAATGAGGCCCAAAAATACTTTTTCTCTTGACTTTTATTGAAAAAAAAGATGCCTGTAAAACAGAGGATCATTCATTTTGTTGTAAAAAAAACTCACAATCTGAACACTACATTAGACATTATTTAAAATCATTAGCTCCTAAAGGTTCCCTAATGCGCTAAAAGCCCAATCCAGAGATACACTATATAAACAAAGTGTATTGGGACACCTACACATTACACCTACAGGAGCTTTTATGACATCCCATTCCAAATTCTCAGGCATTAATATGAAGTTGGTCCCCCCTTTGCAGCTATAACAGCTTCTACTCTTCTGGGAAGGCTTGCTACAAGATTTTGGAGCGTGTCTGTCCAACATTCATCCAGAAGAGCATTTGTGAGGTCAGACACTGATGTTGGACGAGAGGCTGGCTCTCCGTTCTAGTTCATCCCAAAGGTGTTCAGTGGGGTTGAGGTCAGGGCTCTGTGCGGGCCAGTCAAGTTCTTCCACGCCAAACTCATCCAACCATGCCTTTATGGACCTTGCTTTGTGGGGCAGAGTCATGCTGGAATAGAAAAGGGCCTTCCCCAAACTGTTTCCACAAAGTTGGAAGCATAGAATTGTCCAAAATGACTTGTAGATGAAGCATTAAGAATCCTCTTCACTGGAACTAAGGGGCCTAGGCCAACCCCAGAAAAACAACCCATAGCATTATCAACCACAATGCATTCAGGCAGGTAACGTTCTCCTGGCCAAACCCAGACTGGTCCATCAGACTGCCAGATAGAGAAGCGTGATTGGTCACTCCACCTAACACGGTTCCACTGCTCCAGAGTCCAGTGGCAGCGTGCTTTACACCCCTCCATCCAACGCTTGGCATTGTGCTTGGTGATGTAAGGCTTGATGCACCTGCTCGGCCATGAAACCCATGCCATGAAGCTCCCGGCGCACAGTTTTAGTGCTGATATTAATGCCAGAGCTGGTTTGGTCGGCAGAGCTTTGGCCACTTTTACGCACAATGCGCCTCAGCACTCCCCCCTGCCCCCTGCTCTGTAACTTTACGTGTTCTGCCACTGAGTTGCTGTGGTTCCTAAACGTTTCCACTTTGCAATAATACCACTTACAGTTGATCGTGGAATATCTAGGAAAGAAGACATTTCACAACCTGACTTGTTGCAACGGTGGCATCCTATTACAGTACCACGTTGGAATTCAGTGAGCTCTTTAGAATGACCCATTCTTTCACAAAAAATTTAAAGGCCAACTGCATGGCTAGGTGCTTGATTTTATACACCAGATACGGATACTTTTTCTTGAGATTCAGGCCATTTTGGCTTCATGCGCCACTGAGCAACTTTCATAGGATGGAATGTGCCTCCAATGCTGTATCTAGTTCTCTTTATACATCCATGATACATCAGACCCCTTTAAACTTTTTGCATATCATGTATTTTGTTTTGCCTATGTTTGTAAAACGTAATCTTTTAAATGTTTTATGTGAGGGACTGCGGATGGGAATTATCTCAAAGCTAAATCTGGCACGCTTGACACATTTTAATGTTTTAAGTTTTCATTACTGTGCATTTTCCCTGCTAAATAAACGATTACAAATAAAATAAACCACTTCCAGGAAAAAAGGTAAACAAATATCTAAACAATTCACAACTTCAAAAAATCCCACCAGTCAACAAAGAATAAATGTTCCTGTATTAAAGATATGTTATTCCTCTAACTCCTTGCAATGTCCCACAACATCCACTGAACAGAAGGAAAGAGCAGTTATCATTATAATTAAATGGTTTCTTCTTAATTTGTTAGTTGTATTCTTAGGAGGACTGAACATAAGGACTCCCCCCCCCCAAACACACAAACATGACAATGCTGCACCAAGAAGGATTCCATTACCATTTTGCCTTGACAAGCTGTTAGTTGTTCACACATCGCAATCTAGTAAATGTCTTTCACTAAAGCCCACACTCCATCCTCCTCCCACCCACCTCTTCCTCCCACATCCTCCTCTCTTCATGGCTGCACCGGTTACCATGGAAACAGAAAGGGTTTGGAGGGATGGTGCCATGTGGATGCCAGTGTGCGGGTGGGTGTCGTCCTGGGACCCCCCCCCTGCTCTGTCCGGAGAGGAAATATCATTGAATGACCTCCAACGAGGCGCCGCCTCTCTGCCAGAAGGAGAGGAGTGTGTGGCATGTTTTTTGGTGAAGTCACATGCAACGAATTTCAAAGAGCTGCTGATGGAATTCTGCCAATTTTGCCCTCTTAATATTGGGTTTAAATAAAAGAGCAACCACTAGTAGCAACTCAAAAACAGTTATTACAAGTCATTAGTGAAATGTCAGACTGTACTGAGCCGTGACCCTGACTGTGATTATCCAGTGAGAAACACACTCAGTAACATGAATAATTAGTCGTTAGGTGTTTAAAGTTGCGTTACACAAAGCTGCACATCGGTATGGTGACCCTTCCACAGAGAAAAAGTGCATCACTCATTAATGAGTATTCCACACATCTTTTTTATTTTATAAGTAAGGTTGTGGTAGCTCTAATTGGGAACCATTTGACTGCAACCATCAGCTTTCCCTCCATTTAGTTTGACAGCTGCTGAGTTTCTGTTAAACAAGGCAAAACATGATTGTTGACTCAAAAAACCTCTCAGCTTGACCACTTGACACCGCTCGGGGCTAATCTTCATTGTTGACGGGTTCAACTACAATTCGATTTCCAAGGTTTGATAACATTTTTTTATGAAATAAACTACTGCTCAGAATAAACAATTATTTTCACGAGGACACAGTTTTACTTTCCGCATCATTCTGCCTGGCATCAGGGTACATTTGACCAAAGCAGAGGCATGGATGTGCAGAAGACTCACATGTTAAAAATATTTTATCTGACCAAAAGTGATTTTTTCCCCCCTGAGAAACCTGTCAGAATTCAGAGATTAGAGTTAGAAAATTCCAAGAAACAAGTCAGAATTCTAAAGCTGTGTTCACACAGTTTCGGGCACCATAAAGAAAAAATTAAGTATCCTGAAATTAAAGTCAGAATCCTGATTATATTCTCCAAAATATCTCCAAATAAAAAATACATAACCATATGGGGCTTAATAGTTAAAAAGTAATCCAGAAACTGCATGTTTTAAAAATAGCCACCCTGATTTCATGAAAACCTTCCTTTTCTTCATCTTTATTGAATTATATTCAGGATTCAGGATTGTTTTCTTTACAGGTTTATGAACCCATTCTTTGATTTAATTGCCACCTCTGAGAAACATTAACATCTTCTATGAAAACTAAGAATCAGTGGATTTAGATGATTTATTTCAGTCCTGCTGTGATTGACTGATAAACAGGCTAAATAACCCAATGGAGCCAAACAATAACCCCTTTTCTCTGCACCTCCTTGTGTATATTTGTGAGGCAATTAAGAAAGCACTTTGGCCTGTGCTCCATTTTCCAGAGCCTCCATTTAGATTAACCAGCAGCTCCAATTAGGAGCAGGCGCTTCCTTTTCTGTGAGCACGCCAGCCTCTAATGGCTGCATAGATTGATTTAAATGCAAACTAGAGAGGATTTAATGAACTGCTTTTACAGAAAGGGTTTAATAGGAATTTGCACACCCACGGACAGGTTGGCAAACAGTTCACACTCAATTAATTATGCATTATAATGCTTTTTCTTGAGATAATACAATTGCAAAGGAATTATAGGAAATAAGCAATTCCCAAAGACGCTGTGTATTGATATTTGATACAGGGGACATGTTGATCCTGTTGTATTGAGCTAGTCTAAAGGCCCGGACACACCAAGCTGACACCAAAGAACTGACACAGACGGACCCCCGACTGTTGTGTCGCCTCGCGTCTCTGCGTCTTGGCCATGTGTCGCACTGGAACACACCGCAAAGACTTCAGCCGACGGCCAAGAAGCACGTACGAACTGCGCATGCGTGAGTGGCAATAACTCTCCCACCGATTCAACATGTCGAATCGGTGGGTTTTCGGCCGAAAAGGTGTCGGCACGGCTGAAAAGACACGACGGTGCGGGACACACCAATCTGATCGTCGGCCTGATGCCCATCGACAGCCAAAATCGGCTTGGTGTGTCCGGGCCTTTAAGAGAAAAAGAAAAACAAGAAAAGCATTTCAAGTATTCTGATTGTTGATCGCATCACACAGAACACCCCAGCATCCAAACTGATACTTACTGTGACTACTGGATATTGACATACATGTGGTAAACACTGTGGAACTAATGTAACCCAGCGCACAAGATGTGAGTAATGTGAGTCACACACCTGTTATTGTGCCGTTGTGATTTAGGTGCTTCTATCTGCATTGTAATGAGCCCAGCTATGGGCAATTGGGCATTGATGAGCCATGAGCGGACAACATTGTGCAGGGACTCTGGGTGTGTTGCCCTGGGTTTTATGGGCTGTGTCATTCAGTTAAGTGAGCAGGAAATTGTGGAGATCATAATCTCATCAATAATCTCATAACAATAATTTCAATATGTTTTATATAAAATAATTCTAGGACTACAAACATAAACTTCTGGCAACATCACACACACAGCTGTGACTAGTTCTTATCTGTTTTGGACAACCTTTTGTTCAGGAATATTATTGGACTTCCATAGGAGAGTCAGGCAGGTGTTTCTGTTTACAGGGTTTTTCCCCTCCTTTGTGTCAAAAGCAAATATAATCTCCGTCCATTAAATCACCAAAATAGAAGCAGGGTTGGAAGGGTTGCTTTAAGAACTCTGTTACAATTACTATTTACTTGTAACCTAATCTGAGTATCAAAGTATCAAAGTAATGTAACCTGATTACTTTCCGTTAATTTTGGATTACAAGGGAAAATAAATATGAATAAGATGTTTTTTACTTCAGTGTATAATGTAAGACAATAGAACAATGAGACCTTATAGAAGAAGAAAACAATATGTACGTGTCTGCTCAGAGATTGTATCTATAGGAATAGCTGCCTTTCATGAAGCATATTATTTCAGTAGCCTATAAACCAACACTGAAACACATGAGCACATACTTGTAAAAAGAACAAGTGAATCAGGCATATAGGTTCCAACTTATAATAAATAAGTAATGTATGTTTTGTATGTAACTGTAAGAGACACCAGTTGTCTTTTTGTCATCCTGTATTTAATCACAGAAGAAAATAGGGATTGAGACCATCAACTCATGTGGTCAATGTTTACTGAGGTAATAAATCAAGTGAGAAAAAGGGTCCTTTTCTCATAGACCTTTATACAAACATGCTTGCTCATGCCACCAGTGAAGTCGCCCCCTGCTGGATATTAGAGATGATGCAAGATCAAGGCACCTCCCCATTGGCTACACTTTATTTTTTAGGATAACATTCTTAAAGTGTATTTACTTACTAGCATAGTCAAGACATTCAGACATGATCTGGGGCCACAAAAGATGGCGTACGCCAGTTTCTACGCACTGTTTGCGATTTATAAAAAACTAACTTGACGGGAAAATGTGCGGTCCTCCACGCAAACTCTGACCCATGCGTACGCACTACGCACAAAAACGGGAGAGACGAGAAACTGCGACACCGTTGGCAGAAGGAAGAATGGAGAGAAATATGTGGAAATAATACCATAAATAGAATGTTACCTCTCAGTTATCATATATGAAGAATTAATTTTCACAAATTGATTAAAGCCAATCTTAAAATGATTTAACAAACGCCTGTTTGAGACTCAGTGCACACAAAAACATAACTTGGAGAAATAAATAAATACGGAAATGTTATTGATCACCCCTCGATTATGGTCTCTTGTTAAGAAATGTATTCTCATAAATGATGCGGTAAACAGAAGGACAGAAATACTTTAAACTGACGCCGTTTTGCATTTCTATAGGTTGTATAGATACGAGCATGGTTTTATATACTATCATGTTTAATCGTGTTTTATGCCGTTCGCCAAGACTTGATAAGTCGCTCGTGAAACACAGGAGGTATGGAAACTAAGAACACCATATGTGGTAAATTGTACAGCTGATATAACAACACATTAGTTGTATTTCCTTTGACTGGTGGATTATGGATATTTAGTTGCTGATCGAAAGCTGGAACACAAACCACCAAATACAAAAAAATCAATCAGATCCAGTCGTCATGACTCCACTCCGGAGGGATTCCCCGATCATTTCTTACAGTTTCTCATCAAGGGGGGTGTCTCCTGTCCCCGGTACAAACACACTGCCTGAGGAAGGTTAGGCTATGTGTATTTTTTTTGTCATTAACTTTTTTCGGACCACTTATTTATTTATGTTGGTGACGATACGACCTCCATGCTGCTACTCTGGTTCAAACTGCATCCACCAAACAATATGATTTATCTCGACCTCCCCAATATAACCCAAATCTGACACGGTGTGAGATGTCTTTTTTAGCTGTTCTGTCGTCATTTCCTGCCATCTTCTTCATGCAGTCAGTCAAAATGAATGAATGAATGGGCAACGTTTCTTTGACTATTTATAGGCAAATATGGGCGTTACGTGAAGCCCGCAAAAGCTGCGCCGCATTTCGAGTTGATTGTGATTTATAAAGGGAAACCGGCGTAGGACGTGCCATACGCAAGTCCTGTGCTGGTACGCAGTCTTTTTTTTAAATCGAAAAGTGTCGGTGCGTATTTATTTGCTTTGTCCTACGTAAGCAACCTTCCCACGCCAATCCTACGCAAGGCTTTATAAATGAGGCCCCAGGCCTTTACATCAAATGTCAGTAAGCATTGAGTTGCAGAAACTAAGTAGGTCAACATTAGCTTACTATAACAAATGCATTGGGATTCACTGCCTTTATAATGACAAAAGAACTGCTTGTATACATCTTTCCTCATTCCACTTTTTTGTATTTCTCATGTTAAGTTAGTTTTATGTTGTTTTTAGAAAAAAGAACATTTCTAATATTTTTTGGTTATTGTGCATTTTATGGTCATTTATTTAACTTGTGTCCTTTTATAGTGAATTGTTATAAATGTGCTGTCAGACAAGCAGTATCCAGTTCCAATGTCTCCATGTGTGTTTTCCAGATGTTGGTGACGACTCCAGAGAAATGGGATGTAGTGACCAGGAAGAGTGTTGGAGACGTGGCTCTCTCCCAGATCGTGCGTCTCCTCATCCTGGATGAAGTCCACCTCCTACATGAGGACCGAGGACCGGTTCTGGAGAGCCTAGTGGCCCGCACCATCAGACAGGTCGGTCCTACATCTGCTGTGCTATCTCTTGAAATCTGTCTGAGGTTTTGGATGATTGTCAGCTTGGACTTCAAACTAGTTCTGAGATTCAAGTCAGAGAAAGTCAGAATTATTTTGTCTAAGAATTCTCAGATTATCTTCTCTCTTCTCAAACCTTTTCACTCTGTGGTCTCAGTGCATATGTCAACTTTTCCATTTCTTGTGATGCGCCTCTACGGAGGGACAGGGTGAGAGATGAAAGGGTTGTGGGGAGAGAAGGGAACAGGTGCATGCTGGTGTTCTATAAACAATATGAACTCAGTTATTGTTGTTCGGAGCACGGGGGCCAACACTGCAAAAGCAGCACCTGATGCACACAGTTTATGGAGGCATTATCCTACTTTAATCCTCAGTGCCCAACTGCTTGAATTTCATTAAGTCATTAATCATTGAAATCTAAATAAAAATAAATAAATTACCTTTTTTAAGATTACTATGACTTACACTTTTAAAGAAAACATATCAAATGGCAAAAAACATACATTTGTGAACTGATAAACCCATTTAAAAAAGTTTGCCAGTCTCCATGATGATTGAGTAAACTGAGCCATTATTGCTTTGATGATTTTAAATGGTGGCAATATGCCCAAATATAAAAAAGAATAAAGATTTAAAAGCAGACTAAGGTTCTAGCCAATAAATGAGAGCAGCGCTACGTCCCTGTAAAATGATGGTCCGCCCACTTTCCAGTGAAACGAAGAATCACCTCCAAGCGTCTAAAAGCTGCTGCAGTGTATTGCACGTTAAATACCTAAATAAATCCACAATGATATTTTCTTACTTTCACTTCAAAAGGACAGTAAAAGTAGCGATATGTGTCTCAACAGAGAGGACCATCAACGTAATCTATGGGACCATCAGTCAATACTGCACGTGTGTGGGAAACATCACAGCTACATTATGATGCTAATGAGGTTAACGTCAATCATCAAAATAAACAGTTGTCATGTTCAAAGTCAAGGTAATGAATATAGAAGCTTCAATAAAATATAAAACACTGACAAGCCAAGGGAATCCCATGTTAGAGTTAGCCACTCGTCAACCATTAGATTAAGAAGGAAATCGATCCCCTATTGTTTTGTACTTCCAACATATCGTTGCCGATCATCGATCTCCAGTGATATTGAGTGATTGTTTGCCTGACTGACCTTTATATTTGGGCTCCATGTAGATAATAATTGCACAGTATTCTTAATGTTCTGATCGGATTGCAGAAGACATCAGAATTTGAATTTACTGCCAGTCAAATGACAGCAGATATTTTCACCCAAAAAGAGGCATGACCATGAGGAAAAGTACCTGGATGAGTTGCTCTCATCTATTAGCAAGTGTCACCATGGCAACATTATTCTTCCTGTTTACATCTAGCAGAGCTCCCATGTATAGAAACTATTGTTACAGGACTTAAAATATGATTTTCTTCCAACTGGAAATAGGAAAATTAAAGATAATCAGAATTTCAGACTTCCTTGGCGTAGACTATAAAATACAAAGCACACTTTAGTATTACACCGTTTTTGATAGTTACAGACACATAAGATAATTACTGAGACTTGAAGTTGCAAAGTGCATACATACAGTATCTCTACTTGGACTAAAAGTGAAATAAATAATGCTTATTTCATTTCATTCATCCAGACAGAGAGAAACAGGCTCACTGTAGGTGTTATCATCATCTCCCTGTTGCATTTACTGTACCCACATGATCCACATGTCTCCCATAGTTCTGAGTGAAACACTCCACTGGTGGCTGGAAATGAGACACAAAGGGAGGGAAGACACGGGGGAGACAGAGTTTGGGGAGAATAACTTTAAGGACTCGGGAGTGTGAGCACTATTTCTATGTTTTACATTTTTAAGTGTGTCGAGTCCCAATACTATGTCATCATATCCTCTAACTAGACTACCTGATGTTAATATTCTGAAGTCGAAGTCTTTGTCCTTGAGCATAATTCTCAAGAATTCAGCGTTTTTTTCTGTCTTTAATGGCGCATTTCCACTACAGCGCGGAGCACTGTTTAAGCGCCGTTTTGGGTTGTGTTTCCACTTGGCGTAGTACCGGCTAGCGGGTACTATTTCACAGTTTTTCTGGCCCCATAAAATCGAGGTTCTTAGCGGGCCAACAACCAGGCTGAGTCGGGCTGAGTATGCTAAACTAGAGAGAGAATCGCTGGCAAGGGGGCTACAACTACAACAAAATGAACATATTTGACCGTGATTTAATTAACATACTGATACCGGTTAGTAAAAACCATGAATTAATGCTTTGACAAGTCTGCAGACAGACGGCAGGCGAAAAACCTTTTAAAATGCCTGTTTTCTGAATGGAGATCGGCTAAGCTAACGTTGTATATGCTCCAACCGTCCACACTCACAACAACGGCCTATACAGACATAAATAAACCAGCGACTGTATTCGCCATGACACAGACAGTCTGTGGTTTGTACTTGTTTCACTTTTGTCTAGTTTCTGAACAGATATGAGGAGCTGTGAGCTCTGAGTGCTAACAGCTAACGGCTGATGTTGGTTTTCTGTGGTTCGCATTGAAGATGACGTCACGGCTCCGCCTACACTGCGTTACTATAGTTACTGCCCTAGCTACTAAACTGTAATGGAAACGCAGCATAAAGTGAGCCAGTCCTAACAAGGCCTAACAAGGCCTAACTATACCGTACTAAGCCGAGCGAAGCCCTGCAATGGAAATGCGCCATAACTGTCTGAAAGAGGTGAAATTATCCAACATTTCACAAAAAAGAAAATATATAATTAATATTTTAAGAATTTCTACATTTTCGGTTTAGTACCTTCACCACTGCTATTATTGGGTTTCATCCAGAAACCCAATTACAGCTTTGCAAGTTACCCATATCATGGACACAGTGAATTACAGTGATATCAAAGTGTTCACAAATGGTAGCAATTCCATTTTTATCTACACACTTGTGCAAATGTAAATAACCCAATCATTAATAGGACACAAACTCTGATCTATAAGGCGTTGTACATGCAAGGTGTTGGTATTGTAAAAAGTAATGAATGAGCATGCAATAGTCATTTCCTTAGAAAACTGAAAGAAGTAATCTGGATTTCTAATCTCTCACTTTTATTTTGGAGTTGTTGTGTCAGCGGTGCAGCGTTCCTCACACACTGGCCATAGAGGTGTCTCATTGGATCTTTGAAATACTGTACAGGGTCTTCACAAAAATGCTTTATATGGCATAAGGCGATGATTATATAAAGAGCAGACACTTCCCGTGTGTGTTTGCCAGTAAAGTAACAAGAGCACAATCCTCCAAATGACATATCAGAGATGGCATGAGCCCCCCCGGCCCCATGCTGCTGCAGGAGGAAATAATCACAGCTCTGTCTGTGAAGCTGATTTCCCCTGATGATGACTGACAGGTGTCTGAGCAGGAATCAGCCTGCGCATTCTAGATATTAGGGTGATTATGTGAATTTTGACGGGCAAATAGAGGGAAGGAGCCGTTGTGTCCCATATCCCCCTCTGATCAGCTGCTGTCAGTCCGTGGAGAGAAATTAATAAACGGAGAAGATCTAAAGAGATATTTTAAGAACCCACAGGCCACCGCTCGCTCATCCAGGCATTCTGACTTTATAATGGTGTCTGTTCGTGGCACTGATTGTTATGATTCAGTCTCCACCCAGTTCATAAAATACTTTTAGATGTGTAACTCCAAACTCCAAGGAATGTGTGCATTGTGTGTTCAGTTGTGTGTATGCTAAAACACATCAATGTGAACACTCTTTGAATCAGATCTATGAGAAGTAGATTTGCTTCACCACTCACAAAGCATTGACAAGACAAAAGCAAAGATGAGGCAGGAATTGACAGTGTCAGTCCAAACGTCTCATCCCCATCATCATCATCACCATCTCTACCACCATCATCATCATCTTCATCATCTTCATCATCAGTAAATTATTACACAGGCTTAGTGGAATACTCATTTCTGATTGGTCAATTTGGATCTGGATTTCTTCGTTAACACACAGCTGCTAAGGAGGATCAAGGGACTCTGTGCCATCGTGTCTTTCCGCAGAAAGAAGTCCGGTCAATTTAACGTCAACATTAGTTTTTCCATCGGAAAACACCATGGAATACTTTTTGAATATCAATTTTCATTAAGCTTTGGATTCATGGTGGCTTAACTGTCCCCAGTAAAGCAAAGAAGACAAGAAAAAGGGAACAAGAGAAGGAAAGAGGTTGAAGACGGAACACTGCAGTGGCCATGTTTAAAGATGTTATTGAATGTTTTTTTGGTTAGAAGCCTGCGTACAGTCTGTGCATAACACAAGCTGAGAAGAGGTGGTTGCTTGAGAGTGACTAAATGAGACTACTTAATATCATCACACCTAACACAAGTTCAACTTTAGCGGTGGTGACGTGAAGTCATGTGACTGTGATGTAGTTTGTATATAGCCTAAAATGTGCTATTTGCTCAAGGCTATTGAATTTACGCTTCAACCATTATAAAAGTGGTGTTAATATGTGGAAGTGATCCTGCTGCAAGTATAATGAAGGTTTGTTTGCCACAGAGATTTTATGCTGCTATAATCCAAACTCCAAGAAAAATATCCTATTGACTTTTTGTAACAATCACTTTCGGGTCAGCTTACAAAAACACGTCATCACTGCACCACTCCATAGGCTTATAATTGTTAGGTGTGTAGATAGCAGATCAAGAGGTGTGTAAATAAATCCTTTATGGAAATATCCAACTGGAGATGTGAATGACGTTTGATGAAACAACTGAAGTGTTCATCATGATGAGATGTGCTGAGAAGACGTGGGTAACAGTGGTATTGTGAGGGGCTCGGGGCAGAGTGAGGAAGCAGAGTGAAACAGAGGGATGAGCCTCTGTGCAGCGACGAGACCTTTTGGCGGGGTTAACCGCAAGGTAATTGAAAACTGGTCCGTACATGTGACCGCTGTTTACTCGGTTCACAGCCCATTTATCTGCAGGTTTAGCTGATATTACTGAAGAAGCGCTGACTGGGCGCTTTGTACACCTTAACACCTTTAGAGGCTGTGCTGCACTGCACAAGTTTCAAGTCTCTTGACTGTCTCTCCATTTTACCAGCAGACTGCACAATGCTGTCAGTGCTTAGAACACAGCTGTAGAACTGGACTGAACCATTAGCATGTCCATAAGCACTGAGGCTTCAGTGTCTAGGAAGTACACACAGTCCAGTGGAACATTCCTGAAGGACATCAGCTTGTGCTCCTTACAAGGATGCGACATTAACTGACTGAATCGTGGCTGTGAGGAAACATTATGGCTGGCCCAACACCCTGTAATAGATTCATTTTGGTGATGCTACTGTAAACAGTGCAGCATCTTGTTCTTTCTGTTTCCAGGGACAATATAGTGAACTACATGGATTTGGACAAATACACAGATACCTATTGACATCTAGGTGTGACCAACAATTATTCACATTTGCAACCTGTCCCAGCATTTTGCAAAATAAAAGGCTGGTGCAGGATGAATATATTACCAGAAGGAGGAAACCATATCTACAAGTGATGGTCTATATCCGGGTCAACAGTGGTCTATAACTTAAACTACCTCCTATGGGTCAGCTTTGCATAATTGTATATTTTATTTTTTATCAACACATGTCATTCCCAAGTAACATATATTCATTGTTGCTTGTTTTTTGCATTTAATTGAATGTCCATTTCTTGTATGTGTTTCATTAAACCACACCAATCTGACAGTCAGCTGATTTTTGCCGTCAGTGAAAACCTCTCATAGTTTTTGCGGTGCATCCTGCCTTCTTGACGCAAGTTGGCCCTTGTTGGCTGGCTTTTCTGACTTTCTAGAATGTTTAGTATAGAAAGTAGATCCGGCTGCAATCCCTTGATACTGTTGGTGACATTAATCACTCATTTTGTGTTCTTAGCTTAAGTGAATCAATGCACCAGAAGAGATACAGACAAGAGTTTAACAAGCTGACGACTAAAGTCAAGAGGCTACAGACAGAGGCTCTTTTTATTCGTCATCGTCATCGACACGTGATATTTTCACAACAGCATTGTGTTCAATAATTAAGCAAATATGGTGGGCTTTGTTTCATGCAAGTGTCATAACAACGGCTTGTTGATCCACATCCCAACATCATCCAGTTTAGCTTCTTTCTTTTTTTTATAACAAAAATAGGGCTAGTTGTGTTTGTGGTATATTCAAGTGTGATTTATGGCAATAAAGAGAGGGGTAAGAGACAAAAGAAAAGGGGGAGTTGGGGAGTTTAGCATTACAAAGTAAAGCAGCAGAGATTACGATATCCTCACTTCAAGTTAACCATCATTTGATGAACTCACAGAAACCCTGGATTTTACACTTTTGAAACCTCATACTTCCAGTTTTGCTAACGACTATCTGTCATAAAAGTCTGCCTTTCAAGCCCAAGTTTAGATTTAATTTGAAGTTATTTCACACTTAACAAAGCTCCTCCAGAGCCGCAGAAGACATTATACAACTGTTTTCACAGGTTGAAGAGTACTCCTCACGACAAATGTAGGTTTAGTGCCCTTTGAATGGCTGAATTTCACACGTTTTTTAACATTGTTTTCCTGGAATCTAAAAAGATGAGCTGTGTCAGCACTCAAAAATGATGATGGAAAAGGGAAGGCACGGCTCCTTCTGAAATGGGTTGTGGGCTTTATGAGGGGTAATACATACAAGTTTAACCTCCTTATTTGTGTTAACATAAAGATGGAGAACTCCGCATTAGGGTTTATTCCTCCTAGAACATGTCATTTGCCTTCAGTTAACCTCAACAGTCCAGCAGTATTCAGATCATCAGCTTTACTGGGCTCCAGCTATTGTTTTGACCTCCATTTAACTCAGTTCAAGGCTATGTCCACGTTTTCTGTTTGTGTTGGAAGCTCTGCGAGGAAAAGGAGCTTGGCGAAGCACACACTTACTGTTGTGTTTGTACTCTCACTGTAGCCTTGATCTTTGGCACCGCTGGGTGATGAACACTCTGCAGAGGTGTGAGGAGGAGCAAAATGTTGTGAGGGCTTTAGCTCACTGAATGATGTTATCCTTTGCACTGTTGAATACAACATTTGAAAATACAAGTTTTAAGGTTAACCATTTGCATTCACTTCAGGAAGCCTGAACACTGCTCACATTCATCTCAAAGAAATACGCTCCGTAACATTAAATCAAATGCATCTTCCAGATAGTATAGTTGATATCTCTGATTTTGTTTGTCTATCTATACAATTACAAACGTTTATATCAAGATTTGTCCGGGTTGAAAAAGAAAGTTAAATGTAGGAAAATAACATGTGTGTAATAAAAAAGTGGTCAACTGAAAATGGTTATATAGGATTTGATTTTAAATGGAGTGGGGCAGAATAAATATTTTTGTAGCAGCCACAAGTCATTTGATTCAGTGCTGTTAGAGATACAGATCAGCAACTACATTTCTTCTTGAGAAAAACTGCGTGTGGTTGTTGAGAGAAAAAAGTTATTTTGCAAAGTTGTGAAAGAGGAGGAGGAGGAGGGAGGTTAAGTAAAATGGTAATTGTCTCTATAAACGACTCACAAATATACAGTATTTTTATTTGACTTTCAAAGGGGGTTAAGATACAGTATTCACTAACACTGCTAGCTTCTAGCAAACATTTATCAAACGCGAGGGAACTAGCTTCAGTGGCAGAATCATCTACATTTGGTGAGCAGTGGTGGGAAGTAACTAGTACATTTACCTAAGTATCGTACTTTGGACATATTTGTACATTACTTGAGTATTTCCATTTAATGCTACTTTATAATTCTTCTTTGCTACATTTCAGAGTCAAATATCATACTTTTTATTCCACTACATTTAGTTAACACATAGTTACTGTGTACATACTGTATAAGAACACTCGATAAGCTGATATGGTAAAATGCAGTACTAATCTACACAGTATTTCAAGTATCTAACTTTTTGTATCTAATATTAAATATTAGCTTTTAATACTAAAATGCTCTTTCATGTATAAAAACAGATAATATAATAACCATAGTAATAATACTTTGGTAAGATACATTCTCCATAACAAGTTTACTGTTGATACTTGAAGTATATTTAGCTGATAATACTTAAGTTGTTCATATTATTCTGAAAAGGGTCATTTTGCTGAATGAGTATTTTTTGTACTTTAAGTACATTTAGATTATTTTACCTTTACTTAAGTAACATTTAGAAATAAGGACCGTATTGGAGTGTTTAAAGACCATAGTACTTTTACTTAAGTACAGGACCTGAGTACTTCTTCCAGCACTGTTGGTACCAGCCATCGCACAACAATGGAGTTCTATGGTTTAGAGGAATAATAGAATTTGGATACACACACAATGCCTGTTAGTTAGTTGATCCATTCTTTGTTGGTGTGGCTCTGCGCAGGGTTAACACGAAACCATATCCCACTTATACTCCAATGTGTCCTGCCAGCAGTTTGAACATGTTCGCTGAGACTGTGGAAGCAGGTTTGTGGAAAAGAGAGCAGCTATTTGCCCTTTTAAGAATAACAATCTTGTACAAGGAATAGATACAACACAGAGAATGATTGAACCTGCACCTAATGCTGTTTCCGTTGCAGAGGCTACACAGGATGATGTCACTGTACATGTACGATGTGACTGGCACTGAAGCAGCCTGGTTCTGTTTGTCTTTGTGTGAGAATTTGTAAACAGCTCATAGTCCGCCCTCCAACCGGAGATGGGGTGCAGGCAGCACGCCTTGCAGCCCGAACCCCCCTCCACTTCATCTCTCTCTGTCCCATTATTGCCACACCTGACAGGCTGCTATAATTGATTGTGCTGAAGGAATTACGGCGACGGCTTCTGATGCGCTAGGTGCTTAAGTTGACGTCTTCAGACACATTAATATGGAAATCCCTGTAAACTAAATGATATTTGTCCCCCTTTTTATGCAAATGTTTACCACCAAGCCAGTTATCACTTTGATGTTTCACTTGGAAGAGCTATGGTGGTTTGGACTGCATTTCCTTGGCTGGATGTACCGCTACCAATTATGCACTGCATTCAAGATGAAGTCCCTCTAGCCTTTATTACACAGGCCTTTAATGTTCCCCTCGTGTGGGGCTTCTTCTTCATGGTTTGGTATTTAAGGAAACTGTTGGCTCTAAATAAACTGTGCCTTTCATAGTTAGCTGCTTGAATATGTTTTTTAACGTCCAAAGAATACAAAATATCAGTTTTAAAGAGTTTTTGATGAAGGTTATTGGGCCAGGAAAAGAGATATCATGTGCATGTCCAAACAAATTGTTCTGTTCCCACCTCTCTTGGTTTTTAAGTAACTTCCAAGCCCCCAGACCTGCCCTTCTTTAAAGCTGCCCTCATCATATTTCTATAGAAACAAAATCCTTGGAAAAATCTGTGTTAATTTGTTTTCATTATATTCTTTTTTTTCATGCATAAAGATGAAAATATCCTTAGTTTGTTGTAATTCATGCATGAAGGAGTTAATAAATCAAACACTGATGGAACATCGATATATTGTAATTATTTATATAGGCTTTTTCTATCAAAAATTTCCGGGGTCGGTCCGGGGGTACTTGGCTGAGAAAATGTTTCAAAAGGGGTACATCACTGAAAAAAGTTTGAGAAGCACTGGGTTAGAGCGTTGATCATCAGAGGTGAACACCAGTTTGAAACCCGCCTCGGCCGCCACTGCGTCAGGCCGTTGTGTCCTTGGCAAGACACTTCACCCTAATTTGCCCCTGTGGGTATTGTCCACAGTAATGACTCTTACATGTCTAATATGTGTATTATGTAATTGTAAAGCGCTTTGAGCACCTGGAAAAGCGCTCTAATAAAAATGTAATGCATTATTATTATTATTATATGTCAAATATAGAAATACAAGCCAAAAACATAATGTACCATTAAATACTGTAGAGTGGAATAAAATACTGCTTATTGTAATACAAAATAAATATTTGAGTTGCAAACAGATGAATGCTATAAAGTGATGAAGACTCTTCACAGTGCTCATGTTTTTAACATTCACTAATTAATTGAGGTATAAATCAGCTGTGAGTAGGTAGGAATATAAGTTTCTATAAAGGGTTAAAATATGCAGCGTTTCAGGTGTGCATGTCAATCTCCTGACAGTTACTGTACTCATTTCTATGTGGCGTTGGGAGCTACATGGACCCCAGTGCAAAGCCACAGAGGACTGCACAGGTCACCACAGTGTCTAATTTGAATATTGTGACCTATTCATTTAGTTACAGCTCATTACCCACTCCTCGGGGCTATTGTAAATTCAGCGGTTAATCACAATCACCTTATGTTCCCATATCATTTTATGATGCCACAAACCTCACTGAAACGTGGATTCTACAGAAGCAGTTAAGCTCATAGTTGCATAATGATAAAGGCACTGTAAAATAAAGCCTGCAGAGTGTTTGACTCTGTAGGTGATCGTGACATCTGCAGTATGAGGTGGAGTGGTGCTGGTGTGGCTGTGTAGTGCAGGCCACTCCTCTGGCAGGGATTTGTTGGGTCTTATCTTGATGGGATGCTTTGACAGGTACTGCATCACATTAAAGGCCTTACCAATCTTCCCTGTCACATCCAGCAGGAGGCTCACAGATAGGGACTCCCTCCCCCCAACACTTTTCGTTTTCTCTTCTCTCACCCACGTTTTCTTACACGACATATTGAATTTTCTTCAGGTTTCAAAGACAAAATAAAGACATGCAGTATAGAAGCAAGATCACTAACTCTATCGAATAAGTCAAAGACATAGACCCCAAAGCCACCTACACACTTTGTGCTTATGTTTTCCTACGAAGACATTTCCATTGGCTCAAAGGGTGTTTGATGCTTTCCTGGAATGCTTTTCACTTTAAACTTTAAACTTTTTTACTTTCTGTGTTGTTGGGAGCTCGACAGAAACAGAGCAGCAAAGTTATTGGAAATAATTAGGGCATAAATTACCTCTGTGGACATAACAAAAATCAATACATTTTAAATGTTACATGTACCTTAGACTTAATGTAATTTAACCCGGTTAGCTATCTCCTATTGACAAGGTTTGGAAAGATTTGACTCAATTTTATTGTCATTGCAGAGAATACTGTTACTGAGACAAGGAAATGCAGTTTAGCATTCAACCAGAAATGCATCAAACAGGAAATTCCAGAGAAGTGTGAATATAAAGTGGTTTATATAATTGAACAGTAAGTGGTGATAATATGCTAAGTTATATATTCAGTACGAACAGAACATTTTCCAAGCAATAATGTAATGAACTTGGTGAAGTTGCAGTCGATAATGTTAGAAGGGACAGATGGACTGTCTTTAGTCTCTTCCAGAAGATCAAATGTTGATAAGCCTTATTCATCACGGCCGAAGCTTTGAGAGTCAGAGAACACCTCAAAGATTTGGACTTCCGAAAAACGTTCATCCTCCATCCCGTTCATGTGGAGAGTGGCGCGAGTGCCACCATTGGTCGTCTTTCAGTTCAAGATGAGCACTTTGTACGTCTTGATGTTGAGAATAAGGTTGTTGTGCCGTCTGCCAACTTGATATTGTTACCGTGTACAGGCTAGGGTGAAGATGGAGTAGTGCAGAGGACTACGCACACAGCCCTGTGGCACGCCGGTGTTCAGGGTGAACGTTGAGGAGGTTTGATTGTTTAACCTACCGGAAACTTTGGGCAGGAAGTCCAGAATCAGTTGCAGAGGGATGTGTTGACGTAGAGCAGAGGTCACCAACTACATTTGTCCAAGGGCCAAAATTAATCCAGAGATTTTTATATATTTATCTATATATCAGAGGTTGCGTTAACCGAATATTTTCCATCTGACGGATTTCTTTTAACAATGACGGAAAAATCTGAAAGCAGTCCGTCATTTTGACAGATTAGAACAAACTCGGAGCAGCGCCAAAGTTTCCCCGCAGTGAGGCTCCGGTGTTATGCCGTGTTATGCATGCCCTCCAAATAGGAAATGATACCGTTTCCAAACCTAACTTTGCCGTACAAATCATTGAAATGTCTGTGAGTTTTGGCTTTACGCTGTGCGCGCTCCCGCGAGGTGCAGTGGGCATGCATAACACGGCAACCCCTCATCTTATGTCTTCCTGTTCTGGTGGTAGGTATAGGTAGAACGCAGTGTTTGAGATGAGCCAAGACAAGCATCTTGAAGCACTTGATGATGGGTGGGGGGGGGGTGGTGCTACAGGGCGGACCCTAACCCAGAGCACCAATCGGAGATGCCATCAAGGCCAGCAGAATCAATGCAACACATTTCTGTTGGGTAGACAGTGAGGGGCTGGTGGTCTGCCTTTATAGGCGCCGTGAGTTTACAGCAGATTCTCAGCAGAAGGAGCTGAGTTGTTCCTGGCGTTCAGGAAACGCGCTTTCATATATGTGAAGGTACCAACGTATGAGTGCAGAAGGCAGCAGAACTAAAGCTATTTTATTTTTAAATGTAAAACTTAATAACTGGTGGAATACCACAGTTTACTGATGGGAATTCGAAATTGAATTAATTACTTTACAAAACACAAGGATTTGAGCCTTTGCAGACCAAAGCACAACAACCTATATAACACACTACAGGAAAGGTAACCCCAAAAAGCATAGTAGGGCCTCTTAAATCCTCTAAGATAAGCTGTGCTCAATACTTTTCTTTCACAACATTGCCTTTAGCTATCTCAGCAGATGTATTGTATCTCCTTCTCCTATGCATATGATAGTTTGCTGTAATCATGACCATGTTGTTTCCCGATGTTTAGGTGGAATCCACCCAGAGTATGATCAGGATCCTGGGACTCTCAGCTACGCTGCCCAACTACCTGGACGTGGCCTCCTTCCTGCACGTCAACCCCTACATCGGCCTGTTTTTCTTCGACAGTCGCTTCAGACCCGTGCCCCTCGGACAGACCTTTGTTGGCGTCAAAGCCACAAACAAGGTAGACACACAAAGATGATGAAGTATTTACAAACCTCTATGACCCTGTAAATGTATGATGCACAGATGTATCCGTTCTTAATATCAATTTTATGAACTATTTCAAGAAGAACGACTGCTACACCCCACAAGTTCTTCATATTATATTTGTGTTTAAGCTGTATGTATCTGCAATTCATTTGTCTCAGTTAAGTAATAACAACATGTGTTGTAATTCTGTGTCCTGTTTAGATCCAGCAGCTTCATGACATGGAGGAGATTTGTTACAACAAAGTTCTGGAGCAGGTTAAAGACGGTCATCAGGTAAGGGCTCTTTTGCATATTTAGAACCTTATAGAAAGCATGTGACATAAGGAGGAGTACATCATATTTTAATTCATACAACTGAAATACACATACGAAAATATTCATACCCTTCAAAAAGGGAAAAAGCAAGCGAAAAGAATGAGATGAAGTCTAAGCGTATCACACCAACACTTTTAGATGGATCGTGTTCTTTTTTAATGTTAACACTCAAAATGAACTTAATACTTCAGATATTCTACTTCTCTTGACTTTTTAACGAGGTTGCTTAAATCTACTTCATGCATTTCTGTCATACGTCAAAGTGAAATGTTTGGACTAGAAGAACCTAAGGAGGAACACAGTAATAATAAGTTAAGGAGGCTTTATCTATGTATTATTTAAAAGTGCTTCATATACACACATAAGAAAAATTGAAATTAATTAATTAGAAACAAATAACATATCAAAATACAAGAGACAGACCCAACTAAAATGAACCAAAACACAGTACAGGGACTGAGATCTATAAAAAGAAAGAAAAAAGGCACTTAAAACTGTCCAAAGATTCAACAAGTCCGTTGATTATAAGACGATTGGCTCTAAACTACAAAGGTGGAATCGCAGATGGAGAGGGAAATGGATAGATTTAGTGATTGAATTGGTCGAATGGAAGAAGAATCAGGAACAAATACATATCTGACATATATACAGGGCAAGGGTCATGCAGTGTTTATACGTGATTAACAGGATCTTGTAATTTATTTTACAGGAAGGAATGAAAAAAAAGATGGTCAATGTAGTTTTTCACGTATAGGACCTCCTGCAGCAGAGGTCGCGTTAACCGAATATTTTCCGTCTGACGGATTTTTTTTAACAATGACGGAAAAATCTGAAAGCAGTCCGTCATTTTGACAGATTAGAACAAACTCGGAACAGCGCCAAAGTTTCCCTGCAGTGAGGCTCCGGTGTTATGACGTGTTATGCATGTCTGCCAAAAAGGAAATTATACCGTTTCCAAATCGTACTTTGCCGTACAAATCATTGAAATGTCTGGGAGTTTTTACTTTACGCTGTGCGCGCTCCCGCGAGGTGCAGTGGGCATGCATAACACGGCGCTAACAGTTCAAGAGCGTGCGCCCATCCCCCCCCCCCTCGTCAGAGTTGTGTAAAGGCCGACGGGTAATAATGGACTTTGACGGAAATGTTACGATCCTGTCCGTCAAAAAGCGAAAAAGTCTAGCGCAACCTCTGTCCTGCAGTATATATTTTCCCAAACCCCCTGCTATCTGAAGTCTCTGACAACCTTATCTCCCTCAGTGTTACCCTCCCCCTTCCCTCCCCCTTTTCTCCCATCCACCACCCTCCGCTCATTCTGCTTCCACTCTGCAGCCTCAGAAAGTCTGCTGGGAGGATGAGAGTTGTGAATTCAGACTTTACCGTTTAGCTCCCATCTGCTGCAGGAGTTGAACCCCCATTTGAGCACTGGTGTTATCCTGTCTGCCTCATTTTATTGCAAGTGTTCACACACGCTTACACACACCCTTTTTCTAGCATTTGTCCTTCTCTCTTGCCCATTATATCCCTCAGAGACACACTTCAAATTAATCTTGCTGCAGCAATGGGAAACTTGTAAGCTAACCTAATTCTACTTCACCACTAACAACTTTTTGTATCCCCCTCTTGACACTCTTCAATGGTCCAGTCCGCCCTGTTGGTTTGAGGCCGCTGAGGCCACAGATCATCTCGGGGGGGGCCTCCCTATCGCTCATTATTAAATTGTCAAGAAGTGGCTGTGACATATACTAGTTTCATCTGGGAGGATCTGATGGATGACATTTTTCCCAGCACCCTCCTGGTGGGAAGCATGCTGCCAGAAAGAAGTTTAATAAGCAGAGAAGCGGCAGTTAATGCCGACAATGCTTCCACAGCGCTCAGTGGTGCTGATAAAACACCTTCAATAAATAACGCTTGCTGCAGTGGTCTCTTCGGACCTACTGTGTTTGTAGCATACACACAGCCGTTAGCTGGAGGTGTGTGCAGTCATGCAATGTGCTTTGGTCTAATAAAAGATGTCCATACTAAGAAACAAAAAGACATCAAAACAATATCCGCAGGGTCTTTCATGGCTTTTTACAGGTAATTGTAACACTTATTTAGTGCTCTATTATCGTTTGAATGTGCAATCCTTATCTAAATTTTCATTTAGAACACCTTCTGACAAACTGCATAACCAGCTACACTTCTGTGTGATTATGTGTCAATGTTGTGTTCCTCCTTATCATCTGTCTTTGTATGCCTCAGGTGATGGTGTTTGTCCACGCCCGTAATGCCACAGTGAGGACGGCAATGGGTCTGATCGAGATGGCCAAGAACCATGGAGAGATAGGCTTCTTCCAACCAAACCAGGGGGCAGACTACGGCCACTGTGAGAAACAGGTACAATGTCCTTTTAAAAGCATCATCTAAAATCTTTTAGCTTAAATTCCCTCACAACAACACAGGTAGCATTGCAGGGTATGATTGGTCATTTTGGTTTTCAGCATAGTCACATTAGCTTTGTCTAATCCCATAGGCTAAATTGATGTTGTAAACGTTTCCAGAGGTTATGGTGTTTGATGTTGGTTAATATGCAAGAACAAGATTTCACAAACAAAACAAAAGAATTGGGGCATTTATAGCATTATCTGTTTATTCCCATGGAATTGCCCTGTCAAGTAAATCTGTTGAATTTACTTAAGTGAACTTTGATACATAAATGTGTGCATCTGCATTAGCAAAGCGCCTTGACAGTGCTGACCTGATGATGTCATGCTCTATTAACTTTGTTCCGCCATCTACTTTTACATAACCGTCCTCTGATGACGTATAAACTCCAAAAACAGGCACAACTTGTAGCCAGTGAGTAACTCAACCACATGTCTTGAATAAACTCTAACTCGTTCTTACAGTCAGATTTCTCGGCGTGGCTCCCGAGTTCAGGCGCATTTATGGCTAACTATTGTGTCGTAGGTTAGCGTGCCAACTACAGCAGTTTGACAGTTAGCCCCAACATTATATAAGTCAACAAGCTCTCATCTCAGATGTTTAGGGCCCGAGCAACGACAAAGTCGGAGCAGAGGACCTGAGTTTGCAAAAGTTTGCTAATGTGAAAACCGATTTTTGGTGAGGGGGTTGGGTTGGGCGTGGCGAATTCAGAACGGCACGCCCACACTGTGAAATGATTGTGGTACTCTTATGAACGGCAGCAGAACACTCGGCAGAGAGTTCCTGTTATATAGATAATGTTTTGCCCCTACTCTTTAGCTCCACTCCCCTCTCACATAACTGATGCACTGATTGTCACAGACACTTGCGGGAGGTATCATTTCACACGGAAGAGCATGGGTGTGGACAGGTAGAGAGCAGCCCACCAGTGCAGCCCACTAGAGCATAGGAGTGCAAGAGCCCGTTCAAAGCTTTCATTTGAGGAAATGCAGGTAGATTTTGCTGTGCTGCATTTTTTTGATGTCCCACATAAGACATAGAACTTTGACACAACAACAGAAACAGAGGAAAAGTCACAGATAAAGATTGTCTGGGACAAAATGCTCCACATTTTTACACGACTGCACATTTACACACCAGTTATGCCAAAGAGAACAAGTTTGATACAAGAAAAGAGAACGCAGCTCATCATTACTGTCAACACAGTTTTGATGCTACATTACATGTGTGGGCAGGCATGAGAGCAGGACCCTCTGTGTGAATGTGTGTGTATGTGTGTGTGCGCATGTGTAATTAATGGTTTCTCTGCTGTGAGAGTACACAGAGGTGGAGCTACATTCTCCCTCAGAGGATGGCCAGTCAAGACTCCGACTCGCGTATTTAAATCTCCTGCAACAGAAGGCAGAGTGATACATTTAGTAACCTTTTCCTTCATTCCCTGGGGCTGAGCCAAGATTGATGCGCCTGTAATCTCTCCTCTATTTAAATGGGATATGTATACAAATCAGATCACTTTTCATGCTTTCTAAAACTGGAAATGGAGATAAGAGATTATGTTAGGGGACTAAAAATGGGGCTTTGTGGCCTGGTTAGTCTTTGAAACAGTACGTTAAAAGCATTTGTGCAAGTGTTCCTGCAGTATAAGTACATGAATGAAGCGTGTTGTGTTTGCACTAACTGTACGTTAATTCACTCCTGGCCCTTCTGCCTGTTTCCCAACATAATGAGAATTATCCACTCCATTAGTCCATCTGAGTGTTTGTCAGTCGAGCCTGCTCTGAAGGAAGAGGCTCAGGTTGATTCCACTCTAAGCCCACACAGAGATAATGCACTGCTTATTTGCACTCTGGAAAGGGCCCCACATTAATATTTATAGGTGTTTTTTAATCTCCAATATGCATATGCAGTGAAATAAAGCACCTCTAAGGTCACTCATATAATTTAGCGTTTATTTATCCAGCTTTGAAAGTCAGAAGTGATTCCACCATATTTTTCTTTCCTAATGTTATTTAATTGGCTTAGTCCCCGGGGCTTGGAGAGGCTGTCAATCAAGCTTAGATATCTTAATGCACACACTCCAATCAATTCTTGTTAAATACAGTTTTTGGTGAGCGGTGATAAAGTGCTGTTGATGTTGAACACTTTCCATGAGAGCATTTCAAACAGCAGCCTTCCTGCCTTTTGATGGAAGAGAAAGTACTCAGAGCCTTTACTAAAGCAAAAGTACGAATACTACACTATAAAAATTCTCTATTACAAGTAAGAATCCTGCTTCTATAATGCTACTTACTCAACGTATGATTGCGGAAATGTACTTGAGGTATTAAGAGTAAAAGTATTCATTGAAGAAAAGCAAATATTCACGTTTGATAAATATAAAATGACATAAAAATGAGTTCAACAATTAGCAAAATTGCTGCCAATTAACTTTCTATCAATTCTCTCATTGTCTTAGGTACTAATATAATGTTGGCTATTTTAGCCTAAATCAAAACATATTATTTAACAGTTCCTCATATTGTTTCTGTGTTAACGTCTTCATTTATAAGGTAACTAAAGCTGTAAAATAACTGTAGTAAAGTCAAATGTGCATATTATCCCTTGTATATGTAGATAACTCTGACAGTGCCCCTTATGCTTGGGTTGTAATAGCTTTCATATCAAATAAACATCAGAATATACTGCCTAAAGTATTGATAGGTAGCACATGGCCTTATTTAAGTTGACTGTGTGGGACAGAACTGCCACTGTTTGTTCAAACCCACAGTTACTCAGGAAATGATATCTTGTCATAACTTTTGTATTATCATTCTCCATTATCAAGAGGCCCTGCTCAGTGAAGATTACTCTGTGCAGTGCATCCCCCACTGAAAGCATATGCGAGTGTGTTCGGTAACATAATGTCCCCCAGATGTTGATTTTGAAAACAAAATAAGGAAATGATGTTCGAATGTCGATAGATGTAAAAGGACATTTATAGTAATTGTATTTATTACTGAAAATGAACCAGCAGCACCTTAAACTGCTTATCTCGGGAAGCCAATAGTCTTAGTTTTGAATTGCACAATTACATTTTGATTATTTGCCTCATGCTTGACTTTCATGTTTAAGAAGGCACATTTTTTATTATAAAAAGAAAGATCCTAGAAAAAGTAACCCTAGTAAATACGGCAGCCAACTACTATTTCTATTATAGATTAATCTTCCAAATATTTTCACAATTAAGTGTAGTGTCACGTAGTGAAAAGTTGGAACTATGTACCGGACTGTGTAATCAGCATGCCATTGGACATGTGGTTCTCCTGGCTTACTCCTCCCCTTCTGCTATCTTAGTGTGACCGTTTACAAAACTGCTTACTATACTTAGCACCGATTAAGATTGTTTAAAGACAGAGAAACATCCACAGAGTTTTCTCCTCTGTAGCCAGCAGAATGGTAATGTGTGCGTCCAGCCCTTCACCAGCGCTGACTCAGCACTGTGCAGTACGTTCTGGATATGGGAGACTAGTCAACTGGTGACTAGTGACATCAACACCTAATTGAATTCAGTTGGCAATGGATTTTCTGTCCGATCAGTCAATGTGTTTCATGTCTTCTGGCAAATAATTCAACCAATCACGGATTGTTGTGATGGTTTTATTGATATTCACTGTGAAATAAAGAAGAGAATATTTTAATGTGGTTTGTTTTGTACCAAAATTAAGAATAAGACAAGAAGTATTGTTCAATTACTGTGTTAATAATATATTTTGCTGAACAAGATTCAGTGGACAAAATGTGTCATGAATAAGATATCATTGAATTGATCCTACTAACAAGTTTGTATTTATTATCAAAGCTTGATAGATTATTTTAATTATTATTATTTGTTATTCTTCTATGCTGTTGTTGTCTAAAAGGCATGAGTTAGCAGGGCTGCGCATTGGAAGAAGAAATAGAATATTGACATCACCTGGATATATGGATCTATATATTTTTTTGTCTCATTTTACAGTAAATAATAAAGTAATGTAGCAGAAAGGTTTGTATACAGTTTGGCTGATGGTTCATTTTAGGTCAGAAATTTACCTTTTTTAAGCATCACAGAGGTATTGTAAACAGCTATAGCTATAGATATTTATCAGAATACAGATAGAATTGCTGCCAAAATGTTTATCCCCTCTTAATGTAAAGAAGTAGCAAAATAAGTGTGAGGGTGTAAAGCATATGATATTACCCTCATCTTTGTGCAGGGAACCTGTGCCAAAACTCTCCCAGAGACATTTGTAGTGTCCGAGTGGCCGTTTGACTTTCATTTGCTCCAACTCTGACAATGCAGCCTCTGCCATCCTCTCCCTTTTCTCCCCCCTCTCGCTCCTTTTCTAATATCAGTTCTGGGAGATGAGCCCATGTGACTGGTTCCTGAGGAGAGAGGACTCTGCTGTGGAGGTTAAGAGACACCTTGTGGTCCCATGAGTCCATTACACATGACATAACAGAGCTCTCAGAGATTATTGAGGACTGTCAAGTTAGGCATGGACTTACAGTTTTAATGGTGGGCGTCATGCCATGTGGTATGAAAGATTTGTCTGTTAGGATAGGGAAGCATCTTCCTGAAGAAGGAGTGTTACATTAGTGCTGATGCACTTTAAAGGTAGAAATAGACAGTACAGATGTACTGATGTGCCTTTTACTTTTCCTTCTCTCTAAACTCTCCATCTCTGTGGTCTTTAGATGTGCAGCTTTCATGTCACTTTGTTTGACAACATGCACCGATGCAGACACACTGAGTGGCAAACCTCCAGGGACTCTGCAGCAGCACCAGAGCAGGCTCATTAATGTCTGCCTTCACTTTCATTGGAGCTATTTTTACAAGTCTAGTCCACCAGCAGGCCTTTCATTGTGGCAGATCCGTGACAACCTGTCAGCGTGCCAAACCAGCTCCCCACTACACTGATCTACAACAATGAGCTGCAACTCAAAGGCTGTGGGAAAACAGGAAGGAGACAGAGCAGTGACAAACACACATATCATAAAGATGGCTGCCTTAAATAGAAAGCTTTGTAAAATAGTGGGACAGTGTGAAGAGAACCAAGTACCTCTCCATCCAGTCGGACTACACTGAAATGAGTATTTAATGCTAAACATGCTCTGCAATGCTATAACACACACGGCTATGACAATGGGCTGGAATAAAGAAGTGTTAACTGTTCGGCTGTAACACCCCCTCCCCTATGTTCAAGAGCAAAAGACTCCTCATAGAGACATTGTTTAGGATATATTTTGTGTGCTTTACAGATAAGATTGTGTTCCATTTCTAATTGATTTGGTACTTTATAGCTTAACTTAAAGAGGCCCTATTCTGCTTTTTGGGGATCCCCTCTCCTTTAGTGTGTTCTATAGGTTTGTGTGCATGTAAATGGTCTGCAAAGGCTAAAGTCCCTGTGTTCCTTCCAGAGGGAGTTTCTCTCCCACACACTCCCCCCCTGCCTGAAACACCTCCATTGGACTCCTTTGTTTTCTTCTGTAATATAGTGACATCACTATGTAACACTTCTATTGGTTAACACATTGTCCGTGATAGGCTAAGGGACGGGACATTTCCGACCGTAATCTAAGCGGTTGACCAATAGCTACAGAGCCGGCCAGGTAACCAATCAGAGCAGACTGGGCTCTGGTTTCAGACAGAGGGTGAAAAGAGGTGCTGCAGCACAGGCAGTATGAGACAAATAAAGAGCTTTTTGAACATTAAAGCATGGAGACATGTCACAGTAGAGACACTACATACTGATATTTACCTGAAAATGACAATAATAGGGCCCCTTTAAACAGTTCTGTACATAGCGCATCATCTTGTCATTTTCTATAATTAATAAATATCTGTATTTTAGCATAGAAAACCAGAGCATCCCATCTACTCTGTCACAGACCTCGTGGGAGAAGTGACAATACAAGAAAATCAATTCTCTAAATAGTAATTGCATTTCAATTATCAGTAAACACAAGCATTTAGAGATAATAACAATGTTACGCTTCAGAGATGCAAGCGTAATAGCGCTGCCATACACAGATAACAGGGCAGAACAACCATCTGAGTACACTTCCTGTGGACACTGGCACTATGACTTCATTAACAGGAGATCAGACTGTGGAGCAGCATCTCTGGACATGCAGGTTAGGGAAGAGTTGAGGCTCTTGTTAAGTTGCTAACCATCCAAATAGCATTGTTAACATTATCATAAGGCTGCTTTTATTGTACTAAAGGTGTGTACAAATACATATGATGTAAGGCTCATGTAACATGTGTCTCAAGGCACAAGATAAGAGCAGAGACAATGGATGCTTACAATAATGACCAAACTTGATTCCACCCCTGTGCACTTCAGCAGTAAAGAATATTGCAGGAACCTGAAACATGCGTATGAAATTATTTCAGTGAAGCTGTTTTTCGATTCACAACAACACTAAAGCCCGGGCTCTGTTGCCTCTTGCTTGACTTGTACTTGCGTATTGTATAAGCTCACAGCAGGTCCAATCTACTTTTAATATGATATAAATCAATAACTATATAACTGGGAGGGGGGATCGTTCTTATAAAAATACATCACAAAGTGCTTCACAGTAGGGGAAAACAGACAGAATGTACAAAATCAGGAAAGTCCCTCTGGAGGAACACAGGGATTTGAGCCTTTGCAGACCATTTACATGCACAAAAACCTATATAACACACTCCAGGAAAGAGAAAACCCCGAAAAGCTTTCAAGAATGTTACTGTTTCCTATTACAGATAGCAACATTTATAGTGCATTGCAGCAGCAGAGAACACTTTAATATGCGTTTCATTGCTTGTCACAGATGTGCAAAATGTGGCACTTATTCTAAACCAGATAATCTACAAGTAAGTTAATTTACTACAGCCGAAGAAAACACTTCATACAACATAATTGTGACAAATTGTAAAACATAATAATAAAATGTGGCACGGTGGAGTGAAATCCACCGTAGATGGAGCTGAAACAGAAGGAGATGGAGGCAGATGGTGATGGAGAAGTGGAGCAGAGTAGATGTGAGTGGAAGCTCATCCTCCCACTCTATCCAGCGCTAACAGCCCGCTCCTCTGAGCACCAAACATTATGACTATCAAGGGCCACTAAATGAAATCAACAATTAGCCATCAAGCCTCAATTCAGCACACACTGAAGAGCTGTGGTGCTCATGACAGTCAGTGTAGAGACCTATCTGCTGCTCTTCACCACAGAGCCGGGTATCACACGTTTTTGGTCTGATTTTACAACTCTGAGCTTTGTAATATTTTTACATTTTAATACTGATGCTTCCACATTTCTGGTAATGCCTTTGTGTTTCCTACAACTCAAAGTAAAAGGGTTTTACGAGTGGTCGAATGAAATTGACAGTCATGTTAACCCTCCTGTTGTGTTAGTTTCTGCCCCCTTACTCCCGTTCAAATTTGACCGATCCTTTTTTAAACTGCTCTTACATTAACACAAAAACATGAATACATGAATAGATACAACACAAAACAGGAATCATCATTATTTAAGACAATGTTTCAGACTGCTGGTTGACATGAATATATGCAGTGAATATACGAATAATAGACACTGAAAATGAACATGGTTGTCGATATGTAGGTGTGTGCGCGGCATCCGGACTAAAACCACCAGACTCAGGGACAGTTTCATCCCACAGGCCATAAGACTGTTAAACACCTGAACAGTTGAAGCAAAATCTGTTGAAACAACATCCCTAATATTCATCTGGCTGCTACTTAAAAAATATTTATCTATTTACCTAATATATCATATTTCAATGACTTGCATGCTCTTATTCCACTATTTCACTTTTTTAAACTAATTTCTTCTTGTATTACTATTTACTATTTACTTGTACTATATTTTTCTGTTTATCTGTGTTTTGTGTTGCACTGTTGGAGAAGCCGGCTGTGACACAAGATCATCGACATAACTACACTGTAGCTATGTTCGTTTGACAAATAAAGAACCTTGAACATTGTACTATCTGATGGATGAACATAATGTAGGGTCTAGGAAAATCATAGGTGTTACAAAGTTCAATAAAGCACTCAAAATGCAATGAAAGTGGTGATCAGCAATTGTATATGTCACTGACTCTTCAGATGGGGAGAAAATAAGTTTCAGTTATTTTATTTTTTTAAATACATCACTAATTTGAAATAGATATACTTATAGACAAAGGTATAACCCAACAAACCATGTAAGAGAACAGTGTTTTAGAAAATCAAATGTTTTATTATTTAATTGTATACATTTATTTTGAATATTAAGTGTATATATAATATAAGGGTAATGCCCACTGTTGTGCATACCATAAGGCCTTTAAGCAATCACATGTAAAACACAATATTTATGATTGATGAAAGTAGTAAATCAGTCAGATTTGACCCGCACTGAAAACACTGAAACATTGACTTTAATTAAGTTGAACCTAATCATTTTTATTTTTACTTCACCTAATACAGTGAGGTGAACTCTGTTAACATAAGATATTTAATTAAAGTCAACGTTTCAGTTTTTTGAGTGCGAACACGACAGGAGGGTTAAACTACTTAGTTAATCTCTGTCTGCTTAGGACATGTATGGGCTTTGTAGTTTGTTGCATTTGAATACTGATGCTTCCACATTTCTGGTCATGCCTTTGTGTTTCCTGTTACTCAGAGTATCAGGGATCTACATGCGCTCAAATGAAATTGTCATTAATCAGTGTGCGAAAAAGCACACGTCCCACCATCCGGGACGTGTTATTTACAATATCGGACAAGTAGATCTTTCAATTGACTTGTCCGGCGGTCAAGTGACGTTTTTCGCCCTCATTTATTGACAAATTATTGATAAATTCAGTTTACAAAAGGCAGAACTCATTCGCAAATTGTACGTGTCCGCCATTGTTCGTTTAGAAATGTCAGTTTCAGTTCTGCTTGTCGATTCCTAAGGAAATGCATCTCGCCGCTTTCTGTACAGTTAGACGGGGGCGGGGCGGGGCGGGAAGTGTAGCACAGTGGCAGGGTTGGGAAGCAAAACTCGGTAGGAACAAATAACGTCTCTCTCTCTCTCTCTCTCTCTCTCTCTCTCTCTCTCTCTCTCTCTCTCTCTCTCTCTCTCTCTCTCTCTCTCTCTCTCTCTCTCTCTCTCTCTCTCTCTCCACACAGCGGATCCGCTGCCCGTTTAACAGCCTAATCTTTGTCAAACTTTCTTATGTTCTTTCTCTAACACGTAATGAAGTTTATTAAGCGTTTTAGCTCCTATGTTGTTAATATTGAGCACCATTTCCTTTATGAAGTAAAGCAGCCTCCCTGTCTGTGTCCTCGCGCTGTCCTCACATCCCCGGACCCCCAGACTCGGAGGACCACAGGGATGTCAGTATTGTTTATGAAGCAGGGTATAGAAAGTACATTATTGAAATGAAAATAATGACAGTGAGCAGCTGGGCAGCTGCAGCATGTGTATTGCAGGACATGTGTAAGCGTGCAAGCGTCTTTGAGTTGTAGAAAAGCGCTAGGCCTATAGGCTATAAATATAATGTATTATTATTATTAGGCCTATCTGTTGGACATGTGTGGTTGGACTCTGTCTCACAGGCAGGTTGCAGTGTAACATCAGAGGAGACTGGGCCAATTGTACATTCTCAAACTGCACCACTTAGAACTAACTAAACAATGCAGAGATTATTTTTATATAATTTTATTCAATAAACATAAGAAATTAAACAGTATGAAGTGATTTGTAAATAGGAATACAGATTTGACTTAATGTTTTCATAAATATATTTTTCTCCCAGTTTGTCATTATTTTTATCCTCTCAAAGAACCGGAATCGAGAACCGAAAATAACCGGAATTGAAAAGCAGAACCGGAATCGTTAAAATCCAAACGATACCCAACCCTATGTGTGATGCAGTAAAATCTTACCGCTCACTTACGTTAGCAGTGTCGTAAAAACCGTGGGAAAATGTAAAATACGATGGCGAAGAAGAAGATTCCAGTGGCCCCAATTTTTGTCCATTCTGGACAAGTGAAAAATGTATTCGGACAAGTAACTTGCAAAACTCACTTGTCCATGGACAAGTACTCTCTAAAAACTTTTTCTCACACTCTTAATGCTACACCAGTTAGTTATTCCCCCTCCACTCAGTGGTGCTTAGACGAGGTTTGCCAGGCCGTATAATGCTTTCTTTGGGCTGTGGTGTTGGTTGATGTGTGCCTACTGCCCAGGCCCAGCAGTGACAGACGGAGAGTGGAGCTGGCAGCTGGCTGTCTGCGGACACACAGAGCTCTGCAGCGAGGCACAGCGAGTGGCAGGGCCTAATGGGACCTGAGCAGGAGCTTAGGTCACTGCCATCTCAAATACAGCCATGGCACTGCAGACATCAGCGCTAACTCACCTTAGATTAGAGGCTGGAAGCATGGTGGTAACACACTCTGACACCTCAAAGCAAAGCCTCAGCCAGAGCATTTCAATTACCCAGCTTCCCCTGCTCCGGTGGATCTCAACAGCACAGTGCCTGCCCTAAGGTCTGCCAGGACAGTGTGCCCTGGCTTTACACATCAAATTAAGAATAACTTGTTTATATTGTCTCCTATTTATGGGATTGTCATTACTGCACAAAACATGGAGGTAAAGGGTTAGCAGCATAACAAAGCACTACCATAAAGTAATGCTTGTCTTCTGTAAAAGTTAAAACAATGAACTAGCACACACAGTCGTAGAAAAGGGAGCAGAGTGAAGAGTCTTCTTCATAGGCATTCATTCCAGGCCTGCGCGGTAAACCACCAGCAATATGTATCGAGATATATAAGTCATCAGTAGTTGATTGTTAGTTTCACTTAGGCCTTTAGTTTACCTTAGCCATCTGCATGTTTGTGCCTCTAACTAGAGGCTGTTAAGTATGTGTATGCCGTGTCAAATTGTTACGTTATTGTCAACCCTCAGTGCAGCTTTAATAGAGTGCTGCACTGATGACTTAGTTTGTGGGCTGAACCAGAAGTTAGCAACACAATGACGCTCTCGGCAAAATGCTGTAGGATTTTTCCATTGGATTTTGGAATATTGCAGAAACAAACCCTTATGATCCTCACACGTTTTGTTCATTAGGATAAACTTTACATATTAACATCACTTTAATGAGTTTTGAAGCTAAATGCAATTGCCAGACCAAAAATATTAACTATCGTTAGGCTGTAAATGGAAGGACATCACGGTAGCATGGCGGCCAGTCGCCACTGCTAAGCTAAAGGTGGCTAATGTTCGGATGATGTTTTTTAGTCTAATTTAGTTATTGACTGCCATTTTTATGACAGTAAGAACCTTCATATATTTACCAGTGGGGTGTTTACTGACGTATTGTATTTCGTAGAACCAAATGTGAAAATCCCTTCTATTTGTATAAACCATAGACATTTTGGCATCTAACACGTTCAAAAAAACATTAACAAGAAAGATGTGAAATTCATTAGGTAACAGATATCTCTAAATAAAGAAACATTGTTGTACTTATGTTTTGATTTGTATAAACCCCCATTTTTTAATTCAATAATCTTGATCTTTTTACCTAATGAAAGAACATTTTAACACAGTTGTTAAATTAAAGTTGAAAATCATTACACACATCCGCAAGGTTTGCATACAGCATAAGAGAGTCAATGCAACATAAAGTGTGTGTGTGTGTGTTTATTTGTGTGTGTGTGGGTCTTTGTCTTTGTGTGAGAGAGGCAGACAGCTGCTGGCAGTAATGTGCTCACTCTTGTGTTCAGAGCGCTGGGCGCTGACCTCTATTTAGATGCCCAGAGAGAGAGATAACGTCCTGTGATGAGAACTACCCTCAGGCCAGGCCGGGTCACAGCCCACTGTCAGTCATCACACACACACCTCCATCTCAACACTGTGTGTGTGTGTGTGTGTGTGTGTGTGTGTGTGTGTGTGTGTGTGTGTGTGTGTGTGTGTGTGTGTGTGTGTGTGTGTGTGTGTGTGTGTGTGTGTGTGTGTGTGTGTGTGTGTGTGTGTGTGTGTGTGTGTGTGTGTGTGTGGTGTGTGTGTGTGTGTGTGTGTGTGTGTGTGTGTGTGTGTGTGTGTGTGTGTGTGTGTGTGTGTGTGTGGACTCTCAGGATCTTGGCATGTTTTCTACCCAACCCAAACAATCCAGTGGTAGTTGCTTTCCTCACATTCCTCTAAGCACGTTTATTACCTTTGTTCAAACTAATCTCTCTGAACACCGGTAGTAGCTCAGGAGCTAACCTGATGGTCACTGGTTCGAGTCCCAGTATGGACCCAAAATAAACAATTGGACTGACAGTTTAAGGTGCCAGGTCACCTCCAGAGCCCTGCTGAGGTCTCTTTGGAAGTTATTTTCTTACATATATTTAGCTATTTGCAAGATAAATTACCATAAGGTTTTGATTAGTTACTAGTATCACATTATGGCTAACGTTAGCTACGTTAGCAAATGCTACAAGCTTGTAAATTAGCATTATATGGCTAAATTGGCACCAAACGCTAACACACATGCTACTGTACATACTCGTCCCATAACGTAGCAATATTTCTAATTCTAAACTCAATCATATTTAATCACACTAAACTTATACTCGCAGTGGGAGCATGGATGTATAAACTAGAGCACCGGACACCATGTTGAAGTTGACCGCAGCGTAGATGTTACGCTACGTTCAGAACGCATTAAACATCCCCTCATGTGGCTACACTGATGTTATTGGCTAAAAATGAACGAGACATCTGATTGGCTACAAACAGTACATTGCTGGCGGCGTCAGGGGAGTCCCAAAATGCGTTTTTATAAAAGTAACAACAACAAATATTTAAAATATGTTTCATGCTAAAACATGAATATGTTACATTTTTCCTCATGAAACATATTTTAAATAATGTATATTAATACATATGTATATAAATACATATATTTGTGGATTTATATTAGATTTATTTGAATCCAAAAATATTTGTTTGAGGATCAGAAATATATTGTTGAACTTTATTTAAATATACGTGGATTTTGTTTTAAATAAAACAATAAATATATATATATGTGCATTGAAAAATATTTCTGTAGACATTATATATAAATCCTGAATAACATTTGTGAACCCTTCTGTTAACTTCAATTTATTTTGAGACTGAAATGTCCCATTCTGAGCCCCGTTTGTTCTGACATCGCCTGATCAAATGGATGTGTGTCTATTTGGGGCCTGATGTGTATAGTCCTATATGTATGTATGTATGTATGTATGTATGTATGTATGTATGTATGTATGTATGTATGTATGTATGTATGTATGTATTTGTACTGTATACAATAACAGTGTAAACTACATTTCCTCAATTGGAATTAAGAAAAGTAAAATGTCTTCTTCTACTTTCAGATCCAGCGCTCCAGAAACAAGGAGATGAAGGAGATGTTCCCAGAAGGCTTTGGGATCCATCATGCCGGCATGCTGCGCTCCGACCGCAGCATGATGGAGAGCATGTTCTCCAAAGGCTACCTGAAGGTGCTGGTGTGCACCGCCACTCTGGCCTGGGGAGTCAACCTGCCGGCACACGCAGTCATCATCAAGGTTCTACTCTTTCACTCAGTCGGTTTAGCTGTTCCTCTTCAGTTTAAGTTTCTTTGTCTGTCCCTCAGGAAGATATATCATGTGTTGAATCATGACGGTGTGTGTTGTTCTAAATGAACTACAGTGTGTGTGTTCATGGTGTTGATGGATCATGTCACCTGGTCTGGTTCATTGATGTGTTTTAATAGTTTGGAATGGTACAGAGGAAGAAAATATGTAAAATGTTGATATATACACACACACACACACACACACACACAAAACTTCAGAACATAAGCAGACTTACCCTTATATTATAAATGTATCACAACACAGATAGTGTTTTATTTTTTGCACACTAAAAAACATTACAATTAATCTCAATATTCATATTTATATGTAAATGCTAAATGAAAAAACTGAGCTGTATTTAAAATAGTGTAATGAGTGTACTGGAACTATATTGGGATCAAATCTGAAGAAGCCTGTGTTTTTGATATAAACATAGTTAGGTACATACACTGCACAGAGCTCCGGGGATGAAACTGTCCCTGAGTCTGCTGGTCTTGGTCCAGATTTCTGGTGGCTCAAGTGTTTCCAGTCCTCTCAAACCCCGTCTGTCTCTTGTCTCTATAACAGGGGACTCAAATCTACGATGCCAAGCGTGGGACCCTGGTGGATCTGGGCATCCTGGACGTCATGCAGATCTTTGGACGTGCAGGTCGTCCGCAGTTTGACAAGTATGGTGAGGGCACCATCATCACCACCCACGACAAACTGAGCCACTACCTGACCCTGCTCACCCAGCAGAACCCCATCGAGAGCCAGTTCCTGGACAGGCTGGCCGACAACCTGAATGCTGAGGTCAGTCCCAGAGTGACTTCATCATAGATCTAGTGTGTGTTTTACCAAGACAGAAATCACCTTCGGGGGTTTTTCACTGAAATATCTGATGCATTACAGCATGAATCCCTCATTACATCATATCATTAATTACAATGTGACCTAAAAAATGTAAGTCAAGACAAAAATAAATGAGTTAAATGTATTAAAAAAGAAGCAATAAAATAAAGGTAAGATAGTAGCTGTAGTTTGTTTGTTGATGTGTGATTATATATCATGTCCTATGGAGTGTGTCATTCATAATCTGATAAAGGCTTCATTGTGAGCACATCGTCAGACCTGTTCTGTTTTGATGACAAACACATTGATGTTTTTCAAATGCAACTCTCTTCCCACTGTTCAGTGGAACAACGAACAGATTCATCTCAAGACAGTCTTCAGTCTGACCAGTGTGATGGTCCAAAGCATGCTGTAGAATGAAATAGTCTCACAGTTAGGAAGAGTAGAAGAAAAAAAAGTTTGTGTTGAGACTGCAGTATCTGGAGTGTCCACTAGATGGAGACAGAGACTGATGTGTTCCTCTCTCGTGACTCAGATCGCTCTGGGGACCGTCACCAATGTGGAGGAGGCTGTGAAGTGGCTCAGCTACACCTACCTGTTCGTCCGCATGAGGGCCAACCCACTGGCATACGGCATCAACCACAAGGCCTATCAGGTCAGGGGTCCCATGTGTCTGGCTGTCTGTCTGTCTGTCTGTCTGTCTGTCTGTCCGTCCGTCCGTCCGTCCGTCCGGGGGGAGGGGAGATTCAGCTCTTCACTCTTGTCTTTTTCAAATTACACATATAGGCCCGAAATGAACAAACGCACAAACAGGACCTATAGACAGGCAAAAATAAAGAGATGGCAGAGCGAAGGGCCTGCCAATGAGAGCAGTTGAGGGCCTTGCTCAAGGACATCTCAGCAGTGCCCAGCAAATGAACTGGCACCTCTCCAGCTACCAGTTCACATGCTGTATATTGATCTTATCTGGGCTTGAACTGGCACCATTCGGTTTCAAAGCCTAGTCCCTACAGACAGAGCTACTATTCACCTGTCTACCTGGTCTAATACCAATGGACTCATTATAGAAACCAATAGCATTTTAAAAGGTTCAAAGAACCTGACACAAGTAAGAACAAATATTCTGATGATCCAATTTTTTGATTCTTAAGTACATTTTTCTCTCCTGAATTCATGAACAGGTAAAACAACATTTTTGCCGGTATAATATTTTTTATTGGGTTCATTTTTTTCTCATTAGTGGAAAGAAAGACCTAGCTAGCTATGACTTTTTTTTTGTAATATGGTTGGTGAAAGATCAACAATCAACATCAGGATTTTTGAAGGTCACTGCAGTTATGTAAAATTGTTATCCAATTTCAATCTAATATCACTCTTAACTTAATTGTGACCGTTACTGCCACTCGTGTTTTAATATTTCAAAAGTTCTAATTGTATTATTTTAAGTTATTTCTGCTTGAAAAAATACAGTTGTTTATCGGTGTAATTAAAAAACAGTAACTGCATAGAAAGCAGGTTTAAGAGCAGCCTTACAAAGAATAGAGAAACCAATATGCAACACGGACTTAACATATCTTAAAATAACGGTGGTGTTCACATGGTTCAGATGGACCCCTCTCTGATGCTGTACAGGAAGGAGCTGGTGGTGGAGGCCGGCAGGAAGCTGGACAAGGCCCGCATGATCCGCTTCGAGGAGCGCACCGGGTACTACGCCTCCACCGACATGGGCAGGACCGCCAGCCACTTCTACATCAGATACAACACCATCGAGGTACAATCACTGCTCCATCACATACTTCACCATCAGATAATACACTCACTGCTCCATCAGATACTACACTCACTGCTTCATTACATTACATTACTTGTTACTTGTTAGATGCTTTTATCCAAAGCATGCTGACTGCAGTGGGACTCGAACTTGCTATCCTCTGATTCGAAGATCAGCGCATTAACCCACTGCGCCACACGCTTCCCTACATCAGATACTACACTCACTGCTCCATCAGATACTACACTCACTGCTACATCAGATACTACACCATGGAGGTACACTCATTACTACATAAGATACTACAACATCGAGGTACTACACCATCGAGGTACACTCACTGCTCCATCAGATAATACACCATCGAGGTACACTCACTGCTCCATCAGATACTACACCATCGAGGTACACTCACTGCTCATCAGATACTACACCATCGAGGTACACTCACTGCTCCATCAGATACTACACCATCAGATACTACACCATCGAGGTACTACACCATGGAGGTACACTCACTGCTCCATCAGATACTACACCATGGAGGTACACTCACTGCTCCATTAGATACTACACCATGGAGGTACACTCACTGCTCCATCAGATACTACACCATCAGATACTACACCATGGAGGTACACTCACTGCTCCATCAGATACTACACCATGGAGGTACACTCACTGCTCCATCAGATACTACACCATCAGATACTACACCATGGAGGTACACTCACTGCTCCATCAGATACTACACCATCGAGGTACACTCACTGCTCCATCAGATACTACACCATCAGATACTACACCATGGAGGTACACTCACTGCTCCATCAGATACTACACCATCGAGGTACACTCACTGCTCCATCAGATACTACACCATCGAGGTACACTCACTGCTCCATCAGGTACTACACCATCGAGGTACACTCACTGCTCCATCAGGTACTACACCATCGAGGTACACTCACTGCTCCATTAGATACTACACCACAGAGGTAACAAAAACGTATTTATATGTTCAACCCAATAATTGAAGATGATAAAGTGTAGGTAAATAAATAATGTATCAGAAATAGAAATCATTTAATCGATTGTAATTAGAAAATTGAACGCAACTTTGCACACTTTTGTAATGTATGAGTATTCTAACTTATCCAGTGTTTTTTATATTGTATATTCTTTGTATACTCTATTAAGATATATCTTCTACTGTTGATATGTATATATTAACTTTTTATTTTATTATATGTATTATGTTTTGAACTCATGCGTTATACCTATGAACTTTCTACTGCTTTAGTTTATCTAATCTAATCTGAATACCAATGAAGCAAATGATAGAAATCAATATCATTTGTAATAGCTATATAAGTGAAAAAGAAAAAACGTGGTTATCCAATTTTTTTGTCTGAACTAAATCGTTTTTCTCCTGTATTTATGAACTGTATGAATGTGGCGGTGAAGATGGCCGCATTGTCTTTTGGCTCCTCTCCAACTTTGCCCTTTTTCGTATTTTGTGCGTGTTTATTAACTTTTTGCCGCACCAACTCTGCTATACAATATAGCAGAGAGGAACTTCTTCACATCCGAAACTTCGTGGACAATAATCCCCCGACAGAGGGAGATTCGCCATGGCTACCTGTTGCTGTCCTACCTGAAAGACATAAGAACAGGACCAAGCGAGGGTGCCGGGCCGGGCTTCTGGTCAGACTGAGGAAACGAGAAAACCGTCTCATTTAGAGCACCTTATGATCACATGCCGGGCTTTTCACCTGCCGAGAGAATTCACATCTGTTGTGATTACGGCAGTGTATATTCCGCCGCTAGCCGACAACAATACGGCACTCGAACAGCTGTTTGGGATTATCGACAAGACCGAGACTTCACGGCCAGAGGCGGCGTTCGTTGTGGCCGGGGATTTTAACACCGCTAACATGAAGAAGGTCCTGCCGAAGTACTACCAACACATCAGCTGCCCGACGTGCGGGGGAAACATACTGGACCATGTTTATTCCCCTTTCAAACATGGATATAAGGCTCTACCTCGCCCTCCCTTCGGCAAATCAGACCACATCTCACTGCTATTGCTGCCTGCTTACAAGCAGAAACTTAAACGGCACAGACCGGAAACAAGGATTGTACAGCGATGGAGTGAGGAGTCAGACTCTGCTCTGCAGCACTGCTTCGAATCTACGGAGTGGAGTGTGTTTGAGGACAAGAACATCAACACACACACGGACACGGTCATCTCCTACATTGGGAAATGCATCGATGACGTGGTACCGAAGGTTTCTGTACGAACATTCCCAAATCAAAAGCCCTGGATAAACGGCGAGGTTCGTACCATGCTGAAAACGCGCACTATCGCGCACAGAGCTGGAGATTTGGAGGAGTACAGGAAATCTAAATATGATCTCCGGAGAGCAATCAGCAGTGCAAAGAGACAGTACAAAGAGAAGGTGGAGTCTGACTTCAAAGGCTGTAACACCCGGAACATGTGGGCGGGACTAAGAACAATGACAGACTACAAAGGAGCAGCGGGCGGTGCTGCGGGAGTGTCTGCGTGCGCATCTCTCCCAGATGAGCTGAACAGCTTTTTTGCACGTTTTGAGAGCAGCCAGGCTGTGGAGGCACAGAAGGACCAGGAGCCCTGCCCTTTTGTTTTAAACAGGGCAGATGTGTGCAAATCCTTTAAAAGGGTTAACCCACACAAGGCTCCTGGACCTGATGGCATCCCTGGCCGTGTTCTCAGGGTGTGTGCAGTTCAGCTGGCAGAGGTGTTCACAGACATCTTCAACAGGTCCCTGCTGCAGTCTGTAGTCCCCACATGCTTCAAACACTCCACCATCGTTCCTGTCCCCAAAAAACAAAATCACCAGCCTCAATGACTACCGCCCAGTAGCACTCACCTCCATCATTATGAAGTGCTTTGAGCGGTTAGTCAAAACCTTCATCACCTCCTCCCTCCCTGACTCTCTGGACCCCCTGCAGTTTGCCTACAGAGCAAACAGGTCCACAGACGACGCCATAGCCCTCACCATCCACACTGCCCTCTCACACCTGGACCAGAGGAACACATATGTGAGAATGCTGTTCATTGATTACAGTTCAGCATTCAATACCATTGTGCCCTCCAAGCTGGCCATCAAGCTCAGAGACCTCGGGCTCAACAGCGCCCTCTGTGACTGGATCCTGAACTTCCTGACGGGCAGACCCCAGGCAGTGCGGGTGGGAAACATCACATCCTCCACCCTGATCCTCAACACCGGAGCCCCTCAAGGCTGCGTGCTCAGCCCTCTCCTCTACTCCCTGTTCACTCACCTGCGTGGCCACACACAGCTCCAACACCATCGTGAAGTTTGCTGACGACACGACCGTCATCGGCCAGATCACAGACGGCGACGAGACGGCGTACAGAGAGGAGGTCGGAAAACTGACATCTTGGTGCCAGGATAACAACCTCCATCTCAACGTCAGCAAAACAAAGGAGCTGATTGTGGATTACAGGAAGTAGCAGGGAGACGGACACGCCCCCATCGCCATCAATGGGACTACGTGGAGAGAGTCAGCAGCTTCAGGTTCCTTGGGGTCCACATCACTGAGGACCTGACATGGACTCTTCACACCACCACCATCACCAAGAAAGCTCGACAGCGGCTCTTCTTCCTCCGCAGGCTGAGGAGGTTCAACATGGACTCCAGGATACTCTGCCACTTCTACAGGTGCACCATAGAGAGGATCCTGACCTTCTACAGGTGCACCATAGAGAGTATCCTGACCTTCTACAGGTGCACCATAGAGAAGATCCTGACTGGCTGCATCACGGCCTGGTACGGCAGCTGCACCGCCCTCAATCGTAAGGCTTTACAGAGGGTGGTGAAAACTGCACAGAACATCACCAGGACGGAGCTGCCATCCATGGAGGACCTTTACTCCCAGCGGCTCAGGAAGAAATCCCTCAGGATTATAAAAGACCCCCATCACCCCAGCCACAAACTGTTCAGTCTGCTGCCGTCTGGCAGGCGTTACCGGAGCATCCTGACAAGAACAACCAGACACAGAGACAGCTTCATCCCGCAGGCAATAAGACTGTTAAACAACTGAACTGCTGAAACAATTTCATAACATTCATCTGCTACTTAGTAATAGAGGCGTGTGGTGCAGTGGGTTGAGCATTGGTGTTCGGATCAGGGGGTCACAGGTTCAAACCCCACTGCAGTCAGCATGTCGTTGTGTCCCTGGGCAAGACACTTCACCCCAAATTGCTCCTGTGGAGATTGCCCACAGTATTGAGTATGTAAGTCGCTTTGGATAAAAGCGTCTAATAAGTAACATGTAATGTAAATGTAATGTAATATCTATCGATTATCTAATATATCATTCCAATAACTTGTATATAGACTCGTATTGCACTATTCCACTTTCTTTTTTTTCTCACTTTTTTTAGAACTATTTTTCTTTTTGTATTACTTTTAATATAATATACTTTAATATTGCTTTAATATTGTCTGTTTATCTGTATTATTATTTTGCATTGTTGGAGAAGCCTGTGACCTAAGATTTTCAACGACATAATTACTGTGTAGCTATGTTAGTTTGACAATAAAGGACCTTGAACCCTTGGTAAAACACAGTTTTTGCCGGTATAATCTTTTTAAGGGGCTAATTTATCTTTCAAATGTCTTAGTTTGTGGTAGGAAATGTATTGCTAGCGATATAAATGTTAAAGATATTGTTAGTTTAAAAAAAGGTTTTTACAGGAGCATTTCTCTAATTATTTTTTGTTGAGTAAAGATGAGAAACCTTTTGTCAGGTGATTTGTTTGTTGTTTTGATATGTATTTCAGCCAAATGAGGCCTAACCGCATCACAACCCCATGTTCTAAATAAAACTATAAAAACTGTAGTTACAACTTAGGATGTCATGACGCAGATTTATTTTATTTATTATATTATTCTAATTGTAAAAATTAAAGAAACATTGTGTTGACCCTAAATACCTAATTTATTATTTGGAATTTCTTGTGCGTTTTCATCAATCGAACGTTAAATCACTGTGTCAGACATAAAGACATGTCCTAATTAAAACTCTATTAACTTGGTATATATGTTTCCCCCTCCTCTGAAGACCTTCAATGACATGTTCAACTCTCAGAGGACAGAAGCAGACATCCTCAGCATCGTGTCCAAGGCTGAGGAGTTTGACCAGCTGAAGGTGAGAGGTCGTCAGCTTAAGCCAGAGCTTCAGTCAGAGCTTCAGTCAGTCAGAGCTTCAGTCAGTCAGAGCTTCAGTCAGAGCTTCAGTCAGTCAGCGCTTCAGTCAGAGCTTCAGTCAGAGCTTCAGTCAGTGCTTCAGTCAGTCAGAGCTTCAGTCAGTCAGAGCTTCAGTCAGAGCTTCAGTCAGTCAGAGCTTCAGTCAGAGCTTCAGTCAGAGCTTCAGTCAGTCAGAGCTTCAGTCAGAGCTTCAGTCAGTCAGAGCTTCAGTCAGAGCTTCAGTCAGTCAGAGCTTCAGTCAGAGCTTCAGTCAGTGCTTCAGTCAGTCAGAGCTTCAGTCAGTCAGAGCTTCAGTCAGAGCTTCAGTCAGTCAGAGCTTCAGTCAGAGCTTCAGTCAGAGCTTCAGTCAGTCAGAGCTTCAGTCAGAGCTTCAGTCAGTCAGAGCTTCAGTCAGAGCTTCAGTCAGAGCTTCACGGTACGTCCACACGGCAGCGTCGCGTTGAAGCTTGCCGGTGGGCGAGCTTCAACGGCCGGTGCCGTGGGGTGACGTCACGCTTTGCCGAACTGCATTGTGGTTCCGTCGCGTCGCTTTGCCTCTGTTGCTCGCTTCGAAAGTTGAGAAAAGTTCATATTTGCAAGCGTCGACGGAAGCGCCAGCCAATCAAGTCATATGCTAGTATAAGCACTAGCCAATCAAACCGTGTGCTTGTGTGTCCGGGGCGGGAGATTAATGTGATTGGTTGTTGGTCCACGCCAGACACGCCCACCGGCAAGCTTCAACGCGACACTGCCATGTGGACGTACCGTTAGTCAGTCAGAGCTTCAGTCAGAGCTTCAGTCAGTCAGAGCTTCAGTCAGAGCTTCAGTCAGAGCTTCAGTCAGAGCTTCAGTCAGTCAGAGCTTCAGTCAGAGCTTCAGTCAGTCAGAGCTTCAGTCAGAGCTTCAGTCAGTCAGAGCTTCAGTCAGTCAGAGCTTCAGTCAGAGCTTCAGTCAGTCAGAGCTTCAGTCAGTCAGAGCTTCAGTCAGTGCTTCAGTCAGAGCTTCAGTCAGAGCTTCAGTCAGTCAGAGCTTCAGTCAGTCAGAGCTTCAGTCAGAGCTTCAGTCAGCCAGAGCTTCAGTGAGAGCTTCATTCAGGCTCTAAGGTCTCTACAGCATATCTCATCTTCAGTCCTGGTTCTGATCCAAAGTCTATGTGTGTGTGTGTGTGTGTGTGTGTGTGTGTGTGTGTGTGTGTGTGTGTGTGTGTGTGTGTGTGTGTGTGTGTGTGTGTGTGTGTGTGTGTGTGTGTGTGTGTGTGTGTGTGTGTGTGTGTGTGTGTGTGTGTGTGTGTGTGTGTGTGTGTGTGTGTGTGTGTGTGTGTGTGTGTTGCAGGTGCGTGACGAGGAGCTGGAGGAGCTGGACCAGCTGCTGAGTAACTACTGTGAGCTGCCGGCTGCGGGGGGGGTGGAGAACGGCTACGGGAAGATCAACGTGCTGCTGCAGACCTACATCAGCCGGGGGGAGGTGGACAGCTTCTCCCTCATCTCTGACCTGGGCTACGTGGCTCAGGTGAGGGACAGCACACACACACACACTTCAATATATCAGATATTTCATAATAATAATATAAAATGTATGTTTGTTTTAGTGTATGTTATTTAAAACATTAACCTGGTTAAACAAAGATTTAATAATTCCAATAAATATATATTTATACTATAACATAAACTAATAAATATATTAAAACATTTCTTAAGCCATGCTTTCACTTTGAACTTAAAGGTCCCCTATTATACTGTTTTTCATCAATATATTATAGGTCTCAGATACAAAACATGTCTCAATACCAAACAGATCGTGCATTGCAGCATCCCATAATCCCCTCTGTTTCAGCCCTGTTTCAAAAGTGCTGATTCTCTGTCTGTTACTTTAGATGAAAATAAGGAGCCACTCCCCACACCCCTCTGAGAGATATTTGGTTAAGAGTAACACAAAGGTGCTCTAGGAGGAGATTCAGGTGATAAGGTGGGGGGGGTTACCTTGGTTGGTGATTGGCTAATGGTTACACAAGCCAATAAATCGTTATGACGTCATAAAGTGGCCAAAATCTGATCAGCTCATTTTCAGACAGGTTTTTATATAAATGGATCAGGACAAAAGAGAGGGAATCTTTTTTCCTGAAACTTTCAGAATCTCTTTACACAGAGGGGACACATGTGTATGTGTAAAAGACATGAACAAGTGGATTTTGCACAATAGGTCCCCTTTAAGGAAAATTAAGTTTGGTGTAGGAATACCTGAATCTCAATAATGTTTGCAGAGAAATTAATTAGTCAAAAATAATCTGTGAAGCCTCTGTAGTGAAGTTGTATTTATTTATCAAATCTGACACAGGATGTTTTAAAGTTTGTTGTTTCATTGGGTGCATATTTCTTCTTGTTTAAATCCTTTTCAAAAAGAATACAGTCACAAGCCAATCGGCGAAATTTGCACTAGAATATAATGTTTAACTCTATTTTCATCATTCTCCCCCCCATCTCACATTATCGACATTCCCAAAAGGTCCCATAGTAATGAGAAATATATTTTGATCAAAATTGCACAAATAGGACTGATGTGTGTCTGCTGGAAAGTCTGTGATGGTAACTATAGCAAGAGCATGTACCAGGATCACCAGGGTCCGGTTCTGCCCAGACTGCACACCTCCCTGTGTTCCCTCAGAGAGTCAGTCTGACTCTGATACCGCACACACACACACACACACACACACACACACACACACACACACACACACACACTTCAATAAACCCCTCCAGAGTGCATTCAGACCATGTGATCACATTAACACCTGAGCAGATCAATCACAGCATCACGGTCACCTGACCCAGAGCTGACCCATCCATCAATGAGCGTCTGACCCCCCCACACCTCCTGCTGATGATTAATCACCATGGAAATTCTTTAATTGAGCAAAAACACTGGAAAACACAAACGGCTGCTGTGAACTGGAACTGATGTCCTACAACACTGAAGGTTTAACTAAAAGGCCGTCATTAAAAACATAGCTGAAAAGTGTTCACATTGAATGCTACAGTCAGTTAAATATTAGTTAAATCACTTTATATCACCACTGACTTTAGATCAATTCAAATGTTTGTTGTATTCCAACTTTAAAGATACTGTTACAATACTTGTATTCATTCATTTGTATTTAACCTTATTTAACCAAGAAGTCTCCTTTAAAGTCCTGTCCAAGATAGGTAGCAGCACAGTCACAGAACACAGGCTAAAAACAAGAACAGAGAAAATACTGTATCATGGTCTCAATCTGAACATCATCATAACAAGCATCTACAGACAGTCCTCTGCCTCTCTGTCACTCAGAGAGACCAGCTCGTGTTGCAGCTGGTTCCAAGTATATAGAGCAGCAGAACTAAACGCCCTTTTCCCAGCTCACTCTGGGCTTTTGGAAAACAAGTCCTCGGAGCTAAGCAGACGACTTTCTGTAGTTTTCTGAAGGATATCATTCTGTATATAAGATGGAACACCAAAAACAGCCTCATAAATAAGGGTGTGCCAATGGTTCCTCTACGGGCGGCCAGAGCAGACCATCCAACCAGAGCATACTACGATCAGTGGTGTGTGTTATAACCCTCAGTGCCCCGTGGTAGATGATATCTAAATTGTGTAGGCATGTAGAAGCTGCATTCATATAAACACCATCACCATAGTGTAACACACACATAAAGGCTGAGGTGACAAGTCTCTTTTTGGCTTCGAAAGGAAAACAAGACTTCTGACCTAATTCTATTGCTGTCATCAGTTACTACTTGGCTTGTTGTTAATGATTCAGTCCCCCCCCCCCCCACAGAACTCTGCTCGTATCGTCAGGGCTCTGTTTGAGATCGCTCTGAGGAAGCGGTGGCCGGCCATGACCTACCGCCTGCTGACCCTCTGTAAGGTGATCGACAAGCGGCTGTGGGGCTTCGCCCACCCCCTCCGTCAGTTCCCCAACCTCAGCCACCTGGTCCTGAACCGCCTGGAGGAGAAGAAGCTCACCGTGGACAAGCTGAAGGAAATGAGGAAGGATGAGATCGGTAAAAACAACACACAGTCCAAGTTTCACCAGTGTATGGACAGACTGTATGAATGGCTCAATTCAGTTATAAAAACGTTTTAAATAATCGGCAGGGGCCTCTATTTACTTAAACTGCAGGACATTTAAATAAGCATAAAGCTGTTTTACTTCTATTTTATTTTAAAGGTCCCTTATTATACTGTTTTTCATTACTTTATTATAGGTCTCAGATATATACAAAACATGTCTCTGATTGGCTGAAATACCAAACAGATCATTGCAGCATCCCATAATCCCCTCTGTTTCAGCCCTGTTTCCAAAGTGCTGATTCTCTGTCTGTTACTTTAGATGAAAATAAGGAGCCACTCCCAACGCCCCTCTGAGAGATATTTGGTACCTTGGTTGGTGATTGGCTAATGGTTACACAAGCCAAAACAAAGTTATGACATCATAAAGTGGCCAAAATCTGATCAGCTCATTTTCAGACAGGTTTTTATATAAATGGATCAGGACAAGAAGTGAGAGAATCTTTTTTCCTGAAACTTTCAGAATCTCTTTACACAGAGGGGACACATGTTGATGTAGAAAAGACATGAAAAAGTGGATTTTGCACAATAGGTGACCTTTAATCTAAACACTTTCTCCATGTTAACCTGTTTTCTACATATTCTGCTGTAAGATTACAATCAAACTGGCAGCAGACTGAAATCATAGGGGGGCATTTGATTTCTATGGTAAAAAAAAAAGGTGGCAGTGCCAATATGTTGACCCAGATTTGGATATAGTGATATTGTATATATATTCTGGTCCTATTGACATGCAAAGAAAATGTCTTGATCATTGAAAAATGTTGCGTTACCTCGAACACACATTTATTTTAAATGTTAAATATTTACGCTTTGACACACACACAGTGTTAGTTCAGAGACCTGTGTGTGTTCTGACACGCTGTTTTGTTATGACCATCTCACATTCACACACATTACGTTTGTAACACCAGTCCCTTCTACCTCTACGTTTATTGTTTTATATTAAGGTAACGTCAAAATTGCCCTTCACCTCTTAAACACGTTTTTCAAATGTAAATCTTTATTGTTAAGTTGGGATAATCCGTCTTGTTCCTGGAACAACTGGAAATGCTGATTATAAAACAGCCAAGTGATTGGGATTGATAGTGAGTGAAACCAGTTAAACACAGAAACTCAGAACAGTGGGTATGACAACACTCAGGACAAAGACATTTGTGCTGAATTTATCAGGTTTAGCATCTGTTATTTTAATATCAGGTTTTCATGGGGATTTTCACTGTAATCTGCATGAGCCACATCAGCCTTCTATTAGTTTTATATAATATGGAACACATGATAACGGCCTTGCATTGTTCCCAGGTCACATGCTGCACCATGTGAACGTCGGACAGTCGGTCAAACAGTGTGCCCACCAGATCCCTGCCATCACCATGGAGGCCAACATCCAGCCAATCACACGCACCGTGCTCCGCGTGCGGCTCGTCATCACGCCTGACTTCCGCTGGCACGACCAGGTAAACATGGAGGACACTGTAACACTGCCATTCTGCTGCTTCTCTTCAGATAAAAAAAAATTATAATAATTAAAAGTCAGTGCCATACTCTACAAGAGTTTATTTTTGTTGCATTTGTCAACCCTCTAGTTTTAACTACAACATAACTATGCGAGATTTTTCAGAAAAGTGAATTAAAAGGAATCACGTTAAATGATGATTAAAAATGATTTAAAAGACTTGAGTTGAGTAAATATATTATAATACATATAATATTCAATACATAAAAATCCCCAGTGTTTGCCCACAATTACAATCAGTCAGTTGTGCATGTAAATAGGATATTGATATTAAAGAATATTGCTATTACCACTTAACGGTTACTTTTAACCAGGCTTTATATTGTTGCAATGTGGGTGAAATTTCCCTTTGCCGGAGTGATTAATAAAGTAAAGAAATAAATAAATAAAGGAATTGATTGATATTATTTAGTTTAAATATTTTCATTTTTCAATTTTATATTGATACATATTAATTAATCACTTTTAATCATGTAAATTCATTACGAAAAAAAACTAACATCTATTACAATATAATACAGTGTTAGCCTGGTGAGTATTAGTGAAATAGGAGAAGTGCAATGTTAACAGTGTGTACAGTAACAATATATATATAAATAAATGTAGGTAGGGAAAGTCAGTGGAGGCTAAACATATTTCCTCATAATAATAATAATACATTTTATTTTTAGGCGCCTTTCATGACACACAAGGACACCGTACAATTTATTAAAAAAGAAAACAAAGAAAACGCTAATAGGCAACAGAACATGATAAAAACACAAACAGGAAATCATTGAGGAGACAGTCAAGTGGACACAAATGAACCATATAATGGGGAGCACTACAGTGAGTAGGCAGATTTGAACAGGTGGGTTTTTAATTGGGATTTGAATATGGTGATTGTGTCTGACTGTCGGATGTGCGGGGGGAGCGAGTTCCAGAGTCTGGGAGCAGTGCAGCTAAAGGCCCGAGCACCCATGGTGACGAGGCGTGGGGTGGGGACGGTTAGCAGACTAGCAGAGGAGGAGCGGAGGGAGCGAGAGGGGGTGTACTCCTGAAGAAGGTCAGCCAGATAGGGGGGGGCCAGGTTATGTAGGGCTTTGTAAGTGAGCAGTAGGTTTTTGAAGTTGATACGGGATTGAACCGGGAGCCAGTGGAGTTGGATGAGGATGGGGGTGATGTGTTCTGAGGCCTTGGTGCCGGTGATGATCCCGGCTGCAGAGTTCTGTATGATTTGTAGTTTATTGATGAGCTTGGTGGGTATGCCTGAGAGGATGGCGTTACAGTAGTCGATGCGGGACGTGACAAATGCATTGAACAGGACTTCAGTGTTTGATTGAGAAAGGGATGGGCGGAGTCTGGAGATGTTGCGTATGTGCAAGAAGGCAGTCCGGGTGATGTTATTTATGTGAGGTGAAAATGAGAGGGAGCTGTCCAGGATGACACCAAGGCTCTTACTTTTTGAGACCAACATCTCAAAACCAGTTGGTTTTGAGATGTTGGTCTCTTTTGCTTTTCCTTTCTCAAAGTAGTTGAAAAATAAATAAACGAAGTTCACAATCATATTTTCTTCTCATACTCTGAGCCATAAAACTACATTTCAGTAGCACTTGCATGCACCAACAATTCCAGTTTCATTTCTATCTATATTTCCAAGCTTTCCACTGACGGCTTTCTTTGAATATCATTCACAACGTGATTTATAGAGCCTTTTATCACTAAAGAAATTGTGAAAATGGATTTCCTTTCTGTTGACAGAATTTTTTATTTTATAGAGTGATACAAAAAGATCCCCTCCCATATAATGAAACAATCATTTTTAAACTTATCTTCATCCGATGTTCAAACTGCTCTGGAAATGTCTGCAAATGAGCCCATATCTATATATATGAATTCCTAATTTGCATATTTAAACATTCAGAAACATTTAATCATGACAATAGTTGCCTCCGTGTTAGTCGGATCATCCTTTGAAACTGGAACATTGCTTCTGTTTGGACACAAGGCTGCACTATGGCTGAAATAATTTTCTCGGGTAAAGGGAATAATAGTTTTTTTGTGATAAGGAGGAGTGACCGTTACAGTAGAGGTGTAAGATAGTATGTAGGAATCCCATCATACAGGTCAGATGAGGTCAAGAGGGCTACTATAGTCGAGTGTGTGCTGCCGCAGTGTGTAACATGGTCGTGTGAAATCAGAGGAGCTGAATAAAATCTTACAAGTGCAGTGTTCCAGTCTTGCATAACTAAAGCCTCCTGTATTAGAACGAGCCTTGGTCACTTACCGTCATATTCACAGTGCAAGGAACTGTGGGAAGTATTACATGTTAATCAGTCAGGCTACTCAAGAAATAAATATATGTTTTAAACAAACCATTTGTAAAAACCAAATGTTAGTGTTTTCAAATAAAGCAAAATGTAGACAACAAATGTTTAAATCCACAGGTAAAAGGGTACGTGTATAATCGTGTTTTAATGTAAGGGGATGTCAAAGGGAAGTTCGAATTGATCCGCACAAAATACAAATAAAAAAATGAATGGGCCGGCATTAATAAGAAAAACTTATAATACAAAAACCGTGTGTCCATAATCAGGGGAGGACATGAGGGAAAAGTGATGGTTAACAGATAACTAGAAAATGCATTTCCTGCAGAAAATGTGTGCGAATGCTGTAAACTGTGAACATTTGTGGCTGAATTTAGCTGAAAAAGCTGAATATGTTATTAGCTGAATGGTAGCTGCTTTTAGCTACAAAAACCAAGTAAGTGTGTTGCTGAATTTAGCGGAGAAATGCAGAAAAGTGAAATGGTTTAAATCAAAATTGTTACGGCTCAAATGCATTGCAATGACTTTGTTGAAAACTTGAAAGTGAAATGTTAAACTGGAAGAGTAGGAAAAATAGTGAAGAAGCTTAATATTTAAAAGAAAAGGTTCAAAAAAGGTATAAACAACAACATGTATAGCCTCAATGTACTGAAATAGCTGAATAATGTAATAGTTGAATGGTTTCTGCAGCTGAAAGTAGGCTGAAGGAGTTAAATATTAAATGTAAGTAGTAGTGAATGAATGTGTATTAAGAAGAGAAAAGAAAGTAAAAAGGCTTTGAAAAGCAGCAGAATATTTTAACTGCAAACGTCTGAACTAAAACCATACATCACCAATAATGTATAAAATATGTGGAACGTGTTGAAGTCAGTATGAAGTCTCCATCAGACAGAAAAGAATAGGCTGAGACAGTCTTTAAACTCCAGTCTGTTTGTTTGTGTTTGAAGTGACGACGTTATCAAACACCTGTTTACGTGAGCCCATAGATCAAAGGTTTCCATGGAGATGTGCTGTGAAAGGAGAGCCTTTCCATTGTTCTGAAGGAGAAATAAACCTCTTACATTTTCTTGATTTTGTGGTTAAAGATTAATATAAAGAAAATAAAAAATACTCCATACAGTCATGTCTTTAATCAATAACAGAATTAAGATGCAATAAAATAAGACAAGGCTTACGGGTTAAATCTGATTACTAACCGGTGGCACGTTAATGCAAATCTACAGTAACCAAGTTTCTACAGAGCATGAAAACTTTGAGTCCAATTCCCCACGTAACCTGATAACTCATGATATACTGATTCCTTCAACAATATGTTGAATTGTTCCTCTTGCATTGGAGTTGCGTAAAAATAAAAAAGCCATTCAAAATGTATTTAAAAAAACGACTTAAACTACTGCCTAAAACACAACACAGCTGATTTTCCTTCACTGTAGCCGCCTTGAACACTAGAACCATCTTCGGCGATGTTGTTTTGGGTTGGATCAGCTGTAGAGGAATAGATGCTGCTGTTAATCTGACGTCAGCTGCTATCCTCCATGAAACAAGCTACCATCTCCTCACACCTCTACAGGATGTGAGACATTTGCCCAGACAACCCCTTACCATCCAGGGCTGTTCCAAGTGGCTGTCTCCTCTTCCTGTCTCCTGATATGCGTCACTACACACACCAACACCATTGTACTCCCATTCTCACAAGGAGAGAAGAAGAGCAGCTCCCCCTACCTTGTTACTCTTACAGCCATGGAATCTCCATCTGTCCATGGGAGCCTGAATGTCCCACCTCAGGGGGCAGACTGGCCAGAGAGGATCATGGGAAGCTTATTGCTGGAATCTGAGTGGAATAGGAAGCTCATTGTAGCGGGGGAGAATATGAAGATGAATGTTTATGTCCGATTAGCGATGCATGCTCCAATCATGGGAGAGAGGTAACTGAGAGCAGGGGCTTAGCAGTGATCCGGCTGCAGAGCCCGACACATGTCCTGACACAGGACCCCCACAGACCACCCCCACAGTGTGGTCAATACTGTCCTTTATTCTTCTTTAATTCATATAATATAAGATAAAGCATGTACTCTGTAATGCCAAATACACAAATCAGAGGTGCTCAGTAGAAATTCAACAGTGCAGTGTTGGAGCCTTGCAAATATATAGAATGAGCCTCAGTCACTTATTGTCATATTGCATAATTCAAGGAACTGTGGGAAGTCTTACAAGTTAATCAGCCAGGCTACTAAAATGTTTATCTTTTTATACTGTCCATACTGTTTTTAAAAACCAGATGTGACAGTCATTTTAAATTAAGTAAAATTCAGACATATATGGGGCATTCTACCGAATTAGTACAAAGTGCGGTCCCACGACAAGAAAAACTATTTAACAAAACAATTAAGTATTCAGATATTTACTAAGAATATGTTATGGTCTATTTAAACACAAAGCATTAAATTATATAGTGATAAGCTTAATATATACAAAAACATCATTTATAGGTTACTTTCTATTGGGAAGAAGCTGTCCCCAACCCTGACATCTAAATTTCAATATCTGTAAATAACACTTAAAACATTTTTTTTTAATTGTGTTCAATGGTGTATTTAGAAGATCTTTATGATTACATTCAAACAGAAGTTGGAATATTTAGATTTATTCTGGGTTTCATTTTTTAATAAAAAAACTATACTCAAAAAATCATGTCCCCAGTTTTCATGTCACTGTCCAATGGCTGAGCCTGGTTTTTAGCCACACCCCTGCATGTTTGACAAGGCAGTGACACTGCATCCCTGTCCCTGATGGCTGAATGGCAAGTAGCTATATCCCATACTTTTGATATAAATCTGTTCCAAAATCTGAAAATCGGCATGTAACCTTAAGAATTGTCACTACCGAACACATATTATCTTCAATTAAGTAAACTTTTTCGGGGTTTTATGCAAAGTATTAGGTTTTTATGAGTGTAAACTTCTTCAAAAACGTGTATGCTAGCCATATAGTTGCTAGCATTCTTTAGTTATGCTCAAACTTAGCCAGAATCGTCACTACCGAAACAGTCACTACCGAAACAGTCACTACCGAAACATATGGTTACGTTTCGGTAATTGACATGATCGTTTCGGTAGTGACAAAATGGAATGGTAAGCAGGTAAATCCCACAATTTTTAAATAAATGTGTTTTAAAGTCTGAAAATCAGTGTGTTACTTTAAAGGTCTCTTATTATACTATTGTTAGGCATATATTATAGGTCTCAGATATATAAAAACATGTCTATGAAGTGTTTTGCTCCAAATACCAAACAGATCACTCATTCTAGCCTCATTCCCCTCTATTTCAGCCTGTTACTAAAGTGCTGATTCTGGGTCAGATTAAGCAATAAGGTTGAGGGAATATGATACAACCTTGAGAACAAAATACTGTGGTCACTACCGAAATAGTGGATGTTTTGTAAAAAATTAAGTATATTGAGTTATCAACTAAAATGATATGATACTGATTGGTTTAATGTATGTTCAATTTAAACAATCATCAACTCTGGAATCAATATGATCAGTATTATGCATTTTACAAAGAAAGTTTGCCTTATGATTTTTATGAATTGTATAAATTGAACTTTGAAATTTGATTAAAAATTCACTTTTATTGATTTAATTGTGAAAACCCTCTAGAAATATTTGTTAAAATACTATTTAGAGAACGGAAGGTAAAACAATCTTAACCGGTTAATACAGCGTTTCTCAAAGTGTGGGGCGCGCCCCACTGGTGGGGCGCAGAGATGTGATAGGTGGGGCGCGAATGGACGCGATTTATTTATTTTTGGACCCCAGGCCGGAATCGAACCTGGGTCCTCACGGGCGGTAGTGGACTGTTACAGCCGGAGACTCGCAACAGCGGTGGACTTTCACAGCACCGCTCCGCCGGAGCCTCGCAACGGCGGGTGTTTGCGGCGGCGGGTGCGGTACCGGCGCAGCGGCGCTGTGAAAGTCCACGGCCCACCTATGCCAGAGCCAGCGGCCCACCGAAGGCTGCAGCCCACCAATGGGAAAAGTCCCGAATCTCCCGATGGCCAATCCGAGCCTGCTCACACACTGAAACACAGTGAAACCAAAATCATTTACAGACATATGTAAAAATCTCTCATACACACATGTGAAACGCTCTCACACACACACACACAACAACGTTGCAGTCGGGAAGAAAAGCAATGTGGAGCGGCACCTCACCAATTCATAAGGAGTTTAACCGTGACACTTTTCGAAATCCCGTTTGTGTCCCCCCACTTTACAAATAGGCCTATGTTTATTATTATTTTTTAACGCAAGCCGTCATCGCCACGGAGGAGCACACAGCCTCTGTGAGCAAGCGAGACAGAGAGAGAGAGAGCGAGAGAGCTAGAGAGACCACACCTTTATCTATTTAATATAGCCTAGTTGTAAAAAATAAAGTAAGAAATCATTCCAATGTTCCAAAAAAAAAAAAATAGTTTAAAAGGGGAGTGATTAGTGAAATATGCATAAATAAAAAGAAAGAATGCTAACTAGGTAACATAAGATAAGAATAAACAAGTTTAAATGATTTGTTATTGGTTGTGATCATATTCTAAAATGTTTGGATTATTGAAAAGTATACAGCTCCCTTTCATCTGAGTGTTGAGAGCTGTATCCATCAATTCATTTTGTGCTCAAAGTGCACCAGATGATGCATTTCACTTCAACATTAGAAAAAGAAAAATGTATCATCAAGATTTATGTTTAAGTAGGCTGGACTCGTACATTAAGCCCAACAATTGATAAACTAAAATAACGCATGCCTACGCCATTTCTCTTAACTCAAAGAGTTTCGCCCGCATATTCTCAGATACCATAAAACAGAATATAAACAAACTAAAATTCTTATAGACTTGTCTGGCTCATTATATTTAAATAAAGGTGTGCTGCTGCCGACTCGTTTAGATTCTGTTGTGCAGAGTGAATCCTCTCTCTGCCGGCACACTGGAGACTGGATCACAGGTCGGCCCACTCATCGTAGAGCTTTCACAGAAATCACTAACAGTATGCAAGCCGTGGAGAAATGGAAGCCTCCATAACTGAGGAGCGTTCACCCCAGCGACGGAGGCTCTTTTCTCGTGGCACAGATCAGAGCGGCTGGTTGACATGTGTATTCAGACTTCTTTTAATACACTTCAAATTGCGCTTAGGGGGAATTATATTACATTTTGACTACAGGGATTTGTTGTACTTCATACATTGGTGGGATGTAACTAAGAACTTGTACTTTACTTGAGTATTGTCTAATTTTGCTACTTCATACTTTGACTCGACTACATTTTGTTGGCAAATGTTGTACTTTTTACTCCACTACATTTATTTTACAGATTAAGACACTAGTTACTTTGCACATTTAAATTATAAATACAAAATATAAATCAACCAAATATCAATCATACAATAATTCCGCACATTTCCAGGTGCAACACTGAAGTTATGAACACATGAATGCATCAATAATTATAATAAAATAATAACTTTTGGTAATTAAGTATAATATTATGCATGTACTATTGTACTCTTACAGTACAATACAGTACAATTTTGAATGCAGATCTTATACTTGTAACAGAGTATTTTGACACTGTAGTATTGCTACTTTCACAAAGGTAAATAATCTGAGTACTTCTTCCATCACTGACTTCACCATCAAACATAAGAGTTTGGTGTGTTTTTGTGTTCGTTATTTAGTTTGTTTATGTTTATCTTCACCTCACTGCACCTGCCTGAGCAGAACGTCTGATTAAATGTTCTTTTGCTGGATGGTGCAGGTCCACGGGTCAGTGGGTGAGCCCTGGTGGTTGTGGGTGGAGGACCCCATCAATGACCACATATACCACTCTGAGCACATCCTGCTGCAGAAGAAACAGGTCAGTCATTGTTTTACTTGGTTTGTATTGTCCTTGTGTTTCTCAAAGAGTGTTTCCTGATGTGTGTGTGTGTGTGTGTGTGTGTGTGTGTGTGTGTGTGTGTGTGTGTGTGTGTGTGTGTGTGTGTGTGTGTGTGTGTGTGTGTGTGTGTGTGTGTGTGTGTGTGTGTGTGTGTGTGTGTGTGTGTGTGTGTGTGTGTGTGTGTGTGTGTGTGTGTGTGTGTGTGTGTGTGTGTGTTCCTGCAGGTGGTGTCAGAGGAGCCTCAGCACATCGTGTTCACCATCCCTATCTTTGAGCCGCTGCCCTCTCAGTACTACATCAGGGCGGTGTCCGACCGCTGGCTTGGGGCAGAGGCCGTCTGCATCATTAACTTCCAGAACCTCATCTTACCCGAGAGACACCCCCCACACACTGGTACACACACTCTCACACACACACATTTATGATGTGACAACAGGGGTTTGACTTAACTTGCCTTGAATGTAAAGCACTGATACTTAGTGAGTGAGAGCTGAACTCTGCTGAAGGCTCCCAGCTGTTAGACAGCAGTTGTTTCAGTCCCCTGTCAGAGCCAGTACTGCATACTGTAGTACAGTCAGGGGGGGGGGGGGGATAACACACTCTATTACTTCAGTGAAAGTATCACACTGTTGGAATGCTCACTTACAGGTAAAAGCCCTGCATTTAAGGTCCTATGTGAGAGTACAATAGTTCTATAGGAAAATGCAATTAAAGTATCAAAGTAAAAGTGATATAATAGAGTTGTATAATGTCTCCTGTGATTGATCAGTTATTGTATATGACATTATCAGTAATATTGGATGATTTGATCATAGCTGCATGGCTCAAACAATTATTATTTATTAAAAAAAAGTATATACAGATCTAAATGGGTTTTTTGTAAAAGTTAGTAACAAAAGCTGTCATATTGTGTATTAAGAGTTACAATATTTCCCTTTGAAATGTAATGGAGTAGTAGAATAGTAAAACAAAAATGGAATTAGTCAAGTTTAATTTGAAGGTACTTTATTCCAGTGTACGATTTGTACTATTTTTCTTTCTTATCCTGTGTGCTTATTATTTACTTTGTACGGCCACTTTAAAGAGGCTCTATTGTGCATATTGGATCCCACATCCCCATCACTACATGGCATCACTATGTAACACTCTCGCTTCTGTTAAATAGCAGTCCAACAAATTGTACGTGATGCGGGGCATCTCAAAGTAGTTGACCAATCACAACAGAGCCAGCCAGCTAACCAATCAGAGCAGACTGGGCTCTGGTTTCAGACAGAGGGTGAAAAGAGGTGCTGCAGTATGAGAAAAATAAAGAGCTTTTGAACATTAAAGCATGGAGACATGTCACAGTAGAGACACTACATACTGATATACACCTGGACATCAGCAGGAGAGGACTCTTTAAAGTAGAGACACTACATACTGATATACACCTGAACATCAGCAGGAGAGGACTCTTTAAAGTAGAGACACTACATACTGATATACACCTGGACATCAGCAGGAGAGGACTCTTTAAAGTAGAGACACTACATACTGATATACACCTGAACATCAGCAGGAGAGGACTCTTTAAAGTAGAGACACTACATACTAATATACACCTGAACATCAGCAGGAGAGGACTCTTTAAAGTAGAGACACTACATACTGATATACACCTGAACATCAGCAGGAGAGGACTCTTTAAAGTAGAGACACTACATACTGATATACACCTGAACATCAGCAGGAGAGGACTCTTTAAAGTAGAGAGACTACATACTGATATACACCTGAACATCAGCAGGAGAGATCCTCTCTAATGGCAGTGGGCCTTCTTCCTGCTGCAGCAGGGTCAGATGTGATAGCTGATTATTAATAGCGATAAGAGAGATATGTAACAGACTTCTTTGTCGCATGACTATAGTATAAATCATTCATAAATTGTTTGATTCAACTAGCACGGATAACAAAAAGGCTTTTTCATATGCTGATGGATGAGCCATCTTTTATATATTGAAAGACACCGAAGCTTTTTATAAAGTCTAGCACTGGCACAAGTCAGAGGATAGTTTGTGTAAAAACAGCAGCTATAATTCACAGTGAGCTTAAATCAGCGGCTCTCCACCACATAATGGATTATCTGTTTGGAAGCTGCACTGAGACATCACAACTCCATGTGGAGCGGAGAAGAAAGCATCTAAGTCCTGTACTCCACTCATTCACTCCTCAGACTGTAAGAAAGGAAGCATTCATTATTTCTGACCACATTCCCCCTCAGACATAATTACAGCCATATCAGAAAGAATCCAAGAGCACAGAAGAGATCATATCACAGGCTGCAGGAGCTTAATGTTTCTCCAGTCTTTCAGTTAAACAGGCTCTTACAAAAAAGACTCAATTTGCCATATTTATTGAACAATTTCACATGAGAGATTTTGATATCTTGGCTTCAATTCACAAACTCAAGCAGCAGATATGTGGTGGATTACTGATGAAAAGCACTGAGGGTTTAGCAGAGGGTCATGGAGGCACTACAGGGACCAGGAAAGGAGTTTTTATTTGGGATACTAACGTTTACAAGCAAGTGTAAGCAGAAGTGTCGGTGAATTGTCAGAATAAATGCCAATAATTCAGAGATCATCAAAACCAAACTGACATGTAATAATTAAGTATAAAACAAGTGTGTATTTTTTTTATCTACCTCCAAAAAATACAAAAACACTAGTATTTTACATTTTGATTAATCATGATGAATCACAGAATATTTGTGTGATTAATTAAATGTTTGTTTGATTGACAGCTCTTATTTTTATATTTCATTACTGTTGTGGTTGGTAGAGGAAACGGAAGAGAAAAGCAACACTTATCAGTGTTTCAATAGGTGAAATGGTTTGAATGACTTATATGAAAGAAGAAGCTCTGAGAAACAGAACTATGACTAATTTATTAAATAATATAAGTTATAGTGATTATCAGTTTTTCCCTTGAAGATTCTTGTGAAAACCACTATGGTAGTGCCTGGAAAAACCAACAAACATGGATACCTCATGTCAGCCGAAGTCTGTCATTAAAGGTTCAGTTTTGATCATGTTTGCTGGAATATTCAGAATCAGATCTCTGAAATAAATCTGGTTCCTCCGGCCCCCCCTCAGTGCTCATCATGAAAGAATGCAGCACACCCCCAAAGGAAAGCAACCAATCAGAGCTGTGGAGTGTCAGACACAGTGAAGGCTTCTCAATTCTCTAATTTCCCCTCCTCGACTGCCCTCCTCGACTCCCCTCCTCGACTCCTATCCTCGTGTCTTAGTCCCGCCCACAGGAGATGCGAACGGAGGAGTCGAGGAGGGGAACCGAGGAGAGAGGAGGGGAAGCAGCAGGCGGTTAGAGAAATGAGAAATCCTCTCCTCATTTTAAAGAGACGTCCGTTAATGATGACAGGAGGCACAGCGCTCTGTCTGATGGACAGAACTGTGTTCATGATGACTTATATATTTACTTTAATTAATTCACAGTGCGGTATAATGAGACAATAACAGGCTACAGATGCGGACATATACACACACATATATTTATATAAATACAATTTCAGAATCAAAGTATGAGAGCACTCATAATAACGTAACACAATCAGAGACTGGATATATACCCCCCCCCCCTCTGGTCGCTACAATGAGGAAATGAAATTACGTTATATCATATATATCAGGATACAGCCGTTGTGTATTTTATTATGTGAAGCACTAAATGGTTTTAGAAAGATATGGACTCTTTGTTTGTAGATATCTACTAAACTAAAGCAAATACAGAGAGTAATGTAGGCCTGTTATACTGAGTGATATATATTATACACACTGCTCTGCTTTCTGCACGGACCTCACAGCTGTTCTCACTGTAAACATCGCGTCGCGATGAAAGCAGTTAATAAAATAATATCCAGGGGATGCATGCAGAGCTGTCATTGGCTGAGATAAGTCCGGCCGTGCGTCACGACTCTTTGAAACATCACTGTTGCCGGAAATGCATCCGCGGAGGAGCCGTGGAGGACCCATCAGTGTATCCTCGATTACAGCTCCTCCAGAGAGCCTCCTCGATGCTCGATGCTCGGTCCTCGAAGTGCATTTAGAGAAATGAGATGTCCTTCAACATGGCACGCTGAAATCCATTTCCTGGTTAGAGAATTGAGAAGCCTTCAGTGTCGGTCAGTGCTGAGGATTTCGGTCCAAACCGTCAAACTAGACAGCGCTGATCAAATCACAATTCTCTTTCCGGTCTCTTGTCTCACATGTTTTTAAAACCTAACTGCTAAGTTTGACAGCTTGATCAGAAATGACAGGACCTCTTGCACTTAAGAAAAAAGAAAAAAATGTCTATATCAACCATCTATCTGATAAGACTTGAGTGCAGCATCATCACCCGACCCTGTCTCTTCGCCGCAGCTGTTTTATTCTCTGATGAAGCCAATGTTCACACCCGGCTCAGCAGCAAACCGACTGTTAGAGATAAACAATGGCTTATTATTGTTATGAACCTATTTTCTTTATTTTAATTAGATCTGGAATGGCTGGCACTTCATCAACAGTTTGTTCTCGTGTTTACATATTTACCATGACATTTTTATTTCCTATCACGAAAGTGATAAACAATATTGCAAACATTCACATTCTCTGAGCCGCTGATACTTGAACCTCCGCTCCAGAGCAATATGTTTCCTGCTCCTGATGTACAACACTGTCTCATATTGAGGCTGTTAAATCACATATCTGTCATAGCTGGCATGTTGTTTTATCATGCTTGCGTAGAAACATCATGTAAAGTAAGGGGCTTTGTTTTTTCCTGAAAATATTATGATACATCTGATCCCTGGCTTTTATACCTCTGAAATAGAGACTCACTGTTTTAGTTTTAATCCTTATTTTGATGTGAATAAATGTATATTTTTCCAAACATTCAGTTCGAAACATTTCTACTTTAGAGTTTTCAGATGTACCCCACTATTCGCTGTAATAAACATGAAAGACGTAGAAATAACCCCTGATTGACCTTCTCCCCCCCTCAGAGCTGCTGGACCTGCAGCCTCTCCCGGTGACGGCTCTGGGTAACCCGGAGTTCGAGAGCCTGTTCAAGTTCACTCACTTCAACCCCATCCAGACGCAGATCTTCCACACGCTGTACCACACCGACACCAACGTCCTGCTGGGGGCGCCAACGGGCTCCGGGAAGACCATCGCCGCAGAGATGGCCATGTTCAGGGTCTTCAGCCAGTATCCCGGCGCTAAGGTCTGACCGGCTCTGTGTGCTTCATGTTTTTTTTTTACATACACCTCCTACATACCTGATGGATGTGCATTGCTCCAGAAGCTAAACAGGGACACGCTTTTTTTTAAAATGGCTCAATAGTCTTACTTGAAAAACAAAATGCAGCAATGGCAGCTTTAACATCTACTCTGTGCAGTGATTGAATTGATATTTTTTCACATAGAAAATAACTGTTTGTGTATTTGGCCAACCTAGGAGTTGTATCTGACGTGGATTTTCCTGACCTCGATATTAACACGTTCTTTATTGTTTGCATTAATTAGAAAACCTTTCAAAAAGCACAGGTTGGTGTCATGTTAAGGCGGCACTTCGCTCACTGTTGCCTCCACAGGGAGTGCTGCTTGGAGATGCTCCAACATGCAAATGTGTTGTTGGTATTGTTGTTTTTTATATTCCTCCAAGCAGAGAAAACCTACCTGTGTTTCCATTGAATGACTGTTTATTATCTCTGTGTGGTCAGGTGGTGTACATCGCCCCCATGAAGGCCCTGGTGAGAGAGAGGATCGAGGACTGGAAGGTCAGGATTGAGGAGCAACTGGGGAAGAAGTGAGTGATGTTATTTTTGTATTTTATTATATAATTATGTTGCATGTTGGAAATGTTATGATCCGTTTTCGGGTCATAACATTTCATTGCCATTTCTACACTGTAGCTTATGTGCATATGACATTAAAACCTTTGAATCTTGAATTGAATCTGGAATGAATGCATTTACGTAGTCATGAGGATTTTACATTACAGCTGCATGAAGTGACATCGTACAGCTTAAGAAGTCATGAAGAGTCTTGTGTGTAGATTGGATGCAACTGAATAAATCACTTGGTAATGTAATAATGAGAGAAAAGAGCGGGCTCATGTGTTTCCTGATCTTATGTGTGTGTAGAGTGGTGGAGCTGACAGGGGACGTGACCCCCGACATGAGAGCTATATCACAGGCTGACCTCATCGTCACCACTCCGGAGAAATGGGACGGAGTGAGCAGGAGCTGGCAGAACAGAAGCTATGTTCAGAAAGTGGCCATCCTCATCATCGATGAGATCCACCTGCTGGGTAAGAGGGAGGAGGAATCTGTTCTGTAGGTCAAACAGCTCAATCCCATCCAAGCTCTGTTTCAAACGTCTTTTTGAAGGGAGCTCTTTGGAAGGTTAGAGCTTATGGCCTTTCATTTAGCCAAATTCTTTCATTTTGTTTATGGAATGTTTAATTGGGCCCAAAAAAAACTGCTGCAGGGAAAACGCGACTTTGACAGAGCCTGCAGTCAACGGATACAGCTCCTTGGAATTTGTTTTATTTCATATATTATTTATTTTATTTTGTGGTAAATACTTAATAATATTAAGTTGTTTAACTGTGAAGGTGAATATTTATTATATATGTATAATAGATATACATAACATTTAATATAATATATAAAATGATATATTAATTATAATAAAATATAAACAATTATAATTATATATATATATATAGAATTATATATTATTATATGAGATAATATTTGAATTATATTACATTTTAAAATTAAATATAATGTATATTTAAAAAAAAAACGTGTATTGCCATTTACCCTTACTAAAAGTATTTACAGAAAACATAAGTAATACTTCGACATAAGGAAGAAAACATTTAATTTAAAACAACAAATAAAAAGAGATAGAGGAGGGGGAACAAGATGAGGGGAAAGAGACGAGGAAAGGAGAGAAGAAGAGATTCAGTTATTCTATTGGTTCCAATAGAATTCTAATAGAGAAAATATGACCTCTCTAAGAGTCACCAGTTCACCTAGTTAACCTAACCTGTCTGGGCTGTGTGAGGAAGCCGGAGGAAACAAACTGCACACAGAGAAACCCAGAACTAACCACTGCAACTATTATGCCTGAGTTAGCAGTGTTTACACAACATATTTCCAGAAGGCGACCAGACCAGAAAACACCAGTGTAACCAGTGTAAGGGACGGTACCAACACGTCTTTAATGTACACTCTGACTTTACCATTGTGTGTGTTTGCAGGGGAGGACAGAGGTCCAGTGTTGGAGGTGATTGTGTCCAGGACCAACTTCATCTCCTCTCACACGTCTAAGAGAGTCCGAGTGGTGGGTCTGTCCACGGCTCTGGCCAACGCTCGAGACCTGGCCGACTGGCTGGGCATCGGACAGGTCAGACACAAAACACACACACACACACACACACACACTCACACACACAATCACACTCACACACACACATTGATCTTTGGTTAGATGGAGGGATCATGTTCATAAGCTGAGGAATAGTGAGATGGCTGTGTACTAGCCAACAGAAACCACAGTGTGTGTGCAGCGCTGTATTGTTATGGTCCATTTGTTTCCTGCCTCTTCATATCTGAGTGACTTTATATAATAACAGCAATTAGGATACAAATATGCTTTTGGTTGATAGTTGATCTCTATAATCTCCTGCAGGCTGCGTCTGATGACATGCTTAAGTTCTAATCATCAGGAATGACTGGATGAACATCAACATGATACAGAGAAGACTTATTGAAAGGATGACACTGATGTGATTCCATACTGAAGTTTCCCATGCTGCTTCCTCTTGGGTTATGTTGGCACCCTTTATCTTTGCTTTGGCTAGTATCTCAAAGGTAGGGTAGGTAAGAATGGAGAAACCAGCTCGAGTGCGCTAGAATTTGAAAGTACACAACCGAAACAAATCTGCCCCTTCCTTCAGACTTCCTCACAGAGCCCCTCCTCCAACACACACGAACGCGCACATGACCAATGAGGGCACGAGATAAGTTTGTGCACAGATGGAAGGCTGCCAGGCAGGTAGGCCATCCAGTTATTTTAGCCGGGCCGGCTCAGATGATTGGTCGTGCTTTTTACAGCGCTACGGCTTCCACAGATGACATCTTTTTATGTATTTATTGTCAAAGCATTTAATATATTCATTGCTATCGGGATGTTAAGAGCATTCCATGGAATATAACAACAAGTGTTTCTGAAGTGAATTACCTACCCCACCTTTAAGATAGAAGCATACTATATTTTCCTTTTTGTCTAAGTTATTTTAAGAAATTACTATTCAAAATGATAAAGACAGTGGTAGATAAATGTAGAAACTGTTTTCTATTATTATTTTGAAGGTAAGATGTCCTGAGAATGTCTGTTGGACATACCAGTCTGCTTGACATGATGGATACATGTCAATTAAAGTCCATGTTAACATACCGCATGTTTTGTATACCATACATTATGAGAGCGTTTCTATGTTTTATTTTTTAAGTTTATATTTGATACTGTACAATGTGTCAGACACATGTATCTCACAAAACGCTGCTATCATCCTAACATTTTACAAATTATTCTTACGATTACAACGTTTCTCTTTTTTTGCGTCTGTGCAGTCACAACTGGTCAATATCATATACCCTGTAGGGATCAATCATAACGCATCATCAAAGACACGTTTCCAAACCTTGTCTCTGTTGACAGAGCTGTGGAGACACTGGGTGTTTCTCAATCTCAAGTAAAGCTGCTCCGGAGCCACTATTTCAAGCATACTACGTCATCGAGTGCCGCCGAAGGACTGTTCCAATGTCCAGCATACTTGGAATTCTACCGAGCCCGGCGTACTTCGTAGCGAGAAATTTCGAGGCTGCACATGTGTAGACTCCGCGGTCTTAAAATCCCCACAATGCTTTCTGCGCGGACCAATTTCCCCAAATCTGTGGCGGAAAATGTAAGGCGGGGCCTCTGATATGACGCACACCTGCACACTTGCTCGCCTGTTCCATTCTTCGTTTTCCGAATGCTAGGAAGTATTCTTGCCTCGCTTCTGAAGCAAAACGCTCGGAAGACATGTGCTACCAAGCAAGCGTACTCGACATTGAGAAACACCCAGAGTTAGTGAAGCAGGTTGGGCTTCTTGTCCTCCATACGTCTGCCTGCTGGCTGCTGTTGGGCCCAAATCATTATCAGCTGCCCCCAACACTATAGAGTGGTGCAGGAATGAGTCCTCAATTGAAAATGAGTTTGCAGTTTAGCACTTCTCTTCTTCTGGTAGTCAATGGGTTTTTGAACCCAAAATAAGTTGTGGTTAACACAATCTTAGGAGATACTACATTACGGTTGCTGTATTACTAAACACAATCATGTCGATGATTAGCCGTATTTAGCTTAGCCGTATTTAGCTTAGCGTTGGTGACACACAGCTGTGATGTAGTTTGTCTAAGGCCTACGTTAGCATCTTATTTCTGGTGTTAATATGTGGAGATGTCCTGCTAATCTAAATGTATTCCCCTGCCCTTAGCTTAGTGGAGGTGACTTGAAGTCATGTGACCTTGATGTAGCAATCACAGTTAGCTAAGTTGTTTAAACTATAGCTATTTATGTTTCTGGTGTTTGCATTGATTCTTCAATTATTATAAAAGTGGTGTTTATATATGGAGTTTATCTGGCTGAAGAAAATGTGTGTGTATCATAAATGTGCATTTTCCACAGAGCTTATTTCCTGTAATAATCCTAAATCCAATGGAGAAATCCCAATGCTTTTTGTCGAGGGAGCCTTTGTGATGCTAACTTCCTCTTACAAAAATACGCTGCACCACTGTAAACACACCAAATAATGCATCTTACTCTGACAACATCCTGTAGCACTCTTTGAGTTGTGTTCACACACTGCCTCCTGATCACACAGTGAACACACACATGAAGGGTTAACCAGCGCAGCGGGGTCCAGCAGTGCTCCGGCCTCAGTGACAGTGACAGACAGTTTACATTACAGCCAGATGGGCTCCATGTTGCCAGCTGCTCACATTAAATCTCTTCTCCCTTTTCTTTCCTTTTTTCTCCCCCCCCCCTCTCCCTTTCTTCTCTGTAACAGGTGGGTTTGTTTAACTTCCGCCCGTCTGTTCGCCCTGTACCGCTGGAAGTTCACATCCATGGTTTCCCGGGGCAACACTACTGCCCTCGCATGGCCAGCATGAACAAGCCTACCTTCCAAGGTACACATGCTTTATGTCAGATGTTCGTTCCATTTGTAACAGGTTTCTCATTGAGCTGGAGTTACATAAAGTCACTTCTGCTTCGATACAATCCTGTGCAAAAATGATTCTGTTATCTTTAGATATGTCTTTCCACTGTTTTAGGTTTATATTCACTGTTTATTATATTTATATTATTAACTCATGTGAAATGCCTTGGTAACATGCTTCTGTAACAAAACAAAGTTCCATTTGGGATCCAAAAAGTACTAATTCAATCTATTTAAAGAGCTATTTAATCATTCCTGCTAAGCTAACGTTATTATGAAAAAGTAGGCTTTAAAAAAAAACAATTGTTCAGATTTTCTAAAAGTAATTTATACCACATTTTGATCCATCTTCAGTTTTCCTTCAGCCAAACTAAAGAACTGATGGGTCTAGTGCTTTTGTTGACAGAAAGAAAGAAAATGTCTTATTCTCACCCAGATTGTTGGAAACACTTGCATCAAAGCACACACAATAATATAAAACAGTTTCTGAAGCAGTGAAAAGTAATAATGCACATTGAAACTTGTGTCTTTGCAGCGATACGCAGCCACTCCCCAGCCAAACCAGTGCTGATCTTTGTCTCCTCCCGACGGCAAACCCGACTGACCGCCCTGGACCTGATCGCCTACCTGGCCACAGAGGACAACCCCAAACAGTGGCTGCACCAGGACGAGAGAGAGGTACGCTCACTCTCTCACAGCAGCACATCCAGTCTGTGTCAGGGTGACTGTACGAGACAGGGTCCAACACACAATCACTGTAGTTATGCAAATGAAATGGAACACAGTAGATTTGAACCGTCATCATCCATGAAGAGGGTCAGTGTGTGTAAGGTGAGGTGCACGATAGCATACTGAAACATAAGGAGGTAGATTCCAGCAGGCATCCATTCATTCTTCAATATATCGTAACCCACCGAAACATAGAAACAACAAAGCATTTCTGATATTTAGAAAACGAACTGTTAGAGAGAATGTTTACCATTCTTAACAAAAGGAGCTTAGAAAATACATTCACATTTACTGTCTTTATTCTGACACATTTACGCATGTAGGCAAGTTTAAGCTCTGGTAAACAACATCAGATCTGGGGACGTAGACAACTGATACAATCAGAAAATATGTGCAAATATAACCACATGTGTCTGTCTCATGCATTCCCTTCATTTCTAATGTGTCTTTATTTCCGTGGAAGCACTCCATTGCCCCCCCTTTGCTGAATTGTGCTGACGCTCGGTTTCTCTGTGTAAGTGGTGGTTTAAGTGTAATCACAGATGGAATTCAACCCAACTTGTGCCAGAAAAGCCTGTGTCATCCTCCATTATATTGTCTGTGCATACCTTGGGATCAGTTCAAGATTGGAGCAAATAGCCCCTCTGGGTTCACATTTGAAAAGTTTGCTATTATTATTACAACACTGGGATATGCAGGCGTGATGGAGGGTGGACCGTATTAACCTCTCATGAGAGAACTATGTACTGGCTTTACAGTCACATGGGTTTGTTAAAGTGCGTAGTAAAGTTCTACAGGATTTTCCTCCTCTATCTAAAAAGCATTTTAAGCACTTTTTTTTTTGGTTAGACACCTGAAACAAGATCCGTGGTTAACCCAAATAACGTAACCTTCTGGTGAAATCTGGTGAAAGTCTGGTCTGGAGTGTCTTTAAAAAAGTGGTTGCGAACAAGTTGCTAAAAGAGATTACTAATAATTATTGATGCCGAACACAAGTTGGCTTTGTGCTGGTGATGTGAATTCATGTGACTGTCATGTTGTTTGTTTGGCTTAATATTTAACTTAAGCGTCTTACCTCCACTTATGCTTTATTCATAAAAAACGTGGTGTTTAGAGATTTTTCTGCTAAGCAAAATATGTTAGTATCATAAATGTGTGTCCACTCCAATCCCCATGCTTTTGGCAGAAGGAGCCCCTGCGATTCTAACTTCCGGGTCAACCTAAAAAGAAAATAGTTTGTATATCATTTTCACATTATAGTTTAAACAACACTTATTGCAAGGTAAATATACTGCAGAGCAAGGAGCTATTCTGAAGGCAAGTTGAAAAGGCTGATGACGGAGAGAGGAAAAAGCAATGTGCTTGGTTGGCTTATCTTTTTGGCAAATAATTTGGTCAACAATACTTCTGATTTATTTTGATTGTGTTAACCACATGACCTTTGCTCTGACTTCACCATGAAGACAGGTTAACCACATGTTACGAAAAAGAAAATCCAAAGCCAATTGCCATGAAAACCAGCTATGGTCAGGCCAAAATTTTAACTTTGCACATCAAATATTGGACATTCTCCTTGGCAAACTGATGCTTTGTTTTATGAGGTATAATGAACATCTTTAAGACCTTTTATTGAGCTGAAAGTATACACGATTAAAAAGTTGCAGCATATTGATGGTGACCATTTTCCCTGAAAAACACATAGATCTTAAAGTGTATGTTAACCACTGTTTAATGCGTCTACATTTAGTTTCAGTTAGTTTCAAGAGGATGCGCTTCATGGAGACTTAGAATATATAATCATCATTTTTGAGTCAGGAATACTGTGATTTCCATAAACAAACAACAAGGCAAAGCATCACTGAGCTGTGTTCAGGCTCATACATATTTGTTGTGGCACAAAGGACCATTGTTTATATCTCCATACAGGGTTAGGAAACAATGCCTCATTTTATAATGCTATTATCTGGTATAAACTCAGGGAAATCCCTACCTGACAATCAATTCAATCATTCCCTCCTCTGGTCACTATAGGCATACATGCAGCGTTATCACTACTTTTGCCGTCTTATACCCCAGGCCGTGTGTGTGTGTGTGTGTGTGTGTGTGTGTGTGTGTGTGTGTGTGTGTGTGTGTGTGTGTGTGTGTGTGTGTGTGTGTGTGTGTGTGTGTGTGTGTGTGTGTGTGTGTGTGTGTGTGTGTGTGTGTGTGTGTGTGTGTGTGTGTGTGTGTGTGTGTGTGTGTGTGTGTGTGTTGGCGTCCCCGGCCTCTGTGTGTGTTCCGCTGACACATGCTGCTGCCCGCTGCTTCTCTGCGCTGGGCCGTGTAGCAGCTCTGCGCCCTGCTGCTTGACTGACAGGCCTCTGGACAGAGCTGCTTAACTCTCCGCGGGGATCACCCACTGCCTCGAACCCCCCAGACCTGACAGCTCTTTCTTCCTCTGCCACAAACCCCAGCTCTTTTCCTCGGGGAATATCTCTACTCTTCCATTTTCTTACTCTCATATCCAGGGTTGGGAGGCTTTAAAATGAATTGTGTTACAAATACTAGCTACCTGTAACAAATTCAAGGAACTTAATCTGAGTATCAAAATATAAAATAAATGTAACCTGATTACTTTCAGTAACTTTTGGATTACAAGGGGAACTAAATATCAATAAGATGTTTTTTACTGAAGTGTATTATGTAAGACAACAGAACAATCTGACCTTAGAAAAGAAGAAACCAAGATATTGATTGATTAATCAAGTGAGTGGCAGGGTCCTTTTCTCATAGACTTATATACAACCAGACTTCCACGTTGCTTCACTTTTAAGACCTGGAGTTTCCCTCAGCCCTGTCCCTGTGTCACTGTACATGGCACCTTCTCTCAGTCAGTTTCTCATTGGCTGTGTTTCTGTCTGTTGAATCAAAGTTTGTGCTCGTTGTGTGTAGATTGAGGCGATCATTGCCACAGTGAGGGATTCCAACCTGAAGCTGACGCTGGCCTTCGGGATCGGCATGCATCATGCAGGCCTGCACGAGAGGGACAGGAAGACCGTGGAGGAGCTGTTCGTCAACTGCAAGATCCAGGTAGGCCTCCCACTGTACACACACCCCCATCACTGCTGTACACACACCCCCATCACTGCTGTATACACACCCCCATCACTGCTGTACACACACCTCCATCACCACTGTACACACACCCCCATCACTGCTGTACACACACCTCCATCACTACTGTACACACACCTCCATCACCACTGTATACACACCCCCATCACTGCTGTACACACACCCCCATCACTGCTGTACACACACCTCCATCACCACTGTACACACACCCCCATCACTGCTGTATACACACCCCCATCACTGCTGTACACACACCTCCATCACTACTGTACACATGCCCCCATCACTGCTGTTTACACACCCCCATCACTGCTGTACACACACCTCCATCACTACTGTACACACACCCCCATCACTGCTGTATACACACCCCCATCACTGCTGTACACACACCCCCATCACTGCTGTACACACACCCCCATAACTGCTGTATACACACCCCCATCACTACTGTACACACACCTCCATCACTGCTGTACACACACCCCCATCACTGCTGTACACACACCCCCATCACTGCTGTATACACACCCCCATCACTACTGTTTACACACCCCCATCACTGCTGTACACACACCTCCATCAGTGCTGCACATACCTATTGACGTTAAGAAATGTGTAATGTAACAGGGGGGATGATGAGACCTTATGCAGACTGTTACCTACACACTAGAGCAGAGTGATTTGATTAGTATTTAGCTATTATAGAGGCAACTGCATATACATTCCCATTTTACCCATATTCCAAGGTTTTCCTCAAACTTGATGTTACTTATTTTACACTAGTTTTTTAAAACATTCTGTACGAGTTTAATTTCTTGTATATTGTTCATGTAATTAAGTGAATGTGTCTATGTTGTATCATTTCTCCCCTTCTCTCAGGTTCTGATAGCCACCAGCACTCTGGCCTGGGGGGTGAACTTCCCTGCTCACCTGGTGGTCGTCAAGGGAACGGAATACTACGATGGCAAAACCAGGCGCTACGTGGACTACCCCATTACAGGTATAGCTAGACATTCTCTCATTGGCATCTACAGTTTGTTTTAATCTACCGTTAAATAAAGAATGTTCAAAATGATTACAATGTAGTGAAGTATCCATTCATGGGACTTAAAGGGATAATTCCCTTTTTTTGCCAACATAACAATTGTCTCACCTCGCGATTATATATACATTCATTTAAATAATCACATTTAAAACAGACTGAGTCACATGTTAAAAACCTTACCTCTTGGAGGATTTCAAGCCCTGGAAAAGTGACAACAACGAGAACTGGTATTACTTCTCTTGCAGCTGATTTAAAGGGGACCTATCATGCAAAATGCACTTTGTGATGTCTTTTATACATACATATGTGTCCCCGGTGTTCCAGGGAACTCACAAAGTGTCAGAAAACACAACCCTCTCTCTTTTCCTCCATACCTAAATCTCTAAAAACGGGGCTGCAACGGATTTGATACAGGTGGATTTTTTATTTGCACCTTTTTGACGTAATGTAGGTGCACTCCGCCTGATTGGTCAACTCTCCACCAATCAGGGGAATGAGAGGTTGGGCCACGGCCACGGCCATTGCCCAACCTGTAATTCGCATATAGGCTGTCGGCAGGCTACATTTCCCCCAGTCACATCTGTGGTTTTGCCTGCTCTTGCCAGGATGTCTAATAGAGATAGATATTGCGCTGTTGTTGGCTGCAATAATCGTGACAAGGACAAAATACTGCATGCACTGCCGCCCCCTAACGCAATGAGGCCATTGTATATATGCTGAAAAGATGAATGTCTCCCTATATAAATATATATATATGTACCGCTGTTTTTGCGTTACAAACTCTGTTACAAACTGTACACATAACATTCTTGCTAATTAGCCAAAACGGAATAAGTAGCAAGCATCGTAACAAAGAGTTAGCGTAAAATAAATAGGGACAACAGCTTGTCAACTAACCATTCAGAAACGTCCTGCTGCAACCGAGATGTTTGCACCTCCACCAAAACCTCCGCTTCTTCAGGGTCAGATTCTGGATCAAATTGGTAATATGCTTGAACACATGCATTGCTCTGAGAAAACATGTTGACTCTCCACTCGTAATCACAGCAAGCATGATAACATGACGCTCGTCCCGGGGCCGTGTCACGCCCCCCTCTTCCGCATGGGGGCGTGGTCAGCTGAATCAGACCTTGCAAAGACAGAGCTGGAGTGAGGCAAAATGAGGCATGGCTAAAATGCATGATCTGTTTCGTATTTTGAAAATTAAAACGTATTAATATACCTTATATATATATATATATACCTTATATATTATTTAAATATAGCATGATAGGTCCCCTTTAAAGAACAGTGGAACATGTGATGGTTGTGTGCTGTGTGCAGATGTTCTGCAGATGATGGGGCGAGCAGGTCGGCCTCAGTTTGATGACCAGGGCAAAGCTGTGATCCTCGTCCATGACATCAAGAAGGATTTCTACAAGAAGTTCCTCTATGAGCCGTTCCCTGTGGAGTCCAGGTAACACTAATGTCTCTGGGATTGTGGTGTTGCAGTTCAGTCATGCATGCATTCAGACAGGACCTTATACAGCACTTATTGGAGGGATATCCCTTAAAGGCTGATATTGACCTGACACTGGCAATTGAATTATGGAACAGAAACATAACGGTTCAGGATTTGTCCGATTTTTGGAGTATCTAAATCCACATGTGTTTAGGTATGGAGTACTATAAAAAAAAAAAAACAATACGAGACACATTATACAAAAAACGTGATTGTATGATAGAAATCACTCCATAAACAGTTTACATACTTACGTATATGTAGTATAGTGTCCTTACCGACTGGTAGGGCAGGGTCTTCTTTAAAAATGAAATGCTAGTGCAGAAACAATACCTGACTCACAATAATGATACCACACTAGTGTCTTTTCTTTTATGATAAGAGAAATATAATCTTGTTTTTTAAGCGGGGGGGTTAACCCCTATTTTCTATTTTCATTCTATGTCGTCTAATCATTAACAACTGTGCAACATTTTTCCTAACATTTCCTAAGAAATGTATTTCATTCAGGAGCTATTTGATATTTAAAGAATTGATTAAACAGTTGCTGACCACACATTTAATTGAGTTCCAGACAAAAGTAAAACATATTCACAGCTTTTCATTCTTTGAGCTTGGCTGCAACAATCAGAGTTTCCCAGAGTGCAACGTACTGTATCATTTTCAAATATGTTGTGTTATACAACCATCAGTCCAAAAACCTAAGATATCCTATTTCAATATTAAGACAGGAAAAAGGCAGCAAGAATTCACATGTAAGAATTGTTTTGGGATTTGGCTTGAAAAATGAATTAAAGATGAATCTGAATTGTTAGCAAAGAATTAGCTCTTTATCATCAATCCACCAGAGAATCTAATTACTGATACAGATGTATTTCTGTCTAAAAAAAAGTTAAAATGACATCTTGACAGGTTAATAATTCACTCTGTGGATTGTAAGTGATCAGTGTTTGACTGTGCCCCCCCAGCCTCCTCAGTGTGCTGCCAGACCATCTGAATGCAGAGGTGGCTGCAGGAACCATCTCCTCCAAACAGGACGCCATGGACTACATCACCTGGACCTACTTCTTCAGGCGGCTGGTGATGAACCCCAGGTGAGGGAACCTGCTCCCTGCAGCAGAGCATGCTCTTCAAAACTAAACACACATGCACATTCTCCACCTGCTCTCTCAACCTGCTCAGAGGAGTGCCATGTTCTTCGGTCAAACATCTGCTGTGTAGACACACACCATTCCAGAACATTCCAGCCTGCTGGTATTTGCACGGCTGTCATCCCACATTTACATTCAGTTCCTGACCGAGGCCTCGCAGTACGATCGCACCAACACAGGTCTGCAAGCTGACACTCAGCTTCAGATCAGGCTGGGATTTAAGATCAATATACAGAAGAAAAACAATGACAAAGGATTAAGTGTTGCTGTAGGATTGGAGGAAAACCTCAGACAGCATTTCTGGTATTCTTTTGGCTAGTGAGGACTATGCTGATACATAGGGTCGGAGGGTCCTGTCAGTAATCCCCATTTAAAAAAGATATACCAGTAATCTGATTAGATCTTTCTTTATTACAACTGTAACGGAATACGGTCACTGTTTTTTTGTATGATTACATAATCTCGTAACACGTAATCTGCTATTCCCCAAACCTGGTAATACAACTTCCTGGTCTTTAAAGTGGGACCAGGACCTTTGATATCACATATCTAGCTCTCCTAACTGAACTGTCTCTCCCTGTGAGGTGAAATAACAAACATGTATTATATTTGTACAAGTCTACCCCCTTTCTATTTGCTGCACAGTTATATTCCCTCTCCATAAGACCGGCTGTGACGCTGCAGTTATGTATTGGTGCTTTATGGTCTGCTTGGGCGGGCCGCCCAGGTATATTAACGGCCACCAAAGTATAATTCGCGAGCTATTTAGGTTTAATTTTTTTAATCCGTCCGCGAGCACCACGGCATCTGCGATCCCTCGCTCTACCCCTCGCTATCGCGTGAAGGGTCTGCTTTATGCGCTCCGCACAGTAACCCTGCTGCGAGGCATACAGCGAACAGTTCATGAGCGTGCTCACTAGTGCGCACCAAGCAACATCTCCAGGTGCTCCTTTGAGAACCAGGGCAAAAAAGTGATGTGCACCCCTGGTCATAGGAATGAACGAGGTCCCGCCTCCAACGCTGTATCCAGTTCTCTTTACACACCAGTGCCTGCAGCTGGATTCTGATTGAATAAAAGGCTATTGATCGTTAACCTGTAGTTTACACAAAGTAAGGCCTACAGGCCGGCTATTACATCCGAACTGAATTTGGTTCCAGTATGTCAAACATATTTTGTCTCAGTTGTATACTGGCACTCTTCAATTCAGCTTATGTCATTTCCAATAATATAAGGTATTTTGCCCTGAATTATCCATTATCTCCATGCAGCTGCGTTTGTATCTGAACGGCTAATTCATCACTACTGCTTTCAGCCTTTGGTTCCCAAAACACAGACACACACACACACAGACACAGTGTCCCATGGGTGTCGTAAACGTCCGAGGCTGACTCGCTGTGCCATCAGGAGCCTAATGGTGATGATGCTAATGGCCATGACTTAATCAGACAGGCCCTGCCACCAGTAAAGATCTGTGAAATGTGTTCAGTGATAAACACATTCAGCGCTGTGAACGGTGTGCTGTTAACATGTGGAGCGATGGGAAAGAAAGAAATACTAACCATTAAACACACATTAAATCTGACCATCAGCGCCTCCACTGCTGCCTCCAGATACTGTGATTACTCTCCCTGCTCCTCCTGCACAGTCAATGATGTGGAATGGGGATCATGGAGATATCATTTGTTTTATTGTAATATAAGAAGTAGGTGGTTTCTGAAAGATTTGCATACATAATGCTGTGAAATGACCTTAATCTCATTTCCCCCTGCACCTGTTCAATGATGTTGTCACTTTGGCTATTTGTTTTATTTTGTTCCTACAATTTAAATGTACAATTTAAAGCTAAATTTGAGTGTAGTTCTTTGATTAATATTTTGAGACTATGTTCACATCTATAGGTGTTAATCCCTGATACCCATATTTATAAAACAATTCTGTGAATAAAAAAACAACAATACATTTCATTGAAGCAATATACACTTAAAGAAGAAGACTGAAACAAACTGCTGACCCAACATTTACACCTATACATTCAAAATGTAGGACAACGATTTGTGTAGCCGTGGAGCTAGCACAATAGATAATTTGATTCTGATATATTACCATTTAAATGCCAAGAAAATATTGTAACTGTGTTTGGACTGTTGTCATCATTGGACAAGAAACACAGCCTCAGATTGAAGGTGCACTGAGGTCTCTCCATGGCATGCAGCTCTTTCCCATCCCTACTCCACACTTTTAGTCAGGAAACCGTGGGTTCATTGGAGTAGAATTTCTTAGTGGACTTACAGAAGGAGGATGACTAATGGTTTATATATCTTGGAGTTTTGTTCACAAGTGAGGGTAGGTTGCAGAAAAGAAAAAGGCCCTCAATTTATTGGTGTCTCTCCAATACAATCCTCACCTATGGTCATGAGGTTTGAAAAAGAATAGCATTGTTTACAACAACAAAAAATTGAGTTAGGTGAATGTTCATTGGAAGGTGGACGTGCCCATTCGGGGGGGCTGTGTCTCAGGAGGTAGATAGTTGCTAGCACTAGATAAATGCAGTCCATTTACCATTTGGACATTGGGTGCAGGCCTCAGGCATTATAAGGGAGCTTGGCGTAGAACTGCTGTTCCCTCACATTGAACTGACTCCATGGAGGTGGTTGGGGCAGCCCTCTGGAGGAATTGGATGACATGGATGAGACCTAAATGATCCTGCTGCTACCATTACCCCGGTCAGTGGTGGATAGATGGAAATGACAGCATGCACACTGCACGATATAAACCATTGCATTGGTTTAGATAATATATATTAGAGAAGAAATGCATTTCGTTATGGTTTTCATTAAGAGGTAATGATTATTCTGGCATAATACAAAACGTTACCATAGGTGTTATTACTTTTCTGAGATTATAAAAATATTTAACAGTGCATTCAAGAAATATTAAAATCTCATACATATTTGTATTTGATCAGCTGCATACATATCACACATTTCTGTAAATCCAGCAGCCTTTGTGTTTCATCTTAACTTGCAAACATCTCATACCAATGCTCTATATTACAAGAACCACAACAAATGACAAAGGTCCACTTGTTATTCTCATTGACTGGCACTGGAGAGCAACCAGCTGGCACTCAAACAACAAAGGAAAACCAGTAACATTCTGTCAACAGATCTCTAACTCAACATTTTTCTATATTAAAATTACAAATGCACACAGGGATTTTTCACACCTGCAAACTTACCTTAAGGATTTATTCCTACCACCGTTATTGGAACTTTTGGTTTCATTTATTTGAATTGCACACATCATGCATACTTATTGGCATTATGAGCTAATGGAGAATGTCTTGATGACATTTCTGCTGAGCCTCATGTGGGAACTCTTAGTTGGCAGTGCTGAGCATGGAACCCATTTTGCTGCTGGTTGTCTTATTTCAGGTAATAACGGCCTAACCTGGGAACCATTTGCTGCCAAGGGCTGCCTTTTCTCTCTCAGCTGTGGCTTTCCTGCACAGCACTGCAGCATGTACAGATTCTAACCAGCAACAGTGTAAATACAGTCGTGACATTTGAATTACCATTTTATCTAAGTTTTGCATTGGGCCCTGATAAGGTCCAATCATCAGTATTACAATTATGTATTTGACTACTTAGCATCAGCATGTCTGACATTTCTTTACTGACTGAGTTACTTCAGCAGGTGAGGACGAACAGTTCAGTTTTATTGTTCAAGTAGTGGAGAATGCCAGTGTTTGAATCATTTTTTAAACACTTTTTATAATATTTCTTGTTGTACTGACTCCTTTTTAAATAACTTAAATAGAGACACCTGCTGTCCTACAGAATGTTCAAACTCCTGGTTGGCGGAAAACTGAGACAGTGCATTTTATTCATTATGATGATGTAGTCAAAACTAGAAGGGCTAGGATTAATGCTACAAGTGTTTATCATCAGTGTTCTTGTTAGGCGGGAATATGCTAATATAAGTCACAATTGCTTTCCAGGCTATCTACCTTGCTAACTGACCAGTCACTGTTTTTAAGGAGACATATTTGTAACACATATTGTAGATTTGATAACTGTCGGCAATCCCTGCCTCTATTGTGGAGCAGGTGAGCGGGTTGTGGTCAGTTCAACACAGCGGAAGTGTGGTGCAGTGATGACGTATTTCTGTCGGCCGACCTAGAAGTTAGCATCACAAGGGCTCCCTCGACAAAAAACAATGCAATTTTTACATTGGATTTTGGAATATTGCAAAAGATAAGCTCAAACACACATTTACAGTGTGTGTTAGATACAGTGTGTGTTAGATACATTTACAGTGTGTGTTAGATACAGTGTGTGTTAGATACATTTACAGTGTGTGTTAGATACAGTGTGTTAGATACATTTACAGTGTGTGTTAGATACAGTGTGTTAGATACATTACAGTGTGTGTTAGATACAGTGTGTGTTAGATACATTTACAGTGTGTGTTAGATACAGTGTGTGTTAGATACATTGTGTGTTAGATACATTTACAGTGTGTGTTAGATACAGTGTGTGTTAGATACATTTACAGTGTGTGTTAGATACAGTGTGTGTTAGATACATTTACAGTGTGTGTTAGATACCTACACGTTTTGTTCAGCAGGATAATCTCCACATATTAACACCACTTTATGATTTTAAAAGTAAAAAGCTAACATTAGGCTATAAAGGAACTACAGCACGGTCACAAGGCTGCGTGTCACAACCGCTAAGCTAAAGGTGGCTAATGTTTGACTTGTTGACATCTAGCGGTCTTGTTTAGTCACTTGTTAACATAGGCAAGGCAAGGCAAGGCAAGTTTATTTATATAGCACCTTTCAACACAAGGCAATTCAAAGTGCTTTACAAAAATGAAAGACATTAAGAGCATTAAGAAACATATTATAAAATAAAATAAAAAGCAAAGATAATAAAAGTTACAGTGCAGTTTAAGATATGAATATATCAATTCAAAGCAGCGGCAAAAAGAAAAGTCTTCAGCCTGGATTTAAAAGTAGTAAGAGTTGCAGCGGACCTGCAATAGAACAAAATGTGTAAATCTCTTCAGCTTGTGTTAACCACAGACTTTATTTTGGTAATCTAACCAAAAACACTTAAAAAAAACTATAGACTTTAGGACCAGGGAGACCCGAAGTGGTAAAATTATAACTTAACCCTGGGTTTGTGGCTTCTGTCCTTCCTACGTGAAAATGTCCTCTTTTTTCACTTCTCTCCTATGATAGTGAGTTAGACAGCTTTGTCTAGTCGCTCATGCTATGATATTTACATCATCCCAATAATGTAAATTCACGACAACATATTGTGAGTATTTTTGATCATTAAAACCCTTTATCATCCACTCCCCTATATCAATACGTTTTGAATTGTCGACATTTTGGCTGTTCATTGGTGATGTGACTCCCTCTAACACTCCTCCAGGTTTCTAAAACACTGTGTGGTGTTAAATGCAAACTGTTAGCCAGGATACTGTGTGATGTGCATGTGAACACCGTCAGCACAGTTATGATTTAAGCAGTGGAGTTCAACCTACAGCTGTACTTGAACTCTGCACATCTTGAATATGTCAAACAGTATTTCATTCTTCTTAAGCCACCCTATCTAAAGGAAATTAGGGGATAAAAGCAACTAAGAAGCATGTAAAACAATCTCAGTTTGGCTGAAACCATACTCAGAATGGCAAACAGGCTTTCTTGTGTATTTCTCATACTGTCAGGTCAATTTATGTTTTTGCAAAGACCCTATTTCCTGTGTTGTTTAGTTATTACAACCTAGAAGACGTCAGCCACGAGTCCATTAACAAGTTTCTGTCCAACCTGGTGGAGAAGAGCCTGCGGGACCTGGAGTGCTCTTACTGCTTAGAGATAAAAGAGGTTTGTATTATTTTGTTGTTCGTATATTGTATATACACAGGATTCACTTTTTGATTTTTCAAATTGTTGATCCTATTAATTCTCCAGGATGATCAGACCATTGAGCCACTGACCTATGGTCGCATCTCGTCCTACTACTACCTGAAGCACCAGACCATCCGCACCTTCAAAGAGCGGCTGAGAGCCGAGCTGCCCCTCCACGAGCTGCTCTCCGTCCTCACCGTGAGTCCCACACTCTCACACTCCTCCTGTCACCACTCACCTTCTTACACTCCTATGGGATTCATGTAGATCTACAACAGAAAATTGTGTATGTTTGCACATTTTTGTACTGAAGTCTAGGTTTAAAGGGGCCCTATTATGCTTTTAAGGGTTTCCCCTTTCCTGTATCGTGTCATATAGCTTTATGTAAAATGGTCTGCAAAGGCTAAAATCCCTGTGTTCCCTCCAGAGGGAGTTACATGTGAAACAGGAATACATTTGTAACTCCTTAGAACTCTACTGAGAATCTCTGATCGGTCCCCTAATATTATTTTTCTTTTTTGCCATTTGCGAATACAAGATACCTTAGGGAAACAAACAACACACACACAAACACACACACACACACACACACACACACACACAGACACACACACACACACTTTACTCCCTCCTATCAAATTAGCACCTTTGCCTGTGCTTCATTAGCTCTCCTCCTGCTGGTGGGTGGGTGTGATACTTTGTCCTCTGCCTTTACTGAATGACCTCAGCCAGCCGGCTGTGAGGTCATCCACACTCTTGCTTGTGATTGGGGGGGTCAACACAAGACATGGTGGTCTCACATCTTTCTCTGAGTGGGGTGATGACTTACTTTTTTTTTCATGGCTTCTAATTGCTTTGAATATCCGTCTGTATTACTTATAGTGCATTTCTTCACTTGATCAATTATTTTAAGGCTAGTATTTAAAAAATGTCATAGCAACAAGTTAAACAAAACCAGAATTTTGGTAAACATGCAGTGATATTTTGTCTTGTTTCAAGATACTGACACTTAGTACTACCGTGTGAGTACTTCTGAGGGAGAAAGATCTTTTTTATAATATCCAATAAAATTAAAATTAAATATTTAAATAATGTACCATGCAGCAGAAATCTAGCAAAATCCGGTTTTAGCTTTTGGATAACGTGTGTTTGTGATAAGTGAACTGTATGGCACAGAGGAACAAGATATATCAGTCTCACATTATAGTTCTTAGTAGGATACATTCATTGCTGATGTCATTAACGACATTTAAATAATAATAGTTATGCAATTAATATTTCCTGTAGTAGAAATATAAAGACTTTAGTGTGCCTTGTCTTCCTGTAAACAGAAGCCACAGAAAGCAGACTTTTTCGAAATATGTTTATTGCTTGTGTCTGAGATGTAAATAAGCTTGTATGCTTGTTGTGTGTGTTTACCATGAAGCTGTGGGTCCATTGAATGTCTTCAGGGGACTTCAATACTGATGCTAACATATGGAGGGGAGGCTACTCTGAGAAACGTCACTCTCCTCTGCACACATGTAGTTAGAAATACACCAAAGTATGCCATACCTGGCTGCCCCCCCACCCCAACAAGCTGCAATAGAATAGACACCACCCCCTCCCTCCACACTCCCCCTGTGTTAGCAGCGGCATGCTCCTCCAGCTCCCTCTAATTGCTGCAGTGTGGCCACTAATGAGCAACACCCACACCTCCCCCCCCCCCCCCCCCCCCCCCCCCCCCCCCCCCCCCCCCCCCCCCCCCTCTCTGAGCCCTCTGCTACTCAGTCATTGTTTTCTTTTCTTTCCTGCTCCTCTGATTCATAAACTTCAACTTGTCTCACAGTGAATACAATCCATCTATCTTTGCAGCTTAATGGGTAATAACATTGGGGTTGCAGAGTGACTGTCTGAGACCAATATGTAGAAATCCAACGGGGCTAAAAACAAATGCTGAAAACAGGCTGGAAAACAACTAAAGGTGGAGTAGACCATTATCACCCATACTACTGCCATGAAAGCCCCTGACTTCTTTCACTTTGACCTCTCATTCTTCGTGCAAGGCTTTGCGTTCAGGTATTATTACAGACATTATCAATACTTTACCTCCAAATGAAGTGGTTTGGATCAACCAGATAAACGCTTTTTCAGTTACGATTATTCACTTGAGTTTAACTATGAAGATAATATTCTACGTTGAAATACATTTCCAAACCTTAACATTTGAATGCAAGTCATTTAAACATAGCTGCAACAATCGAACTATACATCAATACATCTCTGTGTCCGTCCATCCTTCCAAAGAGACGTCTTCAAATTGCTTTGGCATTTTGCTTTATAAAGATTTATGCAATTAGCAAACCAGTACAGTTATACCACTGTAGTATTTCTGAGAAATTAGGGGACACACTGTCTAAGGAGTCAATGACAGGAAACAACGTTAGTGTGTAATATATGTGTCTATTTAAGTTTGGGGGAATTTGTATTTAGGTTTTTGTGCGTCCACCTCTCTGTTTTCTCTCTAAATAGTTCTTTAAAGCTCCTCCTCATCACTCTCTCCCTCCTCTGTCTCTGTGAAAGCTACTATCATAGGGTGTGGGGTGTTTGTTGCTTATGAAGCCCGCTCGAAGATCTATAGTCTCTCCAGAACATCCATACCAGGCAAAACAACACTGAGAGATCAATTATTCTAAGATGATTACTATTCCAATTCCTCGTCCCAGCCCCCACACTGCGCAGGTCTTTTTTCAGGTCCTAGCTTTTGAAACACTGGTTTGAGTCAGTGATGGATGGAGTCCTGACAGTCCCTGCTGGGGGAGGCTATAACAAACGCCTCCAGCAAAGCCAGTTGATGGGACTACATTAGGCGAAGTTCAACTGAAGTGAATTAGAAGAGAGGAGCCACGCGTGTCTGTGCATCTCTCTGTATGGGAAGCACAAACAGGGTGCAACACGCATCCTTAGTACAAAGAGGAAGTTAATGGACTATTGGCTTCAATTGACTTATGCAGTGACCATCAGGGTTTCATTGTGTCTCTGTCATCAATGTGCAGCGTTTCCAGACATTTACATCAAAGAATTTGAAGAATTCAAAATATTGTGCCAACTCTTGAAGCAGTACAAGTGAACTGGATGTTTCATCATCTGGTAGTTTAACCCTCCTGTCGTGTTCGGGTGAAATCTAACCGATTTAATACTTTCATCAATCATAGATATTCTGTTTTACATTTGATTGACTCAACGCCTTATGATATCCTCCACAGTAGGCATTACACATATAAAACTGCTGATCACCACTTTCATTGTATTTTGAGTGGTTTAGTGAACTTTGTAAAACTTATGGTGTTCCCAGTCAAAAATGTCCGCCATAGAGATGAAGGTACAGGGAGATAGTACACACCCACAAATCGACCACCAGGTTCATTTTGGAAAACATTTTCAGGGTCTATTCTTTGTATATTCACTGCAATTATCAGTAAACCATAGTTTGAGACATTGTTTACATCTCAAAAGGTATAACAATACAATTTAGTAATGATTAATGATCTTTGTGGGGTAGTGGAACAGTCCGTTTAAAAAACCAGAAGAGCAGGGAGGTAAAAGCAGCTGTTGAAGTGTAGATGCTTGGATTAAAAAGACCTGAACACAACATGCCTTAGAATTCCTGTTTCACTCTTGATCTCTGTCTCACAGGATGCAGAAGAGTTTTCGGAGCTGCCCGTCAGACACAACGAGGACCAGCTGAACAGCCAGCTGGCTCAGCAGCTCCCCCTGAAGGTCAACCCACATTCCTACGACAGCGCCCACACCAAGACCCACCTGCTGCTGCAAGCCCACTTCAGCCACGCCCAGCTGCCATGCAGCGACTACAACACCGACACCAAGACGGTGCTGGACAACACCATACGAGTCTGTCAGGTAGGACTCCCTGGGCAACAAATGACTCACTTGATAACGTTACATTCATCTATCTGACACTTTTATCCAAAACAAGGTAGAATAAAACTGTGAGGATAAAACAAAAAAATGCATGTCAAATATCAAACATCAGATATGCTGAACCGTTTTAAGTGCAACATTTAAAAACGGGAATAAATAGAGAATGATATTTTATTTGTATGTGCAAAGGGGGAGTAGGAGCAATTTTATTTTCAGTCTTAAGATGTGTAGAGTTAGGATTGTGTTCCACCATTGTGGACTACAATAAGCAACTACAGCAAACGTTATAGAGCGGTAGCTTGTCTCTGCGTATTGAAGCATTAGTAATCCCCTTGCCGATGCGGAGAGTAGTGGACAGGATATAGTGTACTGTTTGGCCATGTCCTGGATGTAGGATAGATCTAAACAATAGTATGGTAGGCAAGTCCCAGTGTCTCTAATAGGATTGGAGCAGCCATTGGGAGCCAGTGAATGGTGCAGAGGTGTGTGAGAACTTGGGTAGGTTGACAACCAGCAGGGCTGCTTTATTCTGAATGAATATTAGAGGTCGGAAGGCACATGCAGACATTTAGTGAATAATAGAGTAAAATGACGTGCGGTAAAGAGAAAAGAGGAGGGGACCCAGAACAGAACCCTGAGGGACTCCATTAGTAAGGCTACGAGGATGAGACTCAGAATCTCCTCCAGTAAGTGCATTACCTGACATTGGAGGTTGACATGGAGAGTGCAGATTTAGAAACCGATTGTTCTTGGAGGATGGTGAGGAGGATCTGGTGGTTCACCATGTAGAAAACTGAGCTGTGGCCTTGCAAAAGACTGACTGACTCAACAGGCCGGAGAAACTGCTGTGTTAGGGCATTCAGGCATAACTGCAAGTGACAATATGTATGATATTGTTTTTGTTTTTTATTTGCAACAATACCAGTGACTTTGTATTCTAACATCCAATGTTGCATGATTCCTGATGCTGCTATGTACAAAACATTCTGGTTTCAGGATTCTGACTTTAAACCAGCAAGTTGGTAAAAAAAAAGCTACGAGGGCCGACAAAGTTGTATACGTTGACAATGCTAGTGATGGAATGTGTTCAAGAATTGAAATTACTGAAATAGGATAATTTGCAAGAATAACTTCCCAGTTGCTGATAAAAGCAGGAATCGTATAAAAGCGGTCTAACCTGATGACACCTTTGACGAAAAGCATTACTTTTAGGTCATAAAAGTTCCATTGTATATCTAAAACTAAAGGGTTAAAGTAGAATATTAAAACAAGTTCAGAACCATTAACAGCAGCATTTATCAACATGACGTAAAAAGTCTTAAGAACAATACATTACTAATATATTTGAATAATGCATTGCACATGAAAACAGTTGGGAAGCGGTGCTGTGCTGTAGATGAAGCAGATTAAAAAGGGGAATGTTAAACATTAGTAGGTGATTTGTAGCTGAACTTGCTGATCCATCTCATAAATAACACAATGCTCCGAGGTTACATCTAAAACCCAGAATCTTTGTCTGGCATCCACAAGGGTTCTGTTGTGACTGTGACTGGACGTGTTCCACAACAGAGCACTTAGTGGTTGGTTATATGAGTGAGTAACCTTGATAACAAACATTATCCATTACAATGCTCCATTCAGGTTATTTTGTGTTAGAAGTGTGATGCGCTGGCTGCTGTTTATCTAGGTTCTTGGTATGTACTGTTTGAAGTTAGGCCCATGTCTTAACGTCTGCAAGCCATTGTCCACAGCTCAGGATGGCTGTTTGTGCGTGTGCATATGTACATGTGCTTGTGATTTTCCATGCTGTGTATCTGGCAGTGATATTGCATGGATCATGGATGTGGTTACTTCTCTGGTGTCCTGCTGCTACCATTTAATACAATGATACTGCTCTCCACTTTCTTTATGGTTGATTTGTTTTATACATGTATTTATATAACTTAAAGTATGTGAAAAATGTGACTTAATCTTTCCGAAAGGCTTTATTTGGTCCGTGACTGGCAGCTAACCCCGCATTAGCTACACTCTGTCTCTTAGGCTTTGCGTGTCTAATTGCAACACATGACACACATGGACTCAGATGATTGTGACAGGTGGAGAGAGAAAGAGCTAAATGTATTGATGAATTACATCGGAAAAAAATCCGACCTAACCCCAAGCTTTACGCAACAACAGGCCTAAAGGTGGGGGGGGGAACTCAGTATAAACCCTGCAGGGTGAGTGATGACAAAGAACTTAGGCTGTCAAATTATTCAATTTTATTTTGTTAGTTATCAAAATTATAATGTGTAAAAAAACAAACAATGAAGGCATATAATCATATGTAATTGTTATGTTAATTGATTGATGTACCTTTGTTACTGTAAGTTGCTGCGTGTTAAATAACACTGAATAACAGTCAGTTTTCAAAATGCTTTTTTATTATTACAATGTGGCTGATAGTGAGTCCCCTGCTGAAGTCCACTGTGTTATGCTGCTTTCAAATATTTATTTTCAATGCATGTGCCACTGTAATGTTTTTTATTTCAAATATCTTGATTCTGAGGCTTTTCTAGGGAAATATTGATATATGCATTTGGATTATTAAATCACAAGGCAAGTGATTATTTCGATTTTTTTTCAACTACATTTAGGATTTTCTTTAACGTCATACTTCCTGTTTCCTGTGCTCAGGCTATGCTGGATGTAGCTGCTAACGAAGGCTGGCTGGTGGCCGCTCTCAGTATCTGTAACCTGGTGCAGATGGTGGTGCAGGGCCGCTGGCTGCACGACTCCCCCCTGCTGACCCTGCCTCACGTGGAACAGCAGCACCTCTATCTGTTCAGGTACACAACATCAGGAACAACTTGAATGCTGCACAAGGATTTGTAGATAGCTGCTACATGGCTAATCTGCGTCAGTGTTCTCCAGCTGTGATTAGCATCAGTGAACAACACAACATGTTTCATTAGAGTCCGAACGGCTTCTTCACATGTCATCTTAAGGACTATAGTTATATAGTTAAGGCCTCATAGCTTTATGGTCTGGCTGCTGTAACAACTAGCATTACTCTGTAATGTATGCATCATTATCGCCCTGCCTGAAACGCCTCATTTGGACTCCTTTGGTTACTGCTGTAACATAGTGACATCAGTATGTAACACTTGCACTTCTATTGGCTGGCGCTCCAACACATTGTATGCTAAGGGGCGGGGCATTTCTGACACATCTCTAATGGCGCTTTTCCACTGCAGCACGTAGCACTCTTTTTGCTTTTCCACTAGGGTTAGTTCTGGCTCAGGGCTACTTTTTCACCTTTTTTCTGGCCCTCAAAAATCGAGGTTCTTACCGGGCCAACAACCGGGCTGAATATGCTAAACTAGTGACGTAAACACTCTCGACTGCTGAATGGTCAGAGAGAATCGCTGGCAAGGGGGCTAACAAAATGAACATATTTTACCGTGATTTAATTGTAATACACGTTTCAAAATGATGCCGAAGTAACAACATACTGATACCGGTTAGTAAAAACCATGAATTAATGCTTTGACAAGTCTGCAGACAGACGGCAGGCGAAAAACCTTTTAAAATGCGTGTTTTCTGAATGGAGATCGGATCGATCAGGCTAAGCTAATGTTGTATATGCTCCGTCCACACTCACAACAACGGCCTACAGACATAAATAAACCAGCGACTGTATTCGCCATGACACAGACAGTCTGTGGTTTGTACTTGTTTAACTTTTGTCCAGTTTCTGAACAGATATGAGGAGCTGTGAGCTCTGAGTGCTGACAGCTAACGGCTGATGTTTTGGTTTTGTGTTTCGCATTGAAGATGACGTCACGGCAGTTTTACGCAGCGTCGCTCCGCCTACACTACGTTACTATAGTTACTGCCCCAGCTACTAAACTGTAATGGAAACTTAGCATAAACTGAGCCACAACAGAGCCGGCCAGCTAACCAATCAGAGCAGACTGGGCTCTGGTTTCAGACAGAGGGTGAAAAGAGGTGCTGCAGCACAGGCAGTATGAGAAAATAAGAGCTTTTTGAACATTAAAGCATGGAGACATGTCACAGTAGAGGCACTACACACATACATGAACCTGAAAATAAGCATGTAATATGTGTATTATATAATAGGACCATCCACACCCCAGGTATGAAACTGAGCAAACACCAGCATTTACATTATTAAAACCTCCTGCATAGGTGAAAACACACACACACACACACACACACACAGATTTATACATATATTTTTAAAGCCCACAGTGTACGTTTTTGTCCAGGCCTGCACCCTACCATGTTAAATAATGTTGTGCACACAATAACAATGAGAGAGATGAGAAATGAAGACCTGCAGTCCCTTCCCTGAGGCAGCGTGAATCATGGGATAGGTTCTGTTATGAGTCTGCTTCATGTACAACAAATCTCCTCTCCCTCTCTTACTCACAGCAAATGGGCAAACAAGAAGGGAAGGAGCAATGGGGGGGGCTCCAGCGGGCAGATCGAAGGACTTCCTGAGCTGATCGCTGCCTGCAACGGGAAGGAAAGTGTTTTCGCTGCCATTGTCGGCCAAGAGCTTCAATCCAGTCAGATCGCCCAGGTGAGATTACAAATATCATCACACCGATGAAATATGTCATTATATTGGTGAAATATGTACTTTGGGGAAAATATTTAGCAAAAAAATGTCTTCAGAATGAATTGCTACACTTAGTGCATGCAGATCACACACACACTCACACACACCATTATCGGTGACGAGCCATGAGCAGTCCTGCCGCTGTGCTCCCAGAATCCTCCAGGATCCCCATCACTCTGCTCTGATAGGGTATACAGCTCCAACTTAAGTGCTAATTGCTGCAGTAATGAGAGTGTCCGGGCACCATGGCAGGCCCTGCAGCTTCACCCAATCAGTGTCCCCGCTTAACTCCTTCCCCACCTTTACCCCCCCTCTGCCCCCAGCCCCCCACAGTGTGGTGGCCTCTCTAATTAAATAATTAGATGTGCAGCAGCATTCTGGGCTGACTTGCCCAGGGAGAGTAATCCTCACATAAATGGCTTTTGCCGGGTGAATCAGAGAGGCTTTTCTCTTAGCAGCACTCAATACACTGCCATACACAAACACACACACACACACACACACACACACACACACACACTAGCACCAGTGTTTTCTTTCCTGACACTTTCTTTATCTTTTTTATGTCTTCCTTATGACGGGGCTTTTGTGCTGAGCCAAATGTTAAATTCTCCATAAAAATACTAAAGAGGGACACAAGGCCATGGAACAACAATAGAAACAATTAACTGTTATTAAACTGCAGGTTTACTGTAAAGCTGAACTGTCTATCAACACAGAGCATCTTCTTTTCTCTTTTCTGTAGAGAATAGGATAAGGGCAATGTGAAAAGATTCTTAGATGCAAGTCAGAATTCTGTGAAACAAGTCAGAATTTAAAGGTCTCCTATTATACTGTTTTTCATCAATATATTATAGGTCTCAGATATATACAAAACATGTCTCTGAAGTGTTTGGCTCGAAATACCAATCAGATCATGCATTGCAGCATCCCATAATCCCCTCTGTTTCAGCCCTGTTTCAAAAGTGCTGATTCTGTGTCTGTTACTTTAGATGAAAATAAGGAGCCCCTCCCCACGCCCCTCTGAGAGATATTTGGTTAAAAAGACACAATGGTGCTCTAGGAGGAGATTCAGGTGATAATGTGGGGGGGGGGGGGTTACCTTGGTTGCTGATTGGCTAATGGTTACACAAGCCAAAACATCTTTATGACATCATAAAGTGGCCAAAATCTGATCAGCTCATTTTCAGACAGGTTTTTATAGAAATGGATCAGGACAAAAAGAGAGAGAATCTTTGTTCCTGAAACTTTCAGAGTCTCTTCACACAGAGGGGACACATGCTTATGTATGAAAGACATGAACAAGTGGATTTTGCACAATAGGTGACCTTTAAAGTCAGAATTCTGACTTAGGATACCACTTTCATTACAAATGAAAAAACGTAAAAAAAGGATGATGTTCCTGCCGCTTCGTGTTATTCATGTGCAGAGAGGGGAATGAACTTAGCTGCTGCTGTAGTGGGCCAATCACAGGCCACATTCAATTGCTTGTGATGATTATCTGTGAGAATAACTCTCTCAAATATTATTTGTTTTATAGATCTGGGTACAAAAATGATCAAATGAAGGTATTGTTTGAATGTAGAAGTTGCAATTCTTCTTGGTTCTGGGTTATCTGTTCGATACCCTAAAGATATCGAGTACTGATACCCAGCCTGACATTTAAACTTTGTGTGTACACTTCCTGGTAAACTTGTCAAATGTGCAGTATGCACCTGTAATGGACCAGATCTAAAAATCCTAGCTGTAATACTTCCAGAGCCCAGACTTGTGAAGACTACTGTAATCTTTTGCACCACCAACTCTGATGAAGTGGTGCAAATGTGAGATTGTTTTGGTGAATGTGGAACAGTATAAGAGACGTGACATGGATCTTCTCTCTCCGGTCAGGCCTGGTCCTTCCTGAGCCACCTCCCGGTGCTGGAGGTGGAGCTGAGTGTGAAGGGCTGGTGGGAGGAGAGCCGGGAGCAGACGGAGCGCCGCCTCCCCGCAGCAGGAGCCCAGCGGGGGGGGGAGGGCGGCTGGCTGCAGGTCCACGCTGACCAGGAGTACGTCCTGCAGGTCGCTCTGCGGCGCATCAACGCGGGCCAGCAGAGGGTCAGTACTCCCAGCACACACTCTGTCCAATGAGAACATATCAAACACTCCCGCTAAACTCTGTGCCTTCACAACTTCATAGCATCCATCTGTTTGCATCTCACATATTTATCTATTATTAAAATAAGCAGTGTTTTATCTTACTGTACAGCAATTCATTTATATTCTATTTTTAGCTCATCTAATTCTATTTTACATGTATAAAGTTGACTTCTCCTGCATTACTTGCACATTAGTCTTGCAACACATACGTTTTATTTAAGTTCTTTAAAGGTTTAACAATATCAGACCATCATGTCTATAATCATCATACAGGCTGAGCTCTTTTCATCCTGTCAGATTTATTGGCCCATAAATTATTTTATTGATTTAAAAGGTTTTTTTTTATCTTTTGACTATTCTTTAAACTGCATTCTTTGCTGGAGTTGCGCTGCATGTTGGCTGCAGATGCAGGGGAGCCTCAGAGAGATATACTGCTCTTCAGAGGCTGTGGATACTCCAGGGATTCAGTTCAGTTGGGGGACTGGTTTATGAAAAGGTTTCCACCTCTGAGAAGCTGCTGGGAGACAGACTCCTCTAGGAACATATAGAACCACCTGAATACATTCAATCTGATGTCTATTTAAAGAGGCCAACAACCCTGTCACCAGGGATATTACCTTCTTTTACCTACATTGCACCTGGCCATGGGTTTATTATGAATTTCACAAGGTAGGAAACAAAACTTGATGTGTAAGTAAGTTTGAATGGATTTGTAAAAGTGTCTTCTGAATCCCAACCACCAGTGTCTCTTAAACTTTTCAAACAATCCTTTGTTGTATGTATAACACTGATTGAAAATAATGTGACCTTAGTCTTATGTCATTGTATCTTCTGCTGTTTTACAATCATATTTCCAGGAGGATTGAAGCCAGAGCCAGCCCTCAATATACGTCTTTTTACGAGACTGTAATCTTTCTACAGGAAATGACCTCCAAACATTCAGATCTGCATTATTTTTGCTAAAAACTATTTTTGCTACAATATATTTTAATAACAAATACTCCATCAGCAGTAAACATATTTCTTAAGTAAGCTTTTGAAGTATACAAATGTACTTAAATATTCAGTTTGCTCACATACAGATTTGTATGCAGGTTTTTTGTTTTTTTTTCTGTACCATGTGACCCTAGAGGGGCTCTGTTAAAAAGCCTCGTCTCAAACGCAAAGTCACTTTGAAGAATACAATGTACTTCTGGATCTGGCTTTTGAAATGGACAGCTATGAAACAGTAGTATCCCAACAACATAAACTAACTGTTGTTATTAGTATTATATGTATTATTTTGCATAGCAGTCTCCTGTAGGCATTATACAATTATCTTACAAGTGCTGAGATCTCATAATAAAATAACCGTGACGTTCTGAGTCTGTCCGCCTGTGTGACACTGCAGTGTGTGTGTGTGTGTGTGTGTGTTTCAGAGGAAGCAGGACAGCAAGGCGCAGGCTCCCAGGTTCCCCAAGCTGAAGGATGAAGGCTGGTTCCTGGTGGTGGGGGAGGTGGACCGCCGGGAGCTGCTGGCCGTCAAACGGATCGGATACGTCCGCCAGCGCACAGCTGTGTCCGTGGCCTTCTACACTCCAGAGAAGACCGGGAAGTAAGCAGTAACTCAAACAGGAGCGAGAACACAAGCTTCACACACACACTCCATACACAGCCGCTGTAAACAAACACCTCCGTTTGAGAGTTTCATGTCACACACACTGAACTGCTTTATTATCCACACACACTCTGGATTAGGAGCATAGTACTACTTTACAATCAAATACTTAAACATCTACTTAGCAGAGTGTGTCTAAGACATTGGTGCACGTTCTGACGTGGTCTTCAGTGGTCAAAGAACTCGTGAAATTTGAGTTGTGTTATACATACAGGAATATCAGTCATTTAGATTACTCAAGGGGAAGCATGGACTGTGAATGACTTGATAAAACAGTCATTTCTTCACAGAATGAAACTGCCTTATTAGATTGAAAACTAGACTGTGGGAGGTGACAAAATCACATGAAAATCAACTTGAGTTTTTAGAGGTTCCATGATTTCCTGAAACCATTAGCCATGGTAGCTTTTAGCAACATTACTCCTTTTTGCTTTATTCAATATGTTGGGCAGCGGGACCATGTATGTGGGACTGAGTTAAAAGGGGGTTATTGGATATTAGAAAAAACCGCAAATATCAACAGACTTATCCCTAAACTAAACAGAAACAAAAAGCTTTTCTTATTCTACTTAAAGATATATATCAGTCTGGATCATACATTCTTACCTGTGTACCCTCTCCGCCTCAGGTGCATCTACACCCTGTACCTGATGAGTGACTGCTATCTGGGTCTGGACCAGCAGTACGACATCCACCTGAACGTAACCCCCGCCAGCATCAGTGCTCAGGTGAACACAGAGGTGACTCAGTGAGCGACCCCCCCCCTCAGGATCCTCATGCTGCACAGATTGGGATGTGATATTTGGCTCCATGCACTTTGAATCAGCTGCTCTGACGCTTCAGTCCTCAGTGAGCTTCACCTCCTCACTGCATTGCATTCTGGACAATTGAAGCTGCTGTTGTCTCCTCTACTCTGGATCTCTCTGATTATTAAATATCTGTCAAATAAAGTGGTGCAGGGATGATGTTTTTTCCCTTGGAATTTGGACAAATGCAGAAAATAAGATCTTTGGCAAACCGGTTATGATACTTACGTTTTTGTCAGCAGGATAATATCCACAGATTAACACCACGTTTATAATAATAGAAGCTTTAATGTCATTTCCACAAGCTAACGTGAGGATATAAAGGAACAATATCATCTTCGCATTACTTCACGTCATCGTTCACTAAGCTAAAGGTGGCTAATGTTTGGCGTGACTACAAAATGAGAACTTCTCTTCAGCTTGTGTTGACCATAGATCATATCAAAAACAGATTTAAAAAAGAATCAACACTGAGACAAACCAGAAGGGCTGAAATGCTGACTCATTTCCAGGTTTTCGGACTCATTCCTGCACCACTGTATTTGCATCAGAAAAATATTTGTAAGTCTTTCAAAGGGAAAGGTTTAATTAAAGATATTTTATTTGAAGTTTTCCTTTTATTGAGTTAACCTAATTTACCAGTAATGATCATCTGGAACTGTAAACGGTGTTGCTCTTTAACCATGCCTCGGTCAGTCTGTTTTTCTAGACCAAATATGTTATACACACATGGCTGTGAAATAAAGATTGTTTTGTCAAAAGAATAAAGGTGTCAGTGAGCTTCAGAGAAACCAGGTCGCACAACATGTCATCAGACCAATCCAAAGGGCACAATCATTTTTATGCACGCTTCATCACACTTCAATTACTTTTATTTTGTTTGCCACTGTAGTTTGATTTACTCCAAAAAAACATTTCCATTCAACATTAAATATGTAACTTAGGCTACTACAGTGTTATGTAAGCTGGTCCCTTCGTTGACTAAAGACCAAAAAGGGTACCATGCATCACACACACAAAACAAGTTTACATTCAAATCAATAAGCAATTATTCCCCTGGGCTTTTCCGCCTCCTTTATTATAACCTCAACTATAATAGTTGCTAATTGTTGGGTATTGTGTGAAACTATACAACATGAACTGAAGATGTGGGCAGAATGCAACATGCTTTACGGATTTACTCCAACAGAGTAATGCAGTATAAATAGCTTGTGATTTATTGTTCATCCATCTGTTTTAATGATCAAAAATAGGGAAGTTGCAGTGAAGAAAACCGTAGTGAAAAGGTATATCCTGTGTAAAAAGATATACAAAAAGACCCCCTTGTACATCCATGAACTAAACAGGGTACTTATGGATGAGACAGTGTGCAGTGTGATACAGGCAGGCCAGCAAAATAAGTGTTTAAGAATAAAAACTTCAACAGTAGTGAAATTAGGGTAAAATGTGGTGTTGTAATCTGTACTGCTAGCATACGAGCAACCCGAAACCCGAGCAGCTAAATTCAGTTTAGACAGTCTCCCTGCTCCTAACAACACCAACATGAAGTTACTACAGTGTGTGTAAAGTCAGTTTAAACTCCTATGTGGCCCAGACTAATGATAGCATAAATATGACAGACGGGTATTACTTTTAAGCAAATTCACAAAGCTAACGGGTCACACAAACAGAACCTCAGGAGTTCATCACCATTAATATACAACAGACCCACGAACGAGAGGAACGTTACGTCTGACACGATTCAGCCTCAGTGACGGCTGTCCACAGTTCAGCCTCCATCTGCAGGTGCGTGCTGGGATTGGTGGGTCGCTCCAGGTACAGCACCAATAGGGATCCTCCACGCTTCCAGTGGGCGGGATAAGGCAGCACTTCATTACAAGAAGGCCAATGGCACCTAAGTGGCAGCACAGGTCATTTACATACAGATCTCACTGAGATGATGAGCCATCGTTCATTTCATTATTTACACCATGTGTTTTACTGCCGTGTCAACATGACCTACCTGAAAGAAAAGGACTGAACTTATTCCATTGCATCATCAATGGTGGGCTGCACGATCCTCAATATGAACAAAATATTGTAGGGTAGTTTCAGCAAGCTAACTGTTATAATGCACATTCAGAAACGGCATGAAGACAGTTATATTATAATGTTGTTGGGTCAGCCCTTTGGGTTTTACTCAATGAAGAATATGTGTCTCTAAGAAATGAACACATTATCATCATAGGTCAAATCTAAATCTAAATCTAGAATCCCAACTTCCTGACATTTAAACAGAAGCCGACACTAGACTATTTTTTCTGCTTGTGTTGCCTGAATTGTACTTTTTAAAGCTCCTGTAGATTAGCACACCCTAAGGCTTTGTTTATAGAGCTGTCTATCCAGGACTCCTTTTCTAAACTGAATCACATTAGTTGTGCCTGCTTACATGGTCTTTAAAAAGGTGTCAGGCTCTAATCCAATTCTTCTGTTTACACTCACAATAAGTGTGTGCCTGCTGCACTTTAAGGAACTTCAGGAGAAAGCTGAATCACTCTCTTCAGCCCAAAAATGATAAGTGAGTTGAGCTGACCATTTTGGAGCTGAAAAAAAAGGGATGGAGTAACCGGAGCATTTCTAAAAGTCAGACCCGCATCAGATAGCTGTGTCACAGAGGTCACGACCCTGCAACAGTTCTGGAGGTTTAATGACCGGAAGAGGAGTGGGTATTCTTTGGTCACACACATTACACACATCATCAATGTTAGACCTTTAAGACAGCTCTGGAGTTTTCGTTTACACAGAATGTGTTACATGTCCCCGTCCAAACTACATAATAATAAAGGGATTTAGTATTTTTCACCACAGATTTGTGATAAAAATAGATACGTGGCGGTGTGTATAGGGGTATAAAACAGCATGTCATTTTGGGAGATAACATTTACAAAGAAAACTAATAGTTTAAGAGAATAGAACATTTACTATTTCATGTTTTGCTGTTTTTAATTCCCCAAAAATGTTTCACGGTGGTCAGAAGAAAGTTGTCTTCTGTGCGTTGAGTCCCGCTAGGGGAGAATATGAATGTATGACCTCAGTATTTCTAAAATCTTGGCTGTGCCCTGAAGCAGCAGGAATCCAGTTCCTGTCAGATTTGTTTCCTCGTGTGAATGTCACTACGCAGATCTGTTTCTCACTGCATGTGTTTCTGACTTTGCTACTCAATAACTAAATACAGTCGCCATTTTCATCACACATTTTCAACCCACAATTCCTATCTCTGCAATTTGAAAAGTGTGTCCATGCTGGAACACAACATGATGCCAGGTTTGTGTCTAGCAATTCCGTTAAACACAAATCTATTCAGAAATATTCAACCTATAAGCACAAAACTAAAAAAAAGTGAAGGTCTTGTATGGACTCTCTTTAAGACGAGCTTTAAGAGGTCTTGAAGACCCTAAGCACAAACCCTTTTAACACATGGAGTGCCTCTTTGATATTGTGCCCCACTTCTACTGACTGCACAAAGCAGGCAATGCCTTGAGGCAATATCTGTGTGGCAAAAAAAAATGAACGTTTGTTGGAAATGTGCCTCACTGAATTACTATCAACATATTTGTTTATAATCCTAAAGCCAAGTGTCAAAAAGTAGGTTTTAGATCTTACATGTTATTGTGCAGTGTCAAAGACATAGGCGTACGTTTAATCTGGGACTGAAACTAATGATTCATTTATTTTATTTACAATTAATATGCCTTTTTTTTCCCCACAAATAATCATTTGGTCTATACAAAAAAAGGAATAATGCCCATCGCAAAATCCTCCAAACCGACATCATGACGTCTACAATTAGCCAAAGTCCAGAGTCTAAAGGTGTTTAATTGACTTTATATTAAGATCTGACATTTGATATTTTGAAACAATACTGTTAGAATGTATATAAAAATACGTATACGAATTAATTAAGTGTTATTATAAAGTGTTTTTTAATTCATTATTCCCCGCAGGCTGCAGTGTCACTGATGCATCTCATTAATATATATCTGCAGTTTGTACCTATTGAAACTTTTGTCAGACGCTAGGCTGTGCTTGAAGGAAAAAGCCTGGAAGTGAAGCTCGATTATTTATGGGCTAACTGCATAGAGACTTAATCATATGGAGGATCCTCAATCGTCATATTTTCCACAGTAACAGTCTAATTACAGTTTAAGAAAGGTTAAACAGAGTCAGCCCCTCCGTGCGGCTGCAGCTCCCCGGCTCATCCCCCCGCGGGCTGGAGCCCATTACCGGCCTGCCACACTCACCCTGCCTGGAGGAGAGAAGGGAAGAGGGGGGAGGCTGCTCCATCACAGCCCGTCCGCTCTCTGTCCAACTGCAGGACAAGTGTAGCACCTCCAATACCTCAGAAACGCACTGAGCATTATCCTGCATTCATAATGATTATTATTGACCTACAATGAATAAAGGCTCCACAGAGTGTTGAGTGAACCGCACACCTCATGTTAGGTTACACAGTGATGTGCAGAGGGACCGTGTGCACGTAATGAACATGTCCCGTTCTGCTTTATTTTTCTATTTTCTGGAGAACAAACCAATAAGATGACAGACTTCCTGAGAAATAACACAAAGATTGGACTCTGAATTTAACTTACAACAAGTTAGAACAATTATTATATTGTAATTCTACATAGGCTGTATACGCATATTGAATACACCAAGTGAAAGCCTATGTGTAATGTAGACAATAATAACCATTTTCGGATCTTCTGCAGGTTAAAGAGGCCTCTGCCGTCACACGGAAACTGCTAGACCATATTACTGCATTCAAAAGTGTGGAAGTTCTTAACATCAGACATGTAATTTTGAATCATAACGTGTTATTGAGAGAGTTTGAATGTTGATATTGCGGCAATAACAATTTAACACATTTTGAAAATTGAAAGGATGTAGGCCATAGGCCTGAGGGCAGTGCTAAATGAAGGAAAATGCACACAGATGGTAAATGTCTTTAAAACAACATTTAAATAGATGTGTAATTTGTGTTTATAGCCTACGATAAATCTTTCATACTGATATGTTTGAAATAGATCTCCATTACAGTTATCTCTCTCCCTAAAGAGAGAGAACGGAATCGGTGGATTTCTCAATACAGTTTAGTTTGTGCCAGAGGTAAACATTTACAAACAGCCAATCCCCGATCCTGATGGACGGCGTCATCAAAAAGAGCAACCAATCAAACGGTGGAAAGGCTATTCAATCTTCCAATAGGAGCAGAGCTGCCTGTAGGGGGCGGGTGTTGGATCCTGCAGCTCTGAGCAGGCTCTGGATGTGCTGCTGTCCATAAACTCACAGAGGATGGAAGATAAGGGAATGCTGGGCTTAATGGAGATTCTGCCCCGGCACCGTGAAGCCCACAAGGCGTCCGTTTAGTAAACTGTCGATTCTCTGCCCTGAGGTAAGCAGTAATAGATATAGGCTATTAAATGCGACTCTAAAAGTATACTTGAGTCACTACATGTCTGTATAAACAATTCAAACAAGTGTCCATGTTAGTTGTATGTTTCGTACCCTCTCAATATAGCCTACTATAGGCCTAGATAGAACAAAATAAAGTTATAGTCACACTTGCATTCCCCCCACAGGCCTACTGTCCCTCTGGACATTAGCTGTGATGACAACACGGAGTCCAATGGGCTGACTAAAGCGCACTGTAATCCTCAGAAATCCAGGAATTAGCCGCGTCCAGCTCACAGCCAACCACCGGAACACCTGGAAATATGGGAATGTGTTCACGCGCCAGCTGCTGTGGATGATAGGCCGCACGTGGAGACAAGTGTAGCTTCCTGTGTGGGGGGGTCAGTGCTATGAGACAGCGTGACAGAGACGCACCGCCGCAGGACTAAGAGCCGGGGAAACACACGGCATCATGAAGGAGAAGTCTAAAAACGCGGCCCGGACTCGGCGGGAAAAGGAAAACAGTGAGTTTTATGAGCTGGCCAAGCTGCTGCCGCTGCCCTCCGCCATCACCTCGCAGCTGGACAAAGCCTCCATCATCCGGCTGACCACCAGCTACCTGAAGATGAGAGTGGTGTTTCCTGAAGGTACGAGAGTTTGTAATAATATACACTAAACAATTACACCTACATTAAAATAACCTATATTATTAATATGTCACCTGTTAACAATTTACCCAAATTCCCCCAGGATAAATAAAGTATTCTTATTCAATTACAAATTGTTTTATTATTGTTTTTTATTATGCTAATATAACAACATGATCAGATAGATGATAATTATAACAATTATACTACTATATTTTAAGCTCTATAGATACAGTTAAATATAAGAAAATACTCTTTATTAGGTAGCCTATTCATCTTCTTATTGCAATAATTACATTTGTAATTGTTATGAAATATGTAGTATTAGTGAGGTGGTAGTAATGATTGTACCATGCCCAATGTCTTTATCTTGCTGCTTTGGCATTTGCGGGATTTTTATATGGTGTTTTCTTTATGTTGAATTGAAATGGTTAAATTTGAGTAATATTGAGTGCTTCTTTTGTGTTTTTCTTGTTGTCATTTTCTGGGTTGTAACTTGTAACACACCTTTTTTTATATAATTTAGCAGAAATTAAACATTTGTTTACTCGTTTTAGAAAGCGCAATAAACAAAAACAAAACTCTGGCTAACAGATAAATAAATCGTTGTACGGAAACCTCAGTAGGCGTGATTTTATTTTATCTTAATTTCTTGTTTCGTTTGAGCGTCACTGTCAAGGAAATACATAGTAGGCCTAATATACGGTTACAACAGGAAACATGGCGTTAACTTTGAATAATGATAATAATAATGTATTTTAAAGCTTTTGCGTATGTACGTCTGCACGAAGGCTTTATTAAAACATCTCTTCCTGCAGTTAAACTGATTCAGTAAGATGTATATCGCGGTGACATTATAGCCTACAGTGTGCTGTGTTATTCCACCTCCCTGAGGTCAGTGAATGATGCATTCAGGGTCTCTCTGTTCCTCGGCCCGTCTGTCCGGGTCCCCAGCGGCAGGGATGTTGTTCCTCTCCGGGCCCCCGCGGCCCCTGGCAGCAGATTAGCTATGATGAGGCTCCATCCCGCGTGCCTGCTGCAGAGCCGCGGATATTAGTATGAAGTGCACGTGATCCCCAACATAAGGAGCTGTGTAACAGTAACAGGCTGTGCTGCAGACAGAGAGCACAAAGGAAACACTGCGGAGCCATGCAGCTGATGTCCTGCAGGTTATAATACATATATAATATAAAGAAGGCAAGGCAAGTTTATTTATATGGCACATTTCAACACAAGGCAATTTAAAATTCTGTACAAAAATTCTGATAGCATTTGGATATCAACACATTTGAAAAAAGTAATATAAAATCCATATTAAAAATTAATACAAGATCAAATAGAGTAGAAATACAAGAATAAAATGTACAGTTCAGTGTGAAATGGAAAATAATATTTGATTTAATAAAAGGCAGCATCAGAGAGACAAGTCTTGATTCTTGATTTCAAAGAAGTGAACGTTGCAGGGATATGCAGTTTTCTAGTTTGTTTCAGATGATGGCTGAACGCTGCTTCTTCATGTTCAGTTCTGACTCTGGGGACAGAAAGCAGACCACCTGAGAGACCTGGGTGGGCCATCATGTAGCAGGAGATCATTTGGTGGAAATAAACCTCTCATTGAAACACATGCAGGATTCCAGGAAAGTGCAACATGTGCTGGAAATATTGAGTGTAGATTCTGGATAAATTGGAATACTGAAAAGGCCGGGGGCCACAGACTCCATGGAGGGTCCAAGTCTTTGGCATCTTTCTCCCTATATTTTGTTGCAAAATGATATCAAAGACGATATATAGCACCCGAATGTGTTTTTAAATATCAGTTATGAATTCTGTCCAGTGGTACAGTTCTCAGGGGCCCCTCTGCTTGCATGACTGGAAGCTTTTACATGGGGGCAACATCATGCTGGGGAGGCGCTCTGAATCATTTAGGCTTTAGGGAACAATCTTTCTCCTTAACTCCCCTCTGCTGTTTAAAGGCAGGACCTCTTCATTTTTCACTTTCCAAGAACCCCATGCACTCCACCAGAAGCCCACCTGAGGGTCTGGAGTGTATTAAGTGGCCAGTAGAATAGCTAAAAGTGTTCTTCATTTGGAGTGTAAAGGATATATATTTTTCCTGACAGAATTGTGTGGGGGGGTTATTTATGCCACTCAGAGTGGTCCTATGACCTTTGGCCTCAGCCGTGTTGTCCATCCTGTGTTAAATTACAGCCGAACCAAACATATCTTGAGCCCTGAAAGATATGATGACAGTTGGAGACTAAAATGACGTTTTATCCGATGAACTGTCGGCTTTATTATGAAATTGAATAATCCTTAACATGGTGTTTACTGTGATAAACATCACATTACAGCCAATGGATCAAATCAAAGTTATGACATTCAGGATTATGAACGTGTTGGACAAAACCAGTTGCACCATTCATCGCCTTGTTTTTTCCTGCCACACACAACTAACGTTATTATTATGATTGTTATATTATAATTATCAGCGCCCTTTTATATGTGTGAAATGAGTGTAAGAATTGAAATCCACTCGCGCTGCAGTTACAGCTGCAGACCGACGTTAGTGCTGAGTGTAAAATGTGCAACACCAAATCATTATGCTGTATGTATTTATCTCTCCTTTTAGATATATATATATATATATATATATATATATATATTATAAATATGATTTATTTTTCCAAATGAGTTTATTGCGATGTACATGGAGTGTTGCGGGGTTTTAAAATAAATCTGAGGTTAACAAAATGATAAAAAGACACGGAAGATAAAAATAGAAAAACTAATTATACAAAGATGATGTTTATTTTCTTTATCTGTGTTCTGCCTTATTTCCTATACTTGTTACGAAGCGGATATTTCCGGGCCTTTAAATCACGGCCACATGTTGGCCTAATGCAGGACTCTGGAATAAACATCAGTGTTTTACAAATTAAAGAGGTTAGGAATAATAATAATTGTAATAATAATAATAAAAATAATAATAATGGGTGTAACAATGTAGTAGCCTAATGAAAACATAGTGAATGCGAGGCATGCGTTTGAAAACACCAATAAGTTGGTCGAAAATAAAATGCTAAGGGGCAGGCTGCTCACTTCAGGAGCTTCTGTTAACGTTGCATATTCTAACTAACTTGAAATGAATACATGATGTATTATTGAATGACACATCAGCGGGTCAGTCTCTCTGCAGGTGAGCCGTGTTCCCAGCAGCTCGGTGTGTGAGCCTCTTTAGAGTCTGTGTGTCAGAATGGAGTCGTGAAGCCAGGCCTCGGTTAATAACTCTTTCAAAACACCGTTACCGTGCGCTCCAAGTCTATCTTCAGAAATGTTTTTTTCGGCAGGCTAACTGCGATTTTTGCAGCGTGTTTTACACATATTCCTTTTATTTTCTTTAGTGTAATGTAATGGGGTTTTTTTACCAATCGAAAAGCTAGCTATCATCAATTATCATAATATCATTTTTTTATTTTTTACATTTCTGCTGATCATAAAATCTGAGAATGAGAGTTTGTTCCCAGCGTCTTAAAGGCTCTGTCTTTATCTCTTGTATTTTAAATAGAAGCCTATAGAAGGCTATATTTATTAGGTGTTGCATGGACTCATTTGATCGTCTTATGAAACCGTGCCGTTATTGAGCGGCGGCGCGCGGGGCTCCTGTTGTTCTGCGGAGCGGGAACTGAAGGGCTGCTGCTCGGACTGCTGTTTGCTCTGGCTGCATCACCATCGGACATGTTGTTTTTAGCACCGTCTGAAGGGTTTATCCTTATTTTCACGCTACAGCATTTGCAATGTTTTCATGAAAGTGCGAATCTAATTTGAAGTTGTAAACAATGGGTTTGTTTCGAACCCGCGATCATCAGAGCTTTAAGGAGGCTTTGCACTTCTAATTTTAAACCAATTTAGATTCATTTCCCCTGCGGACTGCTGTGTGAACACTGTGAGTTCATTAAAGACCAGAATCCGTTTTTATTAGCCATCTGTGTTTTACTCAATTGTATTTCTTTTTCTTTTTGGTTGGTTTGTTTGTTCTTACTCTTACTCTTATGCAATATATAGCAGCTATTCTGGTAGCTGTAAATAATAAATGGATGTACATTATATACTGTATATGTCTTTACGCAGTGATACAGCATACATTATTCATATTTCTAAAAGGTTATATTTATGTAAATACCCCTGTTAATCTGTACATTATCTTCATCATAACCTTTTTCTTAATCCGATCCAAACTTGAGACTTTACTCTATTTCAATTCTGCCATAGTTAAATATGTGTAAAGTCTTAAAATTGAAAATATATTCATTAATTTTGTTTAGAATGTTAAAAGGAATCAAATTGCCTTTACACCGTTAGTATAAAAAGCCAGCTAATAAACAATGTTGTTGCTGTCTTTCATTTTTTTCCTTTGCTTGAATGCCTCATCAGATGGGCTGATAATGCCTTCTCAATAAAATGATGTTTGTTTGTTGACTCATGTTCAACCACTGTTATCAGTCATTTAGGCTGAATGTGAGAATAATACAACGCTTTCAAACACATCATTATTTCCCTTCTGCAGGCTGTAAAACCTGACATATTGTTCCTTGTAATGATATTTTTTCTGTGTGTGTGTGTGTGTTTCCCAGGCCTCGGAGAGTCTTGGGGTCACGTGAGCCGCAGCACTTCTCTGGATGGAGTCACCCAGGAGCTGGGCTCCCATCTCTTACAGGTACTGACAGTGGTCACACTTTAAAACCAACATTTAAAAAAATGCTTTTGTGAATTTAAGTGATTTACGTGCCACAAGCTTACTAAAACAAAGGTCTTAAAATGTATTGTATTAAACTGAAAAACATACGTCTAAGCTCTTTGGAAAATTCACCGTATAAGACATTCTGATATCTTTTCACATTACGATCCAGCAATAGGTCTGTGTGTGTGTGTGTGTGTGTGTGTGTGTGTGTGTGTGTGTGTGTGTGTGTGTGTGTGTGTGTGTGTGTGTGGTGTGTGGGTGTGTGGGTGCTTTAGTGCCGTCTGCCTCCTGCTGTCTTCATTCTTGTGCTTTAAGAGTGAAATGAGCTGAACACATTCCTGGTCACGCACAGAGCCTCATTCTGTCCGGCAGCCTCTCTCAGCAGCAGCAACACAAAGGAGGGGGGTTGGGGGGGGGGTTGGCTGTCTGACCAGAGCTATCTAGCTTGTTGTTCTCTTTTGGCTATATGAGTATATATATTTTTTATTTCACCGGTCATCTGTCAGCTGTCTTGCATCTAAAATGAATAAAGTACATGTAAAATATAAAAGTCCTCACAGAGAGAAGCTCTCGACAGAAGCAGTTATTTTTCAATTATTCAATTAAGAGAAGAACTGGCAAAGGATGTTGACAACCTTCCACCGATGACTGTTAGTGACTGTTATTGATTTCCCTCCGATGAGTTGGAGTTAGTGCCCACACCTGATGGCAAATTTAAAAATATGAAATGTTTGTAGTGCTATAGTCTGATTTACAAACAGGGGGAAACAGAACCTAGAAATCTAAGGCCCATTGACAACTATACAATCAGCTGCAGAGAAGTAAGATAGCTGAGGTTTTGCTAACTGTTTGCAAACAAAACAATGGATTATCATACATAATCCATCTACAGGTATACTTATATATACTGCAACATTTCATGTTTTAAATCTCATTACTTTACTCAATTATGTATAATGTAGAGCAATTCTTCAAGACACTAAACAATCAGCACTTAGCTGCCAACATATTCAGCTTCACTTGCTGATGTACGCTACCTGGTCCCCCTTGTACAGATTCCATCTTGTAAACTAATCAAATGTAATCTCATGTTTTGGCTGTAACAGTCAACAACACAAGTGCCTATCAACCGTGTTTAATAAGTGCAAATGTAAAGGATTAACAGCTGGTTTCCTCCAAAGATGTCCGACTTACTGTTTGTGACATCACATTCCCATTCCCTACAGGCTGGCCTCTATGGTAGAAGTACTGCTTTGACACTATGGGCTGTATGCTGGCCAGTGCGGCTAAAGAGGACCTCTATTAGCACAAGTGGCTACAAGCTAGCATCTATGAAAATGGGCTGCTTCTTAAATTAGCATTTTATGACAAAAGAGTTTCAGAATAAAATCAGTAATGTTCCTCACCATCAGTAATATTGATATTGTATTCATTTCATGTTATAAATGCTTTGAACTTGAAAGTGCTTCAGTCCCCTGCTAGTGTATCTGGCAGGCTACATTCAGCTTAAAGATGCCCTATATGCTACGCTTCTCAAAATAATGTATAACATGTAGACAGCAGCAAAGACTACAGCTTCCAAAATGACCTTAAAGTTAAGTGGGCTCTATTTCAGTTTCCTTAAAAAGTGAACAGGTAGCGTTAATTGTTTTTGGGTCGGACTGCATTAGCTTTCAAATGCATTGTTTTTATGCATTGCAGCGTTCAGGGTTCTTACGGTCATTAAAAAGCTGGAAAAGTCATGGAAATTCAAAATGCTAATTCCAGGCCCTGGAAAAGTTATGGAAAACAATATTTTTCCCAAAGTTTTGGAAAAGTCATGGAAATCAAATATAATTTATATTTTATCTAATCACCGAAATAGTAATACTATAATGATAATAATTACTGTATCGTATAGTAATGAAACGTAAAATGGCATTTAACTGACGAGGTATTTTGCTGGTGAGAGATTTGAGTTGCTTTAGCGTGTAGAAGCTAGTAAGGCTACTATTTGATTTGTTTTAGATAGGCACAACATGTTTCATATGCAGACCTTATTTTCCTGTTCCATGTTATAATAAACCATTTTCAGTGGTACGCTGAGAAAGAGTTGTTTTTTTGGTCATGGAAAATGAGGTAAAGGTCATGGAGAAGTCATGGAAAATGAGGTAAAGGTCATGGAGAAGTCATGGAGAAGTCATGGAAAATCATTGGTGAAAAAGTGTATGAACCCTGAGTGTTGCATTTGATTTGTCCTATAAAGCTGTCATTGACATTTGTGCAGGTCAATTGAAGCATTCCTTTAAATCATATTTGTGTCGTTACAACAAGCCACCTGTCTGCTGTGATTGCAGTTTGCTGAGTTGTATTGATATACAGTCATAACAATAAGTCTCTAGTGTATACACTGTGTCCTCGGAAATGGACTACATACAAATCTTCTGCTATCTAATATAAAAAACTCTCTTTTTGTTGTTTCTTTCAGACATTAGATGGCTTTATTTTTGTGGTTGCTCCAGATGGGAAGATAATGTACATCTCAGAAACCGCCTCCGTCCACTTGGGCCTATCGCAGGTTGGTTTGACAAACTGAATGTAATCTCCTCTGATGTGGGCTTCATGTGTCACACTCCTGAGATGATTGTTCATTTACACAGGTAGAGTTGACGGGAAACAGCATTTATGAATACATCCACCCAGCAGACCATGATGAGATGACAGCCGTCCTCACAGCTCACCAGCCTCACCATTCACACTTTGTTCACGGTAACCCAAAGCACAGCCAAGTTGTACAATATATGAAATGGACTCATCAAACAGAAATAACTACATGTGTTTGAATTCTCTGCAGAATATGAAATGGAGCGCTCCTTCTTTCTGAGAATGAAATGTGTCCTCGCTAAAAGAAATGCTGGTCTTACCTGTGGAGGCTACAAGGTAATATCCTTTTCACTTTTAATTGAAAAAATTGGAAGATGATTAACCCTCCTGTTTTTTGTTTTACATTCGATTGCATCAAGGCTTTATGATATCCTTCACAGTAGACATTTGAACATATCAAATTGCTGATCACCACTTTCATTGCATTTTGGATGATTTAGTCAACTTTGTAACACCCATGGTGTTCCCGGCCATAAAGAAAAGGAATTAGTAACCATCCGGATCAGATAAAACACACACACACACACACACACACACACACACATACTCTTGATGTGTGTGTCCCCCTTATGTGCCCAATCCCCCCATGTGAATCACACCTGGCACACACAAACACACATACACACAAACAGAACAATTTGACACATTTCCCGCTCTTATGTGCCCATCCCCCCACATGGATCACACCTGGCACACGCAACACATGTTCAGTGTCTATTCTTTGTATATTTACTGCAGTTCTTCATGTATACCAGTAGTCTGATACAATATGTACAGTTTGAAAGGGTGTTAAATGAAATCTGGTGATGATTAATGTTTTTAGTGTTAATGTAATAGCAGTTAAAACAGGACCGGTCAAATTTGACCGCGAACACCAAAGTAAGGGGGGGGGGGGGGGGGGGAACACGAAGACAATAGGAGGGGTAAAAACATGTTCTGGTCAATGTTAAGTCATATCTATCAACAAAAACAAGTCAAATTAAAATTCCAAAAAGTGTAATTTAGAAACCTCATAATAAATGTGTTTTGTTGAAAGTTGGTCCTCTGAATAGAAATCTGGTGATTTTGGTTGCTATTGGCAACCAATGGCTGAAATGCTTGTGACACCATGACATGTATGCAGTTGTCAATAGAATGAACATCAATATACTTTTGCTGTTTTTATTATATGACGTGCTCGTTTCTGTGCAATGTTCACATTTTGACCTGAAGGTAGGGTTAGTGGTGTTTAGAATAAAAACTGGAGAGCATCAATGCATTCAGTACATTTTATAGCAACAATCTAAAAAGTCTCTATAAAGTGGGAAGCATAGTATCAATATGTGTCTGCTTCGGATAAAAGTGTTGAATGGACAAGGTTGGCATTATGGACACTTTAGGAAATAGAGATGATCCTGGTTCTGCAGACAGCAGTGGCCTGATATCCTTTGATCCTTTCACACCATTGTTAAAGGCCGATGGTTGTTCAATCCTTGTGAAGATCCTTCTTATTTGTGCATTTTTAAGTCAATCTCACATGTTGAACTAATTGTCCGCTGTTACAGACAGTGCCTTGGCAGATTAGTTTGCTTAGCTAGGTTCCACCTTCTTGCCAGACACACATTTTGTTATTTTTCCAAAAAACCTAGTATGTGAGGCAGGAATAAGTGGGAAAGAAGAGACAAGGAAGATTTCTATTTCAATAAGCATTTCAAAAATGAAGTCAGAATGTTGAGAATAAAGTCAAACTCAGTATAATTGCTGACCTTTTTCCTCTGAAACCCTACTATTGCACAGGTAGAGTACAGGTGAATTGTCATTGTCAGGATTCCCCAGACTGGCCCTGGGGAACACAAGCAAGAAGAAGTCACAATGTCAGGCATACATAATACTGCTGCTGTGTTTCTGAATAGGACCTAAAGGCAGCCTAAACATGTATGTGTTGATATTTATCCATTCTGTCTCCACCTGGGAACTGTTCAGGTGATCCACTGCAGCGGCTACCTGAAGATCCGTCAGTACAGCCTGGACATGTCTCCGTTTGACGGCTGCTATCAGAACGTGGGGCTGGTGGCTGTGGGTCACTCGCTCCCCCCCAGCGCTGTCACTGAGATCAAACTGCACTCCAACATGTTCATGTTCAGAGCCAGCCTGGACATGAAGCTCATCTTCCTCGACTCACGGTACGTCCTGCATGACACGCTGGTGTGTCCGCCTGCAGTGGTTACACACAGTTTGAAGGCATATGGTGTGTACATGTCTGGGTAGGACTTCTTACGCTTGTTTGTTTGTATGTGAAAGTGTGTACTTGTAAATGTGGGAAGGATTCATGTTAATGAACCCTTGTGTGTGTGTGTGTGTGTGTGTGTGTGTGTGTGTGTGTGTGTGTGTGTGTGTGTGTGTGTGTGTGTGTGTGTGTGTGTGTGTGTGTGTGTGTGTGTGTGTGTTGTGTGTGTGTGTGTGTGTGTGTGGCTCAGGGTTGCAGAGCTGACAGGCTACGAGCCTCAGGATCTAATAGAGAAGACCCTCTACCATCATGTGCACAGCTGTGACTCCTTCCACCTGAGATGTGCTCATCACTTGTGTGAGTTAGGTTTGTTTTACCTTCCTACAAAACCTCTCCCGACACACAGACACACACACAATGTTACCTAGTAATGTGATCAAACCTCATGTAATGTCAGGCCAGGTCTATGATGGTTTTATGTAACGTAACTGTAGGTTCAATCACATTTCACAGTCTACAGTGTGTGTAGCATACGACACCCTCTGTCCTTAGACCCTAACAAGAAGGAAAAACTCACAAAGAATCTTCACAATTAACGGGAGAAATGGAAAAAACCTTGAATAGAAAAACAGAGGAGGGATCCATCTCCCAGGACTGACTGATATGTGTCTTTTGTACAAATTAAACAATATAATACATTTACTACAATCCAAATGATAAAAGTAAATAACAAAGATCGATCCAGGTAAATGTCAACAACTTCAAAAAAACAATACCATGGGTGTCAGGCAGGACCGGCAGCTGTTCTTTTTGAATGATTAGGCAATAGAACTTCCATACGTTCATATGAAACAGCTCATTTATAGCTATTCACGATGCCATAGATCAAATGAAACACACTTAGCATAGTGTTCTAATCTGTCTCATTTCCTTTTGCTGTATTTCAAAATGTTCATGTCATTTTACATGACCGCCCCCCCCCCAGTAATAATTTGCTGTCTTGTGTTTCTTTTGGGTGTTGCAGTGCTGGTGAAAGGTCAGGTCACCACTAAGTACTACCGTTTCCTGGCCAAGCCTGGAGGCTGGGTCTGGGTTCAGAGTTATGCAACCATCGTTCACAACAGCCGCTCGTCCCGCCCTCACTGCATCGTCAGCGTCAACTATGTCCTCACGTGAGTCTCTCTTCCTGCATGCTGCTGCACTTCATGACTGAACACCACTCAGAGATGCTTCAGGTGGACTTGAGACAAACTGTATTGTTTTGTTTGTGTCTTACCTCTGGTGTTAGTGCTTATTTTCTCAGAGATGACATGTTGTGCCAGGACTGCACCATGTTTTAATTCAAGGAAACATTACTGTAATTAGTTGTATCTTTCAACGATGGTAACTAAGGAGTGTGCCACACAAATACCTGTGTCATTAGTTTGATTGTTGACACAACAAACCTCCGTTGTTTTAGTTCTGTGGAGCAGCTATACAGTATATTCACACAGTCCAATTGTACTCCACAGAGGACATCCTGGGCTTTTCAAACATTCAAAAAAGCACTATTTATAGAAAGAGAAATAGCAAGTTTGTAATTTTGTAATTACCAGTGTTGTGAGTTCAATATTTTTAATTAATTATAGTAGGGGAACATCTTAGGAGTTAGTGGTGTGAGTTTCAGAGCAGTGTAATACTTATTTGACCTAAAACTAAATGTTTTTATGAATGTCCTCTGAGGAGGACATGGGGATTTGCACACAACACAAATGGAGTCCACTATGGGCCAACACTTAACACGTAGGTTTCTGTAGGTTCATGGCAGACGGATGCAATGGGAAAACATACATCAAGTGTCAGATGTATCTCTGCATTTCAAAGGATGGAGTTCTACAAATGAGGGCTCAGTATTTGTTGCATTGAGTTGTTGTGCTCTAATGTTGTCTAAATGTACTTGTATGTTAATGTTGTTTGTATACTATGCTTCGCATAACTAACACCCGATGTCCTCTACAAAGGACACACAATAAAATAAAAATATATTTCTTTAGTTTTTCTTAGTCATTATGTTTATACCACCCTAAAGTAAATTTGAAACCTTTTTCTTTCTGGGTCTCAGGAGGATATAGAAGGTTAAAGGAGTATTACGCAACAGCAACAAACCTGAAAGCATACATTTTATAATAGTGTATGTGTTTAATTCAAAGATTACCATCCGAAAAAGTACAGAGTTTTTGTTGATGATGAGCCACTCTGTAGCTCCATTACCTTCACTGACTCTAACACAGTAAGTTCTCTGGCTGCACGGTGACAGCAGCACGCCAGGAGCAGCTGACATGGATATCTAGTCTGTAATATGTAAAAACATCATGTCCAGGGTCTTACCCCTTATTTAATATCATTATAAAGATGAGTGGTTTGAGTCAGCAACTTGTAAACACATTCCGGAAATGAGATGTGCATCCTTCCTTAACAAATGTAAACACAGTTCTTATAGTTTGTATATCTGTTGCACTTTACCTATGGATACAGAACATGTATTTATATGAGAATGAGAGTTGAAATGGTATGGTCAGCTGACAGTTGTCAGTCAGACAGCTCAGGGCAGAGGGTTGGCTCTGTGTCTGTCATTCCCTGTGATGAGATAATGAGTGTTGGTACTAGAGATGTACGCAAACAGTAGCTGTGAAGCAATTAACTGGAGGTTAATTGGAAATATGACACGTGTTTGTTGAAGCCTGGTTTGCAGAAATAGCGATAAAGAATGATTTCCAGGTCATATTCTGAGTTAGAAACAAAAGGAAATGATTTCCCAGAACTTTCTGCCTTCTACCTTTGATGGTAGTCCACATTCCTGTCCCATCACTGTCTGCTGTCTTGTTAGAAACCCTTAGTTGAAGTGTTCTGAGTGTGCTCATGTGTTGGCTGTTACCTGTGTCGGGCCCTCTGCGGGGGCCTCAGTCACCTGGAAGAGTTTATGTTGGACTGGCAGCTCTGCCTCACAGTATCTGAGCTGAAGCAGACGCTGGTGGAGCATTATCTGGCCTCCATCCTGCACAAACACCAGCAGCAAGGGGTCCTCATTACAAGCTGCTACTTTTCTCTTCCTTCCAATCAAATCAAACTGTGGCACAGCATGAGACACTCTTATTAATAAGTGAGTGATACCATTTACTCGCCTACTGTACTGTTATTTTATTACCCCTGATGTGCATATTTCACAGATGTACAAGTGAGCGTGTGAATGAATAGTGGCCCTAAAAGCCTCCATTAAGCAGCGCGGCTGGCTGCCTTCAGATTCAGAGAACAGCTTTACACACATTCCCTGCACCTCCTGCATCAAATCCACAACAGCCTCGTGTTTATGGCCTTTGAATTGATAGGCTGTAAACTTGATGAGCGTTTATGGGCTCCAGCTTGCTGTGAGGGGAATGAAGCCTGAACACAATATGAACATGTCTGTTGGAGCCAATTTGCTTTGGGTTGTGCACGGGGTTTGTCTGTGTGTGTGAATGCGTCATCATCCAATCTGCGCACCTGGGAGCACGGGAGGTAATTCACCTATATATGTGGGCACGGGTGATCAGCTGGGATGAGAGGTTAGAGAGGAAGCCACACGTTTTTCAACCGTGTTGACCGTGATTGTTTGTGTCTGAGCGTGTGCGTGATCGTTATGTTTTAAACAAGATTTTAGATACGTGAGTCTTAAAAGAACATTTTAACCGTGGACAAGTAAATAAAGCATTACAAATGACGTCATGGTGGACCTCATCCTTCACCACAACACGCGTTGGGAACTGACTGCTAACCTCCATGAGTGGCCTTTTTTGAGGAGCGATCGCCGCTACAATGTCTTTAGCTTGCTTGGGAACTATATGTGGTAAGATGCTGATTTCTGAAGATGTAGTACTCATTCCTGCACTACTCTATCAACGGGAAGACAGACAGTGAGATGTGTGTGAGCTTAGTGGAGTGTTGTTTTCAGGAGCCGTGTTTGTTAGCCCAGTAGCTTAGTGTATGCCGCCATAGATAACACAGCTGATAAGACCACTTCACCTGCATGTGAACTCCTACTGTGTGTTCAGCTCTGATGACCTGTGCTCCTGCTACCTCCACCGGACAGTGATTTAACCATGCTTTGAATAACCACAGGGGTTTAGTCAGTGCTGTTCAGTTTGTTTCTGATTTAGCCCAAACGTATATCTCTACACACACACATTCCAAACCTTCTGGTTAAAGTGAACACATCATCAGTTCTCCTGGGAATTCTTAAAAATCTGAAGAATCACGAGGTGATTAACAAGAGAAGACAGATGAACATTGATTTGTCAGAAGATAATATTGTTTGACTTTTGTCTTGTGTCTTAACATCTCTTCCCCAGGCCTGTAAACGTTTTGGGTCGAGGGGTAACCGGAACATTTTGCTTTTACATTTTTCTCTTGCTACCATTTCTTTTTATTGAATCAATAGCAACAATCCACACAGGCGCTGTTGTGTGTGTTCACCGCCGGGTGTCTGAAATCAATGAATGTATTAACCAGCGATCACTCTTGTGTCTGAACTGGTTAGTTGACCGACAGAAAGATTCATGAGCAAATATGAATGAATCAATTGACATTTCAAGCAGATATGCCAAACATTGCTGATTAAGGATGCTGCACTGTAAGGATCGGCTGTTCCTCTTATTCAATTGAAAATGTTGTGTAGTGTGTTCTATAGGTTTGTGTGCATGTAAATGGTCTGCAAAGGCTACAATCCCTGTGTTCCTCCAGAGGGACTTTCTCCCCCACAGGAGACAAAGCTCCAGAACCACTTCAGTAGTCTTTGTCATAGACTCTTCCAATATGTGGTATTGGATATTTCTCTCAGAAGATATTGCCTCTTTTGATGATGCTGGTGATCACTCCAAATCTCCCACAAATGTTTCTAGTTTGGTTCAAATCTGGTGACAGTGAAGGCCAAATCCACATGATTCATATCAGAGAATGTCTGCCTGCCAGAATCATAGTTAGAGTTGCAGTATTTAATGAATGTGGTATTTTAGGACTCTCTCCAAATGAAACTGAAGCACATCCTGTGAAGTGTGTGTCTGCATGTTTGTATGAATTAGTGTTTGTGTAGAGAAAGATTGAGACAGAGAGGAGATGTGAGCTGAAGATGGATCAATGTTTGTCTCCAGTAAACCCTGTCCAGGTTTTTCTGTTCTCAAACTTGAATCATCATCCATTGTGAGATCTGTAGAACACTTTAGCAAGAAATCCATTCCCATTTCCCACAAGTGAGACATCCATGCTTCCCCTATGGGCCTGATTGAGCCAGACATAGCCTTTAATCCCCCAGTGTATTTGATTGGACAGCTTTCCCTCTGTAGAGTGTTTGTTGAAGGCCTTGCTCCAATCCCTTCTGGTAAAACAAGCATCCCAACAGCCGTTCCAACCCTCTTAGCACCCCCCCCACCCCTCCCAGCAGTCGCTTTTACACACACAGAAACACAAACACATCTCCCCACATGCTGCCCCTCTCATCTCCATGATGAGGCTCTCAATGCTCAGCAGATGTTAATGGGGTTTTTTGCACTTCGAGAAAAACCAAACACGCAGGTACACATGTGCTGTTTGTGTAATTAATAAGCAGCCTTTCAAGGAGACTGGGATCTCTCCTTGTGTAATCAAAGACTGCTTATAAATCTGAAATGCAAATGCAAAACATAAAGGATTTAACTGTGAGTGTATGCTTGTGTGTTTAGGGAGACGAGAGTATAAAGGGCTCCAGCTGTCTCTGGACCAGGCCAGGTCCAAGGCCTCCTTGCCCTACAGCAGCAGCTCCACCAGCCTGACGGAGCCCTGCAGAACCCCCAAGAGCAGAGTGACCCGGCCCAAGACCAAAGCCAGGCTCTCCCCTTACACACAGGTGAGGATTACATGGCATATACCCAGAGGTGTAAAGTAACTACGTAGATTTACTCAAGACTACTACTACTTGAGAAACATTTAGAATGCAGGACTTTCATTTGTTACAGAGTAATATTACACTCTGGTACTTGTACTTTGACTTAGGTACAAGATCTGAGTACTTCTCCCACCTCTGCTTGATGCCTCAAACACATCATTTCATGCTGTGATGTGAACTGTGGTCTCAAACTTCATATTAATGGCTTGTGTCCACATACTGGCAGAAAGGCTCTTTTTTAGTTGTTTCTATGACAACAATATCTCATCACTGCTGTTTGACAAACTAGTTGTTGGGTTTCTGAGCTTCTCTTGGGGCGTAGCATGTGACAGCATTGACTCTCTCCTGATTGTAAACTCTGATGAATGTTAATAATAATTTCACTTTTTCATGCTCATTACATGTTCTATATTGTTGTTTAGCCGTGTCTTTCACAGCGGTTACCTACATTCAAATATAGGTAAAACAGGGCTTGTCATGTGACTCACAATTTTAAAAAAAGACTCTGGACACTATGCCAGGTGTTCCACACAGCCGAGCATTTTCTGGGGACCAATGCCCAGGTAATCAGTAGAGGTAGAACATTTTCTAACATGGAAACAAGTACCATACTAAAAATAATCCCTAAACTAGCTAAACAATGACAAAAAGGTGGTGTCTAACAGTCAGCTAAGCATCTCAGACATGGAAGATCTGCCACCTGATTTGAAGGCTTCGTATAATATATTTCCTTGTCTCCCTACATTCTCCCTGCAGTATCCTAGTTTCCAGACGGAGCGCTCAGAGTCTGACCAGGAGAGCCCGTGGGGCAGCAGCCCCCTCACAGACTCAGCCTCCCCCCAGCTGCTGGAGCACAGTGAGGGTCTGGATGCGTCCTGTGTGTACAGACAGTTCTCTGACCCCCGATCGCTCTGCTACAGCCTGTCTGAAGAGCACCATCACAACAGCAGCGACGGCTACACACACCTCCACTCACAGGGTCAAGGTCAGAGCTGTGAGCGAGGTCGATGTGAGGCAGGACGATACTTTCTAGGAGCACCCCCACCTGGCCGGGACGCGTGGTGGGGCAACACCCGGTCTGTCCTGCCGCTGAGCAAGAGCTCCCTGGAGATCCACGAAGGATATGACAGCAGCGTGCCGCACATCACGGCCATCCACAGCCACCACGGTGAGGAGCAGCTCCACAGCCTCTGGAGAGACTGGACCCTTGCAGCCTTCATAGACTGAACATACAACTAGTAGTCTGGGAGGATATTCTTATTTCAGAGCCTCTGATAGATCAATGGTGCTTCATGTGACGCCTCAAATCCATCCCCTTCACATACTGCCTTTCTAGTTCTCTGAGCACTCTCAGCACTGTCAAACAACATGTCCACATTAACCCTTTTAGAAGCACACTAAGGTTAGTTAGTTCGTAAGTAAGCTAACATTAGCAAGCTAGCTAGCAATCTAACTAGCACACTGACAAAGAATCTCTCCCTTAACTAAGTTAAGCTAAGTACTTTTATTTATTTATTTAGCAGTGTGCTAATATGCTGGCATTTATTAGTTTATCAAATTGCTACATACATCAAGAGGTACTAGAAAGTTATAATGACATGTAGAACCACCTGATTGCATTGTAGCTGTTCATGTTCTCAAATATAACACGTTACAACAGCTGTATGAAAAAGGATCTGTACCTGGGTTTTGGTCACTACTCCAGTGTTGCAATTAAAACGTATTAGTGTTCATACAGGGAGATAGCTTTGTTGATGATGCATTGTTTGCAAATAATATGACATTAGTAGAACTCATTTCTAACAACAGTGAAAGAGATTACTAGAAGGAGTTTGTCATTCCTGGTGTGCTTCAACAACTTGGAGTTGAATATTTCAAACACAAAATAAGTATGATTGACTCAAGTAAGAGTGACAGCAACCATGTACCTTTATTCAGAAATGGTCTGGGAATTCAACAGGTTGAGCACTGCAAATGTATGGTTGTAACACATCTTCTTCAGAGTGGCTAGTCGACACTGCTGATATGTTTTCCATCCTCATCTTTCGTAAAGAAATTGGTGGAACACACAGAATCAAAACTCAAAGGCCAGGAATGATCACGCCCTGCTGAGATGTACACCATAAGACCCTTTAAGACCCTTTGCATGACGTGCCTGTGTGTTAGCGTTACTGTATGTGATGTGGTGTCTCAACAAACAGAGTTCCTGGACTTTGTTGAACTGACTGTTCTCATTGTGTGCTCTGCAGGCCGGGGGGGCCACTGGGACGAGGAGAGCGTGGTGAGCTCTCCGGATGGGGGCTCCGCCAGTGACTCGGGGGACCGGTACCACGCTGACCACTACCGCTGCAGCCCCCAGGAGCCCAGCAAGATCGAGACCCTGATCCGAGCCACGCAGCAGATGATCAAGGAAGAAGAAAGTCGACTGCGCAAGGGCCCTCAGGAGGTCCCACTGGGGCCGGCCAATGGGCTGCCCAAGGGTCCCGGCCCATGCTTCACTCCAGAGTATAGTCAAGGGCCCCTCCCACTACAGACGGTGGTGTGTCGAGGTCTGAGTCAGGTGATCAGCCTTGCCCCTAGTCCCGCCCCTCTGTCCAGGCTCAGCAGTCCAGCTCCTGAGCACCTCCACAAGCCCAAAGACTACCTCCAGACAGACGTGTCCCCCCTCTCTCTGCCATTACACCACGCGTTCGGGCGGTTGGGGCCATGCTCTTCCTCCCCCACCTCGGCCCCCGTCCTCTACCCCTCCCACACCCACCCTCGGCCCTACTTGGACAAGCATAAGAGCTACTCCCTGACAGGCTACGCTCTGGAGCATCTCTACGACCCAGAGAGCCTGCGAGGCTACTGCACCTCCACCAGCACGGGCCCCCCCCACTACGATGTGACCCCTCACCTCCGTATGGCAGCAGAGCAGACCCCCGGACATAAAGGCACCTCTGTCATTATTAGCAATGGCAGCTAACACTGACAGAGGGACTCAGAGCCTGAGCTGGTTAGCTTTCCTTCGTCTGGATCCTGTTAGCCTGATTTCCCATCATACTGATCACCCTCAGCAAGCTGATGCTTTATATAGAGCTACATTGTTGCTATGCTTCCCCCCCAAACATTGATAAAAAGTCCATTTCTAAATGTCTCCTTAAAAGATTGTAATGTAATTATTTACAAGATTGAACCGCACATTCACATAATTACAGCAGTGCCTGTTTGAATGGTAAGTGATGCAATTATGAAGCCGCTTTAAGTCTTAACAAGTCTTCCAAATAAAAGGACGATGTATTTCCTATATATAGTTCCAGAGCACTTGTTGTTTCTGAGGGGACAGTCTCAGAAATGTAGGTAAACTGTAGATGTAAACCTAACAAGGACATCTGAATATATTGGACCAGCACTTCTCCATGCTGAGCCAGCTGTCAGGCAAACAGAAAGGGAAGCAGTATACAGTATAGCAAAACTGTAGTGAAGCTAATAGCCCTTATGTTTGAAAGGGGGGGGGGAGTGAGACATCGCATTGGTCACAGTTTATTGCAAAAACAAACAACACTTTGGTCAAAACCGATCAGTATGATGGAAGAAAATGGAAAACAGAGCTGGGTATAAAATGTCTGGAGTTGTGCTTTAACATCCGCCCCAGTGTGTGTAACCGTTTGCACTATAAGAGATGGGCCTTTGTGAGGAGGTGGGTTTGGTGTTCATGCAGTGAGGCAGAGCACAGGTTGGCCCTGAAATAAAGAATGTCATTTGAACTTCAACGAAAAATATGCAAAGCCATTCTATGGATGTTTCTGTTCTCTCCGTGTCGGTAAATCCAGTTCAGAAAACACCGGTAATGACTGTACAGTGGAAGCCATGGTTACTGAACGTGTTGTTGGAAAGGTTTTAAAGGGCAAGTCTGATGCTTTGATATCTGATATCTGATTGGCAAGACAATAATTACATGATTACGTCCTATATCATTCGTTTTTGTAACCAGAAAGTATCATCCAAGGACAAAAGATATGGGACATATTGTGTTATTTGAGTGATTGTAAGAAGACCATATGCAAGTAACCCGTTGGAATGGCAGCTCAGGCAGCTCGCTGTGTTCATCCCTGAAGCAACTGTTAATACTGGTTACGTGGGAATCTTTATACAACAGGATGTAAGTTTCATCTTGGGATTCTTTATTTCTTCAGTCCTTAGATAAACCTATATTTATACAAGTTTGGATTTTGTTTTTAATGTTCACAGCCTGAAATGTGCTCCATCCAGTTATTTATGGTGTAAATATGCTCAGAAAGGAGAATCCCACCACATTTAAGCACATGGGCAGAAACTGTATTTATTGAGAAATGATTCTTTATGATTTTGAAATATAGCTGCAATCAAATCCAGTCTGCTTCTATATTGAGTGTGTTTTTGACTGAAGCAAATTTTAAAAGAGGACAAAATAAAAAACGTTTTTGCAGAGATGGCTTATGTTTTTATGTCCAATGTTTTTTCAGTGAATCATTCAAACATGACTTCAGACACGCACAATCATATGTCATCAGACAGTATGTCAAACAAATGTCATGAGTAATTGACAAATGAACATACACACATTTGTGGTTTTTGGATATTAAACACATCAGACACTCAAGAATAAACTCACAATTCCAAAATAATACTTCATGTGTTTCACAAGCATACCACATGTGCTTTGATGAAACAGACTTGAATGTACCACACACATATTTTATGCATGAGTATATTTTACATTTCATTAAATAAAACATTTGACATCTAATGAATGTACACAATGCAACGATTTCTTAAACAGACGTTGTTCCTTTTGTAACTAAAAATCATTTCACGTTCATCAGCAGGAAATTCCCACTTGCCTTTTTGTAAAAGATAGCTGTATAGATTTCCATTAGAGCACTCTGGTTATGATTCAATTTGATGAATTTCAGATATCTCTCTTAGCTGTCAGCACACTCAGATTTCCACAGGTGACGTGTGTCTGCACTGGCAAATAAAGAGCGCTGATTGAAAGCAATACGGCGAAATCTCCAATTAAGCCTGTGGATCTGCGGGGGTGTGGAGGTCACCGCTCCGCTCTGCAGCCTGATGGAAGTTCACTGTTTGCTTTAGCCTCTCAGGCCTCAGTCATTTTACCTCCACACTGAAAGCCTCTCATCCTGCAGTTATTCCTCACTTTAGCTCCTTCAGCAGCTCCAGTCCTCTCCAACAGCTTTTTCACTCACTGTCAACGAGGCTGGTGTAACTCTGCCCATTAGGAACAAACACTGTTGCTTAGAAACCAGCGAGGAAGCAAGAAGCAATGTCAACAGCAAGGATGAGAGCTCAGGTGTTAGGGAAGCATAATGTTGCCTGGATATCAGCCTTTATTGTCGGAAAAAATAAATGGCTCTATCATTCCCATCTAAAATGTATAAATGTACAGTGAGATTGGTTTGGACACACCTCTCATTCGAAGGTTTTTAGTTATTTTAATTATTTTGTACATTATTGATTAATACTGAAGACATCAAATCTATAAAAGAAAACTTATGGAATTAACTAGTAAACAAAAAAGTGTTAAAAAATCCAGAATATGATTTATATTTTAGATTCTTCAAAGTAGCCCCCTTTTGCCTTGAAAGCTTTGCACACTCTTGGCTTCTCTCAGTCAGCTTCATGAGGTCGTCACCTGGAATGGTTTTCCAACCATCTTGAAGGACTTCCCAGAGGTGCTGAGCACTTGTTGGCTGCTTTTCCTTCCCTCTGCGGTCCAACTGATCCCAGACCATCTCAATTGGTTTGAGGTCTGTGATTTTGGAGGCCAGGTCATCTGACGCAGCTCTCCATCACTTTCCTTCTTAGTCAAATAGCCCTTACATAGCTTGGAGTTGTGTTTGGGCTCATTGTCTTGTTGAAAACGAATGATGGTCCCAATAAGCTCAACCAGATGGGATGGCATGGCGCTGCAGAATGCTTTGGTATCCATGCTGGTTGAGTGTGCCTTGAATTCTGAATAAATCACCAACAGTGACACCAGAAAAGCCCCCCCCCCCCCACCATCACACTTCCTCCTCCATGCTTCACGGTGGGAACCACACATGCAGAAACCATCCGCTCACCTTCTCTGCGTCTCACAAAGACACGGCGGTTGGAACCGAAAATCTTAAATTTTGACTCATCAGACCAAAGTACAGATTTCCATTTCTAATGTCCAGTCCTTGTGTTTCTTGGCCCAAACAATTCTCTTGTTGTTGTTGTTCATCCTCAGTGGTGGACCTTTGCAGCAATTGGACCATGAAGGCCTGTTTCACGCAGTCTCCTCTGAACAGTGGATGCTGAGATTTGTCTGCTCCTTGAGCTCTGTGATCATTCATGTGGGCTCTAATCTGAGGTGCTTTAATTTTTCTGAGACTGGTAACTCTGATGTATTTACCCTCTGCAGCAGAGGTAACTCCTGCTCTTCTTTTCCCGAGGGGTCCTCATGAGAGCCAGTTTCATCATAGCGTTCGGTGGTTTTTGTGACTGCACTTGAGGATTAATTCAAAGTTCTTGAAATGTTCCAGATCGACTGACCTTCATTTCTTAAAGTGATGATGGACGGTCGTTTCTCTTCACTGAGTTGAGTGGTTCTTGCCATAATATGGATTACAACAGTAGTCAAATAGGGCTTTCCACTGTGCACTAACCTTACCTCTGCACAACACAACTAATGGCCTCAAACACATTAAGAAGGCAATTCATTCCACAAATTGACTCTTGACAAGGCACACGTGTTAATAGAAAACCATTCCAGGTGACGACCTCATGAAGCTGACTGAGGGAAGCCAAGAGTGTGCAAAGCTGTCGAGGCAAAAGGGGGCTACTTTTATAATCTAAAATATAAATCATATTCTGGATTTTTAATACTTTTTTGTTTACTACCTAATTCCATATGTGTTCTTTCATAGTTTTGATGTCTTCAGTATTAATCTACAATGTAGAAAATAATTTAAATAAATTAAAACCATTGAATGAGAAGGTGTGTCCAAACCTTTGACTGGTACTGTAAGACACTGAGCCCCATATTGCTCACATGTGTCTGGGCAAAGCCTTAAATAGCAGCCTTGGACGTGAATGTTTGTGACAGACAAAAGTAGCCTATTGCAACACCTATTTTCTACAGAAAGGCACTTTATCAGTGCAGTCAATTCTCCATTTACCATCAAAACAACTGAAAAGGACTTCTGTGGACTCGTGTTTGTTTTGCAGAATTAAACTTCACTTTCCAACAAGTGCTTGAAGATTCGATGTTATCATGTAAATGGTATTAAATCAAAAGTCAACAGTAAGTAGAGCTTGATTTAAGAATATTTGTTCGTCATATCGCTGTGTCCAAGATAAATAAATGGTTTTGACACACAGAAGTTTTATGTAACACTTAATGAGGTGCCAGTGAAATGTGCAGTTCAGTTTTAGCATAACTTTTTCCTGAGAACTCCGTTCTGCGGCTTCATCATCATCATCATCATCATCATCATCATCATCATCATTTATTTATTCACAAGTTTTTTCTTCACAAGACACAATGGATAAATGTGACCAAATACATAAATATCCATATATAAATGTTAACAAGAGAAGATGTATTGGAGACAAATTAATATATAAAATTAAGGTTCAAACCGGGGGAAAGACGGAATCAGTTGAGTATCATCTGTATAGCTGTGCTAGAAGCCACGAGAGCCGAGTTGAGTTAGTGTACAGAGACATAAAGGAGGGGACCCAGGACGGACCCCTGAGGGACGCCAGTGATGAGCTCTCAGACATAGACCTTCTCTAATTCACCCTGTAGGTTCCTACTAATACCAAAATCTAAATGTATAAAAAAGGTATTTGCGTTTCCGTACCCAGTAACACATGCCAATAGCCTGATCACTCTTCCCATCCATCCCCATTCCGTGTACATTCTAAACATTATAACTTAACACAAAAAGTAAGGACATTTGTGTTTGGTAGATTATTTCTTTGTTGTAACAATGCTTCTTGGAAATAAATATTGGAAAGCCTTTTCATTTACATTTCAAATGGTGCCACATTTGTGAGGAACATAAAAACATAAGAAGTACTTTATTAATCCCAATTTGGGAAATGTTTGTGAATTTGTGGGATGAGCAGCAGAGCTGAGGATGTGGGATGAGCTCAGAGCTGAGGATGTGGGATGAGCAGCAGAGCTGAGGATGTGGGATGAGCTCAGAGCTGAGGATGTGGGATGAGCAGCACAGCTGAGGATGTGGGATGAGCAGCAGAGCTGAGGATGTGGGATGAGCAGCAGAGCTGAGGATGTGGGATGAGCAGCAGAGCTGAGGATGTGGGATGAGCAGCAGAGCTGAGGATGTGGGATGAGCAGCAGAGCTGAGGATGTGGGATGAGCAGCAGAGCTGAGGATGTGGGATGAGCAGCAGAGCTGAGGATGTGGGATGAGCTCAGAGCTGAGGATGTGGGATGAGCAGCAGAGCTGAGGATGTGGGATTGGCAGCAATGCATTTATGAACAATTTATTAATTTAACAAAGCAGCCTCAGTAGCGTGTGGAACAGGGGTACCGTAACCAGGGGCACACTAGGAATAAGTGTGCAAAATATTAAAAAAAGAAAAGGCAAATGACCTCGTTCACGCGTATTGTCAATTGTGCTGCATTGCTGTTATTTACGGATTGACCGTCACCCGACCCTACTCCGCCTCTGATTGGATAGTAGAACTCCTTGCTTGTTTGCATAGCAACGCCGATGTAGAGGTCTCGTCCCGGGTCGACATGGCAGGACCGCAAGCCAAGAAAGCAAAAATTCATGCATTCCAGCCCTCGTGGACAGAAGAGTGGGGTTTTGGGTTCCAGACGGACCGTGCTGTGTGTACTTTTTGTCTTAAAAATACCGTTTAACGTCAAGCGTTGAACGGCATTTTGAGACCAAACACGAGAAAACTTTCAAGGATGAGCAGACTAGGCGGAATCAATCAAACGTGCCGTGTCCAGGTATGGGAAGCAAGCGAACACCCTCAGAGTCTTTACCACTGCTAAAAATCATGCTACCGAGGAAAGCTATCGCATTGCACATTGCATTGCGAAACATGGAAAGCCATTCACGGACGGCGAATATATTAAGGAGGCTTTCCTCTGTAGCTCAGAGGTTTTGTTTGATGGATTACCAAATAAAGACAATACAATCAAGAGTAAAATACATTCCAATGTCAGCCAGAAGTGTTAAACGGCACATTGAAGAAATGGCAGTAAACGTAAGGGTGCAGCAGACGGCTGATTTGAAAAAAGCCATTGTATTTAGTATTGCACTTGATGAGAGCGTGGATGTGAATGACATACCACGCTACTACTTCAGACACTTAAAAGGGGCTGTCCGCGCAGCACAGCATCAGCACCGCTGAAATATGCCAATACATCAGCGGGCTGGAGGCGGAGTTCACAACCCGATTTCGGGAATTTCGGAAGTATGGACCCATGTTCTCTTTTTTGATAAAACCAGATGACTTTGATGGACATGAACTGGATTTATCTCTGATGGACTGGCTGGATACAGATGACTTGGAAATGCAGCTGATTGAGCTGAAGACTTCAACACTGCCGAGCTATGCAAACAGCTGGAAAACACAGCAGGGCGTGATCACGGGACGTGCATCTTCACCTGCTGGGGTTCTGTACCAGAGAAGTTTAGCTGTCTCAGCAATATCGCAATGGCTTTGATGACAGTCTTCGGTTCAACATACCTCTGTGAGCAGATATTTTCGCACATGAAGAGCGTGCTCAGCCCCTCCCGCAGTAATTTGACAATTGAGCACTCTGAAGCTTGTGTGCAACTTAAAGTGACCAAATGCGAGCCCCAGATAATGGAGCTCAGCAAAGGAATGCAGGGCCAGGGATCACATTGACTGGTAGGCATCTGTGTTGGGAACTATATGTGTGGATGAGACCTGGGGAAACAATGATAATCTTAATATGGATTTGGCACTATGATTACATTTTTTTTTAAATGGCACTTCATATCAAAAGCTTGCTGACCCCTGGTACAATACTGTGGGGATTGTCCACAGTATTGAGTATGTAAGTCGCTTTGGATAAAAGCGTCTAACAAGTAACATGTAATGTAATGTATGGAAGAACCAAACACAGCCACACCAGCCTCTCCTCCTCATGCTGTCCCCAGCCTGGTCACACACTGATGTGGGATGGCATCCCATTTAACCAGTATTTGTCTCAAGTCAGCCAACGTGGTTGTGTTGGACACTCTGGCACGGACAGCACGCCCAAGCTGATCCCACAAGTGTTCAATGGGGTTGAGGTCAGGATTGCAGGCCAACCCATCCTCTCCACTCCCAAACTCTGGAGGAACTCTCTGATAATCCTCGCTCTGTGGGGGTGAGCGTTGTCATTTTGGAGGATTGAGTTCGGTCCCAGACCGATATGGGATATGGGATTGCCATTGGTTGCAGAATTTCCTCTCGATATCTTTCTGCATTGAGATTGCCTCCAATGATGAGAAGCCTGGTTTTTCCAGTGAGGGAGATGCCACCCTACGCCATCACACTGCCTCCACAAAAAGATGTTACATGTCTCTGCGTCTTCTCCACACTGTGACCCTACAATCCATGTGCCGTAGGCAGAATCTGGATTCATCGCTGAACATGTTGAGGTTCCAGTGCAAGTGGGCCTGATGGTGAAGGGCAGTCATGGCAGGCTCCTGGCAGCACTACAAGACTGTCGATTGGCTTCTGTTTGGCATTGGCAGAGGAGATTTGTCAAATGTCTCATGGCCGCAACCTACATACTCAGATCTGCTGCTCATCCCACAAATGCATGTTCCTCACAAATGTGGCACCATTTGAAAGGTCAATAAACAGGCTTTCCAACTGTATAAGATGTATTGCCAAAAAGCATTGTTACAACGAAGAAATAACCTACCAAACACAGATTTCTTTCCTTTTTGTGTTAAGTTCATATAAAACATCTATTAACTTTAGTTTCCTAACATGACAAATGAGATTCTGTTCAGAAACGGCAGCTATAGCTTAAAAATGCAAATACAAATTATGTTTACATCCAGTGTTTTGTGGAGGCTGAAATGTCAAAGGCAGATATGTTAGGACTGTACACTAAAGCTATTTGCAAAACTGAGCATTTAACAAAGGCGTTTATGTCTTGTTAGGGCTTCAGTAACACGATAAAGAGCGATCTCTGTGAGAGGAGCACAAACACTTGAGCCTGAGGGCTGCTGCTCTCTTTTAGTCCACATTTACCACAACGCTTGGTAACAACGATTGGTGTTCTAATTGGATTAACTTGTCTGAGTGTTTCCTGATAAAAGTCTTCCCCCTTAGTGCACACCACCTCCCACCCACCCTCCACCTCTAGGCACTTGGAGGTAGCAGTGCATGTCTAATGGTGGCTCCACGAGGTTAACTTCTGCACTCATTTGTTTTGTGAGCTTTTCTCCGTGGCTTTCCATTCATGTCCGCACATCAGGACATCTCACTGACAAATCATTTACAGATGTTCTCAGCAGAGCCACCTAACAAGCATGTAACAGCAGCCCGGGCTCAGGGAACTCTGTCAAATGAGCATGATGTCGTAAAATGCAAACACTGTGTGAAATAGGTTTCCCCAGCAGGACCGGATTACAAAGTCAGGCAGCAGTTTCACTTCCAAATAACAAGGGGAGAGTGAGTCTGACGGGGGGAGATACTTCTGTGGTGACCTGAGTTCAACCCCCGACTGAAGCAGACACTCTGAGTAATCGTTTTTAGCAAACATTTTTCTCATTTAACCATGACCCAAACCAATTTCACAAAAACTACACTCAAAATCTAATGTCATTGGGTTTATTGCTCTCTGGTTGCTTTTATCTATATCAAATACATCAGAAAAGCAAGTTTTAGTATTGAGGTACTAAAAACTTAGTATTACAGTTTTCTTCCATTGCTTACACACATTTTTTAAAACATGGCTCACTTCTCACTTTCTCAAAACCACAAACCCAAAGTGCAAAACACCTCATATATCCTGCAGAGTGAAGAACTGCACTCATTTAACAAAACCCAAGTTGTGCACCAAATTGAACACACTTCATTCCTATTACCAGACTCTTTGGCATCTCATCTCATCTCACTCATCTTGTATGGTCTTTGTTCTGTGTGCACTACAGAAATGTGTGCAGAAACCCAAATATTATGTTGAAACAAAACATTTTTATTTTACTCCACAACTAATCAGCTCAACGTGCATGCACAGCAAATACAGTTACAGTTGTGTGTACAACAAATATGCTCACTATCAAATACAGTAAATGGAAAAGAAAATGTTGAGGAAAACATTTAAAATGTGTTTTTTCCCCAAAACACAGGAAAGAAAAAAACGTAGGCTGCATTTTCCCACCTAGGTCAGGTCAGATCATCCCAGGCAACATCTTCCCTGGCTAGACATGGAGGGATGAATCAAACCCTTGATTGTTGTTTCCAGCCCTGGACAGCTCCACATCACATCATCACACTCCTCCTCCACTGGCTGCAGAACAGGGCTGACGGTCTCACAGCTTCAACCGCTATGCTGCAAAGAAGTCTTCTATTCGTCCTGTCTCGACCTATTCCTCTTGCTGCTCTGTTGGTTTTCGATGTTGTTGTAAAAAGTTCTTACGTGTAGTATTTTTCTAGTGCTTACATCCTGAAGTGAATATGTCAGATGTATGTGTCTTACTTAGAGAACCGTGTGCAGTGTCTTGCAAAAAGTGCCAAGTTGAATTGCAAATTGGGTGCAAAGCTGAAAATGTGTTTAGAGATATGAGATAAGGTTTTGCTCTTTAAGTGTCAGGTTAAATAATGGTGCTTTATGTGTCATTTTAGTGTGTTAGCAACTTTAAAAAACTGTAGTATGTAATCTGGTAACAATTCAGTTTGGTACAAACAATACTAGTAGTATCAAAAGAAGTAGTAGAGAACAGACAGGGACAACCTGATTATGTTTCAATCTCTCACAGCTCATATAATGATGAGTATTCAAACAATTACATTCAATTACAAATCATTTACAGTAGCTGACGCTTTTTTGTCCTAAGCGACTTACAATAAGTGCATTTTTATTTTTCAACAATAACTTAATTTGCCAAGATACAGTTGGAATAGATGTGTTTTTGTTTGTGACAGAAGATATGCAGAGTTTCTGCTGTCCAGATGTGAATGGGGAGCTCATTCCATCATTTAGGAGCCAGGAGAGCAAACAGGCGTGTTTTTGAGGGGTACCTTGGTCCCCCTCGCAGGGATGGATTAAACAATGTTAAGGAATCATCAGGTTATAATACCTTCATCATTAAAACAAAATAGATTAGTGAGACAACCATATTAGTTTTAATTGAATGGAATGATGTGCAATAGTGAACAAGATGGCAGAGGAGACAGGGGGCCTTTGCATGGTTAAGCAAATGTCAAAGTAACACGTATTGTACATTAAATCTGCACTGTTTGCACAATAGCTTTGACCTGCACACATACATGTAAATATATTTAACAATTGCTCCGGGGAACAGGAACTGCCATCAGAAGATGGACGTCTTGGTGGCGTCAGAAACAGGAAGTGGGTTTGCTAATCTGGTCCTGACGACTGAGGGAACCTGAACTCACCAACACAGACAGGTGAGGGACTGCTGGGTACAAGAACGTTCTGGAATTATGCACGAGCACACACACAAACACACACACACACACACACACACACACACACATACCATGTATACATCACTTCAGGGGACATTACATTGACTTACATGCATTTCCTGGAGACTTATCCTAACCTTAACCATAACCAACACATGCCTAACCCTAACCCTTACCCTTAACCTTACCCTTACCCTAACCCTAACCCTAAACCTAACCAAGTCTTCACCCTAAAATGAATGATTCCCCTCATGGGGACCTCCATTTTGTCCCCATAAGGGAGGCGAGTCCCCACACGTGACTGTGTAAACAGATTTAGGTCCCCACAAGTATAGTAATGCTAGGCCACACACACACACACACACACACACACACACACACACACACACACACACACACACTCTTCAAGATCAAATTGGGGTTGACTCTCAGTTATCAGCTCTTTTAATGTTTTGAGCCAACTGTTACATTGAATTGAAAGAAAGTCATTTGAACATTTCATCACATAAACTAACAAGCACCTACATGAACTTAAATAACTGGATATATCAGACAGTTGTCTTAAATCAATTCTGTTGAAAGGAAACCAAATGTAATATTTCACTTTTTATTGATAATCTGTTCAAACAAACAATGTAAAGCTTTTTGGATAATACTTCGACATGTGTGGTGGAGCTGCACTCAGTGGAAAAGGAAAGTGAAAAAAAGGCCATCACTTAAAAAGCCTCAAAACAGACACACACAAACATGCTGAGTAATAAATATAAAAAGTCAGTAAAGTATTTAACTTTAATAATATTTAGCATTTTGAAAATCTCAAACACTCATGTCACAACATTTCTGTACTAACTAGGCTTTTTAAATAATCAGTGTAATACCATGCCTGAAAACACCATATATCCAGTTCATCTTCTTTATCTGCAAATATAACAACACATTGACTTTACATTTGATTAAGCAAATTAACAACACAGACTACTCTAGAACAAAAAGAGGAATGGAAGACAAATCTGAGAGGCATTTTTGCTTTTTGCTCTTTATCTTACTAAATGGTCAAATGGTCCTTGGAGCGAGGGGCGGGGCGGAACTCACGGAAGTGATTTCAAAACAAAAGCACTCGTTTACTTGGAACGGTGATAATATTATAAACAAGGGGAATTTAGCGATCACAACGAAAACGGCCGAGACACATATTGAGCCCAGAACATGAATGTTTTTACGGGCTGTAAATATAATAAACCTGTGTCTAAAATGGACAACATTGTTAGGAGATTTAAACTACAGCGATTCTGCACTGCGGTCACTCAGCAGTCTCTCGCGTTTGTTTTTTTAAATCAGCTGCTCTTCATTTTTTGTCCTGCAATATCTGATCATCGATACAAATATTTGTTACCATAAGTTCTTAATAAACCTGATACTGTTGGACTCGGTACTAGTTTGACTGCTTCCAGAAATAAAATGAAGTACTTTTACTGTGTACTTTGTGAGTAATCCTCTGTCAAAGTCCCCTCCATAGTACATAATGCATGTTTTCTGCTATCTTTGATGAATGATACAAATAAAATGTTACCATTAGTTCTTCATGATATTGATACTGTTTGACTTTGTATTAGTTAGCCTACTACAAACAATACATTTAAGTACTTTTACTGTGTACTTTTTGAGTAATCCTCTGTCAAAGTCCCCTCCTGAGTACAAGAATGCATGTTTCTCTGCTATTTTGAATCAGCATTAAAAAACCTTTCTTCCTGAGACTTATATTGTTGGACAGAGTATTTTAAGAGGATATGGTGGACATCATATCAGCAATACTTCCAGTCAGTACTCCGGCAGCAGCATTTTACACCTTGGAAAGTCTTTAGAGACTGGCCTTCAGCAAAGTGACAAACCCTTGTGACTCTTATTGGCTGTCTTTTAAATAGGACTATTTCTCTGCTCCTAGTTCATTCCTCACAGATTATTCCATCAGTCCCAGTCATTGCATGTCAGTCAATAGAGATTCGAAAAATGTGTCCAATTCAACAAAATGTTTTTTTGTGAGTGAAGGCCAGAGCTAATTATAGATTGTTTGATTGAGTAATCAGGGAGGCTGTGGCTCAGTGGGTTAGTGCGCTGATCTTCGAATCAGAGGATAGCAAGTTCGAATCCGACTGCAGTCAGCATGTCGTTGTGTCCCTGGGCAAGACACTTCACCCCAAATTGCTCCTGTGGGGATTACCCACAGTATTGAGTATGTAAGTCGCTTTGGATAAAAGTGTCTAACAAGTGACATGTCATGTAAAGTAATTACAAGATGAGAGAAAATAAATCCACATCCTCCTATGAAACATATTTTATTTCCTTTTCCATGTTATAATTATATACTTACTTGTATTAGAACATTTGCATGTTGAACTGCTGGATATCTTCCCCAGCATCAAGGAAATACAATAAAATAAATGGATTTATATTTTTAAAAAATGATAAAAATGTATAAATTAATAATGTTGTGTGCATGTTTACTTTTGAAATGATTTCTCACAAAAACAAATCTAAATTATAGTAAATTGTAAAAACGTTTTTGTCAATATAGGCTACGTTTTTCTGCCTAAAATAGTTTAAATGTAACGTAAACTATATCAAACACCACATGCATGGCAATTAACCCATTTTTGCCCGCTATTTAAATTGACTTTGGGTGAAGTTAATAACAATATTGATATTATATAGATATATAGATATATAGCATATCATTGATGCAGTCTTTCTGAACACTTTTAAAATAAAATACTGCAAATGAAGAATATGTGTAATGTCCTGCACAGAGAGTGCCTTAACTTGAATTTGAAAACACGTGGCAACTTTATTAGCCGATGAAAAGATTTGTGGAAGGATAAATTCTTCATGGGCTTCAATGGCTCTCTAGTAAAGGGTGTTTTATGGTTGCTTGTATTATCCTCAGATAGTGCTTTGTTTAAATAACTAGTGACATTTTAATAAATATTGCAAAAAAGGGCTCCAAAAAAGGCATATAACCTGGCCGGCTTAGCCAGTGTGTATTTCTTCAAGCACCACAAGATTCAGAGTTTATAAAGTACAATTCTTGGCCAGATTGTGTAATTTCTCCAAACACATACAGTAAAAATGCCCGTTTTGAAGCCTTAAAATGGTGCAGGAAAAGGACTTTACATTGTATTATACTTAAAGACAGGACTATTCAGTTAAGAGAAGAGAAAAAAGGAAAGAAAACTGTTATAATGGGTGATGTAACACTAATGACATACATAATATGAGGTCCTTGGCACTCAGACTCTAGAGGGGTCATTTTGTGATCATGGGGCATCACCCTTGTATACAGCATCAGGACAATATCATATTGAGTCAGACACTGGAAGTGTGCTGGAGGCTGATGCGTTGACTGGGACTGATGGAAGGATGAGGCTGATGAGACTGAAGAATCTGCGAGGTACGAACTAGCGGCAGAGAAATGATTGTATATTAAAAGACAGCAACATCATAAGAGGCCAACCAGAGTGACAGTGTGTCACTTTGCTGAAGGATATTTGTGACCAGCTATCCAGGCCAGACTCTAAAGACTTTCCAAGGTGTAAAATGCTGCTGCCGGAGTACTGACTGGAAGTAGTGCTGATAATATGTCCATCATATCCTCTTAAAATACTCTTTCCAATAATATCAGTCTCAGGAAGAAATGTTTTTTAACGCTTACTACTAGTACTGAGTCCAACAGTGTCAATCTCACGAAGAACTAATGGCAAAAATAATTTTTTCCCTCATCAAACTTAGCAGAAGTTGCTTGATTTTGTTCTCAGGAGGGGACTTTGACAGAGGATTTTTTTTAAAACAACACACTAGAACAGGGGTGTCAAACTCAAATTACACAGTGGGCCAAAATAAAAAAATCGGTACTAGTCGAGGGCCGGACTGGTTCTATGTTTATTGCACATATTAAACCCGGAACTAACAAAGCTTAAATGATTGCCTATAAAAACAACATTAAATATTAAATAATCAGTTGAATTAATTTCTTATGGCTCTATCTGCAGCTTTTCCAGAGTCATTTCTTATGGCTCTATCTGCAGAGTCATTTCTTATGGCTCTATCATTTCTTATGATTACATTTTTCCACAGGCCAACAACAGCTTCAAAAAAACAATTTCCCTCAAAGAAAAAACCAAACATGCCCTGTTGTAGCAAGAAAAAAAGTGCAAAAGGAAACATCAATTTCAACTCAGTGTGCTGCTCTGTGATGCTAGTTCAGATACTTGGCATCTCATCTTGGGTGCAAGTTCATCAATGTTTGGGGTCAGGCTCTGAGCTGAGGAAATCCTCAGGATTGAGTGAAGGTGTGTGTGCAATATACCGGCGGGCCAGATCTAATAGTAATTAGAAATTATCCTGCGGGCCGAAATTAACATGTGAGTTTGACATGTGTGCACTACTTCATTGTATTGTGGTAGTAGGTGTAAGACTACTGAGTCCAGCAGTATCAATATATTTAAGAACTAATGGTAAAATTGTCTTTTTATCACTCATCAAAGATAGCAGAAAACATGCATTATGTACTATGGAGGGGACTTTGACAGAGGATTACTCAAAAGATAAACAGTAAAAGTACTTCAATGTATTGTTAGTAGTAGGCTAACTAATACAAAGTCAAACAGTATCAATTATTAAGAACTAATGGTAACATTTTATTTTTATCATTCATCAAAGATAGCAGAAAACATGCATTATGTACTATAGAGGGGACTCTGACAGAGGATTACTCACAAAGTACACAGTAAAAGTACTTCATTTTATTTCTGGTAGCAGCCAAACTAGTACCGAGTCCAACAGTATCAGTTTTATTAAGAACTTATGGTAACAAATATTTGTATCTCAAATATATAGCAGGAAAAAAAATGAAGAGCAGCTGATTTGAAAAAACAAACTCGAGAGGCGGGTGAGTTGACCGCAGTGCAGAATCGCTCTATAGTTTAAATCTCCTAACAATGTTGTCCATTTTAGACAGAGGCTTATTATATTTACAGCCCTTAACAACAGCCATTTTCTGGGCTCAACATGTGTCTTGGCCGTTTTCGTTGTGATCGCTAAATTCCCCTTGTTTATAATAATCACCGTTCCTTCAGCAGGATACTGTAGTGATTCAAAGTGTGATTTTAGCAAACGAGTGCTTTTGTTTTGAAATCACTTCCGTGAATTCCGCCCCGCCCCTCGCTCCAAGGACCATTAGACCATTTAGTAAGGTAAAGAGCAAAAAGCAAAAACGCCTCTCAGACGCTCTTCCGTTTACTTGTTGAATAAAGAAAAACAAACGGACGGTAGATACACGGATTAAGAAAGCACATGGTAACATATAGTTTGCAAATTAAATAAAAAAGTGCACAAATGTAAATTAAACTAGATTTACTCCAATATAAGTAAATGTTTAAAAAAGAGAACCTGTGGAAAGTCTTGAAGTGTAGGATTCAAAGTCTCTGATGAATCCACATAATTATGCCATGCTCGTAATTTAATGCAACAACCTTAACACTACTATAAATAAAATAAAAAGATGAATGTTCAATATTAGTTTAATAATATGGTGAATAAAGCATATTTGATTTGATGGACACACATGACTTTAGGAAAGCTCTGACCACAGAGACATTACATGATGCAGTAAAGGCCAGGTGTCAGAACTCAGTTAAAATTCTGCGTTGCCGTTCTGTTGGCATTTAAAGCTCCCCTCTGTGTGTATGTGTGTGTGTGTGTGTGTGTGTGTGTGTGTGTGTGTGTGTGTGTGTGTGTGTGTGTGTGTGTGTGTGTGTGTGTGTGTGTGTGTGTCAGTCAGAGCTTCAGTAAGAGCTTCAGTCAGTCAGAGCTTCAGTCAGAGCTTCATTCAGCATATCTCATCTGTAGTCCTGGTTCTGATCCAAAGTATAATGTGTGTGTGTGTGTGTGTGTGTGTGTGTGTGTGTGTGTGTGTGTGTGTGTGTGTGTACCTGGAGCTCAGCTGTGGAGAGAGCAGCATGTCTGTGCTATTGATCCCTGGAAAGCAGACAACAGACTGCACTGTTAGTGTTTGGGATTATCTCCATTCTCCTTCCACACTCGATATTCCCATCCCATTTGAAATGTGTGTCCATATGCTCAAATGTCAGAAAATGTCACCGCAAAAACACAGAAGCGCTTCATGCACTGGAGGAAAAAAAAGGTTAAATGACGCAAATAATGCATTGTTAGTCAGACGGCACCTCAGGGGATGGATCACTGCCTCTGCAGGTACAGTGTGAGATACATACAATACAAGGGTATAACGTTTATCATGTCTTAAATCCTTTAATAAAAATGTATTCTTAATTTACCCCATAAATCTTTCACTTTTGGAAACAGGGGAGGCTTCCAATTGGACGGTTGCTGGTTTGACCCCAAGCCCATGTATCTTTGGGCAAGATAGTCCAACTCCAAATTGTTCCCGACGGCCAATGGTGTGTAAATGTGTGAATGGCAGTCTCTGCCTCTGTATGAATGTGTGGGAATGGGTGATGCATTCTTAAAGGTGGGGTAGGTAATTCACTTCACTCAACACTTTTTGTTATATTCCATGGAATGCTCTTAACATCCCGATAGCAATGAATATATTAAATGCTTTGACAATAAATACATACAAAAAATTAATCTGTGGAAGCCGTGGCGCTGTAAAAAGCACGACCAATTATCTGAGCCGGCCCGGCTAAAATAACTGGATGGCCTACCTGCCTGTCAGCGTTCCATCTGTGCACAAACTTATCTCGTGCCCTCATTGGTCATGTGCGCGTTGTGTGTGTTGGAGAGGGGCTCTGTAAGGAAGTCTGAAGGAAGGGGCAGATTTTTTCCGGTTGTGTACTTTCAAATTCTAGCGCACTCAAGCTGGTTTCTCCATTATTACCTACGTTACCTTTAAATATGTAAGTGTGCTTTAAGGAGCTGCAAAAACTGGACATTTTCAAAATAAATGTAGTCCATTTACCATCGGCTGACTACTGAAAGCACGCCGGTTTATTCAAACCAACACCGAATGTTGTAAAAAGTCAAAAGATTACTGATATTGGAAAGGGATGATCAGATCATTGTCTCTGCTGATTTTCACATGTTATCTTCATCTATGGGGTTGTTCCTGGGGAGTGATAGCAGATCACCGTGCCTGATGGTCACTGGGAGTGAACAGTGAACGTCTCACTACAGCCCCTCTGAGTCCTGATCTCAGCTCTGCTCCTCTCCAGAGCTTCACTGAAACACTTGTAGATGAAGCACCATGTACCTCAGTGTTTCTGAGGACGTGAGGGAAAATGTAGCACTATATAATATCCATAATAGTAAATTCTGGTAATTAAACTTTACTTTCTAGTTATTTCACTGTAACAATTGTACAATAAAACATACAATTACTATAAATAATTAATATAAATAAAGTGTGTTTAATATGAAATATGTGGTTTATTACATTACACTTGTTAGACGCTTTTATCCAAAGCGACTTACATACTCAACACTGTGGACAATCCCCACAGGAGCAATTTGGGGGGAAGTGTCTTGCCCAGGGACACAACGACATGCTGGCTGCAGTGGGACTCGAACTTGCTATCCCCTGATTTGAAGTCCAGCACACTATCCACTGAGCCACAGCCTCCCCTAATTTTGTTTATTAATTAATGAAAATAATATAATAATGTAAATAGATTATTTACAAACCAATTATCAACCAATTGTTATAAATATATGTTCCATCTTTGTAAATAATGTTAAAGAAGGTTTACAAATCAGTTGTCATTAAAAATACTTAGTACCAGTTGAAGTAACACATTAAAGAAGTATTAATAGTGAGTAAAGATAATTATTGTTATTTCATTTTTGATATTAGTAAATTAACTTTTAATCAAAGTTTAATAACCATACCTTTCTAGTTATGTTAAAGACAATTATAATAAAGTGAAACCCTGGTTAGAGGTTAACTGTTGTTCTGTTTATCTGTCATTACTTCAAACAAAGTCACATTTCCATCTGTTTTCTTTTTGAGATTAACGTCATGGGGAAAGAGGAGATGGTCTCTATCCATCGTACACACACTCACACACACACTCTGACAAACCTTTGTGAAGTGGTTTGGGTGTGGGGGGCTTTAATGCTCTTTTTACAGTCCCATTAATCCCTCTGTTCACAATTTCACGCACAGCTTGGGCCTCGGTGTTATTTTCACAACCTTTCACCACTAATTCCTGTGAATCCTGAAACAGAACACCTTCCTCTCCTCCTCTGCGTGTGTGTCTCTGTTTCTCCAGGCAAAGACAGCTTTATCTCTGACCCCCCTCATCAAAGCAGGCTGAAGGGGAAAGAGGGATGAAAAGCCCCCCTGGACTGGGGGCTGCATCTTTACGAGACAGTGAGCTCAGGACATGCCGCTGTCTGTGGGCCGCACCCCCGCAGGAAGTGACTGTGTCTCTGATGGAGTGACACAAACCTGAATAACTAGCAGAACGTTTATCTGATGTTGAACTGTATGTGGTTAAAGTAAAACACACACTTTAAGCAATGTCACTACGTTGCCAGATCCCAACTATGGCTGAGCAATATCGACCAAAAATAACTTCGATACCTGTTAGGCTGAAGGTGCCATCTCACAGTTATTAATTAAAAAAATATTTGTCTGCCAAAAAATAGTTTTTTTGTTACTTATACAAACAGAATATATATTTCTTGTGAGAAATGCATTGCATCCTAAATTATATCCTTACAATTAACACATTAAGTATTTCTTTTTAATTGAACATATCAGTAGTTGTAAAATGCTCAACTCAACGTTTCAGTAGAATGACAAAAAGCTCTTAAATCTTTCAACAATATCTGCTTTAGCAAAAATCCAATGAGGATTATTTGGACCTTTGGATAAAGTTAGATATGGTCAGACTTTGAAAAAGTCAGCAGTGACTTCAATAATTAAACTAGTATAACATAGCACAGAAAATTGGGGCTTATGAAACATTTCTTATTTTGGCTTCAGTAATTGTTCTTCTGCTTACCAGCTATTTAGAAATCAAACAGAACCCCTAAACACCACTCCTCTTCAAATGACATGAGTTTGTTCGACCATTAAGAAGTTAGTTTAACTCATCGTATACTTTGTTGTTTACACATATCAGAGAAGAAAGCCTGGTGATGTGATTGAAGCAGTAAGGGCTCTCGGCCATCTGTCTGCTGCCGGACCACCAGAGCAGAGTGTGCCAGGACAAGCTGTGTGTTTCGGGAGATAATGGGGAACAAAGGAGAAACCATCATGCCTCATGTCTTACTCTGACCTCCGACCTCTACTTGTACCCATGCCACACTCTGTGCCTCCTCCCTCCTCTGTTTGCCCATGTGCCTCTATCAGAAAACTCCAAAAAGGCCTTATATCCCCCTACGTCCCACCACATGGCACACCATCAAAACACCACTATTCAGCAGGCGGCAGATTGCTGTTGAAGGAGACAACAATCGTCCCGACCTTAATGTCCAACTGGCCCTTTCTACCTCCTCCAACATCCTTCTTTAACATACAAATTGGCTGTTTTGTGCCACTGAATTGGAGATTAATTGCACACACCATTTGGCAGCGCTTGTTCAAAAAGACCGTGGCCTTTTTTCTCCGCGGTGTCGCAGTAATTAAGGTTAGAGATTAGGCACTGGAGATCACTGCACACTGCTTTCTTTGTGAGGCTGCTGAGAGGCGGCTGGATTACACTTTAACATCTTCTGAAGCAGGTGGTTCTCATGGGGACACGACAACCACTCCGTCCTTTTACTCCTCCATCAGCACATAAACAATCTCACCTCACTTGTTGTAGCATCTGTGAGCAACAAGTCTTAGTAATGTGTATGTGTCAGTAATCCATACCTTCTACTCAAGGTCCCACCCATAAAACCTAATCAACATATGCTTGAATCGATATATATATCACATTACAGATGTCTATTCTATCCACACATATCTTGATGATTTTGTATTTTCAAAAAATCTGAATTTCCCCAGTGAATTCAGATTCCAGGAGGTTAAAAAAATGTTTCGAGACATCTGGTAAAAAACAGAAATGTTATTTATTAACAACACATTTAAGTATTTTAGTGGACGGAAGTACCCTTGCTTTACATGCTGAATACCAACTTATCGCATTATTAATTATTGAAGAGCAGACTATTACAATCCAGACTATGGTTCAACAACATCTTGATGCTCTGTAGGTCTGCAGCCGTTCACAGTGCATCATGTATGGCTTCACCAATTGAACTACAATCAGCAACAGGCTTCAGGCCGTGCTATACCTCCTAGCATGCTAGTTGATGTGTTACATGTAAAGTATATTATGGCAAATGCTGCTCAGTCAATCAGACAGTATATTCAAGCAAAATAAAGAAGATTTAACTTAATTTTGAAGACAGACTTTTTTGTAGTGTATGTTGTAGTCATTTTGGCAACAACAGTCTAAAGTGCACGACTATGCTCGGATTATCTCATTTAGGTACTATTAGCACAAGGATAACCATATGTGTTATTGAAATGCATTTCTAGGAGCAGTAGCCAATGGTTAGGTTAACACAGGAGTGCAGATGCCATTTCTTGACTCTCCACTAACACTGTGAAGGCAAGAGATGCCAGAAAAGAAAGACATGAGAGATATGATATACATCTTGAGTGCTTGGTGAATATAAAAGTTACATGGATGAAACTATGAATGCTTTTAGGCATATTTAGAACATCGGTTAGTGGTGCACTATACAATAACCCTTTTTTTGCTAAAATGAATAATACAAGAACAAACACTGAACCTAACAAATAAAAAATACCCTTTCCAAACTTTGTCTCCAGCCAGAGTAAAGGCATTCTCGTCAGTCTCAGCTGTATTTTGTGGTACGTTTTTATGTAAATGTTAGCATGCTAACTAGCTAAACTGAGATGAAGACCATGCGAGGGGATGCTAAACATGAGAATGTTAATATGCAGCTGAGAATCCTGATCTTCTCGTTTAAAGAAAGATCAGGATTCAAATAAGAGTTTTCCGTAAATGCTATGATATTCCTTAAACATCAAACAGACACACTTGGAACACAACGTTTAATGTTCTCTCCTGTAGCTAGCATGAGCAAGCATTTTTTAAGCTGCGCGCCGGAAGCCACAAATGTAGAGTCATCAGATGTCTGAGTTTTCATCACCTGATGGAGAAATCAACCAATAAGAATCTGACTGAAAATGAGGACAGAGTTTGATCCACATCATTATAGCCATAAAAGCTTTATCCAATATATTTCCCTGAGAGCTTTGTGGATCATCAAATGATCTGCACAGTGAATATCTAACTCAAACCACTTCTCAAAATAACAGAAATACTAGAACTCACACACAAACATACACTGTGAAGTTATTCCCCGAGACTTATGGTATGTTCATAATGGAAACACTCACTTAACCTTTCCCTCAATAAAGCACAGCAGTCACAGTTAAATGTTAAACTTTTTTCAGAAGAAAACATATATATATATACACATATATTTTTTATTTGAACTTGGTACATTTTTTATTTTGTGCAAGACAGTTTTGGTGAGTTTTACTTTGTTTTCTCGAGTTTGGATAAAACATGTTTTATGGCCGGTTAACAACAGCGGTGGATAGTAACGCGTTATGCGACTAGACTTTGAACATTTGACCAGGTATGTTTGAACTTCTCTTTGGTTAGAAGCCTTAAATGAGGTCTGTTGTTAACACCAGCTTTTCACTTTTTGTTCTACTACAAGATATGTCAGTAAATGCTCCACTCGTGATAGTTCAATGCTTCTATGTGTCATAAAAAAAGTGGTTGCTAACAAGTGAATACATAAACTACTAAACATCACCAGCTTATTATTTCTGCCAATTGAGTTAACGCTTCATAAAAGTGTTAATATGTGGAGACTATCCTGCTGAACAAAACTGGTAAGTATCATAAACATGCTAGCCACAACGCTTTAATTTCTGCAATAAAAAAAAAATGGAAAAATCCCATTGGCTTTCGTTGAGGGACCCCTTGCGATGCTAACCACTCAATTATTTCTAATGTATAATGGTGGCACAGTAAATAAGTAGGAATAATAATCTGGTGAATAGGTAATTTGTTGAGAAAGTGACCGGTTAATCAGAAGTTCATGCAAACAGTTTAACCTGAGTCCGACCTCAGACTCAGTGTGGTCAGTAGCTGTGCTATCCTGCGGCAGTAAACATGTCTGTCCTGGCGGAGGGGCAGGTTACACATGGACTCCCACCCTGGCAGATTTATGTGTGCTCTGACAGCAGGGGCTTCCACCTGCACAAACACTGTCCCTGACTGCTGCTCATTGTGCTAACAAGACCTGCAGCGGCTCCCTGGACACCGCCTCTCCACGACCTGCAGGGAGCCAGTCACACACACACACACACACACACACACACACACACACACACACACACACACAAACAGTACAGAAAAATGTTGGAAAAATCGTGAGACTTTAACCATTGCATTTTTTAAGGTTTATAGATCTCCATGCACCCAAAAAGTAAAAGCAGTTCAGTGGAAGGTGAACTCACCTTCACTCAGTTCACAGTGCAAATGTTGCATGTTCATAGAAACCACAAAACCCAGTAAAACAGATGTTTTCTGTCGTAAACCATGATAGCCAGTCAGCAGCTGTAGCTCAAGGAAAGATGTTGCTGCTGCTGTTGGTTGCATCCAATATGTGAGAACTTCAGACTGACATTCAAAATGGGAACTTGTTTTTTTTCTAGTTTATTATGGGTCAGAATTTACCTTAGATATTTACCTTGCTTTTGCATTGCTGGCTATTCTGTGAATCCTCTATTAAAAAATATGTTTTTCAGTTTGTTATCCTTATAATGGTGCATTACATTCAAGTTTCAATTGTCTTAATAAATGGCTCACAAACGCTAGCTCAGATGGTGCTAGCTGACTAATCTCATATCATATTAGTCCATGTTATTACAGGTTCATCAGACCATGACACTTCTCACCATTACTCTGTAATTTTCAAGATTGAATTTTGTTGAGGAGGCATTCGTACCAGTAGAATCCTGGTAGCTGCTGATTCTTTCTCAAAGATCAGAGCCCTGTCTGATTCATCCAATAATATAAGACCTTTATATAAACCGATATATAAAAGTCTTATTCCTTGGTTTAAATGACAACAAATGTATATATAATCTGTCAGCTTGTTAAAGTCATATTGTTTGGCTGTCAATCACCCCAATCTGCGGTTGTGTTATGAGGCTGTGTTTCCAGGTCTCAGTGGATAACTTGGTCAGTGCTATCATAACCACACTGAAAAAACTGACGCATTGACTTTAATTAAATGTATTGTGTCAACAGATTTAATCTTAACTTTAAAGAGGTTAAACTTCATATTATTGCGTTCAACTAACCTCATACAGTAATATTAAATGTGTTGACATAAAACATTTAATCAAAGTCAATGCTTCAGTTTTGTCAGTGTAACAGATGACATGTAACTAGATCATGTAATCAGGATACAAAAAACAAAAGGTCACTGTATTCCCTTACAGTTACATAAAAAAAGCATAATAAGATTACTGGAACACTTTAGATGTACCAGTTTTGATTGGGGCTAGTTATCCCCCAAAATTGTGATTTTTGATTTTTTTAATGAAAAGAATAACAATTTTATACGAAAAGAAGACATTTTGGGAGCCGGTAATTCCCCAAAGTATTTTATACAAAATATATTTTCTTTTTGGTTTTCATTTAGGCTACTTTTATTCTCCTTAACGTATTTAAAATATATTATATTCTTTAAATGCAGTAAGTGGAAACCTGATTTAATTATTAAAAACTATGTGTTTGCTTTTAATTCATGTATGACTATAAAACAGCATTTATAAACTATACTATTCTGTAGGCCTAGCCTATACTTTAAGACACATTTTGATCCTAAATATCTTGGTTTCTTCTTTTCTAAGGTCACGTTGTTCTGTTGTCTTACATAATACTTCAGTAAAAAACATCTTAATTGATATTTATTTTATATTGAGGTAAGCCAAAAGCAGTGGCGAGCCGTCAGGGCCCTCTAGGGCCTAAGATATTCAAAAAAATAATATTTGAAAACATTAAAAAAATATATATTTTAAAATATTTTTTACTTATATTTTTCATTAGTTTTACCAAAAATAATTTGATTTAATTGTATTTAAAATAACATTTCCAAAGAAATAAATCCTTTGAATCTGCCTGTTCAGTTTCTGTTGGAATGTGAAGGGTTAAATGAAAGAAGCTCGTCTGGCCCTCTCTGCGAGTTACTGTCCTGCTGTAAATTCACAGAGGGCCCGCTATAGTAACTCAATGAGAGGGTAATGTCAAATGACAGTACAATTGACCAATCATATCTTCCCTCTAAATGGGTGGGTTTTATTATCACGGACTTTATGAAAAGTTCCGCCCGCTGTGAAGTTGATGCATGTGTGTTATAGTGGTGCAGTGACGCGTCCTAAAACCCGGAAGAAAGCTGCGCTCGGGTTCCCTCGACAAAAAAGCTATGGGATTTCTCCATAGGATTTTGGAAAATAGCTCGAAATAAGGTCTGTGGAAAACGAACCTGTTAGATAAATGCACGTTTTGTTCAGCCGGATAATATCCACATGTCTACCCTACTTTTATAATTTTCTAATCATAAATCTAATCGATAGATTTATGATCGATAGATTAGGTCAGAGAGCCTAGGTATAAAAGTCACGGCTCGCCACTGGCCAAAAGTGACGTAAAGTAATCAGGCTGCAATAGTGTGCTACTGCAGATTAGGTAACTGAGTACATTTCTACAGGTACTTTTTATTGTAAAACAAAACATTTTTGAAGTAACACGAAGGTGACTTTTTGACACAAGTTTTTCATTACATATATTATGTAATTTTCCTGTTAGCGGATGCAGTTCTCTTTTGAGATAGTCTGCATCATTATAATTGTGTGCATTAGTGACATCCTTACTGTAACAACAAGTGACGTGATTGGCTTCTGGCTTATATGGGGAAATTACCTAAAGTACTTAATAATGATGTCAATTGATCAAATGTATTCAGATTGCCTTCTACAAGATATACGGCAAGGCATGGCAACCATGCTATAGTTCAAGCAGGGAAACATAGATAAACTTAAAGTAAGTGTTAGGAATCGAAAACACTCTTAACAAGGTTAAGAAGACTAGGGTATGATCAAATCTATCATTAATTATGATGTGAGGCAAGACTGAGCGGACACATTTCAAACTGAACGGCTGGTAGTCGAAGCTCGGACAGAAAAACAACAACAAAGGTTAGTAGTCTAGAATATTCAAAATGTGGGAGAAAATTACGAGCATGTTGAAAGGAATTACTCTGAAGGGAAGTGCAGAGCTTCTGGCCGAGTTATGGCACCAACAGCATCCTGTATCAGAGGGGCATTTAACCTCCAGATACATTCACCAGGGTCTCCCACTATGACATGAACCTTCACTGACCACTGATCCCAAACTGAAGAATAACCTGACCAAGGTTTGTGTCTCAACTCAGACAGTGGCTGTTTGAGTGCACAGTGCAGGAGTTTCTGTTGGTGATCACATGTCTGGAAACCAACGAGGAACTGGAGAGATGGCAGTTTGACATTGAGTTTGACAAGGCAGCCAAGAGAGCAGTGCCCCCAGAGAGACGTCCATTAAGACCCTCCAGGGTGAGATCCGCTCAGTCATCAGACAGATAACGTCCAGTCACTCTCTGTTGGAGACCCCATGTGCCTTTGACCTCCTTGTCTACACACACAAATAACTGATGGTTCCTGATAAGTGGGAGGAGTCCGAAAGCAGATCATTAACCAATCAGAGGAGGTTCGCTTATGCTCCTCCACCACCTCCATCCACAAGGAGGTACAGGACAAGGTGATCAGTCCTGAGAAGTCAGAGGAGGCTAAGCTGAAGTCCAGATACCCATTTAGGAAAAAAACCTGGGGTCTCTGACTTGCTTCATAAAGGCGTCCAGAAGGGGCAAAAGAACTTTGACTCTGGCGACTACAACATGGCTAAAGCCAAGATGAAGAGCAAGCAGTTGCCAACAGCTGCTCCAGAGGAGACGGAGATCACAGGCCCCAGATGAAAGCCTCTCTATTATTCACTGTATGTCCTTATTCTAAATGATGCTGTCAATATGCTTGTTATTTCCTGAAATAGTAATCTTGAGGCCAAGCTCAGGAGGAAGCTGTACTAAAGGACTGCATAGTGAAGACCAGAGTGTTATATGGCCATCTGCCCCAGATTTCCTGCCAGAAGGGTTAGGGTTCCACCCCAGAAGAGGACAGTTTCTGTTTATAAGTTGCCATAATTGTGAAATTACCATGCTAGAAGACAAGTTTATGGAACCTAAAAGCGGCAGTTCTGTCAGTAAGGACCAGTCTTTGCGTCCTGTATATCTAAATTTACCATACATTTTTTTACTGGAAGCAGCTGTAATGAAATAGTGATGGGAATTACGGCTCTTTGAAGGGAGCCGGATCTTATGGCTCTGTTCCTTTCCGAGATTCGTTCAAAAGAGTAGTTTTTTTTTTAACGGGGGCGGGGTTACTAACTGGCAAATTTGCATTCAGGAAAGCAAGTTTCCTCACTTTTGAGGACTTAATGCGATTTCTCGTCTCTGAGAAGATTTGTCCAGTCTTGGAGAATATTCTCTCTGACGGAACTGACGTTGCCACAATGCAAAGCCTTTCCGCCATGAGCTTGGTGAGCCTGGGTATAGGCATTGAACCAACGAAAAAAAAGAACGGCTCTCACCAAGTAAGACTCGGCCCCCTTCGTTCGTATAAGAGCCGTTCAAAAGAATCGGATTGTTCGCGAACGTAACATCACTATAATGAAAAGGGTTCAGACTTGAAAAAAACCATCTATATTCATAAACTGAAGAAAATGTTCCTGGACCTGTTCAGTGCTTTTCCAGGGTCCTTACTGACTGAATGAAGTGTACCTGTGGTGAGGTAAATCCAAGCTAGCACAACATCTGTCTGAGCTGTGCATGTAAATGGCTGCCCTGCTGTCACTTTGTGCCATTTTGTTCTGTAAATAAAATGGTTTTGCACAACAAGATGTGAGGCAAACTCTTGAATGAAAATCTAATAACAACCCTCCAACATCTTGCCCACTAAGGACGTACTTCTTTCCACTGGATGTAAAATGCCAAGGTTAATCCTACAATATAGATATTATTCCTAATATGTCCTTTTTTATTTATTTTTACTATAAAATAAGCATTTAAGGAGTACATAAAAATAATCATGTTATAATCCTTTATCATTGTACATTTTATTCAGAATCAACATATAATGCTATAAACATTTAATAATATGTGTCATGCATTAGTTATCTACTGGACTTACTCCTTCCTCTGTCACCTCAACACGATAAAGTGCACAGTCCTGACGGCCATTAACAGACACCATGCAGCAGCAGCAGTCCTCCATGTGGAGCGGCTTGTGATTAAGTTCACATTAACACTGATATACTATGTCATGTTTACAATATTATACAATATAATATACAGCTACTATACTACACAAATGTCACTCAATCTGCACATTTACTAATGCAGAGATTACTTCTGTCACTTGCTCTGTAGGATCACACTCCTACAAGTTGTAAAAAGTGACTTTTGTCCGGATGCTAGAAGGGATCCTGGAGTGTTAAAAAGGTCATCATAGGGAGCTGGCCCCTGACACGGGACCGGGGGCCGCCTTTAGACTACATGTCTGCATTACTGGGCTGGTGGAGGCGATAGGAGCCAGGAGTCATTTGGATTGACCCACAAACACACGCACACATGCAAGTGTACAAGTATACACCTGTCACATTTAAAAATAACAGACATATCCACGTATGCATACATGCATATGTCGTAACACTGGACAAGCATGGCAGGCATGCAGCTGGTGTGCAAACGAAATATTTAAACCACAATAACTTTAGGAGAGGAGTAGATTCACATTCACACACTCCATTAGTCTTTGCCCTCTCTGATGACCGGGCATATCACAGCTGTGTGAGTGTGTGTGTGTGATTTTGAGTGTTTGCGTGCACTGACATTGAAATGGCAGGCCCTGCTTGCGACTCCACCTTCGGTTTTTTTTGGGTGACGAACTTGACAAATTCTTGGCTCTAGATTCAGACATCAGGCTGTCATTGACACCCCACTTATCTACCGCTCACAAAATAACCGAACAGGCCGCCACAGCGTCGTCTGCCCTTCAACAATCAACAACAGTCCTCACACTCCCATAACTGCCTCTCCTCAGCTCCTTGACATTGCTACTGCCTCTGTCAATTTCTGTCCATTTGCCACTCAGAGAGCGGGCGCTAATGTCTTACTGAGCGTTAAAGTTGGTGACGTGAGGAAGCATTAAGCCTCTCGCCTACTTTCACAAATCAACATGTGGCATTTACAGTGTTTTTACACAATGACATTTTTTTAATATAATCAGTAATGTGGATATATTACAGTAGTCATTGTAGATGTAGATATATTAAAGCACAATATAAAAATACTCAAAACGTGCTTTTGTTAGTGTTTTTATCCCCCCTTTTAAAACGTACAGATCAAGATTGAAATATAAACCTTGTCAAACAAATGAAGGGAAAAGTGTATTAGTTATGAGTTACACTGTATAATGCATATGCTGGGAAACACATTCCCTTTAATCATTAACTCAAGTATTTTTATACAGAACAAACTAACTAACATAATTCGAATTGGATCATTCTCACGGGCAGTATGAGCCTCAAAGTATGATGTATTAAATCATTAAGAGCCTTACACACCCCATTCAAATTGCAAAATGTTCAAAATGGCATACTAATTTACAAATGTTAAGCTCAATAGAAAGTGTTTGATCATTTTTACAATTTTAAATGTCTAAAAAGCCTTTAGTGCTCACTTCAATTTACTCCTATTGATTTTTGAAGCCAAAAATTATTATACAAAAAAAAATGTATACTGAGTATGCAATTATTTTTTTTAATACAATATATGATACCTGAAAAAGGACTAACAAATAGTGACTGCAAAAGTAGAAAAAAATATGTTTTAAGGTCAATCTCTGCACATTACTTTCACTCTGCTATTTGTCCCTCAGTCTAATTCAGGTTGTGGTTCAGCGTATCGATCACGGCCATCCTCTGGTTGCACACACTATTCCTTTCTCCGTTACTCAACCTTCAGTTTTGGCAAATGAAACTCAAGCTCCGTTTTCAGCTTCAGTAACTGAATGATCGGCATTCTGTTGAGGCAAATACATGTCGAGTTTTCATATTTGTCGTGTTGGAGCAGGAAGTGTAAGCTGATATTTCACTGGAGCCATTTCTCCCCGGCCTTAGGTTACCAGAGGGCAGGAGGAGCCAGAGGGTGATGGGATCGACACGCGGTGTGTGGATGGTCAGGTGGAGAAAGGAGGCACTAATTTAGTGCCACTGAGTGTCTATTCTGGGCCTGTTTAGATTAAATGTCTCCATCACTGTCAGACTTTCAGCCATCTGTCTTTGTATCGATGCTGTGTTTACACGCACAGACTTTCTTTTTCCTTAACCCAACTTGTTTAAGATTAAGTCAAGATATCTGGCTTTCTTCTAAATGATCACTTTGACATATAGAGCTTTGAATTTGTTTTTTTGTTTTTTTACAAAAAGCATGTAATAAGGTAATGGTACTTGTTCATGGCAGCTACAGTAGATGACTTTGGCAAAGAATGCCGTCCCTATGACATTTTTAACTTGATTTATCTAATGGCATTCGCTTTTATCTTGCATAAACCATCTTGGGAAAACCAGAGCACAACCCCCGAACAGACATAAAATATGGAGTGTGGACTGGTACTTGGAGAGGTCCCAGTTCATCTCCTGGGCCCTGCCGTGGTGCCTTTGAGCAAGGCACTTTTTTGAGAGGCAACTCAACCATATAACTTACAACTCAACACTAAAGACCATCTTGCGATGGAGTCCCAGCAGCCCAAATGTCAATGAGCCAGGGGAGTTCTCCTACTTCAGGCACCCTCACCCGGACCGTAAGATCTTTAAACATAATTTTTTATGTTTTGTAACTGTATCCTTCATGTTTGCAATGCTATCATGGTGATAGAATATGGGATTAGTTTTGTTTCATAAAGATAAAGCAACACTTTCTCAGAATCAAGCAAAACTAAGAGTTTAAGAGAAAACAAAACTGAGTCAAGCAAAATAAATTTAATTTCAAAAATAAAACTATAAGTTGCAAACAAATCATTTGTCTAACTGTTAGGCTACTTAGCTAGCATTGTATGGATCTAAAGGTAGCAAAAGCTAACTTTCATAGCACAGCTTTTCTCTACTTCTCACTTAACACAATAAAGAAACAGACCGTAAAGTACAGCACAAACAACACAAATGATCAATACTTACATATATTTTCACTTGTAGTATTATAATAATTGAAATGCTGGTTCTTCTGGGGGTGTTCTATCCACGCTCAGCTACCGCACCGCAGCTGCACTGTACAATCACTGGAGGACTGGGCTGTCACTCAAAAACTGAGTAGCCAATGGGGACGCACTCCTGAAAGTCCCGCCCACCTGGGACGTTTGTGTCAAAATCGAAAACAAAAAATGAGGGAGCGCAAACGAGAGAGCTGCAGCGAGAGCAAAAGTCTGATCATTCAGAAAGAAGCAAAGAGAACTGCAAACAAAAAGATATGTTAAAACAAAGAAAAAATACTTATAGTTTACATGATTACACAAATGATTTGTTTGCAACTTATAGTTTTATTTTTTAAATTCAATTTATTTTGCTTGACTCAGTTTTTTTTCTCTTAAACTCTTAGTTTTGCTTGATTCTGAGAAAGTGTTCCTTCATCTTTATGAAACAAAACTAATCCCATAATAGAACAACCCAGTCTCACGGCATTTCGTGTTATAGTCACAAAATTAATCTATTGATTCGTGTTCACCAACACGATTTCCCCATTTTTTTCGTGTCACACAGAACGACTTTAAAAGCAATGTAAATAATAACAAATTAGAAGGAAAAAGAAGCGTCAGCCAATCAAATCATATGCCAGTACAAGCTCTAGCCAATCAAACCGCGTGCTTGTGTGTCCGGGGCGGGAGATTCATGTGATTGGTTGTTGGTCGAGTTTCAGGCAAGCTCACCGGCAAGCTTCAACGCACGCCGCCGTGTGGACGCTGCGTAATGGCGCATTTCCACTGCAGGGCTCGCACGGCTTAGTACGGTATAGTTAGGCCTTGGTAGGCCAGGCTCACTTTATGCTGCATTTCCATTACAGTTTAGGAACTGGGGTAGTAACTATAGTAACGCAGTGTAGGCGGAGCCGTGACGTCATCTTCAATGCGAAACACAAAACCAACATCAGCCGTTAGCTGTTAGCACTCAGAGCTCACAGCTCCTCATATCTGTTCAGAAACTAGACAAAAGTTAAACAAGTACAAACTACAGACTGTCTGTGTCATGACGAATACAGTCAATGGTTTATTTATGTCTGTAGGCCGTTGTTGTGAATGTGGACGGTCGGAGCATATACAACGTTAGCTAAGCTAACGTTAGCTCCATTCAGAAAACACGCATTTTAAAAGGTTTTTCGCCTGCCGTCTTGTCTGCAGACTTGTCAAAGCATTAATTCGTGGTTTTTACTAACCGGTATCAGTATGTTGTTACTTCGGCATCATTTTGAAACGTGTATTACAATTAAATCACGGTAAAATATGTTCATTTTGTTGTAGTTGTAGCCCCCTTGCCAGCGATTCTCTCACTAGTTTAGCATATTCAGCCCGGTTGTTCGCCCGGAAAGAACCTGGATTTTGGAGAGCCAGAAAAACTGTGAAACAGTACCCGTTAGCCGGAACTACCCCTAGTGGAAACGCAACAAAAAACGGGCCGGGTTTGGCACGGCACGCTTAAACCGTGCTACGCGCTGCAGTGGAAATGCGCCATAAGTGTCTCTAGGAGGTTCTTTAGCCATGATGACTTACACCCAGACTCATAAGCTGAAAACAATACTGTCACAGCTGGAAAAAAAGTTTAAAGTCGCTGTCTTGGGGTAGCAGAAATAGTGGATGGTGGTACAACTGAACTAATGTTAACTGTGGAAACTACCTGGCAAAAGAGCCCCGTTGACAAAGGAAGCAAATAAGGCAAAGAGGGCGAGTGATACATTCTTATAGTTCTACTCAGCTAGTTCACAACCTGCCTAACGTGACTTACTAACAGGTGTTTTACTCTGCCTTTACCATAGCACTGGCAGTGTTTCTGGTTCTTTGGAAGTTATTTTTATTGTTTCTTGCTTTGGATAGTAATGCTAGCCAGGTAGCTAGCGGTAGCCATGTTGTTAATGATATGAACAAATAGATTTAACATAAAGTAGTTCAACTCTGTCCATTCGTGTAAAATTCAACAGACTATTATAATGTTATCAACATCTTTGTTCCACACTTTTTTTGGAAACAGATGCAGCTTGTTCTGTGTTGTTGTCAATTCTGAGAAAATGGTAAGAGATCCGACAACATGAAAGTCTACCATATTAGATTAATTTCCTGGGCATTTGACAAAGTTGTAAGTTATATTTTTACCCTGCTTTTAGCTCTGCTGTAGTCTCCAACAACTCCTGAGCAGAATTTATCAGCGTCTAGCTGCTAGATGTTCTAGATCAGTGGTTCTCAACTGGTGGGTCGCGGACCGGTTTAGAGTGGGTCGCAGATGTGTGTGAAGAAAGAAATATTGAAAAAGAAACATTATAATCATCATCATTTTTTTTTTGGAAAAAAACTTTGCGGTAGAACTACTCTTTATACATCCATGGGTACAACTTCAGATACAAATGAACACATAATGAAATATGACCCCCGGTTTGATGATTGACAGGTCAGAGAACAATGGGAGCTATCTACCCTTACCCACAATTTAAAGTAATTCACACAGACTCTCTCCTCTTTACTCTTCTCTTTGTGTGGAGCAGCAAGTTCAGCTGTCAGAACAAAGTGAAAAACAAACAATGGCATAAAATATTATTAATATGTCGGGTAGTAATACATTTATTTATTTTCTTCTCAGAGTGTACCAGAATGCGTAGTTTATGTTAGTATTTCTAAAAATCTCCGGGGGAGAATCCCCCCAGACCCCCTGCTGGGGTTGGGTTTTCAGCATGTGTGCCTTTTTATGTTATACAGTTTAGCTTTGATTCCATCATCTCATTAAACCTTTTTTAAAGCATTCTTTAGTTCTGTGAAGGGATATAAGGTATATGCACTGTACTTCACTTTAATTAATAATGTATGCTGAAAAGCGTATATATTACAGCACGATATTTTGTTGAAAGATTTGAGTGTTTCAAAATGTCGGGTCGCGATTTATTGACAAAGGAAAAAGTGGGTCCCGAGGCCTGACCAGTTGAGAACCACTGGTCTAGATCTTCTACAGTGTGTAGCTGTGTCTGTCTTCTGTTTCCTAGGGCTTTTATTGGAAACGGTTTGCAAGAGTGGCTTGATGAGAGTAGCTTATGTCTGATACACTTTGATCAGTAGCAAAATCACTTTTGCCAGCATGATTCTTTATTTGTTACTATGAAAAGAGTGACATTTCAAGTTTGTATTTTTTAACTGAAACCTGGAGCTTCTGAAGCCACAACTACAGCATACAAGTTTTTTGATATACAGTGGTATATTCCATCAGCTATAGGCAAACTTTGATGTGTAATAAAACAATTTTACGATGGTGGTGGAGAACTCCAATCTTGGTTGCTGAGTTGAGACCTGACCTGAGGGTAACCGTCTGGCAGTAAATAAAACCAGCTTATGTTTCTCAGTCAAACAGGGCGAGAATACTGTCCATGATTTATTTATGGAAACAACAAGACGCAGTTGCAGAAAAACAGATTGACGCGAATAAGACCTTAAGCTGGGCTCGACCCACAGCACAGCTTCTCAAGTTGTCACCAGAAACTTGGCAAGTACGATGTGGTCCAATAGGGTGGCTACTGCCTCTACCATTAGACCATCCATTGTTCGGCGGGTCGCCCGTAAACCAAGCTGTGTTGTTTCAGGCACTCTATGGCTGCACAGATGTGACGTTTAAAGTCTGGAGATATTGAAATCATAGGCCTCATTAAGCTCAGTTATTTATGTTCATCTAAACCCCCACACAGTAACCCAGCCAGTCAGATCAAATGTCCCTGGCGGTGCGGTGGTCGTGAATTGTCGTCTAAATAACAGCAGCTGTGAGAGCCTGTCGGGTCGGGCTGACTGATGTCTTGGCTAAGGATGCTCCTGGATCACAATAAAACTGTCACAGACATTTTATCATCCGCATTCCCCGCTCCGGACATTTCCACACATCTTAAATTTCCCTGAGACGAGCAGCAAGATGGACATATTCTCCTCTTGCCAACTTGCATACTGCACATTCTCTCACACATATTTCCCTCCTGTCCTGGCGTTCATTATCTCTATTAATGGCAAGAATTTGTCTTAAATGAAATCCTGCCCGACCTGTTCAGTGTGACACTCTTAGCAGATGTAGCGATGGAGCCTTAAGGTGCCTTCACATGATTTGCGATCTGCTCATCAATAGAAGCGCGACATAGTGATGTCATTAGGGGCGTAGGTCTTGAGTTTAGTCGGGCGGCTTCGCTCTCGATAGAAACACAACGACTACGTCAGCACTGTTTAACGCTGATCATTTGAAGGCCACTTTACGACAGAAGGACTTCCCTCTGCATCAGCCAATCAGCATGCTGCTGCCTCATTGCGAGCTGGACTCAGGTAGCCCTCAACAAAACACGCCTGTTTGCTATATTGGCTCCAATATGGTGGAATGAGCCCCCCATTGACATCAGGACAGCAGAAAGTCTACACAGCTTTTGTCGCAAACTGAAAACCCACCTGTTCAAACCACAAATTCAGCCCTTTTGAAACGAATGCACCAGCACCGGTTTTGGTGCATCTATAGTAAACATATCAAATCTTTCTTGTTATTCTGAGTTTGTGTTATTGTTGCACCCCTTGAATTACCTTTGGAATAAAGCATCAGAATGAATAACAGGTGATATATATGTAAAAGGTCAATGCGACTACAACACAAAACAATGTATTTACACACTGGCTATAGAACCATTATATTAATTTGAATGGTTTCTAGGGGACTTTTTTTTAATCAAATTCCTTTTGAGGTAGCAACATAGAATACATAGAAATAGATTGGGACAGGAATATTTACAACTGAAGTGCAACGAACATGAAATGAATAAAACTCTGACCATGCATTTCCTTCACATCATCTTTCTTCATCAGTTACCAGATTGTCAATGTTGCTTCTACACCTGGAACCTGAAACTTGTTACCAGCCGATTTTGAACCTCTGCCTTATCCTTTTGGACTGAAAACGTACCTACCCCGTTTGCCTGTTTGGACTGCCTTTCTGGTTTTGATCCTTGCTGCATAATTTTTCCTCAAGCCATAAGGTACCTTCAGTGTTAACACTTCACCCCTCTGACACTGACCCAATCCTAAATGGTTTAGCCTACAAAATATCTCATTATATTTTCAAGCAGACAGATTGTTAAGAAATTTGGTCAGCAACGTTGTGCTCCCAAACAGTTAGTTTGTTAGGGTTATTTATATATTCAGTTTTTTAATTAGTGGCATTCTTTCAATGTTCAGCTCCACTCCATTTATAACTCAGTAATTAGTTTATGTTTCCCACTCTTTGATAATGTGTGATGTAATAAACGTTCTATCCACCTGTTTCCACAAGGGGAAATTACCTCTTGTAACATGACACATGGAACATGGACAATCTGAGGAGGATCTAATCCATAGACAGGGGTGCTGAGTCCACCCTTAATGTGGATGATTCCCCAGTCTGCAGCGCGGCACGTAGTGGATGTTACCGCTGATACGACCGCTCCGTACAGTCCGCTCCATCCTGGGTGGGCAAGGCCGGCCACGGCTTAACGCGGTAATCTCCACGACAGGCTCAGCCCTTTGTTCCTCTTCAAAGGATCTTTGAAAGGGAAGTATCCACCTCAGGTTTTACAACCCCAGCTAAACCTCAGACAGAGCAGAAGAGTCCCTCACCAGAGACCAGTATCCACAGGCCATTAGAGACGCTCTATGGCCAGATGACACATTCACTTTTTTTCTTTCTTCTTCTGTCTTTGATGTCTTAGCTTAACTCAGACAGTAATGTTGCTCCAGTTGTGTTCATTCAAATACACACACACATACATATGCACGTGCATAAGGGATAGTTTCACCCTGTGCCCTTATCTGAACTCATTGGATGTCAGACGGACCAAGGCCATGACAATACAGCTAGACCAACACGGTGCTATCCTTTTAACCTTTGACCCTGACCCCGGCCTCACACCCTGACCGCTCACACCAACAGAGAGGGGGAAGGGAAGAGGACCGGAGGGGTGAGGCATGGGAATTGATGAGAGCTGCTGTGTTCAAATAATATGATTTGAGATTTGAAAAATGTGGGTTGTAATCATGGGTTTATGGTAGAGAGATCACATAGGGACGATTGCCATGGTGACGTAGAAACATTTATGGTTGGAAAAAAATACAAATACTTTCCCTGAATTTAAGCTATTCATTCTTTGTGAGTTAGATACCTAATTACCTTCTGTGTTTCATGGACAAGACTGATTTATTTTCTGTCGGAAATATTTTTACAAAAATGTGCTATTTTCATGGGATGAAACATTTAGATTTAAAAAATATCAAGACAAAGTTTTATCAATATTTTATGCATCACACACATATGCACACACATGCAACATCCATGTTTAAGCAGATATCCCATCACACTTTAACTAACATAATACACTTCACATTCCAGTGATCACATTCACTCCTAGAAACCTATATTCATTTTAAAGCTGCAATAATGTTGAAAATGTTGCTTTTCTCCTCTCAGGGACCTTGAGGAGAATATGAAAAAAGAGATTTAAGAAAGATCTAAAAATCAATAAAAGGACGTTCAAATTGTAAATCTTCATATGGTGTAGTTATTTGTTCTTTAAAGTTTTAAATTAATTAGGCTATGATTGGTTTATAACATGTAAAAAGCATTATTATTATTACTATTGTTATTATTATGACACTATCAGTAGTTTATTTGTTTAATCCAATGTTTGTATTCTTAATACAATAACATGTGGAGAAACATAATAATTGTAATTTCTCCTACTCTACTTCTTCGAAATAAATATCCAACACAGAATGTTTAATAATCACACACTCGTCCAAACAGATGAGAGGAGGTAGTAAATGTGATTACACACACACTAGACCCTTGGCCCCTGTATCCTCACACATGGACCCACATTAACTGTCCCCTGTTCAGTTGTTCAGTCCTGCTGCTAGCTGTATGTGCTACATGTGTTATTCACGTTAACATACATACCGCGTGAACACAATCCCCCCGGCCGGGCTACATGTCACCATGACACGCAGACTAATGCAGGAACAAGCAGGACGTGGATTAGACAGAAATCCTACACAGGGTTCTGCTGGGGCTGCAGTCCTGACGGAGAACAGGCAGGTGGGCTGCAACAATGAGCCCCTTCAAATCTGCAATGTGTGTGTGTGTGTGTGTGTGTGTGTGTGTGTGTGTGTGTGTGTGTGTATGTTGGTATGTGCAGATTTAGGGACAGTCTATTGGAGTCATGGATTACATGTAAAGGAATTATGTAATCAGGATTTTTTTTAAAAGTTAACTGTATTCCCTTGCAGTTACACAAGATTACTGGTACATTTTCGAAAAAGTGGGGCTAAATAACAGGATCACAGGAGGAAAACAATGTTACAACACAATTTTAAAATAAAAATAAAATTGTAATATTATATATTAAAATGTATAAAATAAATTATTATAAATATGAACACTTTTTGTTTTTCATTTTTAAATGCAGAAGTGTGGACACCGGATTTATTAATCAAAAATACTGTATGCTTTTCATTCATATATTAAACTAAACCAGCATTTTTAAACATTACTATTCTGTAGGCCTAACCTATAATTTAGTTTGGACATTTTTCATACTAAATATGTTGGCTTCTTCTTTGCTAAGGTTACATTTTTCTCTAGTCTAACAATAAAACATCTTATGGATATTTATTTTTCTTTTATTTAATACTTAGATTAGGTTACTGATTACCTTTTCTTACAGGTAACTAGTATTTTTAACGAAATGCATTTTTTAAGTAACCCTCCCAAAGCTCGGTGCTTTTTGGTATGTGTGTGTAGGGTGACCACATCACCTGGACACTTTTTGTCGTAATTTACCCATTTAAATAAATATTATCATTGTTTGCTTGGGTACAGCAGAACAAGCCGTAAACACAACACCAACATTTATTTTATTTTTCTACAGAGTAACAGTCTGAAGCAGCAGAAGCTCATTTCCAACCCCAGATCCTTGATGGTCATTCATAGTTCATGTGATGATTGAAATGTGACAGTAGGAAATCAGTGCATATAATAATCATAAACAAGAGCAACCAGGACTCACAAATACAATTCAAACAGACAAATGAAAAGAATAAAAAAAGGAATGCAAAACATTTATAAAATGGAACTACTTAAAATAACTGAACTGCGGGGGTGCTAGGTTTATCAGAGCTCTGCCTCTGTCACTGAAAGCTGCTGAAGAAATTACATTTTAATTATTTATTTATTTGAAATCATGTAAATATACTAATTGTCATTATCTTGACAGCAAATGCTGCTCATATTCAGTTTTTATGAGATTACTGCAGATTACTGCAGATATCAAAGTTTGTTTTGATCACAACAAAAATGTGATTTTAGTCAAAATGTGAATAGGCAAACATACAGTATTTCTTTATTCATTGACTGTCCAATTGTGTGTCAATATGGATCCTCTTGCAGGAGAAAAGACCAACAGTGGCAGCGCTAATAGTAAAATTGTTGTGCACAGTGATATCTTACAGACATAATATAGTATGTAATCTGTGACAAAGTTTAGACATCTTGAAACAACATGTTCATTGTATCCTTAAAAATGATTATGAGCATCACCAAAACATTGTGAGTTACAAGGAATTCTTTAACCCCGTTCACTGGGCCTCCACAGATACTGCTATCCCTGTCACACAGCCATAACACTGAGACCTTCATAAATCAGGTCCAGACGGGGGGGGGGGGGGGGACCACACAACTGAAGAGGTGCTGAGAGCAGCTACCTGTGGAGAAAGTCACAGAGGAAGGATAAAGATTTTAGAAGGGCGCATGTTAGATTGTTGTTGCTTTAGGGGGGGTGGGGGGGGTTCTGTGTGCTTTGACCTCCTGCTCCGCTACATCTTTATTTCATGGCTGACAAAGTGAATGCCAACGCAGCGTAAGGAATTCTGACTTCGTCTGATTTATGTTCCTCAGCTGCTGTCAGCCACCAGCTGGACTCAGAGAGAGAGAGACAGACAGAGAGACAGAAAGACAGAGAGACAGACAGACAGACAGACAGACAGACAGACAGACAGACAGACAGACAGACAGACAGACAGACAGACAGACAGACAGACAGACAGCACTAATTTCAATTTCTTTAATTTCAATGGCCAATTCAAATAGGGGACACGCATATAAACCATGTGAGTTGTAGATCAACCCTTCTTACCTAATGTTATCCTTACCGAGCTAACACACATATGCTGACATGATTCGCTCTCCTTCCCTCCTGTTGAGTTTTTTTTGTCTGGGGGAGTAACCTTTTCAAATGTGCATGTTGGGGCATCTCTTCACCTCAATATGCATTCATAAACCCGTAGACTTGGCAAGATTTCAGCTCATTTTTAAAACACATTCATTATACCTCATATATCTGTGTTCTCTCAAATGTTAGGGATAGTTGTAATATTTTGAGGGGAAATGTTATAATATTACAAGAATAAAGATGTAATTTAAAGAAAATAAAGCCACAATACTTCAACAAAAAAATCCACCTGCCCTATAACCTGCTCTGCATAATGGAACTGCTCTGCTGATGACAGTGTCTCCTTTTGACTGTCTGACAGACACACTGCATGAGAGAACCTTTAGGGGGGCTTATCTTCAGTCATAAGTCCCAGCATTGTGTAGTTTTTACATACATCTTAACTTCTGATAAAATACCGCTAACAGCAGCTTAGCTAAACTTTTCAGTAAGAAGCCCCCTGAGTTAGAGAGACTGTCTACCAGGGGGACACGGAGCCTCAGAGCCTCCAGTCCCAGGAGAGCCGTCACACTGCAGTCAACGCCTCGTCTCTGTCTCCATGATTAACAATTAGCAATGCAAGGGCTCCCTCACTTACACGTTTTGCCATCAGCAGGATAATCCACACACCACTTTCATAAATGTTAAAGCGTAAATACTATAGCCAGAAGTAAAAAGCTAACGTTAGGCTATAAAGGAACTACATCAAGTTGCATGGTTGGCGCATCACCACCGCTAAGCTAAAGGTGGCTAATGTTTGGCCTGATGACGTTTAGTAGTCTCATACAAGTGACTATGTTGATTTTATGACACATAGGGTCTGTGTACATTCACAAACAGGTATTTGATGTTATGGGTATCTAACAAAATGTACGTGTATTTCATGTAAAAGAAAATGATAACCCCAGAACTTATGTAATTTATCTAACCCAGAACAAGTTCAAAGAAAGTTGACTTCGAGATACGGGAACAGGAAGTGGTAAAATGCTAACTCATTTCCAGGTTTTAGGACTCATTTGTGCACCATTCTATATAACATGTTTAAAAACAATTTCCACATTTAAGCAGCAAAGGCTGACTGATATTTTGACTTTCAGCATTGGTCAAGTTCCAAAGTCACACATACGGATACAATATTTGTTTCTGTTAAATACTCATCTTACAAACGAGTCCTTTGGAGAACAATAATAACTCTAGCCCATATCCACAAAACAACATCTGTGTTTCAGAGTTTCGAATCATCTCACTGTTTCTTTTTGTTGTGAAGTGGGAAACTAATCTTTGAAAAATGAATTAAAAAAAGACACGAGGGAGAGGGGTTGGGCCGAGCTTGTTAAGAAAGTCATCTGAATGCAGGCCTCATTCCCCCCATTGATCTGACGGTTGAGAAGGAAACCCAAATGTTTGGCTTATTTTAGCCAATTAAGCCGTGAGAGAGCCGATTGTGGCGGTGCTATTGAGCGTCTCTTTGCTCAAAGTGCTTATTGTCAGGCTGCTTGCAGAAGGATCAATTGGAGGCCCTGTGATCGGATTATGCAGGTAATCAATGCTGCTGGCTAATATATTAACAAGGTAATTATAGCGCTGTGGCCTCGCTGTGACAAATGCAACACGCCATCATTCGTACATATCACAGGCTCGAGTTAGAATGATGAAAGATACATCCCCCCCTCCAAAGCAAGCACATAATTGTCTCCTTTCTGTGTTACACACAAAACACACTCTCAAACACAGCGCTGCGCCCTGCTGCCCCTGTGGAGAAGGTGTTAATCACATTACTAATGATAACACTTCACACTCCCGCCATAAAGCCGTGCAGCGGGGCCCAGACTCCTAAATCTCCTGCAGCTCACAGCAATTATTCCTACACACACACACACACACACACACACCGAACACACACATACACACTTAACACACACAGTCGAGCAGTTTTCTATTTAACATTACATCCAGTTATAGTAATTTTTCACTTTCATTCACATTGTCTTCATTTCCCTCAAAAATATTTTTGAACAAATCTCATTGTCCTTGGATCATAAGGAATCTAAAAAAAAAATATGTTTGTAAAGAAAGAGAGAGAGATAAAGAAAAATCATTAACAAAATTAGTTAAATATATATATTGAAATACAAGTACAAGTACAGACAACTACATACACACAAATTGAGTGGTATGTGGAGCAACACGTGAAAAAAAGCAATGGTCAGGAATAGAGTAGAAGAAAAATGCAAGACAACACATTACAGACTTATTGGACAAAACAAAAAGATAAAATGAAAATAAGCTCATACGAGTTCATCTTCACAATTGTCCCTTCTGTTGGCGTTGAGCAGTGTGGGATATCTTCAGGCTTTAGAGGTGCAAAGTATTCTCAAACACTGTCACGTTTAGAGCGCTGGCTGCTGTTAGCTGTGCAAAGGCCCGGCGCTGCTTTGAAGAGCTGTGTCTTTGTCTCCTGCAGGGGGGGGGCTTAGCTGAGCTGCTTGGTATTCCCCCCGAGGCTTTGTGCCTTTGGCCGCCATATGGGAGAGAGAAAACAGCCATATAAGAACTTAAGCAAAGTTTATATTTACCCAGGAATCTTCTCAGCTTTGCTTTACTATAGTGGAAAAACAATAACCCGGCTGAATCCACGCTACCACCATAAGCACTTACGCAAAGTTCATATTAGCAATGGAGATTTCAACCTTGGCAGGAAAGAGGCAGTAAATAATGCTTCTGCTGCAGCACAATTCTCTTTCTATCAACTGTGAGCGAGTGTTGAGTCTGGAGGAAGACGATGTGAGAAAAGCTCCATTACTGCTGTGCTTCACCAGAGTGCTGGAACAAAAATAATGTTAGTGTCCATGATTGTCAAATAATAACAACGTGAGACATTTCAAACACTTTTCACAGACACAAATGTATTTTATTATAGACTAAAAGTTAAGAAATACATAAAAGGCTTCCTTAAATTACAGAGAAGCTGTTTTACACAAAGTCTGTGGTTGACATGGGTTCTATATTTCAATTTTAGAGTGTCAATGGTCACATGAATTGCAAACATATTTATACTTTCGCTTAACCCTGTTTTTTATTTTTAACAGAAATATGGTTTTTACCGATTTTTTCAACAGAAATAGTATGAAATAAAAAACTTTAAGGACACTGATTTTTTAAAGACATGCTGCTGTACATCTATCGAGGCAGACATGAGACATTCAGATCATTTCTTACTCCAAACATAACCGTAACGTATTTTTTCACCTGTAGTTGATACATGTTAAATAGTGACCCTAAAAAATGTTCACCCATTCACACACATCCATTCTGTTCACACACCGTTTGCCATCGGGAGCATTTTGGGGTTCATTATCTTACCTTGCACAAGGATATATCGCCATGTTGACTGCAGGAGCTGGGATCGAACCCACAACCTTCTGATTGGAAGAGGACCACGAAGCACTACAGCCACTCGCCTACTCATTGACGGTCTGGCTGCCAACGTTTCGGTATCACTACACCAACATACAAAGCAAACAGCATAATCATATATAACAAAGCAAACATAAACCACTCTGGTAAAATAATATAAACTCACAATTATATAAAGACAGCATACAAAAGAAAAGACATAAGATAGCAAAGTGATGACAGGAAGTGTCAACTAACCCCACCAGAGGGGCTCTACATGAGGGAAACTGAAGCCCCTGCCTCCAGCTGCTGGTGGAGTGATACTGAAGTTTTGCCAGCCAGACAGCCATCATCTGACTGTGCTGTGCCTCATCCTTTATGTATAAAAATCCCATAGCAGTAAACAACTGTATTAGACTTTCCCTAATAATCTCAAGAACACCGAGTCAAGAGATTGTTTCCATAGGATCTGAGGAAGAGGGAGTTGTTGGCTCTCTTGTTGCCTGAGTTCTTCATGTATTTGTCTGGATTGCAACATTGCAGAACATATGAGAGCTGTTTACCAAATAACTCCCAGAAAAGCTGCCCATCTGGAGAATTGAGCATCAGCCCAGTGCATGCTGGGAGATTGCACTGAGCCTGCTTGGCTAAATATTTACCGAGGAGGCTGTTGTCAACACGTCTCTGTTACTGTTAGTCTGTGTGTGTGTGTGTGTGTGTGTGTGTGTGTGTGTGTGTGTGTGTGTGTGTGTGTGTGTGTTTGTGTGTGTGTTGTGTGTATGTGTGTGTGTGTGTGTGTATTTTCATTTAAAAAAGCAGATTTCCTTTGTGTTGAAATACTGCTTGCATATTGTTTGTCTTTCATCTCAAATTCCTTGTTGAGTTTATGCAAGACTCTTCAAATGACTTTATTCTGTAGCTATGAAGACAACACATGTTAGTAAAGTATTTTAAGGTGTGTGAGTGGGGTGGGGGTGTAATTGATGACATATGATCAGCAATTTCTGGCCTTTAATACTTGACTTTGTTGTACTTGTGAGTGCAAATGATTTGTGTGTAAACCTCATTCATTTCAAAGAGATTTCAAATAGATGACCAACATCTGAAAGTTATCATTGTTTCAAATAAATTACACACAGAGAGGGGGGCGGGGCGGGGCTTCAAGAGAGCCATGTTGGCCTACAACAATACAACATAGATCACAATGAACGTACTCCAAATGTTTTATAATTATATAGGATTTTAATAGGATTATTGAAAGGACTGATACCAATCCAATTCTCCCACCAGTTCTGCAATAATGTTTGTTAAATGGTTCTTGGACGTTTTGTTTTCATGAACTTGGATCTGGTTTCAGCAGTACTTTCATGCTTTTAGCCGACACTGAATTTCACTGTGCGATGACAGTGAGTTGGCCTGTCTAAAAACTGGTAGGAAGCTATCCTTGTGACTGATTCTTGAGGTAAGGGACAAAACAACGTGTTATTTCCTTTCTTTAAAAAAAAAAATACTATAATAAATTAATAAATATTATTAATTAATATTAATAAAACTAACAAACCATGTAAGGGGACAGGAAAGAACATTTACAAAAAGCTTCATCTGACAGTGTTGAAAAACAACTGTCAGACTGTCCCTTGTCTCAAGAATCGTGTCCTATTTACCAACTCTCTTGCTGTCTCTAGTTCATGTAATGTAATGTGTTAAGGTGGTAGGAAATGCTCTCCGAACTTCAGACAAATGTTTGTGTTCCGAACCATCTGTCTGGCACCAGAGCAGAGCAGAGAACCGACAGACGGGATGAGAGAGGAGGAGTACCCAAGAAAAGACAAGAGACAGTGAGGGATGGGGATGGGGGGGTTGAGACGTTCACGGCCAGCTCACTCTCTATTCATGGATCTTAACCAGCCGTGAGATTGGCCTGGAATACCAAACACAGATACCTCCTCCTCCTCATGGGTCCTCCTCACTTCCACCAAACAGGTTTCCAAGGCAACACTACAGGAGGTCAGAGGTCGAAGTGGTGTAGGATATGGGGGGGGGGGGGTTGAGTGTCTGAACGTGGGTCCATCTGGATGAGTGACGCGACAAAATCAGATATCAGTCCTACACTACGAGTGGGGTGAGACGGACCCAGAGAATAGTAAGCTGATTAGCAAAGCATGGGTTTGATATCGATGTTTGTAGTGGTGATGGTGGGGGGGGGGAGGGGGGCTGAAATCATCTGTCAACCCCCTTGATATTGACATTTACAGCATTGAAAATAATGGAAAAAGAGTAGACGATGGATCAGGGGGATGTTGGATGATGAAGATTAACTCTTCCTCTGAAAGATGACAGATGGTTCGTTTGGCATGCTGGCACGCTGCCACGTCAGAGCACTGTTTTCAGACCAGCCTTAAATACTCACATACAGGTGTTGAATATCAACTAGGCATAAATCAGTTTGGCTCCATTAGCACCAATCTTACCCAGCTATATTTGGGATTAAAATTGAAAATTCCATTCTTCTATCACCAATTTGGTTCTTGGAATTTAAACGGTGCTAATGGTGCTAACGGATTGACCTGCAGCATTTGTGCACAATCATTTGTTGTCTTTTATTATGTATGTGTATTTTGCATACTGAAAAAAAAAAGAAGAAATTCTTGTTTTGTCTTGGGGACATGACCATGAAACCAACGTTGACTGTGTAGAATTCAAGAAATGATAATCTCCTGTGTTTCTGACATGTTGAAGTTCCATCTGTCCATCCTGACCTCCTTACTCTATGGACTTTGATGCACTATAACATATAAAGTAAAACTCTTCATTTTATTAATCGGGTAGCTGTGGCTCAGGAGAAAGAGTGGTCTCACCAATAGGGCTTTCACACCAACGCGATTCCCGTTCTAGCTCCGTGCTAGAGCTTTTCTGGTTCGGAACCGGTTTTTCTTTTCAGCCCCCTTTTGTTCACACCGCCCAGAGCCCGACTGGTGCTGCCGCTGCTAATCACTGTCTGACTGTCACACAAGCAGCTGATACATATCCCCAATTCCCCATGAGAGAATGTGTTTCAGTATGAATTGACGCTGTTTGGCATCACTACGCTGTTATGAAAGTTTCTCTGGTATAAAATGGGTGATGTTAGCATAGCAACCGAAGCTAAACTGATTATCTTGACTACTTGTTGCTATATTGTGGCATAAGCCGTTTTCTACAGGCACATTTTACCGGCGTATTTTTCATTATGATTCTACTTGTGATAGTCGGACATGACAACCTGTGCAGCCCATGTATTGATTCCATCCGATAGCTGCTATAATACAAAACAAAACGTCTGCCTGCTCTCCACAATGATCAATAACAGCGAACGGATGGTCAAAGTAAGGTACAAATAAACAGAATCACACGAAGCCTGGTTAGTGTTGCCTGACTTTATAAAGTGTTTTTTTTTTTTATAAGTGTGTGGTTGCGTTCTAGTCACTTTGCTCAGCACTACTGCTTGTTACAACTTTTATTTGCCGTACTTTAACTGTTAGCTCAGGTTAATCTCGCCCCCCTCCGACATAAGCGTGACGTATGCGGTTCTTGCTTCTAGACAGAAATTTTTTGGTGCTTGAAACGAACCGGATTCCGGAGCTTAGAGGCGGCTCCGCTGCGGTGTGAAAGGAAAAAACGGTGCTTTTCAGGCTCTAGCTCCGAACCGGCCCTGGAACCGCGTCGGTGTGAAAGCCCCACAAGTGAAAGTTTGGTGGTTCGATCCATCACCTACGCAGAATTGTTTAAAGCTGGCTTGGGTTCTGAAGCACTTTAAGTCGTCATTAAGACTAGAAAAGCGCAATATAAATGCAGGCCATTAACCCTTTGCTCCCCAACACATAATTCCTTCCTGTTTTTGCAGAATCAATCAATATTGATAGTTTCTCTGTTGTTAGGCTTTGGAAACCAAAGGCTTACCTAAAACAGCTTTGTCATGGACCATGCTTAATCTGTGTATCTATCCAAACAACCAGTAAGTAAGAGGGTAAAGGGGATGTCTCCTGAAGTCCTCAATATATCAAATATCCTCAGAACACCCTGTCTTCTTCTCTTGTTACGTGATAACATCTTTTTTTTTGGTATTGTAACTGTCGTAATGAGGAGGGATCTATTAAGGAGGATGAAGAATATTTCTTTCAGACACATTCCAGAGCTTAAGCATCTTTTAAAATCCCTTAATCGTAAATATATTAGGTAAATAGTTGTAATGTTTTGTGTCCACACTTTTATTATGGGATGATAGTCTGACCCCATCCAGCATTCACTTCCACAAGGACAAGCTGCTCTCATTTGCCTGGCTCTGGAGATGCTTAAGACACGTCATCCAATTTGCTGACCTCTGAGGCCATGTTTGTGTTGTGATTATGAGACTCTCAGCTGGGTGGAGGAAACCTCACACAGGACAGACACATTCTGTTGGCAGCCAATCCAATGTCCATCCAACCATCAGCAATTGATCAAATGTCTAAAAAACAGGGGGTTTTTTCGCATGGAAGTGGACAGTTTTGATCCGAATCAGAATCGGAAATCAGAATCAGAAACGGGTTAATTGCCAGGTAGGTTCACACATACGAGGAATTTGACTTGATGTCATGGTGCAAACATAAAATATAAAACAAAGAATCTCCATATAAAACAAAAAATCTAATATAAAACAAAAAAAATGTAAGGACCCTGTAATAAAATATAGTTAAATAGCAATAAAATAAAGCAGTAATTTACAGCGAAATGGAATGCAATGAGTTATAGAATATAAAATATGAATATGAAATAAGAATATGTGCAGTAAGCAGTATTTGAACATTGTGTGCATTAATGTAATGCATATAGAGTATACGTTGTGTCAGTGGGGGGGCCGGGCCTTGTTTAAGAGGCTGGTAGCGGAGGGGAAGAAACTGTTCAGGTGGCGAGAGGTTTTGGTCCTGATGGAGCGCAGCCTCCTGCCAGAGGGAAGGGGGGTGAACAGTTTGTGTCCAGGGTGGCAGGGGCCGGCCACTATCTTCCCTGCCCGCCTCAGGGCAGGGAAGATAGTGGCAATCAACAAATGAATTTAAGTATATAGGGGCATTTAAGGTGCATGACCCCTCCCAACCTTAAGCATTGTGTTGGCAGATCAGGAGTTGGTAAATGGAATTATATTGGTCTTTTGGGAGGGCAATGACAAACAAAGTATTTTGACATTTAGATCATTGTATACCACTGAGGGCCAGGGTTGGGCTTACCATGTGTGTTTGATTCAAACACCAAAGACAGATGTTCACATCAACAAAGGACAAAGTGTTTTTCTTTTAACTGGGACCACTATCTTTCCCTAACCTTAAACTAGTAGTTAAAGTTGTCTGAACAAAACCACCCATATTCAGGCGGTGATTAGAAACATTTATCTCAGTTAATTTTGGAACAGTTATACTGGTTATACACTGACACATTTGTTATATGAAAATCCAAGACAAAAACAGGAATGAGCAGCAAATGAAAAACTTCAGATCCAGACCAGAGAATGTGTTTGAACACACTCTTGTGTTGACTGCATACACAGCATTTCACTGTTGCATATTTCTCCAGGGTTTATGCAGTTTCACTTTTAATAGTTTTTGTATAGTGTTTAACATTGTTCTAATGTAAAACAATGTAGAACACCTACATTGTTTTAATGTGACGTTCTAGTATTGGCTGAGATCGCTTGGAACGTCAGCTGAGGTGTTGCAAAGGGAAACCAAAAAAGAGAGCCCAGTTGAGTAGAAACAAGCAGTACATGCAGAGGCAATGCAGCATATGTAACATTTAACAACTAAACAAGCTGATGGGAAGGACATCAGTTCTGCAGGTCATTGGTCACAAAATAAAGCAATGCAAAAAGTTAAGTTTGACATGATGATTTCCCTAGATTAGATTATACAGTAAATCACTTGAAAGGGCTTTTTGTGCTCACATCGATTCTTTATGTATTGATATTTATTGAGGATCTTTGTTATACATTCTCTTAAATGTTTGTTGGCATTGACCTGTAGCATGGTTCGCTGTGATGTTTGTGCCAAACCACCCACTACTACTTATCCCAGAGAAACCAGATGTGTACATTAAATGTGTTGGGGGGTGGACTTCTACCCTGAAACATCCACTGCTAATACACACGTTTATGTGTGTAAGTGCAGTATGTATGTTGAAACAGTTCATGGTAAAAACACCACCATGCTTAGTCGATCTGTCAAATCAAGTTCATCAAGAGTTTTCTACAGAATAGGAACTAAACAACTGAACATCATTGGCATCATGGACATAAAATGACATGAAACCCAACCACATATCTATGGTTGTGGATAAGGGAGGAAGTGAAAGGCAAGCAGATGGGAATGTATAGCATGGTGGTGTTTTCCAGTGAAATAAGTTCTAATTACGCTGTAAAACACAGCCAGAGGCAGCAGAGAACAATGCAGGACCTGCGAACACAGACTGTGTGACTTAAACACTATCAGCTGTGCTCACACTGTCAGCTCATTCAACCACTGTTTACACCCCTAATATGGCCCCTCTCTCTCTTTATGTCATTATCAGTCTCTCTTTACCCCCCCTTTATCTCACTCTGTGATAGTGAAGTGTGGGAGAGTACATATTTGCCTAAAGAGAGGTGAGACATTTCACCGCCACTTGTTGGTAAACATGGGCCATTGCCAAATATAATTTATTACTCATAAAACATGTGGAATGAGGCATCCCTAACACAAAAATAAAGTTTAAGCGAGTATTAACAACCTCTGAAATGTACAAATTGACCAATCAGAATTGAGTATTCAACCAAGCCATGTAATAGAGTGGTGCAGGGATGACGTATTTACCCAGAAGTAAGCTGCACATGGGTTCCCTCGACAAAAAAGCAATGGGATTTCTCCATAGGATTTTGGAAAATAGCTCGAAATAAGGTCTGTGGAAAACGAACCTGTTTGATAAATGCATGTTTTGTTAGGCCGGATAATATCCACATGTCTACCCTACTTTTATAATTCACGAATCATAAATCTAATCGCCAAAAGCAAAATGCTAACGTTATGCTATAAAAACGAACTACAGCAGGGTCGCACGACTTCAACGTCACGCCAACTTAAGATCGATATTCAAAAATACAGATTCAAAATTGTACAAGTTGAAGCGTTTGTTTTAACAGTTCTCAAGAGCACAGCCGCAGGTACTTGCTTTCAAGCAGAACAGGGGCAAACAAACCTAGCGGGAGTGTTTACGTGTTCGACAACTTCTGTAGTCCTATTCACTTGTTAACAACCATCGTTTTTCAGACACGTAAACTCTTCAAAAATCACCAGTGGGGTCACTGCTGATGGATTTAATGTCGTAGAACAAAACGTGATCCGTCTCTTACATTTGTGTCAACCACAGACCTTATTTCCAGCTATTTTCCAAAATCCTTTGGAGAAATCCCATGAGCCGCTTTCACACCAAGTGCTTTGCCGTACTTAGTTCCCAGTACTTAGTCCCCAGTACTTAGTCCCCCCAAACTCTTTAGTCCTGGAACTGTCCTGTAGATCGCGTTCACACCGGAATAAGTCCCTGAGGGAGGATTACGCAAATGAAGCCGCTGACGTCACTTCTTCTTCTTCTGCTTTGGGTTTACTGGCAGGCCGCAAACAACTTCACGGCGTATACTGTCACCCGAAGTCCCGGAATCCCCCGGAGTTGGGGACTGGCTTCAGTAGAAGCTGCTGGGTAGCGTCTTCCGAGTAAATCGCCAGAAGCGCCGACACCTCCTCATCACTCCACCGCTCCCATGTTTTCTTTTGTGTTGCCATAAGTTAGTCTCTCTCCGTTGGTGCGCTGGGCTAATGCTAATGCTAATAATGCTAATGCGAGCAAATAAAATGGCGGCTTCACAAAACTTTTCTGAGTTTTACGGGGCGTGGTTTAAAATTCGCCCAGCCAACCCGAAATTGTTAGTGTGGCCGACACACCCACGAACCATTTCCTCCCCAGGAAAGTACCACCTCTCTAGCAGGAACTATCTGGGGGTGAAAAGGTTTGCGCAAACTAGGTTCTAGTTCCAGATCTTTTTGGTGTGAAACCAAAATCCCAAGAACTATCGGCCTAGTTCCTGGGAAAAGTACTCCAGTGAGAAAGCACCTATTGACTCTGAGACGAGGGAACCAGCAGGGCCGCCCCTCCCTACAGGCCAATCACGCAGGCTGCATGGGGCCCCGCCTTGCCGAGGGGGCCCCGCCCAGAGGGCCTCAGCACCCCCCCCCCCCGACACACAAGGTGGGAGCAAGTCGGCAACTGCGCGCACCACCCCAGCTGACGCGCGAACGCGCGGGTGACAGGGGAGCCTGTCTGTAACCCGACACCGTTGCAATTAATCGCCATCATCATTGCAGCAGGTGAAGAGATGTCGGCAAAAAGACAGTATGATTCCAGCGCAAGCAAGAGGAAAAAAATAAAAAAACATGAAGAAACTAGAGCATCACTCGAAGGTGGGTTATTTCCAAACTTGCTAATGTTGTATTATGAGTCAAATTTCTAACTTTTGCCATATTAAACACATCAGCTGCAATTCACGACATGAAGAAGGCGGCAGTCTCTGCATAGCAGGCTAATGGAGATGCAGTTATTTCCAGCATTCTTTATTTACCATTCATTCAAGTATGTGATGCCTTTTATCTGCTAATGTACAGGAGGAAGAGTGATACACTGTCTACTTGGCTTACATAACAGTTAAAGTTTACAGCCTAAAAAACATGGAGCATTTTTCCCCTTTTATTTTATTTTTATGTCAATTTGCACATTTCATGGTGATGCTCAGCCCCTCCCCTTAATTCCTAACTGTCATCATCATGTCAACCACAACACAGATAAATACTGATAGAAATGTGTTTGTAGCTGTGTAGTTGTTGATACATTGCTACATTTGAATACAGATTTAAGAAATATCAGTTTTTGAGCATGTAATAAGCATGTTTTGTCTTGACTATATTAAAACGATATTATAATAATATAGTATTTATATTATTGAATTGATTAGGATTATGATTATTATTATTAGTAGTAGAAGTAGTTTATTTGCATTAATTATATTTTAATCTTTTTGAGGCTAGTATTTTCACTATATTCATTCTGTAGTGCACTATTAAGATCAAAACATATCTTAAGTCTGCTTGAATGATGGATTTATTGTCTGCATTGCCAGGGAGGCACAAAGGAAGCACCCAGTACCCCACCATCAACCAGCATCACCTCAGACCCAGCAGCAACCAACACTCCGCTAGGCCCATTAACCAGCGGCTCTGGTACAGACCCAGCAGCAACCAACGCTTAGGTGGCCTGGCTATCATAAGCATCAACGCACAGTTGGCACAGCAGCTGTCATACGATGACCTTGTTGATGACTTTGCATCCAGGAAATGCAGACGTGTTCACTTGTAAATGCATACTGAAAGACATACATGCACATTGACCTGACTGTATAAATATGTTACTGTGTTGTTAAAGATAAAAAAAAATGTGAAAACTACTTAGTCTCCCAAAAAATTTTTAATCCAAATTACTTGGTGTCCAAAAAAATGTTTTGGGGGGGGGGGCCCCATCACACAATCTCGCTTGGGGCCTCAAGTTGGCCAGGGGCGGCCCTGGGAACCAGTAGTGGTAAAATTCGAACTCACTTCCGGGTTTTAGGACTCGTCACTGCACCACTCTATAATGTATGATAATTACAGCATGATATAGTAAACATATGCAAAAGGTAACAGGTTGTGTATATCAGCATCTGATGAAGTGAAACTAGTACAAACCTGTGATGATTATAAAGAAAAAGAATCCTCATGCAAGGTTTTTGTCCATAAAACTTGGGCTGTAGAGATGTTCCATGTGAAAGTTGCCAAAAGTAGACCTTCACCTGTCCAACAGTGATTATTCTGTGACCTGACCTCCCAGGGCTTGTGTGGTATCATTAGCACCCAGTAAGCAGTAATTAATAAACCCTGTTCTACTTTATTAGGACTGTCAGCAACAAAGCACGGAGCAATTAGTACAAGCATGCTATTTCCATTAATTACCACAAGTGCAGAACATTTAAGAAGCTATCAAAGGTCAGACTCATTATGGAGGACAGTATTTAGTGTCAGCTCCATTGTCTGCTGCTTATTGCTCAAGATGAATTTTCTCTGTCAGGACAAACACAGATATTAAAGTATTTGTATAGAGACTGGGGCATCTATGGTAAAAAGAAAACAAGTTCAGAGATACAAGGATAAAGTATTGTCGTTGTACAATACAGGGCCATGAAGTAAGTGGTTCTTAATTTTTCGTGAGAAATACAGATACATTTTACTGTTATTTTTTCAACAGGTTTTGGATGTGTGAAGTTCTGATGAAACTTATTCTACCCCAGTTCCATTGATGTATGTAGACAGTCATATTTGTCCTCTCCCCTTCTTTTTCTAAAATCAATCAAACTCAAACTATAAGCCACAAGTGGCAATACGTATTCAATCATATTATGTTAACTTAAATGATTTAAGCAACTGTTAAACCCTAATTGTGTGATAAGAGTTCACAACAGATGGTGACGATAAACAGAAAGATGGACAGACCAATAATGTTTTACTCACATTATCCCTGGAAAATATCTGGAGTTTTCCTTTCAAACATGTACCACACAACAGGATTGTTTTAATGTCAGGTTCTCACATTGGGCTGCTCCATGTAATGTTTATATTACATAGAAGCCATGCGTGTGTAAAAGGTGCTTAGGATTCCTAAAATGTATTCGGACTGGTGGTGACCTTGCTGTCACAGGTATTCCACTGGGCCATTTAGACAACCATTTTGTTCATAGCAATGGACACTAAACTTTGACTTCTACTCACAATGAGGTTATTCAATATTTGACTTCAGAGTGGTACTTCTACTTATAGCCTGTGTAACTTAACTATCCTGAGCTAATGTGCTGGTGATCAGTGTGTGTTAGTGAATAAGGAAAATGGGGCAATTCAAAGAAAGTTGTGGAATGACAATCCACTAAAGTATCCTTCTGCTTTTCAACATTGGATCTTGTCGTTTACCTCAGTCTGAATTGTAAATACTGTGAGAATAAATCCAGTGGAATTATTTTTTTTTTATATATATAAAATAGACCTTAACAAGCAGTTTTTGAAGTATGGAGGTGGTCATGGGGGCCTATAGTTACAGGTAAAGTGGGGGTTCAAGATTAGTGACAGTCAAGACTAGATTTGTGTGCATATTTATCCACCCTAAAAAATACTGGGTTATTTTATCTACCCAAACGGCTGGGCCATTTTTAGATTGCATAATGCAATGTGTTCTAGGAAAATAATAATTGTGTGCATGAAAACCATGGATTCTACTCTTTTCTTTTCTTTTAGTATGGGATAATGTAAGAGAACATTGATTTGTATATTCATCCAAAAAATATCTTTTTATCTATAAAGGCTATATCTTTTTATTTCCTACTATACTATACAGGTGCATGAAATGTTTAGATGTCCTATACAAATAATGTTCAATACTTTAATGTTCAGGATCTGTGCGAAGTGGAATAGCTGAGGTCTATCATATTCCCCTTTGAATATCTTGATATTTTCCCAGTGTCAGCCTGCACTCCTCTCCTCACCCTGAGGACTTTTCGCTGTGACAGGCGGCTGAGCAGCAGCTCTAATGGGCTCTCAGTTGGTTTTGTCCTGCTGAGAGTTTCTCTACAGGGTTGCTCATATAGCCCTCACACTGACAGGGATATTCCTGCACCCCTCCCCCCTTCCTGCCGACCCACCATGATTAATAGAGGTTTGCCACGGCATTTGGCTTGTATGCACATCTCTAAGTTTCAGGAGACACAAGCAGACACATTCTTAACCTTTAGGTGAAGTTTAGCAAAGCTGGAGATACACAACATTCCATTTCATTTATAAACATATATTTAAATTGCGGCAATGACTGAAATTATATATTTTACAGATACACGAATAAATAAAGAACCCCCCTGGTGAAAATCATTAAAGGGGCACTGCAAAATAATTTATTTAAAAAATTCCATTCTATAAAACCTTCACAGTGAATGGAAAAGAAAAGTTATCTGAGTGAT